>JANHMN010000015.1:59644013-59718478 GCA_030674055.1 Rhabdomys pumilio
TAGGTTACTGACCAAGGTCTAGGTTACTGACCAAGGTCTAGGTTATTAAGGACCTTGCTGGGCCCCTTGCATTACCTGGTTCTAGCTAGACTTTAAGGGCAGCAATTTGTTCCTCACACTGACGGGACATCAGAGACTAATCTTAAATGGGAAATTCCCTTCAGGGTTAAGTATACCTCATCTTCTGTTTTTAAAGCCAGGGTCTCACAACGTAGCCCTGTCTGGATTGGAACTCAGATTCACAGAGATCCACCTGCCTCTGCCTTCCAAATGCTGGTTTTAAGGCTATGTGCCCCAACACCAAGCCCCAGATGCTGGATTCTAGTATATTTTTAGTCTCTTCTCGGGTTTCTAGAGGTTTCCTTTGTCTAATTACAATGTAATTGTAGGAAGGGAGCTTTACTGGACTCTGTTCCCTCCAAATAAGATTTCTACACACCGAGTAGCCTGAGGGTTGTTCCAAGTGTTTACTCTCTAGACTGGCTGCTGGATGTAACAAGACTGCACCTACTTGCTGGGTCCCAGGCAGAGCAGGCTGGGCTTTCTCTCAACCCACCCTGTCTCCTACCAGATGCTCTTGCTCCAACCCAGGAACTTGTCTCTCTCATCCAGAGTAAATTCAACCCATACAGTTGTGCCCCCTGCTCAGCTTTGTCTCGGGTGTCATTGTTATACTCAATCCTGGCTTTCGTGAGACCAATGTCATGTGAAGATCTTTCTCTGATGCAGTTAGTAGTATGTCTCCCTCTCCAGCCATCCTGTGGAGAAGAGACAAAGTGAACTGAGAGAAGGTATCTGGAGAGCCATGTAGACAAGAAGCCGGTGGAGAGGCTGCCGTGTGCAGCAGGGCCCAGGCATTGGTAGGAGCAAGTGAGGTCAGGAGTCGAGGACCAGGGTCCAGGAAGAGCAAAGGGCAGGCAATGAAGTAGAGAAGGCCAGTAGGTGTGGAGGGAGCAGATGGGATGGGAACGTTCATTAGAGGGCCGGTGACCACTCAAGGGCAAGATCTAGGGTAGGTAGCCTTACCACCAGGCCGTCTACGGATGATGAGTTTTCTAGTTTCATCGTAGATGAAGATGAGGACACTGTAGGGAAGTGCACAGAACCACCAGTTTATCCTGCAGAGAGCAAGAGTGGAGACTCAGTGTGGCTCAACAGGCACCAGCCAGAGAACGCTGAGCAGCAGTGGTGCAGAGGAACCCTGGAGACTGAGCTAGGTGCTGACGATGGGGAGGCAAGTGGAGATACAGTTGATTTTCTCTTTGAGGAGGTCAAAGCCCTAGTGCTGAGCGACACGGGCCAGAGAGGAAAGGCACAAGACAGAAATCTAATATGCCAATGGCCGTATGATAAATGTCACGTGCAGAGTTAATGTAGCATTTATGAATATTGCCAACTGACAGTGAGTGACCGAGAGCCTCTCTTCCTCCTGCCGCTTCTTTCTGCATACTCTAAGCCTTGCGGCTGAAGAGGTAATCTATCCATTTATTCACGTGTGTTTGCATGTACTTCCATATTGCAAAATAGACACTCATTTGTTCCTCTTTGTGTCTCTTCTATAATTAGGGAACAGGAAGATGGATTTAATGAGTTTTGTACCCCTGAGTGACATAGAGATCAGGGTATATAAACCAATAACACTGTTCAGTAGTTCAATGGAAATGTAATGCAAGGGCCAGAAGGTGGCTAGACATAATGTGGATCAGGTGCTTGCTGCAGAAGTCTGATTACCTGTGCTCGGATCCCTAGAACACATGTAGAAGCCAGGTGCAGTAGCACAAGCCTCTGTGATCCCCTAACGGGGGATGGGAGGCAGAGGCAGGAGACTCTCCAGTATTAGGTAGGCCAGTTAGCCTAGTACATGCAGCTGTGAACAAGAGAGACTCTTGTCTCAAACAAGCTGGAAGGTAAAGGCTAAGACCAGCCCTTGTCCTCTGACCTTCTCATGTATGCTACGGCACATGCGCACCTGTCCTCCTAAAGGAACACACATCATATGCACACACAGACAAGCACACACATAGAAAAAAAATGAAAAAAAATATAATGCAAACCACATGTAAAATGTAAGTTTTCTAAAGCCCATATTAAGATAAGTGAAATTCAAAAAATAAATTTTAATAATTTAATTTAATATATCAATATATTATTTAAATCAATAAATCAATTATACAAATATAAATGTATTCATTCAACTCAATATATCAAAATACCACTTCAATATGTGTGTAATCCCTGTAAACACTATTTTGTTCTTTTTGATTTTAAGACACAGTCTTCTCATATGGCCCAATCTATCTTCAAGCTTGAGATCCTCCTGTCTCAGCCTTTGAGTGCTGAGATACAGGCATATATCCCCACGCTAAGCAATAGAAACATGACTAATTCAATAGTTTAAATTCTTCTTTTAATACAAAATCTTGGAAATCTGGTGGGTGTCCCGTTCCGCTTACCTGTCTTAACTCAGCTACTAAGTACTCCCACCCAGCTCATGGGTTCTCAACATCCAGACTGGCCTGGAACTTGCTGTGTAGCCAGGCAGGACTATGAGTTCCTGATCTTTCTGGCTCTTAAGTGCTCTCAAGTGCTGGGATCACAGGCAATCATCCTGCCCCACTTTAAAATATGATTTTTCAATGGCTAAAAGGAAATGTTGTCTAAAGGAATAAACTTATCTTATTCTTCCTTTCCTTTCCTTTCTTTTTAAGTTTTTTAAAATGGGGTCTTATGTTGCTAGGCTGGCCTCAAAATCATGATTCTCCTGTCTTAGTGTCCTTAAAAATTGAGATTATAGATTATAGCACCACTCTGTGTAGCTCAAGTTGTGGTTTTTTTGTTTTGTTTCTTTTTTTGGTTTTTTGAGACAGGGTTTCTCTGTGTAGCCCTGGCTGTCCTGGAACTCACTCCGTAGACCAGGCTGGCCTTGAACTCAGAAATCCACCTGCCTCTGCCTCCCAAGTGCTGGAATTAAAGGCGTGCGCCACCACTGCCAGGCTTTCAAGTTGTGTTTATAGACATATTTTAAATTTTGGGACAGAGTTTCTCTGTGTAACCGCAGCTGTCCCAGAACTCACTCTGTAGACCAGGTTGGCCTCAAACTCAGAGATCTGCCTGGCCTTTGCCTCCTGAGTGCTGGGATTAAAAGTGTGCGCCACCAACTGCCTGGTTGTTGCTTTGATTTTTAACTTTGAGTTAAAACTAAAATTACAAATATACATTTTATGCTAATTAGTCATACTATTCAAGAACTCAGTGGTCACACATGGAGAGTGGCAACCATGTGAACAGTACAGACATAGACCAGGGGTCATTTGTTCCACACACTGCAAATATACACTAACACACAAACACCTTCCACTCACTGAACAGCAGTTCTGTGTATACACTGGATCTGTGTACGCTATCAGGGAAATAAAATTTGTTATGTGATGCTCCCTTGTCTTGAAGAGTTCAGAGAAATCAGAATAAAGAGCTGAATGGGTCCACAAAATAATACTAGGTGCCAAGTGTTGTGTCCAAGATGCCTCCAGAGTACAGTGGCTTCATTTCCATTGTTATTGACATCTTCAGCAACAAAAGCATAGATACTATTAGTAAAACATCCCTGTAGCCAGATATGCCCCGTGCTTAAAACCAAGTTGTTCTCCGTGTAATTCTCAATACTCTGCCAGACTGATTTTTTTTTCCTTCCCAGTGCTGGAGCACAATCCCAGGGCCTCACATACGTGTAGAGAGAATCTCCTGTGCACTGTGTAAAAGCACTCACCTGTCAATTAAAAAAGCCTTTGGCCAATGAGCTGAGGCAGGAAATAGGAGGCGGGAGTTTGGCAGAGAGAGAGAGAGAGAGAGAGAGAGAGAGAGAGAGAGAGAGAGAGAGAAGGAGGAGGAGGAATAATTCTGGAATAATACTCAGGTGCAGGAGATCCCCCCAGACACAGAAGAAGACAGTCATATGAAACTGAGGACCAGGTAACCAGCCACGTGACCTGACTTAGAATAAAATAAATGAGTGATCAGGATATGAGCTAGTCAGGGAACAGAGCCAAAGCCATTGGCCTAAGCATTTATTCATATACAAGAAGTCTATACGGTTACACACATGTTCTGCCTGTGCTCTGCCGCTGTGCTCTACCCCCAGCCCTGCCAGATGTGTGCTGATGGCGGAGGCTCAGACTAGTAACATCATTCTTCAAAGTCACAAAGTAGAAAGAGCTGAGCTTCAAGATGCCAACGTCGGAGGCTAGTTCCATCATTAACTATTAATTCAGCACCTATGTATTATGAAGAGTGGTATCCTTCAAGGGATAGTTAAGTAAGCAAAGCATGTGAAGACATAGGAAATGAATAGAAAGAACACACATTAAGTCGTTCTAAAGGTTGCCTGTGCAGGTGACATCTTAGTAAATTTTGGATTTATATTTTCAAACCTGGGGATAGAATCTGGTTTCTATCAGCACTTCGTCACTGAGCTACACCCTCAGTCTCTCTTTAAATTTTAAGGTTACAAACTAAAGCTGAGCACGGTGGCACACAACTGTACAACTATAATCCTGATGCTGGGGCCACTGAGGTGGGAGGAGCTCAAAGTCATGCTCTGCACATGGCAACTGCAGAGCCAGCCTGGGTCCGTGAGCATGGCACCTTGCTCGGAAAATTTCATAAGCATGTATTAATGTTAAAGCAAGACTTAATAAAAAGCTGAGACTTGAATGAGACAAGAAACCAGATACTGAGGACTTTAGTGTGTTCATTCATATATTAAAACAGATGAATATGTTATTAAATCTCATATAGTAAAACTTTTTCACATTAAAACATACACACACATACACACATCAACCAAAGACTTAGTTAAGCTAGCTGTAAATTTGGCTCTTTGTTTTGAGACACAGTTTCTATCTCGGGGTTGGCCTCAAACTTACAATGTCACCAAGAATGTCCTTGAATTCCTGATGCTTCTGTTTCTGTCTCCTAGGATTACAGGTATGTGCCACTCTACCTGGTAAATTAAACTACTGCCATGATTAGGATCAAGAAACATGTATCCTTGCCCAGCTCCGTCAGATGCCGTCATAAAATTCCACTCAATTAAACACTGCTAAGTCTGCTGAATTTGCAAACGCAGCAGCTTGTGGTCTCCCGACATAGTCTCTGATACCGCCCTAAATAAAGGCCGTGTATTTGAGTGTGAAAGAACCTAGCAAGTCACTGCGGGTAGCTCCACTAATCTGGGCAGTCCTGATCTGGTGATTGTCCTTTTCAAACACATATTTTCTCCCATTTCCTCCCAAATGTCCTCCCGGGGCGATCATCTCTTCCTTTACTCACTTGAGTGGGTACATTCGCAGGGACACATCCATGCCTGGAACATAGGACAGGAAAGCTGCCAGGAATGTCTCCTCAAGGATTCCAAATATTAGGACTTTATTTCTGGGAAGAAAGAGTGATGAGTGTAATAGACACAGGGAGAAAAGGGGAGGAAAGGGTGTGTTCAAGCGTGGGGAGGGTTAGTAGCTATTTGTGGGCACGCACTTCATGCCCTGCTTGAAGAGCGAATTTCTTCGCGTCTTGCAGATGATGAGGTCAGCCCACTGCACAATCACGATGCTGATGAAGAAGGCCGTTTGGCACGTGAACTCCACCACCTTCCGCTGCTCGAATGTCTGTGGGTAGGATGAGTAAAAAAGTGGCATCTGGGTCAGAAAGAAGTTTAGATATGCCCGAGAGTTTCTTGTCTTTCTTGCCTTTCAGGACCCAGAGTCCAAGCTTTGCATTTTCTGGATACCTCTAGCACTGTGCACATAGCTGTCTTTCTTATAATGTTTGTGTATTTTCCCTACCTGACTGAAAGTTCTTTGGATCCCTTCACCACACTTTGCCTATTAAATATTACGTAGCACACCTCAGTAAGTATTGAATAAATTAGGAATATGATTAAAAGAAGGTGGACTTAGACCAGCAGGATCCAGAGGTTATAAGTCAGAAAGAAAGGAAGGGAGAACCAGAGGGCAATAACAGCAGGGAGGAATGTCCGAGAAGAGTGGGAGACGGAAGCCCGAGGCTGCAGCTCAGTTGCCCAGTGCTTGCCTAGCATGCTCAGGGCCCCGGAGAACGGTAGACAGGAGATACTTCCTCATCCATCCCTTGGTTCTTTCCTTTGTATTATATACGTAAGGGACTTAGAATCTGGTAGGAGGCATAGCAATACCAACAATGCCAATAGAATAGATAACTTATAACAGAGAAGCCAAGAGTCCTGCAGGAACACAGAAGAGGTGCATCTAAATTAGACTGGGGGTAAAAACTGGAGGAAAGACCTCATGTCTAAAACAAAACAACATGTTTCTAAAACAACGTGTTTCTAAATATAGATAATAAGAAATTAGTAGGTAGGTTTGCACACTATTAAGATGCTAACTGTAAAGCCACTTGGGATGTACCTCAAGTTGTATTTGGATAAAAATGAAAAAAAGCTTTTAATAATTAGAAAACTAAAGTTGAGGCGGTGTACCCTTAAATCCAACCATTTGGGGGGCAGAGGCAGGTAGACCTCTCTATTCAAAACCAGTCTGCTCTGCATAGTAAAACATTGTCTCAGACAAACAAGCAAACAAAACAAATAGACGAAAACTTGTTGAGCCAAACATGGAACCTAGGTCAAGCCCAGCCAGCACCACTGTCTGTGCTAATCCCTGCCATTGCCTGGAGACCTTAGCATCTGGCTCACTGTGACACTACACCTGCTCTTGGCTTCATTTTTTTTTTTGTGATTTAAATTTCATATTTATGAATACTCTCCCATTGCCATGGCTCCCCAGCTTTTTTATCCTCTCTAATTCTGTTATCCTTCACACCCTAAGTAGGCAGCTTGCTCACATAGCCAAGCTGTAGATATATATTATCCTACATCCTTCCTCACACCTAGAGTTTTTCTGCAATTTAAATTTCAGGTGTATTTATCTTCCATGTTTATCCTTGTATCTCACTCCAGTATCTCAATATCAATGTTTTCTGGTCTCCCTTGGACTTACTTAACATCTGTTAATCTGATCTGTGTTACACACAAACACACACACATACACACACACACACACACACACACACACACACACACACCACTCCTCTCCTCCCATAACTAGAGTAAGCTTCACAAGACTCATGGCTTATAGGCTGGGAGTGGTGGAGCAGACCTTTAATCCCAGCCCTTGAGAGGCAGAAGCAAGAGGCAGGGATACTGACTTAGAGGCCATTTTTGGTCTACGTCGGAAAAAGCTCATGACTTAATCATTTTGGTTTACTGTCATATCCCAAGGTCCTGGATCAGTTTCTAATATAGGTTGTCGTAAGTAGGATTAATGAAAAGATAAGGAACTAGTACTTTAAAACCGTAAGTAGTGCACTTTCTGGGTGGAGAGCTCACAGTTATGCCACTGTGAACTCTAACTCGGAAACTGTAAGCCTAGAATACATTTTTTTTTTTACTTTAAGTTTTCTTGGTCATGGTTATTTTATCACATCAATGGAAAAGTGACTGAGGGGCTAGAGAGATGGCTCAGTGGTTAAGAGCAGTTGTTGCTCTTGCAGAGGACTCAAGTTCAGTTCCCAGAACCCATATGGTGGTTCACAACCATGCTTAACTCCAGTTCCAGGAGATCCAATGACCTCTTCTGACCTCTCTGGGCCACGCAAGCAAAACGTTTATAAAATAAATGTTAAAAAAAAAAAAAAAAAAGGAAAGGAAAAAGAAAAGAAACGTAACTAAAACAGTAGTTGGTACCAGGAGTAAGGTATTGCTGTGGCAGACCTAACCATGTGGTTTTCTTGGAGGCAAAAGGAAAACCTTGGTACTTTGGACTAGCAAAATGGTTGAATGCTGTAGGCAGAATTTACTGGGCCAACCTAAAAGAAGTTTAAAAGACAGAAGTGGGTCAAAGTCTGTGTGGATCGTGGAGGCCCAGGTCAAGGGGATTGAGAAGGGAAGAATATTAGCCACAGACCGTTCTTGTGATATTCTGGCAAAGAATGTGACTGTTTTCTGCCCTCATCCTAAGAACTGAGTTTAAAAGTAACAGACTAATTTCTTAAGCAGGGGAGATTTCAAGATAGCCTAATATTAACTTAATTAGTAATTATTAGTAATCACTCTTATGTAAGCCAACAATGAAAAAAAGCGAGTAGGGAAAAAAAGAAATAGAAAATGTATGGCTTGAGGAGAAAAAGAGTATCAGGAAGCTTGATGTTGGCCTCCGAGGCTTGTGCTGAAAGCCTAAGGAGAGACCTGATCTACACTGGGATAGAGGGAGGGATGCCCTCAGGGTAAGACCCCACATGGAAACTAAGCATCCACCCTGCAAAAAGGATGTTACTTCTAAAGAGCAGTAACAGAAGCTGCTGCAAATGAGATTCAAGGGGGACAGGGTTTGTCTCAAGTTGTCATTTACTTGATGTTGGCTTTAAGGTCATGAAGGATAGAAAAAGGAGTATGGGATGTTCTTGTATGGTTACAGAAAGCCCCAGAGACCAGGCATGTGACAAGGTAGTCCATACAGAAAAGCCGAGAAGCCATTGTGTGAAACTGTGAAAGTGAAGCCTGGACCTCAACATGGTGGAGATGCCAGACAACTGTCATAATCCATTTTAATAACATGTTATATGTCTTCAGTATCTAAGAGAAATTCTTGCTGTGTAAAATTATTTTAAAATAGATTTAGTCTATTATGGATCAGTTTCATGGCACACCTTGACTGCAGGGAAGACATGCAGAATGTAAACTTAACAAGAGCTTGAGTGGAGGGCTGGGGAGATGTTGGTGTGGTGAACAGTCTTACTCTGGGTGTCACTGACCACTGGAACATGGGAAAATGAACTTCTTTTGATGGCCTCACGAGGTTCAACTGGAGGAAGCCACAAGTGTATAAAAGATATTTTTTTCAACAACTAAGATGTGAACACACACTTTTTTTTTTTTTGGATACGAAGTCTCATAGCATATAGCCTAGTCTAACCTTGAACTTACTATGTTGCCCAGGTTGGCCTTGAATGTGTGTTACGCCTACCATGGTATATGACCACACTTGGGTGATTCCGTCCGTCTGATTAGTTCCTCTTCACATCCTCCCCTTTTTACTCACCCACTGCTGCCCATAGCTGTCTTCTAGGTCATTTACGTATGGATTATCCCAGAATAGACGTATACCCAGAAGATCAAGAGGCTTAAAACCATTCTCCCCAAGGATCACAAAATAGGTGAAAAATCCAGCCAGAGCCTGTATCATCCCTGGTGAGAGAGACAGAGCCATCAGGGCGGAGAGTCTGTTCAGAGAATGGTCCCAAACGGCAGATCACAGCAGTGGTGGTGCTGGTTAGTGTGTATCTACATAGTGACAAAGATTCTTGTCATTGGTGATCTGATCTTGCCATCTCTGAGAGACTTGCTTCCAAAACCCTGACATTTGTTTCTACCCATGTTAAGCCTGCAGAGCAGAGCTATTTAAGCCCTCTGGCAGGAACCATAGAGCTATAGGAATTGGGGTTTGGCCTTCTGGATTTTGGTCTTGCTTTGGTCCACCTAGGGTCATCTTTGAATCATAGCCTCTTTTTAGAAACATATTTTTAATTTTAATCATATGTCTGTGTCAGAGCAAAGGGGCAGGTATGTGTACAAGAAAAGAGCCTACAGCAGTCAAAAGAGAGCTTCAGAGCTACTGTAGTGTGTTATCTATCTCTTTACCTCAGGTTTCACATGTAGAAAGGGGTGCTACCATTTTATGTAGGTTTTTCCGTTTACTATTGATCTGTAAGGGCAGCTCAGAGATCAACAGTTCTCTGTGGTCCCAGAGCCAAGGGCAGTTTGTTGTTGAAAAACTGTTTCCCTGACTTCTAAACAGAGGTGTCTAAATAGCCCCAGCCCCTCTCACATACACTCCCACCCCCACCCCTTACCCTGACACCCCTGTGCTTCCCTAGGCTCACCGATCTGCCCATAGGCCATGCCAATAAGACGGTGGTTCACAAGATTGTCTGTTTTGGGGTTCCGTGGAAGCCTTTTCATGATGTCACTTTCAGGGGACTCATAAGCCAAGGAGATAGCAGGGACCTGGAGGATGGATGGTGGCAATGACAGGTACACAGGGTTCAGAAGAAACTCTAGCGCTGTCCTGACACAGGACAGACTTTTCCCTACATGTGATCGATCTTAGGAATCCCCAGAGTGATACCTGGTGCTTACCATGTCAGTGCCCAGGTCAATGCAGAGAATGGTTATGGTACCCAGAGGCAAGGGTATGCTTAAGATGATGAACAGCAGGAAGGGGGTGATCTCAGGGATGTTGCTGGTCAGGGTGTATGCGATGGACTTCTTTAGGTTGTCAAAGATGAGGCGGCCTGGAGAAGAGAAGCAACCAGAGGACACACCTCTGATAAACTAACTCCTGGGAAGAGAAATTGCTAGAAATGAATGGTCCATGAAAATGCTGGGAAGTCTCAGACCTTGGAGGTGGGAGTAGGGGGTGGGGGTCTATGATTGTATGCAAATTGTGTTCCTATAGAGTAAAGCCAATGATTTATTAGCCATGGACAGACTTGGTACTTTTTGTTCTTGAATTCATCATGGCTAGTGTTACCTGATCTCTGAAAATTAGACAGAGTTGGGCAGAGTTAATCCTGGAGGTGTCTGAAAATACCAGTGTCAAAGTCTTTGCAAGATTAAAACTGAGTGGCAAGAACCCAAGCTTGGGTCTGAATCTGATTTTTCTGCCTTAACTTGTGACCTTGCTTATCACCCTGAGTGCCACTTCTCCTACCTTGCAAGATGGCTAAGTCTAGCCTCAGCTACTCTTCCACAGGCTGTCTAGCCTCAGCTACTCTTCCACAGGCTGTCATTTCTTTCCTTAACTTCCTGCTTTTTTTTTCCCCCTATTGCTTTAACATACTGTGACATCTGCCTTGTTCATTGTCTGTCTCTCTCCACTACAGAGAACACTGTTCATGGGTAGGAATTTGTGTTTTTATCTTCTATACTGGGGATAGACATCTTGCAAATGGTGCTTAGAAAAATTTATTGAATTAAATAGATTTAAAATAATGGGCAAACTGTCAGGTTTATACCAGATTACAATAAAATGGATTGGTATGTTTTAGTAAGATAGTTTCAGACAGAAATAAGGGAGCCAGGCATGGAGCCCTATGGGGAGCCTTGTGGGGAGCCGTTCAGGGAGCCTTATGGGGGGGCCTTATGGGGTGCTATTCCAATAGGCATTCTCTTTGGAATTCCCTGGAAAGAGGGTGATTAGGTTCATGAAGTTAATTTGCAGATATCTTCGATTGGTTTTAACATGACAGCATCACTCAGACAAACAAGTTTCTATGGGGCCCTGCTGAAGACTGAAGCATTCGGTTTCTATAGCTACCTCTGAAAACTGTTTTGAAGTAAATACACTTGAATCCCAGCAAGACTATAAAGAAGATATAATGTATGCCAGAGTCTCAGTCTTTCTAGCAAATCTGGACAACACTTCAACTTCATATTTAAAAAGAACACTTAAGTATTAGCTAAATCTTTTTTTTTTTTTTTTAATATAAGGTCTCTCATCCTACACTGGTGGGGCCCAAAATTGCTATGTAGCCAAGGATGACCGACCTTCCAACTCATGATCTTCCTGCCTCCATCGTTGGAGTGCTGGGATAATAGGTATTTCATGTGGTGTTGGGACTTAAGCCTAGGGCTTTATGCCTAGGTAAGTAGTCTACCAACCATGTTCCTCCAACCCAAGCTGATGGAATTTTGTTTTGTGATTTCTTGAAGTCCGTACAGAGTTAGGAGGTTGGATGGTGACCATGGGCAATGAAGGTAATGTACACCGAGCTCCACTCAAAGGGTCAAGTCCAAGTATTAGGTACCCTGCCTCCTCACCCTCCTCCACGCCTGTCACAATGGAGGCAAAGTTGTCGTCAAGAAGGATCATGTCAGCCGCCTGCTTAGAGACATCAGAGCCAGTGATGCCCATGGCAATGCCGATGTCAGCCTTCTTCAGTGCAGGGGAGTCATTCACCCCGTCACCAGTCACTGCTACTATGGCTCCCTGGCAAAATCCAGACAAGAGTGAAAAAAAAAAAAGTGTGTGTTAGATTCAGGATCAGTCCCAAAGGACAACTTGATTCTAGCATCTTGCAGTCATGTTTGGTTTATCTGTGCTCAGCCCTGTCTTCTGTTCCTCTGAGCTACTTAAGCCTTTAGAGAGCTTTCAGCCTGAAGGCCATTGACGAGGTTCAAGATGGGATTTCCTCCAGTACCTTCCTACCCACTCCATGTGTCCCCTGCTGCCTTTGTGACTGGACTCTGTCAGGCTCCCCAGGGCCCCTTGACTCCCTTACCAGTCTCTGACATCCCTCCACAATGATGAGCTTCTGCTGAGGAGAAGTCCGAGCAAACACTATCTCCTTATAGGATTTGAGGATATTATCCAGCTGATTAAAGTCCATGTCTTTCAGTTCTGAGCCGTGCACTACAATGGCTTGAATAGACCTGAGGGAAGGAGTTTCCAAAGGCTAGATCAAAGTGCTGAGGGCTCACTTCAGGTTTCGGTATTCTTCACCAACCTCAAATTCTGGTTTCTTTCCTACCCACTCTCCTTGTCCCCAGTGTGTACCATCCTCAGATGGACTCAGCCCAGCCTTGGTCCTCTTTGTCAGCCACTCTTGCCTTTGGCTCTATATCTTTTCCTGTTTACTCTGAAACCCAGTGACCTAGTTACCAGGTTACTTTTCTGTTATATTTTACTTGGTAGAGTGTAAACCCCATAATCTTTCTTGCTGCAGGAGACCCCAGGAACTTCACAAAGTGATTTTTGGCAGGACAGGCTGAGGATGGAGGTGCAAATGTCGGACCTGAGTTCTTTAGGGAACTCACTTGCTATCGACTTGACTGATAGGGATATTAAGCCGAGCAGCAATGTCCTCCGCCGTGTCGTTGCCCTCTGAAATGATGCCCACACTTTTAGCAATAGCTCTGGCTGTGATGGGGTGATCCCCTGTCACCATGATTACCTGAATTGGGAGGAAGAAGGAAAAGGATAATGTTTTAGATAAGCTCTGAACTCTTTATGCCCCTCCCCCAATAATAGCTCATTTAGTAGATCAATTCCAAGCACAACCCATCCACGTCAAGGGCTGTGCTATTGTCGGCTTTAGTCTTTGGAGGCACAGATATCAGCCGATGTCACGCAGATGCTTTAGGTTCTAGATTGCCCAGGAAGAAGCCAGTCATTTGGAAATATTACAAAATTCAGAATTCCATTCACTTTGTTCCAGAAGCTGCTTGCAACTTTAAGCAACAACACAGGAGTACATACCAAACATTACTAAGGGATGCCTAGAACAATATGTCACCTAACTAAACTTCATTAGGGTCCAGGGCATAGCCAGCCTGACTCTGCCCCTTGCCTAATCCTGCCCTTTCAATCTGGAAGCTCGTTGTATCCTCTTCCTACCCTAGTATGAGCCCCTTGTACTCTTAGCTTTCTTGGCATCCTGTTCGTCCCACGTGCTACCACTTAGTCCTTGTCCATGTGGTGAGCTCTTCCCCACTGGAATGAGAGCATTGAAAAGGGGAGGGGGCTGCACTTTGCCCCACTACAGTGTCCTGCATTTAACAAGCCACCCACAAATAATTAAGGGATGAGGATTGAAGGGAAGATGGCTACCTGGAGCCCTTTCTCAAGGTTTCTAGCTGTCCTCCAGGCATCCATACAATTTTCCAAGTTCTCATAGGAGTGATAACTGAGACATCTGACGATGGCAACAGTGTTTGATGCTTTCAGGGACAAAGGCCCAGAAGAGGTCTATTTGCTTTCAAGGTGTGGAAATACGTACTGAAGTGGTGTTTCTCAAAGAATTCAACTCTAGGGTTTCACAAACCACATCATTCCACATCACTAGCACCACTGACTTGATGGAAGAAGACAGCGAAGTGCTAACTAAGCTGCAGTTTCACTGAGCTGGTACCTCTGACCCACTGATGCTGACTGGTCAGCCTCACTGCAGGACAGTGCATCACCAGGAGCTCAGGCTAGGGCCGCCTGGCAGTGAGGATCTAGAGAGGAACCATAAGAGGACTACCTTGTACCTGTGGATGAGACTGGGCCCTTGGTGAGGTGCTTCTGGGTTACAATGCAATGCAAACTTCCCAGGGGCTCATCAGAGCTGGCCTAGGACCTGCCTCACAAGGCATGCTTGTCTTCCTCGTGCATTCCTAGTCTCTTACTACGTTTGACCATTACAGTTGGTGAACTGTTGTCTAGTGGCTTCAGGCATTCCATCTCCAGGCCAAGTCAGAGGAGTAAAACTGCAGTGTTAACTAGCCTAAGGGTGAGCTCCTTAGACATGATGTTACAGAACACTCAGATACTGGTGGAAGAAATGCGCTCCTACAACAGAAGTGTAGTTCTAAAAAAAAAGAAGAATAAAGAAAGAGAGAAAAAGAGAAAAAGAGAAAGAAAGAAGAAGAAAGAAGAGAAAAGAAAAGAACTTCCTTTCAGGTAAAAGCTCTCCAGCTGCTTTTAGAATTCATTAAGTTCTGGAAGGATTTGCTTTCCCACGTGTTGGGACTGCCTGTATACACCTCTCATGTTCTCACAGAGTGCTACCAACTATCCTTGTGTTCCCGTCTACCCTTTTCTCCCAGATCAAACCATCTGAAATTTTCAAATGTCAGTAAGAAAGCTATGTCCCTAAGACAGCTTTCAAAGCTTGATTTGTTTGTTGAGGGAACCAGGCTGATCATGCACCAAGTATTCTCATTCTACTGAAATCTTAGTGATAAACACGATGTAAGTAGTTTTAATTTTTTAAAATCACATTTATTTCAAAGCTATAGGCATACGGCTACCTGCTTAGTCCTCCAGTCATTCCCTTGTAAAAGGCTTTGTGGCCACGCAACAGTTATATGACTTCTTTTATTCTGTAGTCTGTGACAGTCATCAGCTGTGTGTCACCACCACTTGGGGCAGGGAAAGGGGGCTTGACTCTAGAAGGGTCTGCTTCAGAACAAGCTCCAATGTGTCAGTTACGTTTTGTATGTTTTGAAAGATGATGCTATTCACCTGTCTTATACTCCCCTCCAGGGAGACAGAATGCGTCAATTCCTCAACTGAGCCTTCCAGCTTCCCCATCAGGTTGGCGAGCATCCAGGATGTACACATTGTAAGGAGACCCATAAACAGGCTCAGAACAAGGCCTGCTCAGAAAGCATTGAGGCCTAGCTTTCGGCCAGCCCTCTGAGTCCTCACAGACTATAATGAGCTGTCTGTGCCTCATGCAGTGGCGCCCTGATCTGGTAGGCATCTTGACTCATGTTTCTTCTTTGGGCCTCTGTACCTGTTGGTGCACTGTGGCTCTTCTTGCCAAAGAGATCCACAAATCCCCAGGTGAGATAAATTGCCAATATAGGTATATTTATCCACATAAGGTATATTTATAATTTCAATTTGAAAGATAATGCTTTTTCTGTTGCCAAAAAGCATTTTGCCCCAGGAAAGATATATTATATTCTATTAGTCAATGTAAAGACCCAGAGTTGGGGGTGGGGCAGAGTTGTTTTCCTTTTATCCAACAGAAAAAAAAAAAAAAAAAAAAAAAAAAAAAAAAAAAAAAAGCTAAGCTCATGAGAGCCGACTGCCTTCTTCCACGATAAGGGATGGTGGCTTCCAGCACTTTGGGTAACAACATTGGTCCTTGTATGGAGATGTTCTGTAACAATGTCATCTCCACAGAGAACTCACTGCCTCAGAGGCTTTTTAAGGTGGTGATTAAATATTTGATACATTGTAATTTTCCGTATCACTTCTTTAGTCTCCACTCCGTTGAACCATCATTTAACTAAGCGTTGTTCAGGGCAACTCAGACAAACTGCCAGCAGTCACAGGTCTACCACGAGAGCTGCTCCCACGGAGACCACCTACTCCCCCTCCGTGACTGCAGCTCCTCCTCGGCTTGAGCCAGCTCTTCTTAAGTCTTAGACGCAGGTGACCCAGAATACAAGCAATATGAGCAGAAAGTGGCAACATCTAATGTGTTAAGATATGAATATTTGGCCAGTGAGATGGCTCAGTAAAAACACTTGCTGAACAAGCCTGACAACCTGAGTTCAAATCCTGAAGCCCACAAGGTGGAAAGAAAGAATCGATTTCCAAAGGTTATTCTCTTAACTACACGTGAGCATCGTGGCCTGTGTGTCCCCACACTTACATATCTACAGATACACACACAATCATTCAACATTTAAAAAAAAAAACATTTAAAAGTACAAGTCTGACCTAGAAATGTAAATACACGAAATCTTGGAATTGGAAAGATTCCATTGCTGCCTTCCTGTGAAGTTCAAGGCCCACCTCATGAAAGACTTCAACTCCTGAGTCTGCTCTATAGTGGAGTTTCACTCTTAGTTTCTAGTTTTCCTTCCGGGGTGGGGGTCAGAGGCCGACACCTGTTACTGCAGCTGTGCACTGCAGGTCAGACCATGCAGAGGTCCAGCTATACCTCATCCTCACTATTGTCTGCTCCAGCCTACAGGTGCCGCCTTAGCCTTGTAGTACCACAGCCCAGACCAGCATTAACTCCTATGGTTAGTAGGGCAGCAGTAACATGATTTAGAAGCTTGTTCTCCAGGCGCCCTATAGCTAAGGAATCAAGGTGAGAAGAGGAAGGGGAGAGGAGAGAAGGGAAGGGGAAGGAAGGGGAGGGGGGGAAAGGAGAAAAGGGAAGGGGAGGGGAAGGGAGGGGAGAGAGGAGAGGAGAGGAGAGGAGAGGAGAGGAGAGGAGAGGAGAGGAGAGGAGAGGAGAGGAGAGGAGAGGGACAGGGACAGGGACAGGGACAGGGACAGGGACAGGGACAGGGACAGGGACAGAGAGACAGAAACAGAAAGGACCTTCACACATTGGTTGCAGCACTGTGCTCGACAGTGGTTTCAAACTTGTATACTCATAGACTTTCCAGAAACGTTTGAGGTACTGATGCCTAAGAGTCGTCCTGAGGTCTGGAGCGTAGTTTAGACAACTGAGTTTTCAAGCTTTCCTGTTGATTTTAACACTCGATTCAAGACAGGCATCTGGAAGACACTTCCTGTTTGACATCTACGGAGAGTAGGCACAGAAGCTCAAGGAAGCGGCAGTCAATTAGAACAAGAGCATTGGGCACCTACCATAGCATAGACTCAACATTCTCCTAGTTCTTCCCCGTTGTGATAAGGGCAGGAGTTTACCTTAATCCCTGCACTGCGACACTTGCCCACGGCATCAGGCACAGCGGTTCGAGGAGGGTCAATCATAGATATGAGACCCGCAAAACACAGATTTTCCATGGGAAAATTTAATTCATCGGTATTAAATTGGAATCCCTTAGGGAAATTGCTCGACAAGTTCAAGAAGCAGAATCCTGCAGAGAGACAAAGGGCCCAGCTGTCACCCAACGTGTCCCCCCACACACATACAACCCCAACACCCCTGCAGAGAGACAAAGGGTCCAGCTGTCACCCAACATGTCCCCCCTCCCCCGACACAACCCCAACACCCTGAACTCTTCACCCCACATAGTCATTCCGATGGCGATGGCGTTCTTTCAAAGCCCCTTCCCTGGCTCCTCACCCAGTACACGCTCGCCCAGACCTCCCAGTTCTAAGTAGGCATTCTGGAAGTCTGTCTTCATTTCCTCGTCCATAGGGTATTCCCGCCCATTCAGCAGGAAACTGGAGCAAAACTCCAAGATCCTCTCTGGAGCACCTTTCATTAGCAGTACGTGAGCTTCGGGGTTGTCTTCCAAAAGGTGGATGGACATCTAGGGAGAGGAGATAGTTCTAGCTAGTGATAGAACCAGATGGGAGGGAGGGAGGGGCAAAAATCCTGGGGAAGGTTTTGAAGGTTAAGAGAACAGCAACTGGTTTCTTACTCACCTCCCACCCTCCACTGGGCCAGTGCAGACTCAAGGCTGAGCCAGCCCTTCGCTTGCACAGGAATCTATTAACTTCCCTGAAGTTCCCTGAGGGCACAGCAGCAGGAGCTCCTTTATCCTGACTCCTTGCTGATTGGATGGCTTACATGAACTTGAGGTCCAGTGTTCTGGAGCCAGTACCCATGTCTTATCTGCTTTGTGAGCTAAGTCCACCTGATCCTGCAAAACCTTAGCTCCTGTATTCTATAGAGAGTAAAAAGATCTTGTCTTGGCTACTTTATTTTTTTTTAATGCTTTATTGACTTTTATTATGTTCATTGGTGTTTTGCCTGCATGTGTCTGTGTGAGGATATCAGATCACTTGGATTGCAGACACTTGTGAGCTGTCATGTGAGTGCTGGGAATTGAACCCAGGTCCTCTGGTAAAGCAGCCAGTGTTCTTAACACTGACTCATCTCTCCAGTTTTTTTGTTTTTTGTTTGTTTGTTTGTTTTGTTTTTTTGGTTTTTTTTGTTTGTTTGTTTTTTTTTTAAGACAGGCTTTCTCTGTGTAGCTCTGGCTATCCTGGAACTCACTCTGTAGACCAGGCTGGCCTCAAACTCAGAAATCCACCTGCCTCTGCCTCTCAAGTGCTGGGATTAAAGGTGTGCGCCACCACTGGCCTTTTTTTTTTTTTTTTTTTTTTTTTAGAGCTGCAAAACAAAAACAAAACCCAAGCTTTGAAACTGAAGCACAAATTTTAAATAATTTAGCCCTATAGCATTCTTCTACAGGCAGGAGATGTCACTGGGAGATTGTCTACTGGTTGGATGTCTGATGATGAAAGGCGAGGTAAGTTCGTGAAAAGAATCTGGAGCAAGCAGAGGGAGCCATCAGGTGGCTTGGCTTTGCCTTCCCCTGGATCTCCCGTCTATGAAAAGGCACCCCATAGAGTTCCTCTTTTGACTTACAGGAACTGCTTGCTATGGCCCCTGTTGGAGACAGAATCAGCAAACTGAAAGGAACTGTGGCAACACAGAGGAGACCAGACTGCATTTCCTGGATGTTGAGTGGGTGAGCCACTGGCTCGTAAATGTGGTTACAGCTGATTTGTTAAAGAATGACCAGCTATGTTCAAGTTATGTTTGAGTCATTAAAAGGAAAAAAAAACCCCATTGTTTAAGGAGGAAGCTGTGAGATTAACAAAGCTCAATATTCTCAGTGATCAGTGAATGTTTGTTGAATGAATAAAAAAGGCTCAGGTGAGCACAAGAGCTCCTTACTCTACTGACTTGGTCACAGGGAATAAAAATCTTGATATATGATTACAGATGGGGGAGGGGGCTGGAGAGATGGTGCATCTGTTAAGAGCACTGACTGCTCTTCCAGAGGTCCTGAGTTCAATTCTCAGCAACTACATGGTGGCTCACAACCATCTGTGATGGAATAAGATGCCCTCTTTCTGGTGTGTCTGAAGACAGTGACAGTGTACTCATATGCATAAAATAAATAAATCTTAAATAATGAAAAAAAAGATTACAAGATGGCTCAGCAAATAAAGGGGCTTGAGGCCAAACCTAAAGACCTGAATTTGGTCACTGTACTGACAGTGGAAAGAGTGGACCAGTCTTGCAGGTTGTCCTCTGGTTGCTGCATGCTCCTCCCCCCAAAGAAGGGATTTGGCTTGGCCTGGTCCCACATGATTTTAATTCTACAAGTGGATCTCTCTGAGTTCAAGGCCATCCTGGTGTACATAGTGAGTTCCAGGCTATGTAGAGAGGCACTGTCTCAAAAAGAAAAAAAGAAAAGAAAGGAAAATAGAAATAGGTGGGGGTTTTTGCTGCTGTTGTTGTTTTGGTTTTTGTTTGTTTATTTGTTTGGCCGGGTCTCCTATGAAGCCTTGTCTGGCTTGGAACTTATTCTGTAGACCAGACTGGCCTCATACTTACAGAAACTCTCATGGCTCTGCCTCTTGAATGTTGGGATAAAGGCATACACCACTCTATCTGTCCAAAAAATTTTTCTTGTTGTTGTTGTTAAGATTACATAAAGAACAGAGTGGTGGTGGTGGTGCCTGCCTTTAATACCAGCACTCAAGAAGCAAAGGCAGGTGATCTCTGTGTTTAAGGCTAGCCTGGTCTACTGAGTGAGTTCCAGGACATACAGGGCTATACACAGTGATACCCTATCCCCCAACCCCTTGCAAAACAAAACAAAACAAACAAACAAAAAAAAACATTATATAAAGAGGACATAAAGAAGATGGAGAGAAAAAGAGAAATCAGAAATGCTCAGCCTACAGTCTATTCCAGAGATGGTAAGAGACTAACAGGCTAAGTAAGACACATTCCTTTCAAAGACTGGAGTCTCTGCCCTTGGAGCAAGCTAATTATAGTAGTTCACTCAAAGCCTGTCAGAGCTAGCGTCTGCTGGAGCTGAGTCCGGTGGGGCTGGCTTGTCACACACCGTGAACCACAGAGACCAGTTCTGCCACTTGAATGATATTCAGTAACTCAGAAGCACTCATATGGTAATTTGGGGGGAACATGGTTACTTGTTAGACATTCCAACAATGTCATGAATATATTTGACTTTTATTTTTAACCACATGGAGGGAGAGATGCCTGATTCATCCAAAGGCCTTACTCACACTCTGCCAAGCCACAGAATTCCTGTCTGGTTAGTGGGGCCACCAAGTGTCAGAAAAAAGTAGGAATAAAGTTTGCAGCTGATTTGCAGCTGTGGAAGCCCTGTTTTATTACAGTGTGGATCCACTCATCCCTTAGTGCTCCATCAGAAAGTACAAGTCATTGGGTTTAAAAAATCCATATAGAGCCGGGCGGTGGCTCACGCCTTTAATCCCAGCACTTGGGAGGCAGAGGAAGGCGAATTTCTGAGTTCGAGGTCAGCCTGGTCTACAGAGTGAGTTCCAGGACAGCCAGGGCTACATAGAGAAACCCTGTCTCGAAAAACAAACAAACAAAAAAAATAAATAAAAATAAATAAAATAAAATAAAATAAAAATCCATATAGACTGTTTTTTTGTTTATGCCTGAAGACAGAAAGGCAAAACTGACTTACGAGTCTTATTTCATAACCCTGTTTCACACACTCAGATGTCTGGTCTTTATGGAAATGCACAGAATTGGAGGAGCAATGGCTTCTTCTTCCTCTTCCTCCTCCCTCCTCTACCTCCTTCTTCCTCCTCTTCTCCTCCTCCTCCTCCTTCTTCTTCTCCTTCTCTACCCTTTTCTCCTCCTCTTTCTCTTCATCTTCCTTCTTTTCATTCTCCTTTTTTCCTCTTCCTCCTCCTCCTTTTAAAGACAGGGTCTATCATACTATAGGTCAAATTTACCTGAAATTCAGAGTAGCCCTGAGGCATCAGCCCTCTCCCGGCTGCTGTTATATGAACCACCATGTGTAGTTTCTCTGGATTTCATTGTTTGTATTCCTGACCATCACTCACCCTCTCCCTCTCCTACTTGCTCCTCCCTGGATAAGGAATCAGTGCTTTTGAAAATGAAAAATATAAGCCTGGAAGTGAGTTCCAGGGGCTACACCTGTCTCTAAAACAAAACAAAACAATAACAAACAGAGAAAAATATGACACATGTATTGTGACCCTTAACTGTCTCATGATAGCTGCACTAGAGACTTCATGGAGGGACTGGGAGCAATTGATGGTGAAGGAAACAGAGTCCCTTGCAGACACAACCTAGTGTCTACAGTGGCGAATTTCATAGCAGACATTGGTTTAGACTAATAGCTGTGTGTGACTCCCAGCAGGCAGCCTCAGCTGCCTCTGCCTATCTTAGCATTTTATGACGTGTTCTCTTTGCAAGCAGCATGGGTGAGCATTCTGCTTGGACCCTCTCCCTTTGTCACCTACTTCTCTCTCCTCAGAGTTTGTCACTTTCCTTGAGGTGAGCTTCCCTCTTACGTGGGATGCCAGATCTCATGAACGAGTGCCCTGCTCCAAAGTACAAGGTATGGCGCCCCCAACTGGCGAGTCCATGCTTCCCACCGATCTCCCCCCACCTCTGTCAGTTCTGTACCTGGTACTTGTTGGTGGAATTAAAGGGGATCTCTGCCACCTTGGGGTTTTTCTGTCTCATTTCACTCACAGGATTGTAAGACTGCTCAATGAATTTGAGGAGGGCTGACTCGGAAGCATCCCCTGTTGTTGCCCGCTGCAAGGAAAGGATAGTACAGTAAGTCCCAGGGGTCTGACGTCCGGGCCTGGGATTCACCTGTGGTCTCAAGCAGAGAGGCAGAACAGAGGGAAGGGTGTGTGTAGAAAACCACTGAGAAGCAGACTTTTCTGGAAGGGGTCAGGTGATATTAGTCACTGAAGCACCCTCTTTCCACTTCAACTTGATACCTTAGCTATGGGAAGAGATTCTTGATGAGGCTTAAAGTCGGCCCGGTTGCAGAGACCAGCAATTCGAGCCAAGTAAAACCAGGTGTCCGAGGACTTGGGAAATGTTTTCCCTAGGGAAGAAGAAGGGAGAGAGCTGTAAACACACAGAGTTTAAAACAAGAGATTAGACTTTGAGGGGGAGGTCAGTTGGGGAATGAGGAGGTCAAGATCATTCTCAGCTACAGAAGGAGTTGAAGGTCAAATAAAGGAAGCAGGGGTTATTCACTTTCTCCTTCACACCCAAACACTGCACAGAGACAGTATCGCTTTTCTTTCTTTTTTTCTTTTTCCTTTTTGGTCTTTTGAGACTAGGTGGGTGCCACCCCGACCTGGCTTGATATTTTGTAAAACCCTTCCTCCCTTCCTTCCACACTCCAGCTCTCTCCTGTTTGTCTGATGTCATCTCTCCTGTGTGTCTGGTGTTATCTCTCCTGTTTGTCTGGTGTCATGGTTCTCCTAACCTTCCCACCCCAAGTCCTTCTGCTCTTAGCTACCAAGGCCACTAGTTACCCGTGGTTTGCTCCTCACTGGTGTCGGCCTCATACACAGTCTTATCAAACCACAAATGAGCCACTGTCATGCGGTTCTGGGTCAGGGTACCCGTCTTGTCTGAGCAGATGGTGGATGTGGAGCCCAATGTCTCCACCGCCTCCAGGTTCTTCACCAGGCAGTTCTTGCGAGCCATGCGCTTGGCTGTCAGCGTCAGGCACACCTAAGTCCACCGAAAAGAGAAAGAATGGATTAAGGGGAGGACTGGTCATGTTTCTTTGCTTTGGAAATTTGATTATTTTTATCTCTCTTTTATCCTAACCTGGTCTTTAGAAATCCCACCTGTGATCTTCGTAAGGGATACCGAGGAACTGATTTATGGCAAGGGTTCAGTGCCTTCCTCTGATGTCTGTCACACAGCACAGGCTCCTTCCCCTGGATCTTTAGATCTTCCATTCAGGAGTCTCTTTTCCATCCTAGACCACTTCCTGTCTTTCACATCCACTCTCGTCAAGGACCACATTATTATAGTATACAGTGCTATGTATGGACAGGGCATCTTGCCAATAGTTTCAGAAAAGTTTGGGCAGGAGGGAATGATAATGACATTGGGAAAGGATGTCACAGTACTGAAAAGCCCTTGAGAGATCATTTCAATCAGAAAATTTTTCAAAATCATAAATTGAAGGTAAGGTTGTTTTTAAAAATTGACAAAGTATTGTGCTTTGGACACATTATGTACAGAATTCCGATGATTATAATTTATTTACATTATATTGCTAGTTCCTAGCATTTTAAAACTAGTCCTAACATACCCTAAATGTTATCCTTATTTCTATTTTAAGAAGACTATTGAAAAACTAGAGCATACCCAAACAAGTTATTAGTAAGACAGAGCTGAGACCGTGTCACAGGAAGAATGATTAAGGGAAAAGGGATTGCTTGGAGAATCTGAGGGGACATGATGAGGTGGAGGGGGTGGGTGGGGGGGCTTAGGCCATTAGGAAGCAAAGAACCAAACTTATTTTGGCTGGGAAAACCAGAATGGAACAGGGAATCATATTTCTGCTCAGTTTAATTAAAGTGAGCTAAGAGCAAGACACACTGAGACGAAGGAGCTACGTCTGCCATCCTCAGAAACAAACCACAATTATCTTTCATGGATTTTTATAGAGGACATTCAGTGTTGGCTCAAACGTTGATTTTAAATGGCCTTGAAGTTCTTTCCAGTAGGATCCTGTAATCCTAAATTAATCTTTCTCTAGAAACTAACAAATACACGAGGCCTGAAGATCTTAAGTGATCTGTCTGAGTTTAACAGCCTTTCTCTGTTGTATCTTGCTTCCTCTTTCACTGAGGTGAAACAGTAGTCACAGAGGCACAGGTAGAGGACGGCAGTGCAGTGCTGGTGGGAACTAACGTGTTTCTGATGCCCGTATGTATCTCAGGGATATCCCTCACTTCAGACTTTCATTAACAACAAGAGTGATAGTAGGGACCTCCTTTCCCTGGGGTCATTTGTCTGCCCAAAGATCCCCTCCCAACCTTGTTTACTCACAGTGACAGTGGCCAGCAGTCCTTCTGGCACATTGGCCACAATGATGCCAATAAGGAAAATGACAGCATCCAGCCAGGTATAGCCCAAGATAAGCGAGAGAAAAAAAAATGTAACGCCAAGGAAGACGGCAACCGCTGTGATCAGATGAATGAAGTGTTCAATTTCAGTGGCGATGGGGGTCTTGCCCATTTGCAAGCCTGATGTCAGGGAAGCAATCCGGCCCATTACTGTGTAGTCTCCTGTAGCAATCACAACACCCCGGGCTGTTCCTGGGAATGAAAGAAGAAGCTGTGACTCCATACTGTGATAGCGTAAGAAATGCCTGGGTTGGTATCACCACCCAGTTACTGACGTAGAACCTCTAAAATTCATTGGTTGTATTGCTAGGAGAATCTTTTGTTATCATGATTGGTTCCTGACACTTTATAGTTTCTGGCGTGATAGGAATATCAGACAGAGAGCTTCCAAATGCCATAGGATCCCTAGTTGGTAAGAGAAACTTTTGCTTTAATGAGGCAACTCTTGGTGGGCTCTTGGGTAGCTCCAGGATGAGGAAGGTTGGAACCAGCCATGCAAATATAGGATGGGCTCTCAGCTCTACAACACAACACCCAGGAAGGGGAGAGAGGCTGAAGGTTGAGTTGATTACCAATGGCAAATGATAGAATCAGTCATGCCTGTGTAATAAAACACCCATTAAAAAGCCAATGACAACTTCGTCTGGAGAGCTTCCAGGCTGGCAAACACGTGGAGGTATCTGGAGGAGACCATATGCAAGATGTAGAAACTCTACATCCCTGCCCACATCCCTGCCCACATCCCTGCCTACATCCCATGCCCTGTGCACGTCTCCCATCTGCCTGTTCATTTGTCTCCTATCAATAAGTGCAAAATGTAGGCCATGTACTTCCCTAACTTCTGAGAGCCTTAAGGAAAAAGTCAGGAATTCCAGTTCATAGCCACCCTGTCAGAAGTATGAATGACAGCCTATTACTTGGACTAGAGACTGACGCAGGAAGAGTTTCATGGTATTGAACCCTCATCTGATGCTATTTTGAGGTAGTTAGTGTCAAAATTTGACTGAGTTATGGGGAACTAGTGGAGAATCCCTACAGTAAGACATAGAATTCTGTGCAGGCAGGAAAAGTAAGTGTACGAGTCACAGGCGCTAAGCACCCTACAGGGCTCATTGAGTGAGCCCTCCTGTTACTCACAACAAAGACCTCTCCAGTGTCAGCATTTGAGAAACTCTGCCTGAGGAGCCCCTTCCTTGCTTTTATGACTAGCGCTAGTCTGACCTCTGCTGGGTAGCACAAGCCATAACACCTGTTCCCTGTGCTTTTCCAGGGCCTTTCCCTCCTCCACCAGTTCTGTTCCCTAGGCAGGACACTGTGGTTGACTTTACCCACAACTTTGAAAATCGTTGTTTTTTGTTTAAAAAAATTGTTGTTTAAAATCGTTCTTTTTGCTTTCCCATAGTGCCTGTCAGTCCTACCATTCAAGTCATAGAATTTCCAGGGAAAGAAACCCACAGAAAGAACTTTCATTTCAGAAGCAGAAGGGCA
This sequence comes from Rhabdomys pumilio, assembly GCA_030674055.1. NCBI lineage: Eukaryota > Metazoa > Chordata > Mammalia > Rodentia > Muridae > Rhabdomys > Rhabdomys pumilio. Next base: position 59,669,966 of record JANHMN010000015.1, read on the forward strand.
CAAGGCTGAACCATCAACTTTTTGAACAAGTAGTTCTTTTCCCTGAGACAAAGTAGCATGCTTCTTAAGACTATGGCTTCCTCATATTTAACATGGAATGACGCACAGCGCAGTTGCTGTGAGTTACACCTAGAAATCCAGTATTTGAGATGCTGAGGAGGAGGAGGAAGAGGAAGAGGAGGAAGAGGTGGAGGAGGGGAGAAGAGGAGAAGGGGGAAAAAGAGGAGGAAGAGGAGAAGGAAGAAGAGGAAGAGAAGGAAGAAAAAGAGGAAGAGGAGAAACAACAAAGAACCCACAAAGCTGTGAAATAAAATGTCTCCAAAAAAGTCTAGAACAAGGTTGGATGTATGGTAAACACTCAACTTTATCCTGGCATTCAGGTGAATAAAAAATTATCTAAAGAGTCAGTATAAAATTATACATGTGAATCATAGGAGCAGATCCCACAGACACAGGGGCACAGAGCAGCTGGCTGTCCCCAGTTCTAGAACTGCCTTCAGCAACAGTCAAGGAACTTGGAGCTGAGGAGATAGTTCAGTGATTAAGAGCATTTCCTGCTCTTGTAGACAACTTTGGACTTGGTTCCCAGAACTTACATGGTAGCTCACAGCCGTCTCTAACTGCAGTTTGAGGAATCACCTCTACTGATCTCCTTGGGCTCCTGAGTATATGTGGGACACGTATGCAGACACAGACAGACAGACAGACAGACACACACACACACACACACACACACACACACAACTGTTTTAAAAAAGAACCTAACAATAGAGTCCTTAGGTGGATTGGCCAGTGTTACGGGGAAGGAGACTCTAGAAAGGGTCCCAGTGTAAAACACCCTACATACAACCCCTGAACTGGTTGACCCAGGGGTTCTCTGAACCTTTATGAAAATAATAAAATGACTGGAAGATACTAAAAGGATTTTATATTTTTGATAAGGTGGGTGTAGGTGGCTACAGTGTTATTTAAATCTATTTCATGCAAATATCTAGCTAGAAAAGTTTGAATGTAATAAGTGCTCCCTGTGTGTCTAGAGATGATTAGCATCAAACTGGAAGAAAACTGATAAGAGCAAATATCCTGTATCTTAGGACAGACTGTTCCCTCATGTACCTTGCATGTATCATCAGAGAGAGAGAGAGAGAGAGATCAGGCCCCCTAGAAGCATGGGAACACAGAGAGAGGGATTCGTGCCATTGCCTATCAAAGTCCATAGCAATGACAGGGAGGCAAGGCTGAAGTTGCATTTATGTTACTAATTTGTAAACTGGTCTAGGGTGAAGGTTAAAGGGGAAACTGGCCTAAGGCAAATGCTATTACTCAGCAAGCTGTACAAAATTTACTTAGTTTGGCAGGCATGGTAGGACACTTCTTTAATTTCAGCATGCATGAGGATTTATCTCTCTGAGTTCAAGGCCAGCCTGGTCTACATAGCAAGTTCTAGGACAGTCAGAACTACATAGTGAGACCTGATATGTTTCAACAAACGTAACAAAATTCCTTAGCCTAATCTAGCTAGTTCTACCCGTTTGGCTACATTTGGATTTTGTTTGTCTCCTACTAAATCCCTTTTCTCCAAGACAGGCCCTTGTTTTTCAGCTGGAGTGCCTTCACCCACTCTTGTCTACTTCGCTTCTCAGCAGCATACACTTAGCTGATGAAAAACCTACTTCAGAAACATAAACCTGAGCAAATTTTCTCTTAAAAATAACAGCCAAAATACAGCAATTTTCAGAGGAATCTTGCTAGTTTGCATTTTTCTGTACATTCAATAATTATGTTTCATATATTGTGTACCAATCAAATGATATATTTTCTTTCTGGTTGGGTTCGTCCTTAATGTACATTGAACATTATTGTTATTATTAAGACATTTTCAAGTGATTTAATGAGGCGAGGTCGTTAGCACTCTCTCTGTGTAGAGCAGTGTGAGCCGTGGAGGCAAGCGTGTGGGCTGTGGAGACAGCTTTTAAAGACTCTCTAATCGCCCTCTCCTCTGGTGGACCCTACTGTAAACTGTGGTGAGCCTGTAATTCCTATGGACTTTATAGAGTTTAGTGTGACATTGTGGGAGTCAGAAAAAAATGTTTATAGTGCTTGACACTACAGTGCTATGCATTTATCTATTCTTCAGAAAGCACCTATCTTTAGACAATAGGACATTTATTCTTAAGCGTTAATAATGATTTGCAAGTAGATCTGGGATATGTTCAGGCTTCCTTAAGGGGAAAGGGCAAAGGGGAGAGGCACATAAATGCTGCTAAGTCCTGGCTCAGGAGTCCCTTCCTTTCATTCTGGGGACAAAGCCAGTGTTTGAGTGGTAGAGTTTGAGGGACACTTCTGATAATTCATTCAAGCTTGTGGTGTTGGTATCTTCCTCTGGAAGGTAAAAGGAGTGAGGAGAGTGACCTGGCGGGGATGGAGAACGTTCCTCCATTCTGTGCTATTTCCAACACATAAGCCAGCTCCCCCACCAGTTCAAACCATTGTCAACAACTACAGGATGCTTACAGTGTGTTTTACCTTGTGCTAAGCATTTTATATTGATGTCATTTAATCCATATGCAATCGATGGATGGCAGGTTTTAGTATTAACAGTATGCAAATTTGGAAATGATGGCTTTGACTTTTTTTTTCCCCAGAAGTGATTAAGCACCTGAGTGACGGAGAAGCCAACCTGGATACTGCCTTCCTACTCTAAAACCTTTAGAAAACAGGTTTCAACAGCCGTGTGTTTCCACCTCTTCTTTTGAGTCTGTGCTGCATATGATTCAATATTCACCTTCTACACAGTTGGTGGAGAAGAAGATGATATTCCGTGTCTCCAGAGGGTTCTCATGGGTGCAGTCAGGGCAGCGAGACTGGGGTTCTGACTCCCCCGTCAAGGAGGAATTGTCTACCTGTGATGGGAAGGGCAGGTTAAAAGACAGTCAGTCATAAGACAAAGGATGGATTCATGAGTGAAGGCAGCGCCACCTTGTCTGTCAGAACCACCGTGTCATTAACATGCAGAGACAGAGATAAGCTACTGTATTCCCAGCGCCTCATCTTCCCTCAAACCACCCTCATCTCTGTCTCAAGGTTCTGAATAATAAGATCGTATTAAGACTAAGCCCAGGTCTTCACAGTGCCTTAGAGCCAGACATTGCCATAGGCTGCCTCCTCACCTTACACCCTTGTGCAGAGATAACCCTGATATCAGCAGGGATTTGGTCTCCACCCTTCACTTCCACTAGGTCTCCCAAAACCACATCTTTTACGTTGATTTGCATTTTCTCTCCATCTCGAATTACCATAGCTTGCTGTAGGAAGATAGTGTAGGGCTGTTATACATCCTCTTATTTCCGGTCCTGTTCCAACCCTCTCCACTTCCATCTCCATCCTTCTGTGTTATCTCTACTATTGCTATCTGCAGAACCTTTGCAATGTGACGTTGATGGCTTTTCCATCAAGAGGTGGGATCTCTCTCTTTGTCCCTGAATGTAGAATGGACCATGTAATCTCTTTTTTATTTTTGGCCCAGAAGATTTTAGCAGATGTGGTAGGAATAAAGGCTTAAAAAATTATTTCATGTACAGATGCAGAGACCCACAGGCCAACATTAGGTGGAGCTTGGAGAATCCTGATGAAGAGGGGGAGGAAGGATTGGAGGAGCCAGAGAGGTCAAGGCACCACAAGAAAACCCACAGAATCAACTAACCTGGGCTGATAGGGGCCAGAACTGACAAGCAGGAAGCCTGCAAGGGTCTGACCTAGGCCTTCCACAAATATGTTATGGTTGTGGTCTTCCTGTGGGGCGCCCAACAGTGGGGGCAGGTCTGTCCCTGACTCTGTTGCCTGCCTTTGGGACCCTTTCCCTTAAGTGGCTGCCTCATCTAACCTCAACTGGAGAAGATGCACCTAGTTTTACTGCAACTTGATGTGCCAAGGCTGTTTGATACCCAAGGGAGGCCTCCCCTTTTCTGAAGAGAAAGAGAGGAGGAGTGGATGGTTCGGGAGGAAAGGGGGAGAAGAACCGGAAGGAGAGGAGGGATGGGAAACTTTGGATCTGGATGTAAAGTAAATAAATAAATTAGTAAAAAAAATTGTTCATGTTAAAGTTTGCCCTGCTGTTCCTGGGAATCCCTCTGTTCCCATGAACAAGCCAGAGCTCCAAGCAACCCAATCCTTTCAACCGAGGAGTGAATAAGGTTATCTTCTGTTTGTCCCTAGAGCAAGCTGAAGCCAGCTTAGACCAGAGCAGCATCACCAACACAGAACTGTGACAAAAGCCATGCTTGGGTGGTATATTAGGCAATCAGTGTCACCTGATAAACTCCAAGATCCTGGTCAAAACTCTTACGCAAAGAAAGGTTTAAATTATGTTGACATTAAAGGGAGAAGAAAATCTTAGGCGACAAGGGTAGAACATGATGATATTGTTGCATGATTTGGGAGAATTTTTTTAAAAGCTTCAAGGCCCGTATTTAGGAACTCCAATCTGCTGTCATACTATTTCCGGATATCTTTAAAAACATTCAGTTTGAAAATAAAATTTACGTTTCAGAAAACTTTCAGTAATAAGAATAGTGACAAGCACACCTATAAAACTTGCTCCTGTCTTCACCCACTGACTTTTCACCTCAGTTGCTTTATCCTCTCTTGTCTCTAAGTTATTTGCATCAGGAGAATTTATCCTAAACACTTCTGTGTGCTTTTGCAAAAAATTACATAATCTTTGTTCTCTTAAAAAAGATTTATTTTATGTTTGTGTGTGTGTGTGTAGATGTACCTACACATATGTATGTACATACACACATATGTAGATATGCACCATGTTCATGCCTGATGCTTGTGAGGCCAGAAGAGAAGGAAGATGAGAATCCTTTGAAACTGGAGTTTCAGGTGGTTGTAAGCCACCATTAGGATGTGGGAACAGAACTCAGGTCCTCTGCAAGAACAAAGTGTTAGGGTTTCTATTGCTCAGATAAACACCACGATCAAAGTCACCGTTGGGAGAAAAGGATTCATGTCACTGAAACTTTCCTTACCACAGTCCATTATCCAAGGAACTCAGGAACTCAAGGCAGGAGCTGAAGCAGAGGCCATGGAGGGGTGCTGCTCACTAGCTTGCTCTCCATGCCTTGCTCAGCCATTTTCTTATAGCACCCAGGACCATCAGCTGAGGGGTGGCACCATCCACAGTGATTTGGAACCCCCACATCAATCATCAATCAAGGAAATGTACCACAGGCTTGCCCACATGCCAATCTGGTAGGGTCATTTTCTCAACTGAATTCCTTCTTCCCAAGTGACTCTAGCATGTGTTGGGTTGACATAAAATTAGCCAACATAAGCAGCAAGTGCCGTTAAGTGTGCCTCCATCTCTTGGCCCCTAGATTATTCTTTTCTATGATAACACAGTGATAAATTTCAAGTGGTTTCATTTTAATGCAATACTCACATTTACTGTGTACACTTCCGCTTTTGGCACTTGACTCAATATGTCTCTTTAAGGCTTTGTCTCCCAACACAGCATCAGGCCCAGGGCCTATATCTTTACCAGAATATTCATATCGCTGTGTCTTTTTAGCTTTTTAAAAACTGGAACATTTCCGCAGATTCATTGACTTTAATGTCAGCCTCCCCAGTGGCTTCGTTTTCAGTAGATGTCCTTATTGAAATTGTGGAGGGTCATTCTTCATTTTACTGTCACTTTCAGACTAGACAATTTGTGGCTATTACCATCAGAGCTTTATTTACATTTCTCCTGGTAATTTCCAGGCTCTCTCATCACCAGCCTCATTCAGCGCACCCACTGTGTGTGACAGTCTCCAGAGGACTGAGCCATTATATAACTGGTCACAATCTGTACTTCCTCTAACTATCTCTCTCCACATACAACTCCTACCTACCTGAGGCACCATGTTCTTAAAAGACTCCATGATCTTGGAGCTCTTGGCCTCCTGGTAATATGAGAAGCATCCAGTAATGATGACCACGGCAGACAGTACAATACCCAGGTACAGCTGAAGACAGAGAAAGTGTCATTAGCACATCCTTTTTTTTTCTCTGCATCCTCAGACAGATTGCCAAGAGAACAACCTTCCTTTGGCTGGAGGAAGTCATGGGATTGAGGGCTGAGGAGCATTGGGGAAGCATTGGCACACTTGGCTTCCTGGTAATGAAGACCTAAGCTATTGTGTTGAGTGGTCAGAAAACTCCCAGAGAATGTGAATCTTCCTCTCCCTTTATAGGCAGGAGGTGGATAATGAGCCATGGAAATCAAGAGATGAAGAGGTTGGCATTCTGAGTAAGAAAGGGTGGGGGGACTGCAGGTGGAGAGACGGTTTAGCGGTTAAGAGCACTGATTGCTCTTCCAGAGGTTCTGAGTTCAATTCCCAGCAACTACATGTTGGATCATAACCATCTATACTGGGATCTGATGCCTTCTTCCTGTATGTCTGAAGACAGCTACAGTCTGAAGATGAACTACAGTGTACTTATATACATAAAATAAATACATTTTCCAAGGGGGGGGGTGGATTGCAAAACACTGTGATGGCTACTTGGCGAGTAGACTGGTATAATAATGCCTCTTAGGGAGCTGGACCAGAAGCTTTCTAGATAGAGTTTGCAGGAGACAAAGGTAGACCAAGAACTTCCCCAGAAACTTCTGAACTATTGGTGATTTGAGTCAGAAGAATTTGGGACTTTTCGGGGAGGGAGCACGCTCACATTATCTTTGTTGGCTTCTTCTTCGTAATAATGTACATGTATGCCATAGGCCAGGAAACAGAGACAGGCACCAGTCCACAGCAGGAGGGAGAAGCCACCGAACAGTTGTTTACAGAATTTGATCCACTCTGGAGTGGTCGGAGGAGGGGTTAGTACATTCGGTCCATTTTGAAACAGAATTTCCTGGGCATCTCTGACACTAAGACCCTGTGTGGAGAAGAAATAAAAATGGAGAGGAAGCTGTGAAGAACCAGTTACAGCAAGAGGACCTACTGGTTACAGCCCTCAGGATAGGACTACCCTAAAGCAGCCTTGGAACATCCTTCTGAAGATCCTTTCTGATAAGGTAGGATTTTAGAATTTGTATTGTAGAAGGGGTTTCATTTAGCATGCGTACTTATATAGAGCTTTTTTGTTTGTTTGCTCATTTGTGTATGGATTGGTTTACAAACCTTTTGAACTTAAATATTTTACCTTGGGGCTTGGTTATGTGATAGGAGCTGAGAATACCATCATTAATAGGAATGGTCTCCACCCGAAGGGACTCTGGGATGGCAGGTTGAGAAGTTTGGTTGCAGCAAGGTATGACAACCTAAATCAATTCTTGGACTCACATGGTAGAGAGAACCGAATTCCACAAGTTGTCCTCTGACCTCCATGTACACACTGTGGCACAATCATACCTCCACACATTGACTTAGGTGTTCACAATCAATTAATCAATTTAACAAACGAAATTCAAGAATGCTCCTTATTCTTAGGGAACTCAAGCTGGGAAACAAACATGGAGAGATGATTACAGTATACTAGGCTAACTGGGGCTCTCTATGATCCATGATGCTGGTAACAGCTTGGCATTCACACTTTGGCTTTCCAATTTGGAAACTAGGGAAAAATCAAACTAAAGACACTAGTGCACAGATTTTATTCTAGCCTTATGCACACAATTCTGTGATTTTTTTCCCCTTACATTATGTGGTAGTAGAATCTACCAAAGCCTATCAGCCACTCCCTTAGCCTGTCTTCAAAAAGACCCAAGGGGCCTTCACTATTCTCTCAAGCATCTGAAACTTTTAACAACAATACTAAATCACTGTGTTCTTTACTCATTCTTGAGGATGGGTGATTGGCCGCCAAGTTCCAGGACAGCCTGATCTACATAGTAAGGTCCTGACTCAAAAAAAAAAATATGTATGGTAAATGTTATGGTTTGACTCTTGGATAGTCCCCAAATTACCTGATTCCAAGCTGATGATGGTATTGTGACGGTGCTGTCAGGAGAGTCAGGGAAGGGAATAGAGGACTGGGAGGTATCCTTGAAAGGTATGTTGGGATTCTTCCCTTCCCATTGGCCATGAAGTAAGCAGCTTTGTTCCATCCTATGCCTCTCTTCCTCCCCGAAGGTGAAGTTTGAGCAGTGGAGCCAAGAGACCATGACCTGAACCCTAAAGCTCTGAGTCAGAATTCCTCTCTCTTCCTTTACATCGTTTGTCTCTGTCTTAAGTTACTTTTTTTTTTTTAATTGCTGTGAAGAGACACCATGGCCAAGGCAACCTAAACCACCAAGTGTTTACTGGGGCTCACAGTCCCAGATGGTTAGAGCCATGACTATCATGACAGGGACTATGGCAGCAGGCAGGTTGTAGCTGAGAGCATGTATCCTGATCCACAGGCACAAGGCAGAGAGAGTGCTTACTCAGAATGGCTGGACTTTTAAAACTTTAGAGCCACAATAACATATCTCCTCTAACAAGGCCATACCCCCTAATTCTTCCCCAGAAGTTCCAGCACTTACTTGGTGGATGAAATATTCAAACATAAATCTATGGGGACCCTTCTTATTCTAACACCACAGATTCAGATATTTTGTCACAGTAATAGAAAGCTAACTCAAGTTTTCCAAAGACATCATGATGTATTCCATGATAGATCTAATACCAAAAGGTATGAGACTTCAGATTTTTCTATTAGAAAGCTAAACATTAAATGCTGGGCATAGTGTCATACACATAGTGTCATACATCATCCCAGCAGAGGCAGGTGGATTTCTATGAGTTCAAGGCCAGCCTGGTCTACATAGTAGTGGGTTCCAGGCTAATCAGAGCTACATAGTAAGGCCTTGTCTAGAGAAAACAAACATATAAAAGAAAGTTAGGTACTAAAGAGATTTGTAAAATATAAGATGACACTAATTGTTTTTGAAAAGTATAGTTATTTGGTTAAAAATTATTGCTGTTAGTTTATAATAAACCATTTTTCTTCTCTTTTTTTCTTTCATGACTCTGAGGATTAAACTCAGGCAGAAGGTGCTCTACCACGGAGCCACATCCTCAGAGACTATTTGTAAATGAAGCAGGAAATACTTTCAAACTTTGCCAATTTAAATTTTACTATGACACATACCAGTAACATCATTTTTACCTAAGCAAAAGCCCTTTGGGGTCCTTGATAAGTCCTAAGAGTGAAAACAAGTCTAGAGGACACAACAAGAGGCATATTTCCATCCATCCGCACTAGCATGGCTTTCTTGGGTAGTTCCTGTGGCCATTTTTTCCAAGTAGAGCTGTGTAGAGCTTCTGTGGGGCTGAGGGTAAGAGGTACAACGTTGGATTTGGAGTTGGGGGTGGGTCACTTTCAGTGATGACACTATCCTAGTAGCTTTAAGTCACTGGGGACTCTGCTCCAAGCAGCTCTTACCCTGGTCAAGTCCACGGAGTACTTGGCGCTCAGCTCATCCAATGTCAGCTTGTGATCATCCTGAGGAAACAGAAGGGTCATTAAGGTGAGACGGTGTCTTCAGGGAGGAAGGAGGGGGCTGGAAGGGTAGTCCTGGCAGTGTGGTTTTGTTCTCCCGGTAGGATGCGGAGGACATCAGCAGAAGGCTGAAGGGTGTTTGTTTCAAGGGCAATTTGCTCTGGGCGTCCTCACCATAACTACTTCCTTCTTCAGCTCCTCTAAGTCTTTTTTTTTTCTTTTCATTTTCGGCTGTCTATTCGTAGTCGAAGGCCTAGTGCTGGGTCTTGGGCTCAGAGTCTGCTCACTAGGGGCCACTGTCTCTTTTTCTTTTCCAGGCTCCATAATGTGATCTCTAGATATAGCTGTCTCGGCTCAACTGGCGGAAAGAAAGCAAAAGAGGGTTAAGGGGGTCTGGGAGTGAGGGGTTGAGGAGTTGAGGGTTGAGGCCAGTGTAATGGAAAGAACAAAGGCCAGCTAAGGAATGGGAAGGTAGAAAGGGGTCTGTGAGCATGGGAAAGGAAAGGTGAGGAAAAGTGGCAAGTCTGAGTGGCAAGACTGGAGAAGGAAGCGCCAAACTGAGTGAGTCTAGACTCTGAAAGTGAGGGTGAGGTAAAGGGCTGAGACTGGTATGGAGGGTACCCGGGTGCCTAGATGAAGATGCAGGGGCTCAGCAGGTGGGAAGTGCAGTGGGAGCCGAGGTCAGAGTGAGTTCTGGGCAGGCCTGGTGCTCCCAGCCCTAGGTCCTGTGGGTGCTATGGCAACAGCCTAGGCCTGGCATCATAATGGGATCATGAAAGATCTAATCAAGAACACACAAACCTCTCTCTGGGTGAGGATGACTGGAGCAGGTTCAGACACAGGGAGAATTTAGATCAGACAGCAAAGTTAGGACAAAGTCTTTGTATGCATGGTCTTGTGACTTCTGAGGCTAGGAATACTCCAGTTAGGTGGCTCGAACAAAACAAAACAAAACAGCAGTGTGTGTGTGTGGCCTAGCTACGCAGCCCTCACTGCTGGAGAGTCCGCTCTGTGCTAGAATGATCTATAACGCCTGCTGGTTCTCTTGTCTCTGCATCCCCTCCCTGAGCATCAGGGCTGGGGTGAGCACCGTGAGCTGACATTTCCAGTTCTACTGAGGCTCAGCTTTTGACCAATACTGAATTTATCTCTTTAGTTCTGGAGATAAGCTCTGCGTCTGAATACCAAGTCCTCATCTAACATCTGTGTGACTTTGAACAAAGTCACTGCCCTTTCTGTACTTTCCTATTCTGTTTAGAATAATGCCTTCTACCTTGTAAAGTAGCAATAGCCAGAATTAAAGTGAGATGCTCTGCGTCCTAGCATCTCAAAGTATATGTGGCCACCTTATAAATGGTTGTGCAATTAAATGTGTGTGTGTGTGTGTGTGTGTGTGTGTGTGTGTGTGTGTGTGCGCGCGCGCGCGCGCGCGCGCGCGCGCGCGCACGAGCACGCAGGCAAAAAACTGTCAACAATAAAAAGTTTCTTCATATTGTAAAAGAACAAGAGATTAGTTTGAAATCAAGCGTGTGGTGAAGCTGAGGGTTTTCTGCCAGTGTCACTTGTGTTATGTCGTGCAGCATCTCCATAGCCTTGGTTCTAAACGCACATCGCGCACACTCGGCGCTGTGGTATGGGTGCAGCAAATGTTGCAGAGATACTAAAGCTCAATTTTGTGGTGTGTGTGTGTGTTGCATGAATGCACATGACACAGTGTATTTGTGGAGGTCAGAGGACAACTTGTGAGGTCATTCTCTCTTTTATCCCTCGGGTCCTGGGGTTTGAGAGCTCAGGCCCTCAGGCTTGGGTTCCTTTCCTGCTGAGCCACCCCTCCCCACTCTGTTTTCACTGTACAAACTAACTTTTCTGTTCCTACAGAAATGTGACAGAAAATGACCCCTAATAGCCCCATCCCATGATTCCTTGGTGTGGAAGTATGATAATTTTGGATTGCATTGTGCAGAAATGTTTGATGACTTGAGATTCATTAAAATTGTATAAAAAAATTACGAAATGAATTTTGGTTTGGGATTAGGATAACATTTACAACGATCTTTGAATCATAATTCTGCTATTTTGCACTACATATTGATGAGAAATGACTTTGTAAACACTGGTGATTGATAATAAAACACTGATCAACTTTTACTGTGTAATATCAAATGTTCAGTCAAGGTTTAATTCTTTTTATAAAAACAAATGAGCGCATCCATCTCATTAGTATGTAAATTTGTGTAACGATATTTCAGGAGAGAAGGGATGACAAGTGGAACACTTAGAGAAGTCTTGCTCCACACAAAGAATAACTTCTGGTAGTGTGCTCAATGAGTAGTTTGGATTCTCTGCTAGCGGTTTCTCAGGCAGCTAAATGTGCAATTCTCAGTGAAAATAAAACTGTCGACTGGGCAGTGGTGGCGCACGCCTTTAATCCCAGCACTTGGGAGGCAGAGGCAGGCGGATTTCTGAGTTCGAGGCCAGCCTGGTCTACAGAGTGAGGTCCAGGACAGCCAGGGCTACACAGAGAAATCCTGTCTTGAAAAACCACAAAAAAAAAAAAAAAAGAAAGAAAAGAAAACTGTCCCATATGATATACAGTCGTCCCTTACTGTGCAAGGTATTGGCTGGTAAGGTAGCTCAGTAGGTAAGGTTGAAAAGCTTGATGACCCAAGTTCGATCTCCAGGACCCACACACGAGGTAGGAGAGAGCCGACTTCCGAAAGTTGTCTTCTGACCTTCACATTCGTGCCATGCACCTATACACAAAAATAAATAAATGTATAAAATTAAATGATGCATTTAGCTTTTCAGTTCACCTGCTCTAGGCTCTTACTAAGCACTTTGACTTTTATGTGCTAATCAGGTTTAACCCTCCCCCCTTCCCCCCTAACCCCCATCTGCCCCTCCCACTCTCTTTTAATTTCTTGGCCCTTTTTTTTTTATTAATTATTACTAGCTTGTGGTAATTATTTTCTAACGTTTTATTCAAAAGGATCTGAAGCAGCTATGTTTTTCTGTCAACTATATTTTTTCAGTTACGGGATCACACACACTTTCATTATTTGGTATTTGTTTAATTGCATTTTGGCTGTATGGGTGTGGTTGTGAATATATTGGTACCTGAAAACATCTGTCAAGTGGGACTCCTTCCCACTTGTTTTCATTCCCCTATGGAGCAGAGGTTAGTCTCTCAGCAGTGGTGGTAGCTCACACATTCCTTTAATCTTAGCATGTGGGAGGCAGAGGTGGCAGTTTTCTTGAGTTCAAGGCCAGCTCAGACTAGAGAGTGAGTTTCAGAACAGGCAAGACCACACAGAAAAACAAAACAAAACAAAAAAAGCAACAACAAAACTCCCCCCAAATAAAAAACAAACAGACAAACAAAACCTAAACAAAAAGAGATTAGTTTCTTCCCTTCAGAAATTGTCTTCCTTCTTCAGCAAAAAGAATAAAATAAGTGAGGTTATGGAGGTGGCTCCATCTGCAAAGAGCTTGCCCTGCAGGCCTAAGGACCTTTTCAGACCCCAGCACCGAGGTTATTTGCTGCCTGTGGTGAAGTGCCTGTACTCACAGGCCTGGGATACAAAAGGATCCCTGGGGCCAGCTGGCCTGCCAGCCTAGCTGAATCAGTAAGATCCCTGTTCAGTGAGACCTTGCCTCAAAAAGTATGGTGAAAGGCAATAGAAGATTTCCTGCATCAATCTCTGGCCTACACGCGCACGCACGCACGCACGCACTCACACACGCACGTACGCACGCACACACGCACGCATGCACACACTAACACACATACTTCTCTGCTATATGTAGACTAAAATAATAATCTCAGCCAACACTCAGGAGATGAATCAAGAGAACCTTGAGTTTGCAACTAGCCTGGGCTACATAGTGAGATCTTGTATTAAAAAAAAAAAAAAAGTATAAAATAAAAACCAGAAGTCCCCTTTCCCTTCCTGCAGTTCTCCGAAACTGGTATTAATATGCTGCCCAGAATGTTTATTCAAGTAGAGACCCAAGGAGAGCTGCATTTTCAAGCTTCACACGACCACTCAACCCTCCTTTCACTTATTAGCTCAGCAGGTGCGTGAGGCTCTGTAGTGAGGTTCCGTCTCTGTGCCTGTAGGCAGTCTGTATTGCTCATGCTTGTGTGGTCACTCCCACAGCTGAGATGCTGAGAGGCTATTTTCCATTTGTTTTCTCACTGTGAACAACACTGCCGAGCTGGCAAACTGGCAAAGGTGGCCTTAGCCTCTATTTCTGTAGAATCGATTTTCTTTGCTGAATCATATGGTAAGCTCATTTAAAATCTTAAGATATTCTGCCAACTGCTATTAAAAGGGCATTGCCCTGGAACTCAGCAGTAAGATAACGAAGTCTACACAGGGTGACCTTGGCTTCTGGGGAGGAAGGGGGTTGGCTAATTTGCATTTCTTTATTGTCTGTGCGAGTATTTTCCAATATAACGGTGGGTTTTCTGGGTTGCGTTTTTTCTTTTTGTGAACTATAGTGTCTTTCGTTCAACTTTACATTGTTTTCTTTTCCTTAAATCGAATTGTTAGACTTCTTGCCACTTACACTATAAAATTTTTCTCACAGTCTCTGTGGGTCTTTTAATATTTTATTATATAAAACAATTTTTAAATTGTTTTTGATCGTATTCAACTTGAAATCTATTTTTATCGTCTTCTCTCCTAAGTCCTTTCAGATCTTCTCCTACTCTGTACCCACCTAACTTTAAGTTTATTCTCAAAAAAAAAAAAAAAAAACACAATATGAGAAAAAACTCCCCAACAGCTAGAAAGCAAAATACATTAACACCCAAAAAGAAAACAAAGCAAAAAACACAAATTGTAACCAAATAAAAGTACACACACACACACACACACACACACACACACACACACTCCTATGGAATCCGTTATTTGTTGATTAATCACTCCTGAACATAAGATCATTCCCTGGTGTCATTCCACTGGAGAAAACTGATTTTTTTCCTGCTCTCAGCAGGTCTGACAGTTCAGTGGTTAGCCTTGACCCCAGTGGCTAGATTTTCATTCATTTATTCATTCTTTTTTAAAAAAATAAATGAAATATAAAAGATAAAACAAAAACCGATCACATCAAAGTTGGACATGAAAACCCAACAGAGGGAAAAGAGCTGAGGAGAAGGCGGAAGAGTCAGACACCCACTCATTCATACACTTAGGGTTCCCATAAAAACACTAACTTGAGGCCATAACGCACATGCAGAGGACCTGGTGCCGTCCCTGCAGGGCCCATGCACACTGCCTCAGTCTCTGTGAGCTCACACGAGCTTTGCTCATGCCGACTGAGAGGGCTTGTTCTCTTGTCTTTTATCACCTCTGCCTTTTACTTCCTTTCTGTCTTCTCTTCTACAAGGTCCCCTGAGCGACGAAGGGAGGATTTGATGGACACAAGTAAGGCTTAGTATTCCAAGGTCTCTCACTCTCTGTGTAATGTCTGGTGTGAGTCTCTGTATCTGCTCCCATCTGCTGCAGGAGGAAGCTTCTCTGATGATGATTGAACAAGACACTGATCTATGAGTATAGCGGAATATCATTAGTTATCTTACACACACACACACACACACACACACACACACACACACACACATACACACACACACACACACACACACACTTTTTTTAGATCAGTCTTCTTTGGTCTGAGTCTTAGGTTCCTGGTCACCCAAGCAGTGCCTGTTATGGGTCCCATCTCATGGAGTGAGCCTTACATCAGATCAGTTACTGGTTACTCACACAAGCTTTGTGTCACCATTGCCTTAGCAGATCTTGCAGGCAGGGGAGCATTGTAGATCATAGGGTTTGAGAAAGGAGGGTGTTTACGTTTTTCTTTTGGTACCGTGTAGTAGAAGAGCTGAGGGGACATAGTGCATTCAGATTGTTTTTGGAAAGCTCATTCTGATCCACAGATCTTAGCTCCGAAGCTTACCTTTCCAGACAAAGCTCTGATGGCTAAGTACAAAGCAGGGCCTCTGGCCTCCCTAGCCACCCTTCATGGAACTTTCACCCTCTGAGATGCTCCTGCCCATTATCTGTTGATGTGCTAATTGCCTGTTTCCCAGACCTTTGCTGGCTGTATCCCAGACCTTTGGAGCAGGCCCGGCTCAGAGCCGCCAGTCCACAAGAAGTTCCAGAATCAAAGTCAAATGAGCAGGAAGTTTGTCAGATTTCATCTTTTAAGATTTTTTTGATAATGAAGCCACTTAGGCCAGAAGTGTTTTAAAATCTGTTTGGTTAAATAGGCTAAGCATCAGACATTATTAATTTACTCTTTAAAAACTCAGATGCTGGGGCTGGAGAGATGGCTCAATGGTTAAGAGCACTGACTGCTCTTCCAGAGGTCCTGAGTTCAATTCCCAGCAACCACATGATGGTTCACAACCATCTGTAATGGGATCTGATGACCTCTTCTGGTGTGTCTGAAGACAGAGACAGTGTACTCACCTACACAAAATAAATAAATAATTCTTTAGGGAAAAAAACCCTCAGATGCTTCCTGGTTGCCATAACAGCTGAATTTCATGAACTGTGTTATATTTCATAAAGATACAGTGAGGGCTTTGATTGATATTGAACTGACTCCTTTAAATTTGTTTGTCTTTGTGCCATTGGTCTTCCTGAACGACAGCCAGGAGTAGCTCTCCATATATGCCCATTTTTATTTTTGTCATTCTTATTTCAAATTTGCTTTAATTCAATGTGCTGTACACACTAAGGCTCGAGCCTGGTTTCTTTCGATTCTGTTGCAAAGGTAAGTCCTTTGTTCTCGGCCTTCAGACTCTTGTATTGAAAGACGCACGTGACTGTTTGCGCTTTGTGACTTTGAGCGTCCTGCTTCCATGACTTATTGATGCCTCTGCTCTTCCCCTGTTTGGGTTGGGCCTTCCTTACTTTTCTGATGCTGTGAAGAGACACTACGTGAAAGAAGGGTTTATTGGGGCTTATGGTCCCAGAGTCTGTGACCATCACGGTGGGGAGCATGGCAGCAGACAGGCCAGCATGCCATTGGAGCAGTGCTGACAGTATGCATGTTAAGACAACCATAAAGCAGAGAAAGGGGGGAAGGGCTGAAAACAGCATAGATGTTTGAAACCTCAAGACCCTGAGTGACACACCTCTGCCCACAAGACCAGGCCTCCTAATTCTTCCCAAACAGTTTTACCATCTGGGGGCCAAGCGTGCAGACATATGAGAAGCCTATGGGACTATTCTCATTCAAACCACCACAAGCTGTTTTTCTCGGTGTTCTAGGCAGTTGTGCTCTTCCAATACTTTTTTGTTGTTGCTGTTATTGTTTATCTCTCTTTACTTTGTGTGTGTGTTTAAAGATAGTTTCACTATGGAGCCAAGGCTGATTTCAAATGTGTGGCTTTTCTATTTCAGCTTCCTAAATTTTTTGCAGATGTGGGCCAGTATGCTTAGTTTAAAAAACAGTGTGTGTGTGTGTGTGTGTGTGTGTGTGTGTGTGTGTGTGTGTATGGATGTGTGCGAATGCGTGTGGTGTGTTCATGTGTGGGTAGGTAGATTTAAATGCACATGTGTATGTGCACACAGGTGGAGGTTGGTTGTCTTTCTCAATCTCTTTCCATCTTATTTTTTGAAAAAGAATCTCTCACTGAACTCACAATTCCCTGATTCAGCAATACTCACTGGCCAGCAAGCGAGAGTATCTTCCTGTGTGCACCTTCCTGTGTTAGGATCACAGATGCATAAGACCATACTTGGCTGTTTACATGTGTGCTTGAGGGAGTTCTGAACCCAGGTCCTTCATGTTTATGTGGCAAGCACTTTACCAGCACATCTCCCTAGCATATCTCTCCAGCACATCTCTCCAGCACATCTCTCCAGCACATCTCTCCAGCATGTCTCCCCAGCATATCTATCCAGCACATCTCTCCAGCTCATCTCTCCAGCACATCTCTCCAGCATATCTCTCCAGCACATCTCTCCAGCATATCTCTCCAGCATGTCTCCCCAGCATATCTCCCCAGCACATCTCCCCAGCCCATCTCTCCAGCATATTTCTTCAGCCACTGTTTTATTTTTTAAAGCGTTAATTCCTTACTCAGAGTTTCAAAGACTGACATCCAGTTTGATATGGGTGTTGTTATTAGTCCTTTGGACTTCTTCCCTTCTTCTCCTTTCTGAACGCAGTTACATTTCCCAGTATGTTTTTCCACTGTTTCATTTTTTTAAAGTGTTAATTCCTTACTCAGAGTCTCAAAAGCTGACATCCATCCAGTTTGATATGGGTGTTGTTATTAGTCCTTTGGACTTCTTCCCTTCTTCTCTTTTCTGAACAGTTACATTTCTCAGTATGTTTTGTCCTCGCTATCTGAGGCAGGAGTGGATGCCGAGTTTTGTGGACAGCCTTCTCACTGCCCTTTAGAATGACTATTTATCATTCGCTTTTAGTCCAGATGAGTTGTTCCTCACAGTTTTCTTCTTATATACTTCCTCGAATTCCCATGGAGTTATTCTAAGATTATAAAATTTTATTAAAATGATACTTGTCTCTCATAAAATAAGCTAGGCAATTCAAAGATGTTTTCTTTCTATATTCTAGCAGGGTTTAAATAATATAAGAATATTCTTCGAAGAATTCAAGAAAAAAAATCTTGAATCTTGAAACTAAGTTTTTTTGTTTTTAAATATTATTTTATATTATAGGTATGTATGTGCCCAAGTGTAGGTATATACTCTGCGTGTGTGCAGGTGCCATCAGGGGCCAGAGAGGCTTCAGCAATTCCTTGATCTGAAATTACAAATATCTGTGAGTCTCTGAATGTGAGCGTGTGAGCGCTAGGACGTGAAGATGGGTCCTGCATAAGAGCAGCAAGTGTTCTTAGCTGCTGAGCCATCTCTTCAGTCCATTTGATGTTGAGATGTAGTATTACTTTGTGGTTCAGACTGGTCTTAAACTCACACTCCTCCTGCCTCTCCTATGAAGAAGTTACTGACATATGCCATTAGTCATATGCCATTACCCGGCTCAAAGGATGTTTTTAAAGACTCATTTGACTGGGTTCACACATTCAGTCCCAGCACTCTGGAGGCAGAGGCAGGTAGATCTGAGTTTGAAGCTAGCGTGGTCTACATCTCTAGTTTTAGGCACACCAGAGCCACACAGAGAAACCTTGTTTCAGAAAAAAACCATCGTGTTGTTCAACATCTTCCTTTGTTATTGATACTGATCTGCTGACTTTCTACCATCTTGGATGTGTTCTTAGCATTTTGATCCTTTAGCTTGTCATCTTTTTCTGGTGAATTATATTTCCAGTTCTCTTGGTAAAGGAGTCAAGCGGTGTGGAATGCTTCCTCCTGGTGGAAGCCTGGGCCTACTTTCTAGTGTCACATCCAGCAGAATGTCTTATGCGCTGGCCAAGATCCTCTAGCAGGCAACTGTGTCTCTCCATATCTTTTTCTTATTTATGAATCTTGCGTGTATGGGTGTGATGGGTGTGGTGGCCTCAATGAGAATGGCCCCTATAGGCTCACATATTTGCATGCTTGGTTTCCAGTGATGGACTATTTTGAGGGGTTAGGAGGTATGGCTTTGTTGGTAGAGGCTGGGGATAGGCTTTGATGTCGCCTGATCTCTCTCTGCAGGTGTAGCTCTGTCACTTCTCCAGCACCATGCCTGCTCTGTGCTGCCATGCCCCCTGCCGTGAGGACAATGGACTACCCTTTTGAAACTGTAAGCAAGCCCCGATTAAATGCTTCCTTTTGAAAAAGATGCCTTGGTCATGGTGTCTCTTCACAGCAACAGAACAGTGACTAAGACGATGGGTATTTTGCCTGCTTGTCTGTGTGCCATGTGCATGCTGTGCTCATAGAGACAAAAAATGTGTTGAATCACCTGGGACTGGGCTTACAGAAAGCTGTGAGTCACCACATGGATGCTGGGAATTGAAGTGAACCCTGTTCCTCTCTGAAAGAACATTCAGTGCTCTTAAACACTGAGCCATCTCTCCAGCCATTGATATGTGCATATAACTTAACATTATATCCACCCATCCATGCATCCATGCATCCATCTATCCATCCATCCATCCATCCTCCTGTCCATCTGTCCATCCATCCATCATCCATCTATCCATGCATCTATGAATCCTTGCATCCATCCATGCATGCACACATCCACCCATCCTTCCATCTATCTATTTTTCATAATCTAAATTTGAGTTAGTGTTTATGGCCTGGCTTAGTGGCACATGCCTGTAGTCTCAGCTATTAGGGAGGCTGAGACTGGAGGATCACTTGAGTCCAGGAGTTCTGGACTGTAGTGCACTATGCCAGTCAGGTGTCCACATTAAGTTCAGCATCAATATGATGACCTTCTGGGAACAGGGAAACCACCAGGTTGCCTAAGGAGGGGTGAACCAGCCTAGGTCAGAAATAGAACAGGTTGAAACTCCCTCACTGATCAGGAGTTAATGCTTATGAATAAAACCACATTGAATAGAAAAGAGATGCCAAGAATGCTAGCATCTTGAGGGCAGCCATGAGGGTGCTTCACAGGAGATGTAATGTCTAAGCTAATGTCTGAATGAGGCAGGGAAGCCAGGCAGGGAAAAGAAAAGTGTTCTTGGTAGAGGATCCATCAAGACCCAAGGCCCCGAGGTGAGGTCAAAGTAAACTTTAATTTGGCTTATTTTTAACCATTACAAAGAAAACTAATATTTTTTTAAAAGCACTAAGTGAACTGCAGTCACCCCAACAAGCTCTAGGACAAGTTCCACCACCATGACTACCGTGAGAGTTATAATAAAGGGGTCAGTATACAGCTTGGGCTGGAGCAGACCTCTCATGGTTACTCTGAGATTCGGGTGTGGGTTGTAAGAGCCAATGTCTCCCTGTCTCCCATCCATCGACCCCTACAGGAATGTGTGTCATCCGGTTGTTCCTAACTCAGTGCACACTGTCTCTCCTTATGCCTATTACATACACACTCTGCAAGAAGGGTTATGACACCTACTCAGGTAGGCTGTATGCATTTCCTAAAGATGGCTCTGTGTACAGTATACACTATTGGTTAGCACTGACTTGGCTTAAGTGGCCCCAGAACAAAACCTCCATTCCGTGCCCCTAAGACTGAGAGTGGACTGATTTGGTCTGAAGCAGAAAAAAATTGAAATGTCCTTGTCTTTCCTGGGCCCATAGCCACTCTTCACTGTCCTGGAAAAACTCCTATGGCTCCTCGGTGGGACTGGCTACGAGGACAAGGGAATATAAACCTAACTTCTTCCCCTTCAGCACTGTCTGTGGCAGGATTATTTCCCTGCCACTCTGGACATTTGCCTCTTCTTTCTGTTTGCTTGACAAACCAGGTTCTTCCCTGCACACACCCAGCACCACAGTTTGAGAGGAAGGCCAATATGAAATATAGATATCAACCATGGGAGCAATTTCTCTTTTAATTTTTTCATAAAGAAATGCAACTTTATTGTATTTTGAGTACTTGTGTAGTGCCTCAAACTAATGTCTCACAGAAGGTCGCCAGAAAGGATCTTGTAGCTGCTCCTTTAAAAAACATATCAGGTCTGATAATAATTAGCCTGTGCACTTGCTGATTCTAGAGGGAGATTCTAAAGTGCTCAAAAGCATTCTTGGAGACTAATATGCCAGTCCTAGCAATACTGGTTATGCTCTTAATTTACCGAACAGATGACTTTATTGATTGTGCAAAGGTAAATAAATGTTTGTTCAAAGTCAATGATCTCAAATTAACCAGGCCCAAATAAATATGGTGTCTCATTTAGATTTCTGACTGAAGGTCACGCATGACTGACAAATTTCAAGGTATTTATGGTAAAGCAAAAACTCCGCCATGATGAGACAGCAGCCCTTGGGAGGCCCTTAGGCCTGGCCTACTGCTTGTCTTGACCTTCATATTCCCGCCTCAAGCCTTCCAGTTTGCTTGCTGTTTCTCACTTGCTTGACTCATTCATCTAGGCTCTGCTTTCTAGGCCAGGCTTAGGGAATGGGCAGCTGTCTGAAGAGTAAAAATGTTAGGTGAGAAGGGAGTAAGGAAAGAAAACTCTATCCTATGGGAACCTGAAGCCAGCTTCCTGTCTCCAAGAAAGTGGGCGCTTGCCCAGGTGCAGCAGCCATGCATCACAGAGGGCAAAGATGCACAGGTTTCTTTAGAATTTCTCTAGTGTAGAAAGTTTCTAACAATGTCATGAGCTACTCCGATTCTGCATGTTCTTGAAAGGCAGGGATGTCCTGGGAACTTTACACTGATTCCTGCCAATAGCCAAGAGATCCTTTTCCAGGACTAACTAAGCAATACTGGAAATGTTATCGGTTCAGCAGGAAGCAGAAAGGAATGAGAGAGCAAAGGGAGAAGTGACAGTTAATGGCGCTCTCAGAACAGCATAAGGCCCCAGAGAACTAACTGTTCTAAAGAGGGGGGTGTTCCCAAGAGTGTGTGGTTGAGATAGCTGGACCTTCTGTGACACCTGAGCCTTGCAGACAGGGAGGACTGCTACCCAGGGGTCAGTGGGGCAATGGGTGGCACACTGCCCCCTGGACTTGCCCTTACTGCTAATCTGATGAGATTGGAATTTGGCCTGCTGGTGTGCTAGTCTCTAAAGGCAGGGTACAGAGCCCGAGCCTACCCCACCTACCTGGAGGCTGAAGATGACAAACCTGTAGTCACTCTTTCTTTTCTTTCCCCTTCAGCCACCCTGACCTCTCCTCACAAGCCCAGCTGGTTCCTGACTGGCCTTGGCTGGGACACAGACCTAATCTGTCCAACTAGCTTCCCTTCCTGGCCCTAGGCTCTTGCACTCACAGGAGAATTTTGTTTTTCAAGGTGTGAGGGGGAGGAGCAGGAAAGACTCAGGTAGGAAGGGAAGCCAGAAGGGAAGAGGAATGAAGCCGGGCACAGACACTTGGTAGTCTGAGAGGCTTTCCTCCAGGATTAGATAGAATTAACCTTTGGGTGTTGATCTGTTTGGATAATCCAGGTGAGGTGAAGGGCTGGGACACAGGGAGGGCTGGGGCGACCTCTAGTTTTTCAGAAAATGTAGACAGCGTGAGAGAGTGGGATAAGAAGCATCTGAAGAGGCGATCCCAACATGTACTGCCTTAGGGTTCACAGCGGGATCTATGCATCAGCTGGAGCAGTCTCCTCAAGTTTATTTACCCAAGCCTGCCATCTTAGTTCATGTAGCTACCTCCTACTGTCCCCTCAGCCCTTCCCTTCACCACAACCCCCAGCAACCCCTCCGGAGCACTCCATCTCCCTCAGTCTTCCTTTGCCACGGAGCTCAGTAGTATGTCTCCTTCTCCACCCAGCCTGTTAGAGAGATGGAATAAAGGTTACAGCAGGAGCATAAAAGGTGGCAAAAGATCAACCCTGCCCAGGGCCTCAGTAGCTTAGGGTTGACCAGGGCTTGAACAGCTGAGGTTAGGGAGGAAAAGAAGCCAGGGGAATAGAGCAGAGGAAAAGGACAGCCGCTGGCCTGCCAGAGTGGGCTATATGTTTTTAACTGGAAGAGAGGGGACAAGTCTATCTTCAGGGGGGACTTGCATTTCATTCAGTAGATGCTGAAAATGCCTTCTGGACTCCCCAGGTAGCCAACAGCTAAAGAAGAGCGGTCCCACTGGTGCTACAAAGACTGACAGCCTTAATATTTGTTTTAGAAATCAGATTTCAGATTTGATGTGAAAACGACAAAGTTTTAGATATTGGGCCCATTAGAAAACCACACACACGCAAAATATTGGGCCACTGTACACCAAACACTGTTCATGGACCGCGTGTGGTTTGTAGGCCACCCATTTGAACCCAGCAAATGATCAAAGATGTGTCTAAGGAAAATGAATCAGATCTTGGTTGATGCCTGGGAATCAGGAGCCCTGTGTTCAGGTTTCCTTACCTTATGCTCCTAAACAAGTAAATCACCTTTGTACATCTTTTTATCAGCAAGCGTGTAGATGACTAGATGGCCTTAAAGGGCCTTTCTAACCTGACAGTTAAAACCTGGGATTCTAGAACAGTAGTTTTTAACCTGTGGGTCATGACCTTTTTGGGAGGTCAAATGACCGGTTCACAGGTCAAAGCAAAACCCCACCTCTTGAAGTCAAGACAAGCACTAGGCCAGGCCCAAAGGCCTCCTAAGGGCTACTGTCTCACAGGGGTCGAATATCAGATATCCTGCATATCAGATATTATATGACGATTCATAACAGTAACAAAATTACAGTTATGAAGTAGCGATGAAAATAACTTTATGGCCGGGAGGGTCACCACAACATGGGGAACTGTGTTAAAGGTCACAGCATCAGGAGGGTTGAGAACCACTACCCTAGAGGAAAGTGGTGGCCTTAAAGAACCTTAGCTAGATGGGATATAGCATCTTACAGAAAGAGGCTGGGGTGGGGATACTCAGGGCCTGGGACCTCAGGTCAGACAGACCTTTCTGCAGAGTGGACATGCTTACCCCCGGGGTACCGCCGTAGGATGAGCTTTCGGACTTCATCATAGATGAAGATGAGGAGACTGTAGGGAAAGGCACAGAACCACCATGTGACCCTGGAAGTAACAGAGGGAGGTGTCAGGAGCTCCAGAGGGTGACACATGTCACAAAGGTAGAGTTAAAGTCTTGGGTTCTAGAAGAGGCCCAAGATTTCTCTGTTGCAATCATTCACTCAACCTTAGTGAGACACTCACTTGAGTGGGTACATTCGGAGGGCCACCCCCATACCCGGGCAGTAAGACAGGAAGGCAGCCAAAGCCGTCTCTTCTAGCAGCCCAAAAATCAGGATCTTGTTCCTAGAAAGGAAAAGGAAAGAAGGCACACAGCTTTGTGTGAGGATATCGGGAGGGAGAGCTCCAGGGACACCCTGGGGGCAGAAGGGAAAGGAGCGGGAAGAAGTGTGGGGCAAGGGTTCTTCATCTCGGTCCTTTTCAAACCTCTTCTCACGCTTTATGTAACCAAAGGAAACAAATGCTTTCTTCTGCTTGTTCTGTTTATTCGCTCATTAAATAGTTATTTCTTATGTAACTGTGTGCCAGAGATGTAGTCAACAGGGGCCTGCCCACAGGCAACATATAATATCGTTCTTGCGCACTAGGCCATCTTCCCAGCAAGATGTCTTTAAAAGCTCCTCTGGACAGAGCCCATAGATCCCTTCTGTTTCTCAGCATCTCCTTCGACCTGGGTGGTTGCTTATCACAGACACAGATACTGATCCCAGCCAATGTTTGCTTCTGTGTTACCACACAGGAAATGGTTAACATGTATTCTCTGCATCAGAATTTAAAAGCAGGATGGAGCAAAATGCTGAGAGCAGTTTCTAGAGTCAGATCTGTCAAGCCTATGGCTAGCTTCGCCACTGCCAGACTTTGGGTGATTGATGAGTGCTTAATTTTGCGTGCTTGCTCTCCACATATAATAAGGAGAAAAGAGGGCAAGTTTCCTTTGGTTACAAAAAGCATGGGGCGATGTCTGAAGAGGACATAGGAATGTCTCATTGCTCTTCTTCCACACAGCCCACATTTTAATTGATTTTTGTCTCCCTATTTACACTTGCTAGTGATGAATATATTAAAATTTATTATAAATATTCATGGGTTCCAAGCAAAACTGGATTAACATGCTATTACTGTCTTCTTGGGGCTTGCTTAAGGATGACCCACTAGAAAACCTGGCAGTTTCTTGCAAGTAAGAGCCTGGTTTCATATCTCTTTTTGAAATGTTGCTGAGAGTATCTCTGAGGACTATTAACAGTCTGGAGACAGAAAGTAAGGCCTGGGCACTCTGAGAATGCCTCTGGCGAGGTGGTTTATGGGTATCAGTGTTTCTTCCTGTGCTTAGCCAGAGTCATGTTGTTTTGTTCTTAATTTGCTGTTCCGTGGACTGACTTAATCAGTTTGGCTCTGTCTCTGCCTTCCCGTGTCACCCCACCTTCCTGTGTCACCCACATACTCCCTTCTAAGTGTCTCGTACAGGACTGTGCCTAATTTCCTGGGACAAAACTGTTGGGGGAATAGTGGCCTTTGTTTATGGTAGAAAAAAAAAGAGCCTGATTCCCTTTAGTACTCGGCCCCTATCCGTGAGGTGAGCTACTACAATGTGGGGTGGGGAGACAAACCCAGAGAGCCTGGAGCAGCTGAGTAGCCTAAACGTCTAACCATGGGAGCTTCTTGCCCACACAATGTACAATGGTACCCACCCAGAGGAGCCATTGTGAGACTAGAATGAGACACTTGATTCACTGCATGGCATATGGTGCCACACTGTAGGAAGGCCTGAGTATGCCCCTGGGCAGATGCAGCACACAAGACCAGTGCTATAAACCCAGCTACCTGCCGAGGTTGGTGTGGAGCACAGGAGACCTGACCCTGGATTTAGAACTTGGGAAAGGATGTGGCTAGGTGCCATCTAGCTAGGGAATGGAAGAGGAAGGAGGGAGGAAGAAGGGTGAGAAGAAAACAAGGAAGACGAACATGAAGATAGGAAACAATAACAAAGTAACTTTTGGAGCAATGTTACAACTCAGTAGAAAGAGTCTTGCCATTCTCAGTTTTGGTCTGTTTTAAACATGGCTATGGGTGAGTGTGTTATTACAACCAGACACTTCCTCAGCAAACCTGAGTCCTGGGAGCTAAGGTGAGCTAGTGTTGGAATCCTGGCCTATGTGGGTTGGTGATCATATGTAGAGGACTCTGCCTGATAGGGACCGGTAGCGGTAGGTGCTCACTTCATCCCCTGCTGGAACACTGAGTTGCGACGGGTCTTGCAGATGATGAGGTCGGCCCACTGCACAACCACAATGCTGGCAAAGAAGGCCGTGTGGCACGTGAACTCCACCACCTTCCGCTGCTCGTAGGTCTAGGCAGAAGAGAGGAAGGAAGGGATGGTACAGCAAACAGCATGCTTTAAGCAGTTGTTAAACCTGGCACTTAACCCATCTCTGCCCCCTGGCTGCTCCTTGCCAATTACTGCCAGGGCTTCAGCCCCGCCCCTTCGTGTCTGTGGCACACTTATACAGCCCCACTCACCCACTCTTGTCCATAGCTGTCCTCCAGGTCATTGGTAGTCCGATCATCCCAGTCAAGGCGGATACCTAGCAGCCGTGATGGTAGGAAACCGTTCTCTGCCAGTATCACAAAGTAGGTGAAGAAGCCGCCCAGAGCCTGGATCATGCCTGTAAACAAAAAAGGTGGGACCTGAGAAGAGAAAGGGACTGGAAAGGACCATCCCTTGGAGTCAGAGATGGAAGTCTGGCTCTCGGAGAGCTGGACTCTTTCCTGAAACGTCACTCATCTCTCTCGGGAACTAGAAGCAGCCTTTGGGGGAAACCCTCCCAAGCCCTGGCTGGACGCACCAATTTGTCCGTAAGCCATGCTGATCAGCCTCTCGTTCACCAGCTTGTCTGTCTGGGAGTTCCGTGGTTGCCTCTTCATGATGTCGCTCTCAGCTGCTTCGTATGCTAATGAGATCGCAGGAACCTGTACACACAGGACAAGGGGAGGAGAAGGTATCTGAAGAGGTCTGTGAAACTGTCCAATGAAGCATTAACAGAATTCAGCACACTGAATATATATAAGATCCTGTTATCACTAGGGCCATAGCTTAGGGGTGGAGTGTTTGCCTGACATGAGCGAGTCTTGGGTTCAATTCCCAGTACTACAGTGTGGTGGAGAGAAACTTCCTATTTTCCTCCAGGCCTGTGTGGATCTGCTGTCTACTAGTCAGGATCTAGTCAGCTGCCTGGGTGCAGCTCATTTATCTGCTGCTCACCCCACCCCTACTCTGTGGAGTCCCTGGTCTGTCTCGACTCCGCCCTCTGGCCTCACCATATCTGTGCCCAGGTCGATACAGAGGATGGTCACAGTGCCCAGGGGAAGGGGGATATTGGCAATGATGAACAGCAGGAAGGGGGTGATCTCAGGGATGTTGCTGGTCAGGGTGTATGCGATGGACTTCTTCAAGTTGTCAAAGATCAGGCGACCTGTGAAGAGGTTCTGAGGGCATCAGGGAGAATAGAGGAACCCTCCCCACCCTAGCCCCTGAGCTGTGACTTGTGACTGGCTGCTCATTTTTCTAAGAGGAAGGTTTAAAGCTGAAGCAGCATGGAATCTTAGAGTGAAAGTCAGAGGAAGCAGACATCCTGGATGCCAAGCAGCTCACACAGCCTCCTCACCCTCCTCCACGCCTGTCACAATGGAGGCAAAGTTGTCGTCAAGAAGGATCATGTCAGCCGCCTGCTTAGAGACATCAGAGCCAGAGATGCCCATGGCAATGCCAATGTCAGCCTTCTTCAGCGCGGGGGAGTCATTCACCCCGTCACCAGTCACTGCTACTATGGCTCCCTGGAAGGTGAGGGAGACATCAAAGGTGTTTGAGAACAGAGTCCTTGCCTGTCTGGCTGTTGACTTTGCCCTGTCTCTGCCTCTTGCTCACCTGCCTCTGACACCCCTCCACAATGATGAGCTTCTGCTGAGGGGAGGTCCGGGCAAATACAATCTCTGTGTGGTCCCTGAGGATCTCATCCAGCTGCTCTGACGTCATGTCCTTTAGGTCTGAGCCGTGCACTACACATGCCTTGGCTTCTCTGGAGGGTAGGGGTAGAGACAGCTGACCATCTACACTCATGCTGGTCCCGCTGCCCATCCCTGCCCGCTGAGTGCCTTAGTTCCTATGGGAGGTGGGACTCCAGTATTGCTTCTGTGATCCCTTCTGTGAAGCCGAGTCCTGCTATTTCTCTCAGAGGAGACAATATTACATCCTACCTGTGCAAGCATAAGTGCTGTTTGCTAGGCAGATCCTATCCCCATAGCAACCCTGCAGTGTGGACAGCATCTTAATTTCATAACTGAGAAAATGGAAGTTCTGGGCTGCAAGATGTTTCCAAGGTGACACAGCTCATCAGTGGCCTAAACACAAGCTTGTCTGAGGAACCAGCCATTGGGCTGTCAAAGGAAAAACCTTAGTCCCAGAGATGCTGTCCAGATATTCCCAAGGCAAACTCAGGGCTTCTCTGGGAGAGGATGTGCTGGCCAGCAATGAGGTCTTTGTAATCCCTCACCTGGGATTGACTTGACTCACAGGAATGTTGAGCCTGGCTGCAATGTCCTCCACGGTCTCGTTACCCTCTGATATAATGCCCACACCTTTGGCAATGGCCTTGGCTGTGATAGGGTGATCCCCAGTCACCATAATCACCTGATAGGAGATAGAAGGCAGAAAGAGAAAACAGTGTTGGTTCACCCCCCACTCCCGTTCCTTTCTCCAAATCATGTAAAGTTGAACTACTAGGGTGTGTGTGTGTGTGTGTGTGTGTGTGTGTGTGTGTGTTTGGCAGTAAGGGCAAGGGACAGAACAAACTGGGCTCAAGGTTCAGAGAGAGCATGTTTAGACAGCCAAAAAACATCTATGGCAGATTGGCAGGTTAATGAGGGTCCCTTGGCAGAGGAGAGTTTGTGTTCTTCTCCAAGCCAACCTGTCTATCTGTCTGTCTGTCTGCTCTTGCCTGTGTCTGTCAAGTGCTGGGATTATGTATGTACATTATCACGCCTGAGTTGTCTGGAAGATTGCTTTAGGAGTTTGGATATGTGGAAATGAGACAGTCAGAGCTGGACAGGTGCTTCTTTTAACAGCTTCCCTCCTCCTTTTCCTCCTATTATTTTATGTGTATGGGTGTTTTGTCTGTATGTCTGTCTGTCTACTACATATGTGCCTGGTGCCTTTGGAGGCCAGAAGAGGGCCAACCGTGAGAGTCCTGTGGGTCCTCTGAAAGAGCTGTCGGTGAGTGCTCTTAACTGCTGAACCACCTCACCAGCCGTTAGCAGCTCCCTGAATACAGTTAAGAAGACCAAAGTTTTGTGAGCACTTGTGGTATCTTCAGGGTTACAGGAATCCAGAACAAAGGTTTGGTTTCCCAAGTACCTCCAGTGGCCACTTCGGTAGTGCAGTGGAGAGAGTAAGGCCACATGCTTGTCTGCTTCCAACTGTTCTACATAATATGGGGGAGGCAAGGCTTGCCTTTGCCAGGATAATTATTTTTTTATTTTTTATTTTTTTACTGTTGCACAATACAAGGAGTGGGATGAGAAGGACATACTCCTGGAAAGAGGCTATTATCAGCATAAAGTGAGCCAACTGGAAGAGGGCAGATTAGCATATGTGGGCTTGGAGAAGAAGCCCCACAGATCTGAAGCAAGACACACCTCTTCAGGCCCCATT
Organism: Rhabdomys pumilio; assembly: GCA_030674055.1. Lineage (NCBI taxonomy): Eukaryota > Metazoa > Chordata > Mammalia > Rodentia > Muridae > Rhabdomys > Rhabdomys pumilio. The sequence goes on from JANHMN010000015.1 coordinate 59,699,685, forward strand.
GTCTTCTCTCCCACCGCTATATTGTTAACCTGAACCTACCCCAAAGTGCCTTCCTACTGAAAAACAAGCACCTCCTCAAGCCTCATTGTCTTTGACTCTCTAAGGTATTGAAATCCTTCACTCTCTTGGTTTCTGCACCTCCTTCATCTCTGCCTCAGTTGTATTCCTACCACTGAGTGCTCCTTCAAGCTTCCTCGGGGTGGCAGAATGGAGCCTAGCAGAATGGAGCCTAGCAGAATGGAGCCTAGCAGAATGGAGCAAGTCCTGGCTTTGCACAGGAACATTTACCAGCTGTTGGAACTTGGACAAGCCCATTTTTTGTTTTAGCACAATGCAGGGGGTGATTCACATCATCCCAGGCTGGCTTTATGTAGACAATAAATGTTAGCTGTATCCTACCACCGCGTCTCCCTCCTTTCTCTTTCTCCACTTCCTCAGAAATGTTGGTGAACCTACGGTCTGGTTCTGTACCTTTTCCTTGACTTTTGTTTGCTTTCTGAACAATGAAATAAAATAGTCTAATAAACCTTTAGTTTATACTCATGTGCTAATGTGATTTAAATCTCTAGTCCTGACCTTCTTTCTTGAACTCTAAACTACATTCCAACTGTCTCTAGACGTTCATACCCTCCTATAAATGCTTCAGGCTAAGGGACGAGCTGAAATCCCATCAGTCCTCCCAGCACACCCTCCAGCTCCTCTCTTTCTCTTAGATAGCATCTGTCCTGTCCATTCTGTCCTGTTCTCTCCCATATCTTTGTACCCCATGCCCAGCTTGCTCACCAAGTTCTCAAAATGCTTCTCAAATGCAACTAGGTGTCTCCGTTCCCTGTGTCACTATCATGTTCAGATCCTCATTCTGGCCTGGGCTATTGTACACCTTTAATCTTTCTTAATCTGTCTCCCTGCTTCTCTGACTTCAGCTCTTGCCCAAATCAAGTCTATCCTCCATTAGGTAGCCTTAAAGCTATCTCTGTGACATCTGCAGTCTTCTGTGGCACACAAGTCTGGCATTTAAAGGAAATCCTTCCAACTGGCCCTGACCCAGTGTCTCAGTCCTAATTCCCAGTTGTCCCCCTATCTCTCCCCTGCTGACTTGCACACCACCTGAGAGTGTGGGCACATCTGGGCACATACTGTTCTTGCTGTGGCTCCCTTCCTTTAGAGCCTACTGAATCCTCATCAGCCTTCAAGGCCCAGGTCAAATATCATCCCCTCTGCTAAACCCTGTCTAGTTCTCTGAGGAAGAATTAACAGTTCCCAGTTGGTTTTCCACAGAGCCCTTGTCCAACTGCTGTGCCATTTCTCATCATGCCAAGAGGCACCTGACTGGGCAGAAGGAACATGGCTCCCAGACAAGTCAACTGGGCTTCCTATTCCCAGATCAACTCTCACAGCACTTCTATTTTAGGGAAGGTATCTACTGAGTTTCTTCACTCAGAAGAAACTGTTTTTCAGTAGGGGTGGGTTGGTAATAATGCCTATTTTCCATACTGGGTTCTTATTTCGGTCAAAACTCACACATATACACAGCACTGAGTCTTCTGGGGTGATGGTTAGGAAATAGACTGCCTGGTTTCAAATTCTGTCTTACTTGCTATATGGTCTTGGGCTTGCTACTCTGTGCCTCAGTTTCTTTCTGTGTAACAGGGAGATTGCTGGTGCTTACTCAGAAGGAAGCCATGAGTAGTGCTTAGAGTAGTGTCTGATGCATATAAAAAGTTAAAATAACTTATTATTAGGGCATCCGACCAATAGATACCCAACTCTTGTAACTGTTCTGTGATGTGTTTAGAAGCATCCGCCTCCCAACCCTAATCCAGAGAGACTTTGAGATGTGGCTCAGTTTCTACTCATCTTTGTATCCTCAGTGGGACATGGAGACTTGGCTTTCAGGGGACAGGCTGAGTTGCATTGTTAAAAAAGAAAATTGTGAAACTGATGACACTAGAATTGCTGACTAGAAAAAGAGGATGTCAGAGACCGAGTACCTGATGTATGTTGATAAACAATAGATATTTTCTGGATGAAGAACAAACCAAACAAATAAAAGAGAGAGCAGTCAGTGAGAAATGACCGACTGCATGCACTTGGACAAGAATTCAGTGTGGGGGACGAGTTGTGAGTGAGAGAGGAGACTATGGAGAGATAAGAGGCACTCACTAGGGTAGACAAGAGCTTACTAGTCGCCCTCCAAATGGACAGACTGAGCAGCAGTGGGGCAGTCTGATAACCAGGTATCCATGCTAGGAATGCCGACTGGTGTTTTGAATGAAGCAGGAAGGGGGGCACATGCAAACAGCAGTGAGCTGGGCTACATGATAGGCATGAGCTAAAGACAGAGGTGAGCGCTTTTGTCAGGCAAGCGCCATTCCCTGCAGATGGTTAACTCCTCTGGGTCAGTGGGAAGGAGGCCACCAGGAGCCTGTGTCTCCTCAGGAGAGCAGCTGCTGTGGTCCCTTGACCTCTGGCACCAGGCATACAAGGACACGGGTGTGTGGGGGGCGGGGGGGGGCATGTAGGAAGGAAGACAGTACCTTGATGCCCGCACTACGGCACTTGCCCACAGCATCTGGCACAGCCGCTCTGGGGGGATCAATCATAGACATGAGCCCCACAAAACAGAGCTTCTCTGTGGGAAAGTTCAGCTCATCCGTGTCAAATTTGAAACCCCGAGGAAACTTTCCAGAAGGCAGGTTCAGCTGACAGAAGCCTGAGGAGGAGCAGAGGGAGGAGTGAGAGCAGCAGAGTGGCTGCCTGGTTGCTTCCAGGCAGCTAGAGATACTACCAAGGCCTGGGAGCCTCCTTCTCAGCCCCTGCTCCTCTTTCTGCCTCCTCACCCAGCACTCGCTCCCCGAGTCCCCCCAGCTCCATGTAGGCGTTTTGAAAGGCATCTTGCATCTCCTTGTCAAGAGGGATCTCCTTGCCCTGCACCAAGATGGTGGAGCATCGGTCCAGGATGCGCTCTGGGGCGCCCTTCATCACCAGCACATGGCTCTGGGGGCTGTCTTCCCTCTCGTGGATGGAAAGCTGGAGAAGAGAAAGGGGGCTACAGAGGGAGCCATATAATCTTGGTGGCTCTGTTGCTTAGCACAGAGTCTGATAGCTGCTGCTTAGAAGGAAGCCCTCCTTAATAACATAACTCTTATCCATCAAAGATTGCCAACAAAGGAGAAATTATGTGTGGAGGGTGTTTGTTTATAGTCTGAGTCTTAAAATCCGTGGAGTTCTATGGAGTCACTTCCATAGAACAGTGACTTTATTCAACAAATAGTCATTAAGATAAGTCGGGATAGGCATTGTGCTAGTAGGGGCTGGATGGCTTTCATTAGCATCCCCTGGTCCCCAGTGACCAAGGAATTTTCCTTCCATGGTTTATGCAGAATAGAGCTGAGGCTATTCTTGGCACAAACAGGTGCCTAAAGGCTGAAGGATGCAGTAACAGAAGATTATGGAGATGTGCTTTAGTTATTCAGATGGCAATGTTGGAGGACTGTTGCCAGTGGGTGGGGGTGTATCAGAAGAGAGTGATAAACTGTGAGTAGCAAGGTTTGCCTGTTAGAGGGTGATACAGCACTCGTTCTTCAAATGTACCCCATCCCTTCTTCCTGTTGAATCTCTGTTGGCTCACTTTCCTCTATTGAGTCTCTGTTCACCCACTCTCCCCATTTTTGTCCCCCCTTTTTTTTCTCTCTCTGTCCCAGCAGTCCAGCCAGACCTGATATTTGTTGGTAGAATTGAAGGGAATTTCTGCCACCTTAGGATTCCTGTCCCTCATCTTTCTCACTGAGCCACAGGACAACTCGATGCACTTGAGCAGAGCTGACTCAGAGGCATCTCCAGCTGTATCCCGCTGCCAGAAGAAAATAGAATTCAATGTCACAGTGGGGGAGGGGAGGGAATGGAGGATGGTGGAGACGTAGCATCAGTTGATGTCACCAAGGCAGCTACGGGATGTGACAGGGAAAGCTGGGTATCTGCAAGGGGACTTTGGAAACATCCCCCTAATACATCTGCGTCTGCACTTACTGGCTGGTCCCCTACCTTAGACACAGAGATGTTCTCCTGCCCAGCTTTGAAGACAGCACGATTGCAGAGACCAGCAATCCGAGACAGTGCTGTCCATGTGGGGGATCGTTTGTCAAAAGTGGCCCCTGGGAAGAAAGGAGGGAGAAGCTTGGCTCTCCATGAGAGCATTTCACACCCTGGTCTCCCTCTTCTGCAAGGGCCCTAAGCAGGATCCACTTCCCTTCACCCTTTCCAGAGCACCCAATCACCAGACTGATCTTCAGTCGTGTCAGCCTCATGGATCTGATTGTCAAACCACATGTGAGCCACTGTCATGCGGTTCTGGGTCAGGGTTCCCGTCTTGTCTGAGCAGATGGTGGATGTGGAGCCCAATGTCTCCACTGCCTCCAGGTTCTTTACCAGGCAGTTCTTTCGAGCCATGCGCTTGGCTGTCAGCGTCAGGCACACCTGGCAGACAGAGAGGAGAATTAAAAGGGCCAAGTCTAGAGTGACAGGTGTCAATGATCCTTCACCATTCTGAAACTCTAATCCTTTTCCGTCAATCCCACTCACAAAAGATTGGGTGGGGCCTAGCAGGAAATAGCAACAGTTCAACTTTAGGTTTGTTAAATAGGTTCTTAGACAGGTCTGTGGTGATGCCCCGGAGAAAGTTGAAGATATCTGACTCCAGAACAGGTACAAAGATGTGCCAACCACAAAAGGAACCATAGAAACTGTGGGAAAAAATGAATTCCTCTGAGGGCGGCAAGGAAGAAGGCAGAGGCTGGAGCTTGACAGCCACTGAGCTACTGTGAGGACAGGAGAACCAGGATGGTGACACATCACAGTGGCTGGTGAAGGACAGAGGGCAGGAGGGTGGGCAGAGTATTCATTTCAGCAGCAGAGTTAAGGAGGAGAGCTAGAAATGTCAGTGGACTTGCTAGTTAGTCACTGGTGACCTTTCAAAGAGTCTTTATGGGACATGAGACAGGATGAACCCCAGACTGCATTGGGAGACAAGTGCACAGACGGTGAGAAACATGACCACAACAAGCCCCCAAAGGAAAATGGAATGCTCAGATACAGCTCAACCCCCAAATTTTCAACCTCAAACTCCGAGGCATGCCCTGAAAAATTTCTGTGTATGGCATTTACTATGTGACTTCAGGGACCTGAACATTGCTGAAAAGCAATAAGCAACTGTCTGTATCAAACAGGGAGAAAGGCCAGCGGCACTGGTGGAAGTTCAGCCTCATCCACTTACAGTAACGGTGGCCAAAAGCCCTTCGGGAACATTGGCTACGATGATGCCGATGAGGAAGATGACGGCCTCCAGCCAGCTGTAGCCCAGGATGAGGGACAGAACGAAGAAGGAGACCCCCAGGAACACAGCCACCCCTGTGATCAGCTGGATGAAATGTTCAATCTCCATGGCTATGGGTGTCTGTCCCACCTCTAGGCCAGAGGCAAGAGTGGCTATGCGGCCCATCACTGTCCGGTCACCTGTGGCAATCACAATGCCCCTGGCAGTGCCTGCCATGAAGGAAAGAACAGAGAATGAGTGCCCCAGGCTTGCAATGTTTGATGTCTCATCATGTTTTCTAAGGATATGAAACCATCACCAAGTAAATAAGCCACAGACTTGGACCCTGGTGGCCACTTTTAGTAAACAGGGCTCCCCCTCCCTGCATAGACCACCAATCTTAGATTTAATAAAATAGCAAAGTATTTTCTTTTATATTTGGGTCTGAGAAGACATCTCGCAAGTACTACTGAAATCCAAATTAAAGAGATTCAATAAATGAAATAAACATTGCTTACCACACTTCAGCAAGTCAGTCTTACACTGGATATTTCAAAAGCGCGTTATAAAGAGAAGGAAAGTACTTATGGGTTTTGTTGGTTGGTTGGTTTAGTCTTAAGACTTTCATGGGCCAGCAAGATGGCTCAGTGTGTAAGGGCTTCTACTTGCCAAACTTGATAACCTGAGTTGGATCCCTAGAACCCACATGGAGAGAACCAAGTTCTGGAGGTCCTCCACATGTGCGCTGTGGCATGAGTGTGCTCACTTACACACACACACACACACACACACACACACACACGCACACACACACACGCACAATTATGAAAGATTTTTAAATTAAAAACCAAAATCTTCTCACTATAGAATAAAATAATTTTTTATTCTACATATTTATATCTGTATACTTATTTTATATATTTACAAACTATAAAATAATCTTGTGATTATCTAAAATATGTGACATTCCAGGGGCCTTTGGGAAAGGACTGTGATACCCTGAGAAGACCATGCATGTTTAAGTCAGTCAAATCTGGTTCATATGCCATTTGGACTCCTACCTAGGAGTCAGTAGTCAAATGGGCTGTGACAATCGCTTGTCACACAGAAGGCTTGCAGCAAATAGGATTTTCATTCTCTTCCTCTCTTCAGAGCTAGTCACTGCATAAGCAGTAAGGATACCTTATCTGACCTTTCAAATGCATTCAGTTATGGGAAAGCTATGACAAATCAGATTCCCAGTACATTAAACATTTAGGAAATTTAATGTATAGTGATTTTTATTGCAATTCCAATTCTCTGAAGGAAGGAAACAAGCCCAAAGAACCAATGTATTGAGGAGAAAGAAGGCCAGGGAAAGAAAGACACAGAGCTGGGATGCAAGAGGGTGTTTATTATCAACTTTGAGAGGTCTGTGGTCCAGGAACCTCTCTCTCCTACCATCTCTTGCCCCTGGATTTCTTCCCAGAGTCAGTCCTGACTCAGCTCACTGGCTGGTCCAGAACCACCGACTAGAAGACCTCACTTGACTTCCATACTCCTAACAGTTGTGGGAGGGGGCATCTTGACTCACTACCTGAGCATTTTGTGGAAAGCTTTCAGTCTGGGGAATCAACAGAACTGAGAACTTCCTGTAGAGAGGTGACTTCCAGCAGAGTCAGTTTGCCCTTGGCCAATGTCCTGCTCTCTAAAGATGAGGACTAGTGTCTCATTCAGGGCCCTGTTCCCTCAAATGCCCTTTATATGCAGAGCTTTAGCCAAATAAATACAATTTCAAGAGTCAGCCCCTTCCCTGCACTGTGCTGGGGTACGGAGCTTTCTTGGGAGGCTAGCTTCTCACCTTCCACGCAGTTGGTAGAGAAGAAACAGATATTGCGGGTCTCCAAGGGGTTCTCATGGGTGAACTCAGGGGAACGGGTCTGGGGTTCTGACTCTCCTGTTAGGGATGAGTTATCCACCTGAGGAGGAAGGGTGTGGTCATTAAATTGGTAGCAGCAGTTCTGTGTGCACACAGCTGTCTACTGAGCCAGATTCAACCACCCTTAGTCTTCATGACAAGAGGGACAAAATTACACTTGCCCTCATCACATATTTATGGCATTACTCAGCTATTGCCCTGACTTTGATTTGGATGACTGAGGCTTCCTGACGTTTTTATGTCTTTGGGTTATTTACTTAACCCACAAGGCCTTTGTTGTTCACCTGTAAAGTGGAAATGTTAGCAGGGTCATTGCATTGCACAACTCCAGAGACTCCACCAAAGCTGTCTATGAAATGCTACCTCCCAGGGTTATCAGGATGCCAGATAGTGGTTTTCCTAATTACGTCATCTCTTTCCAGACACCCTCTCTATGTTGCCAGGCTGGGTGGACCTTGAACTCCCCATCTTCCTGCTTCCACCCCCACCCCACCCCACCCCACCCCCACCTGTGGAGGGTTAAGATTATAGGCGTGACCTGCCACACCCAGCTTTCTCACCTTTCTTTCCTTAAAATTTTATTTATTAGGCCAGGGATCTCTGTAGCCCAGGCTGGCCTGGAATCTTTCAGAGTGAAATTAGACAGTGTATGTAAAGGCTTCTATCAGGTAAATGGTATGCAGTATACAATGACTATGAAGTGGCTACGTCAAAGAAATCTCAGGGCATAGAGCATTCCTCATACATAGATACACAGAGGTAGCATGTAGCCATCATATGCTAGAAGGAGGTATAGCTAGGAGGTACAGGGGAGACCTTGAATTGGGTGTAGCTTTTTTTTTTTTTTTTTTTTTTAACTTTTAAACTTTCAAGTGTTGCCTCGCTTAACTGTACAGACTCAGTTCCAGGTGACCTCCTCACCTTGCAACCGTGGGAAGAGATGATCCGGAGGTCAGCGGGGACACGGTCTCCACCCTTCACTTCCACCAGGTCTCCCACCACTACCTCCTCCGCATTGATCTGCATCTTCTCTCCCTCTCGGATGACCAGAGCTTGCTGTGGAAAGGCCAAGAGCCCACCATGAACTGTTCACTTCTACCTTTGCTCTCCAAGAAAAAACCCCATACCATTAGAGGCAAAACTGTGTTCTGGCGTGGAGAGCGACAAGGATATTTTCTGCCCGTCTTTCTTCCAACTCAGACCACAAGACAAAAAGAGGTGGACCATCTCAGAAATCTTATGCTTCAACTTAGATGGAGCCAGTCCCTTTCAGTCTACCTGAGGCACCATGTTCTTGAAGGAGTCCATGATCTTGGAGCTCTTGGCTTCCTGGTAGTAGGAGAAGCAGCCAGTGACGATAACTACAGCTGCTAGCACGATACCTAGATATAACTGGTAAGAAGAAAGAGATTGAGGGACCTGCCATTTGTCACCTTGAGGGGTGGGTGGCACTTGTGATGAGCACCCAGTCACCCTGTGTGGGCTCCTCACCCTTCATCTGAGCTCAAGTTCCAGAATGGTAGTGAGTAATCTTTCTTGACAACCTCCCCCAGTCTCCTACTCCACACTCCTAGCATGGAAGAGGCAAAGAAGGGAGTTCCCAGGGATACAGATCAGCCTATTAGTGGAAGGAGTATGGAAGGACTGTCTCGCTCATTGCTGACACACATGTGTTGGAGTGTGCTTCACAGGTATGTACAGAAGCCTCACTTTTCTTCAGCCTGAAGAACTGGGTCTGTGATCTTGTTTCCTGCCCTCCCATCACCTTTTTTGGGGTTGTGAGTTGGAGGGCAGGGCCGTGAGCCGGTCCAGGGGTCAGATGCATGACTCACATTATCGTTGGATGGTTCCTCCTCCATGGCGGCCAGGATGCCATAGGCTAAGAAGCAGAGGAGTGCTCCAATCCACAGCAGGATAGAGAAGCCCCCAAAAAGCTGACGACAGAACTTGACCCACTCAGGAGTTGTGGGGGGTGGAGTGAGGGCGTTGGGTCCATCTCTAGCCAGAATATCTTGAGCTCGCTGGTTGGTGAGTCCCTGGGGAGTGAGGAAAGATAGAGGGGTGGGCATAGGGAACAAATCTGACCCTCACCACATCTCTCAGCATCTTGGAGAATCATGTTCAGCTGGAGGGAGAAAAATCTCCCTTTGTTGGAAGGGGTGGGAACATCACAGGGGACCACACAGAAACTGGTGTCTATAATGAGACTGGGGCCTTGAAGGCTAAAATGGACTCTCACTGTGGCTCCACCTTGGTTATTCTTGGGTTGAAAGATGTTTTTGTTGGGACAGCATGCATAAACACACCGGAAAGATTCCTTGTCTGACCACCCTTCTTTCTTCCTGCAGATCCTTCCTTTCTCCAGGGCCCCAGGGAAAGCCTCACAGTTTTGACCCTGACTGTCAAGCAGTTTTGGCAACCACCTATCACTTTCCAAAGAAAGCCTAGCCAGGCTTGCTACTCTTTGATCTTGCCAGCCTAGATCAAAGGCCTCTTTCTGGATCCAGGTAGTTCCCCATGCTTGATTCTAGAGTGGTGCTTATTACAGTGCACTGGAATTCTGTTTGTACTGTTTTTATTTTTTGAAATTTTTGCTACTGACTTGGAGCAAAAACCACCTGTTACTGATCTTCATGTCCCGTGTTCTTTGTGTGAACCTTGAGCTCGGACTGCATGCCCTGCGCTGGGAAGGATCTGGAGACAGGCAAGAACAACAAAGTACCCACCCACAATCTAAAGGGGAAACCACAATAGTAAATGTATGCTGATGCCAGGGAGGGGAGAAAGTGTCATAGAAAATAAAGCAAAGTTAAAGAATGGGAACATAGCAGTTTAAGCAGGGAGACAGAAAAGAGTGGGTCAGGGATACTGAGCATAGAATTTTGTATCTTTTTTTTTTTTGAGACAGGATATTGTTCTAGCTTGGAAGTTACTTTATAGCCCAAGCTGGCCTTGGGCTTGTGGCTAGCTTCAACAATGTTTTTATTTGTTTGAGCCAAGATCTCAATAGTTTGTCTACCAGGGTCTTGAGCCCCTGGGCTCAAGTATTCTTTTTGTTTCAGCCTCCTAAGTACGGAAGACTACAGTCGACCACCATAGCACCTGGAAGATTTTCTTTTTAAAGTAAGGATTGAGCTTAGGGCGTTACGGAGCTACACAGCACTCTGCCACTCAACTACATCCATAGTCCTCTTCGATTTGATTTTGTGACAGGGACTCTAAGTTGTCGGCCCCAGCCTTGAACTTGCAATCTTCCCTGCCTTAGTCTCCTAAGTAGCTGGAGTAATAGGTGTGTGCCAGAGCACCTAGCTTTGTGGAACAATTTAAAATATTTTTTAATGATGAGTTCGGCAATCTGATGTGGCCTGTATTTATCTAGTCCAGCTCATCCGGGGTCATCCTGGGGAAGGAGAAGTGAGGCACCCTGGGAAAGGAAGCTGAGCACACTTGGGGGCACAGGGCTAAGTGGGGAGCACGGGCCTGGGTTCAAATCCGGCAAGTCATTCTCGCTTTCTGATTCTCCTTGCTTCAATAAACAGACTGACAATGCCTGACACAGCTCTGGTGAGGATTAAAGAAATGTCTGCACTGCATCTTATTACAGAGCGACTGATGTAGCAGGAGCCAGCCAGTACTATAACAACAGGGATGAGTCACCTTGCTGGTCCATGCCTGTCATCTCTGAGAGCAGACGCTTGAGGAGAGCCACAGAGCCTTGCCAGGGTCTGGGCCCTGGGCTCTAAGGAATTCTAGATTCCAGATACACAGGAAAAGAGGGGGAGGAGGGGTCCAAAAGTCTCCTTCTGGCCTTGCCACCAACGAATCCCATGATGGTAGGTAAGTCTCTCGTCTCTGGGCTGCTCCTCTCATTTGCGAAGAGCATTGTGTTCTAGTTTTGGGGCTCTCCCTCCTGCCTCCCTCACAGCTGCACTCACCTTAGACAGGTCCACTTGGTATTTTCGGCCCAGCTCGTCCAAGGACAGCTTGTGGTCATCCTGGGGAAGGGGACATAAAGACACTTTGGGAAAGGTGGCACATTTCGGGGGACAGGATTAAGTGGGGACACGGGCCTGGGTACAAAGCTCCTTTGGGTGCTCCTGGGTGCTGGTGCGTGACTACCCAAGCAGAGCTGCTGCTCCATAGCCCTGCTGAAAGCACTGTGGTCCTTACCATGGCAACCTCCTTCTTCAGCTCATCCAGCTCCTTCTCTTTCTGTTTCTTCTTGCCACCCCCATTCTCTGCAGTGGTGGCGGCAGGCGAATACTCGCGCCCTGCCTGAAAAAGGAAGGGAGGGCATAGATGATCAGGGAGACTGGATGGAGCCATCGAGGATGTCCTACCATTAGAAGCAGGATACATTTTGAAAAAGATTATTCTACATCATGAGGGGACTCTGGGAGCGGGCAGGGATTGTGTTGATGGGTAGAGTATCCTGTAGGAATGTCTGCCTATTTTAGAGAGAAGCACTGGATTGAGTAAAAGTCCCAGGAGACAAGAGCAGGCTTGGTGGTGGGAATGGAATGGGTAGAGATGATGGGCTGAGAGAAACTAGGAGTGATGGGTTCAATAATGTCTATAAAATGAGAGCCCAAGGTGTGCTGGGAACCCTCACCAGCCTGCTGGACAGGTTTGCCTGGGACTGGCAAACATAGGCATATGTTTGGACATAGGCAACCCCAAAGCATAACTGAGTTCCCTTTGTCAAGAAATATATCTGAAGTCATGTAAGTCAGAGTCAGTCTTGGGCCATCTGTCCAGGTCAGCACGATGTTTTTAATGGTGATCTTTTAAGGCCCCCGTTTGCCCTTCTCTTCAGGGCCACTGCGGGTTTTCAGGGTTGCATAGGAGCTTCTTTGCATAGAAGAATGAGGATTCTTCATTCAAATGGAGGCAGCCTTGGAGTGAGTGGCTAAGCGGGGACTAGGAAAGGCCTGGGGTTATTGATAGTGTGCAAAATATTGTCATATCCCTCCGTGTCTCTCTACACCCTCAGGATCCAGAGAGTAGCTAAGTTTATACCTGCTCTCTCTCTATGCCTTGTCTACGGACCCTAAGGCTACACTGAGCTTTTAGGGGTTAGTTTTTGATGCTGTGCTTGTGATTTGTGTTTTCCGTAAAGAATGAATGAATACCTGGTAGGAAGGAGAGTCGGTGGAAGGGGAGGCTGCTTGTTTAGTTTGTTTTTCAAGATAATGTATTTGGGGGTGTTTTTGCTTTTAGTCTTTTTTTTTGTTTTTGTTTTTGTTTTTGTTTTTGTTTTTGCAGCTTTTTGGCTGACCACAAAGGTGAGTCACCACCTTTGTAGTGGAAAGTAGAAGTTCTCACGAATCTTCTACCCATGGTCAGCCTCCCTCCACATCAGCATCCCACATCATTAGGGTGGTACATTGTTTCATCACTATCTTCCAGTGGCCATGGTTGATACTCTTTTAGTGAGTGTATGTTCTATGGATTCAGGCACATGCAGATAGGTATGGACCTGCCATTTCACCAGCGTGTGGCTGTGCTCCTCTGAGTCCTCAGTACTCAGAATAACACATTTTCACCTATCAGAGTCAGCGATCTGGGGGATACAGCAGCTGCTGTGATCATAAGGAATAGTAAGCTTAGCACCAGTGAGATCAGGAGCAATGCTGGGCTTGGGACATACACAACAAGGTGGGCACTTGTTTCAGGATGTTATGACGTAGAAAGAGATGTGATCTCAGAGACTGTTTTGTTCAGACACGCTCCATTTAGAAAAGGAAACTGACCTGTTATACTTTTATCTCTATCTGAAATACCCATGAATGCAATCTGGTCTTGAGCTTCTGAAGGCCAAGCATCTTGGGGAAACTAAAATGGTCATCCAAAGAAGTTGAGAAGAACTCAGAAAAAAATATTTCTACCTCTCCCTTCCTCAGGTGATGCAAGCAGCTTCATTAAGTTGGGTGAATTGAAATGTTCTGTCCTCTAACTCTCTCAGTGAGGCTGAGTAGAGGATCAGAAGCCTCAAAGGGATTGAAATCGAGAAAGCATCTGGACAGACTTCAGTGTGGTCCTTGGGGGCTTGAGGGGTGGGAGGCTCAGGCTAGAGGCCAAGCTACAGAATCCAGGAAAATCTCTGCACATCTGACATCAAATAACAGACATGAAAATTAGAGCCAAATGCTCACTTATGGAGCTGGGACTGGTGGTGTGCACATCTGTATTCCCATAATTTGGGAGGTGGAGGCAGGAAAATTGGAAGTTTGAGTCCAGCCTGGGCTACATAGAGAGATCCTGTCTCAAACAAAGCAATACGTCTGTGAGAAATGTGCCAGCTTTTACATGTTGGTCTATTGAATTGTGGCTAAGCTGAATAACTCCATGTGGCGCTTTCTTTTCCCAGCTCCCACCCTGTTCTCCCATAAGTGCCAAGCTTGGGGTTCGCTGCCCTCCCCCCTCCTCCTGTCCTGGCAAGGATCTCAGGCTCCATGGCCAGGAGCCTGCAGAGATTTGGGGCCAGTAGCTGCCCAGGAAAGAAAGAAAGAGGAAGTGGGGACCCCTCTCTCCCCCTCTGGTCTTCCCTCCCTCCTCTAGCACAAGTCCCTCTCTTTGGTTCTTCAATGTTATAGGAGAACAGAGAGTTCTTTTTCAGAAAGCCAGAGACTGGGACAAAGTGGGGGAAGTTGGAAACCAGCCAATGCTCCCCCCACCCCCACCTCAGCCTCTGGAGGAGGCTTGGCTCCCTCCCACCAGTGTGATTCCTTCCCTCCAGCTCCCACACTGCCCTTCACAGCCACATATCCGTGGGCTGGAATGGAGGTAAAGCAGACCATGGAGTCGAGTATGGGGAGTGGGATTGTTTTCTGCAGGGCTTTCCTTATAAGCAGGACTCTGAGCTCCCAGACTTAACCCAGCTTTTCACCAAACAGACCAGACCAACAGAGTCACACACAACCACTAGGTTATGGGTGCCACAGGTTATGGACCCAGCAAAGGTAGTAGGGGAGAAGTTCTGAATGGGGAAGTCAAGGTCAAATTACTTTCCAAGTAGAAAGAACTCTGTGAGCTGGGTCTACTTTACTTTAAGGTAGAGCAGGGTGGAGGGGTGTCTGCTCTTTCTTTCTACTTAGATGGAGGTAGGGTTTGCCTGACCTGGTTGGCCCTGTCCTCTCAGAGGTTCTGCCCCTCAGCTGAATCTGCCCTTTCTATGGGGAGCAGAAAAGATGTTGCTGAGGGTCCCAGGACAGTGTGCCTTCTTTTGACTATGACTCTTCCTCAAGGAAATCCATTGCTCATAGATAGTTCCTAAGGGTGGGCTCTCAGCCCTTGCCTTATCTCCCACCCCATGGCCTTATATGCTCAAAGGCTTTTCATTTGCAAATTTACCTGCTGAAACACTGGGCAGGTTCACCCCTGAATGCCTGCAGCACTACCCTGGGAACACACTATTGTAAGGCTGTGGACACATGTACACTTGTGCACACACACACACCACACACACACACACACACACACACACACAGAGAGAGAGAGAGAGAAAGAGAGAGAGAGAGAGAGAGAGAGAGAGATGTATGTTTTCACATACGCACAATTCTCTTCTATTTCCAGTTTCCACCCTAGCTCTGGACCCCTGGTGTCCAGGATCAGAGTTTTTCCAGCTGTTCAGCTTAGTGCAATAACATGTCCTTGTCTGACTCCTCCTTGGACCCAGAAGCTGGCCCACAGCACCTTGTGGCACAGACTTCCTCACATTTTGCAATGGCTGTCAAGCCCTTTCCCTCCGTGCCCTCTTTCACCAGTATTCCACAAAAGGAAAGCTGCCAAGCACACTATGGAAAGGGATTGGGTCCCTTTTCTTCATATGGGAATTTCATTTCCAAGAATTGGAAGCCTTGTCCTTGCTCGTCCAGACATGGCTGTTAGTCTTTTCATTGGTAAATCCACTGCTTCAGAATGCCATGGGCAGGGCCAGTTCTCAGCAGCCGTTGGAAATGTCCCCAAAGCCTATGGCCTGAAGCCCAGGACAGTGTTTCTGGGGACATCCAGAGGGGTGCTGGGGTGAGGGCTGGGGTACATCTATGCTCTCTCTCTGTCTCAGCTGACGCTGGCATGCAGAGCTCCGAGAACTGGTGTAACAAGCTGCTAGGTGACTCTGGGAATGGGGCGCTCCATAGCTCCTTTCCAGCTTCAGGCTGGCCCCCGTGCTCTTGGGCTAAGGACCTCAGAGGAATAGATATTTTCAGTGGGTAACAAGGACACAGAAAACTAACAGTGCCAAAGATCTCTTCAGCTGGGAAGCTAGGGACTGTGGAGAGAAAGGAGGGATCTGGGGAGAGAAGATGAGGGGACGGAGAGTGGGGAGATCTAGAAAGGCACTTGGGTGGTTTCTGGGCGAGTTGTGGGAGAGGTGACTGCAGGGTGACTACAGAACCTGGCAGTCCTTAGACTCATAAGCACTGTGGACTGAATCCACATGCATGTGCAGTTAGCAGACTAGCTCCAAGTTCAAACCATCCCACGCAGTCAGTCAGTCTCTCGCCCTCTCTCCACATCCCATTTCTACTCCACCCTCCAGAGAGTGGCCCCTGATCTTGGAGGGATACTCACCCCACGACCCATCTTGGGGCAGAGTGGCTGAGGGGACCTAGGCTGGAAAGGTCACCAGGAGAATCCCAAGATCACACCGCCTGTCTGGGGCAGCTGGAGACCCTGGCAGACAGACAGAGACAGTCTGAGCAACAGGGTAGCTTTAAATAGGTCCCTCTCCCCCTCACTCCCGCCTTCCCCTTCTGGGGAAAGAAACGTTTGTTGAAACTGGATCCCTGAGGACTCCTCCCCTCCCCTCCCGCCCCTTTAGCAACTGGCCCAGCTGATGGTCCTGTTTTGTCCCTGGTGTGTCCCCCTTACCCCCACCCCCTCAGTCCTCTCAGCGTTTCCCCATCCCATGGCAGCTACAAACAAGAGAGCAGCACGGAGAACAGAATGGGGAGGGGGGGAGGCAAAAGGAGAAGTGGCCCCTCAAGAGTCTCCAGCTTGGGGGTCGGGTTGTAGGACTAACTGCCTATATTTCCAGGTGAGGAAGCAAGGCTGTACGGATTCAGCAATCTTAGTGGATAAGACAGAATCTCCCCAAGCTCACATCCAAGTTCCCAGAGAAGCAACAGTCTGCTCTGTCTGCTGTAGAGACTACAAGGACGATGTGACCAAGAAAGCATTAGAACTAGAATACAGATGACTCTTGCGTTTGAAGCTCTTTTCAGGGAACAAAACCTGGAGATGCTGAGCCAGGAATGTCCAACTTGTGGCCCTCGGGCTGCACACCCCACCCCACCACCACCATATGAATTTGGCACAACACATCCTAAACTTACTTCGAATATTGAGATACTTTGTAATTTTATATCAATTTTGTTTGTTTGTTTGTTTTTTGACACAGGTTTTCTCTGTATAGTCTTGGCTGTCCTGGAGCTCGCTCTACAGATCAGGCTATTCTCAAAATTCAGAGATTTGCCTGCCTCTGCTGGGATTAAAGGAGTGCACCACTACTGCCCAGTGTGAGTTTTTGGTTTTTTTTTTAAATAATGTGATTGCATAGTTGTCCAGTGTGTGTTTGTAGATGGTGTGAATGTTATCAATGAAAACATTGTGACACAATTTTAAAAGTGCGGACACACCTGCAGCCCCGTGTTCAAGGCAAGCAAGAATCTCGGCACATAGAAGCAGTTGGGGAGGTGAAGGACAGGAGATATGAAAGAGACAGGAAGGCATCACTTGGTCTGGGCACAGCACATGTTTGGTAGCATCTCTGCCATTCTGTGTGTGCCTCCCCCTCACTGCTCTGGGTGAGTCTGAGTCTGAGGTTTGTGAACAGTCTGAGAAGTCAAATCTGGAAGGTGTAGCATTTCTAAGGAGAGCACGGAAGGAAGTCATTATCACTTCAGATACCAAGGCCTTGGACTAGAAGGAACAAAGACTTCCTCAGTTCCTTCTGGGAGGAAGGGGACAGGCAGACTCCCCTTTGAGAGAACTGTATAATGACATGGGAGATCCTGGAAGTTGGACCTGGGGAGAGAGAGGGGGTTTCACCTCCAGCTGGGAAAGGTATTTTCAATGTTACTCTCAATAGAAACCGGAACAGAGCTGATAACTCATGACAGAGCCAGCTGCTCTCAGGGCGCTGGCATAGTTCATTTGATGAAGAGCTGAAGAATAGGGGTTGGGGACAAAGAGAAGAAAATTTTCTGCCCCCACTTACTAGGGACAGTTGGAGGACAAGGTTCTCCTGCAGTGTCCCCATTTCTCTAGGCACAGAGATGGAGTGAGTGGACACCCGCTGAGCAGGGGCAGATCTGAGAACTCTGACTGGGAAGGAGGGAGGGAATGGGGCTTTGGCAGGAGGCCTAAGGTACCCGCTGGCTGGGCTGGCTGCGTTGAGCCCCCTCTGGCCTCGGAGGGAGCTCCCTGTAGAGGGATTATGGACCTCTTGTCCAGGAAATCTACTCTCAGAGCACAGGGCTCACATCTGAATTCCCTAAATAGCTGGCCACCTCCGGCTCTGCAGCTGAGATTTTTCCATTACAGGCAGCAGAGGGTCAGCTCCTACCTGCCCCTACTGCTTCCTCCTGGGCCTAGGCAGGAAGGATGGGCTAAATAAGCAGGCATGGATTTTCTCATGGTCTGTGGTCCCTTCCAGGCTCCGACTTGGGTCTGGAGTAGATGAGACTGGAAAATCATGTCAAGGACACAGAGAGCAGCTGAAGACGGCAAGCTAGGGAAGAAGGTTCTAGAAGATTTACCCAAAGGCTACTGGAGCTGTGGGGTTTAGGGGTAAATAGATGGTCCCTTGGGGGTATAAATGGCATCTATCGGCCTGGGCTAGAGTTCCTGAGTCATCTCCTTAGCCTTTTCAAGATATAAGGTTAGACCGAAGAAAAACACAAGGCTTTGAGCTCCTGTGTCCACCTCCCCTCCTCCCACCCCTGCTGGCACCTTCCAGTATTGTCCAGTCCTTCCCACGCCCTGGTTCTGCTGTCTGTAGCCAGGCTCAGTAACGGAAAGGATTGTGCCCTTCCTTTGCTTGCAAAGCCTGCTAGGGCTCCCTGCCATGTCCTGCATTTGGGTGACCACAGCCCCAAGGACACTGCGCTCTGCTTGTGTACTTGAGTGGCAACAAGCAACAGTAGGCAGAGCACCTACAGCTTTTCACCCGCCCACACCTCCCTGACCACTCCCTTCGTGGAAGTATGGGTGTCTGGCTCAGACTCCAGATCACAGTGGAGGTAGACATCCGGCCCTTTAATCTCTGGTACCCAGGTTGGCTAACTGGGGATCCAGACAAGGGGACTCATTTGACTCAAGAAAGGAACAAAGGGGGAAAACAGAAAGACCTGAGAGCAGGAGGTGGGAAGGCTGCAGTGGTCTTGAGAGAAAACTCAGGAGTAGAAAGAGGTCACAAGGGACAAGATGGAAGAGGCCCGAGCCATTTTTGGTTGGCAGAGATCTGGGAAGTGAGGATGTGAACACAGGGCAGGCAGCCGAGAGAGAGAGAGAGAGAGAGAGAGAGAGAGAGAGAGAGAGAGAGAGAGAGAGAGAGAGAGA
>JANHMN010000015.1:59726522-59750436 GCA_030674055.1 Rhabdomys pumilio
ATGCATGCAGGTCACTACACAGGAGGGAGACATAGGTTCAGAACATTTAAGCTCTGAAGTTAGTTTGCTTTTGCCTGTGAGCGCTCCTGTTTGCTTGCGATGCAAACTTGGGTAAATTGCACAAGCTCTCCATGCCTGTTTCCTGGCTCTAACACAGAGGTAAGCACAGCTCTTAGCTTCCAAGGCTGTGGTGAGGACTGAATGAGCAATGTAGTGTGTACACAGCGCCCAGCACAAAGCAGCCTTTCAGTCAACTGTCAACCATCAGTCGTTGTTCCTCACCTCACTCAGCTGGAGCAGACAAACCTGTAAATGACCTGTTCTTCAAATTTGCCTCTTGCTCAACCTGGTGACTCAGAGGCAGTCACCTGGTGCTAACCACCTCTTGCCCCGAGGCTCAACTAACACCCAGTCCACAGACCTCTGTCTACTGGACTGCTATTTCCTGACTTCACTGTTGTCTACTCTGCTCCGGATCTCACAGAGAGTGAGAGTGAGGCCTGCTTTTGCTTTTTGATACCCTCCAGATGGGATTCTGAGCCAGTGGTTCCCTCTCAGCTGGCTGGGGACAGAGCACAAGAACAGGGAGCCTCGGGGGTGGAGCCAGATACCTACACCATAGGAGTGATGGACACAGGACTTGGCAGGGAAGAAAGCTGAGGGGAATTCCAGCTTCGAGGGATCCATGTGTGGCATTCCAAAGTGGGCAGCAGCTGGCACTCATTCTGGGTGAAGCAATGGCTAGGCCCACTCAGTGGGTCAGAACCAGGTCATGCCAAGGCCCAAGCGGCATAGTGGCTCCTCTATTCTTGAACAACTGTGCTGGCCTCTTGGCACTGGGCTTGAGAACTAGAAGTGTAAGCTCTGTCAGGGCAAGAGGAGGGACCAGGACACACACACACACACCCACACAGAGAAAAAGAGAGAGAGAGAGAGAGAGAGAGAGAGAGAGAGAGAGAGAAAGAACAGTATAAGGCTGCACACGCCTTACTCAGGGGAGAAAAAGCAGTGGAATGGTGGAATGTGCTTATGTACTTGGGGGCCGTTTTGCGGGACTGTGTCGGTGTGTACAATGCATGTTTGTGTTTGCTTATGCATCTGCTTCATTCCCTGCGTGAATTTGTGGTCCAGGTGGTGGGTAGGGTTTCTCTCTTCTTTTGACTCTGACCCTTTCTGTAACCTCTCAACAACTCAGCAGAGAGAACTTTCCCTTTGGGGAGGGTGGGAAGGTACGGTCCGTCAGTGTAGTGCAGGTCAAGGCTTTGTAAACACACACGAACACAAGGTATTCTTGTGTGCGATCCTTAGTATCCCTGAGAGAGAGAGAGAGAGAGAGAGAGAGAGAGAGAGAGAGAGAGAGGGAGAGGGAGGGAGAGACTATGTGTATGTTTGTGTTGTTTTCTCATTACCTTAGTGGCTGGTATGCTCGTCAGTTTGTTTCAGCACTATCTGTCTCTATAGCTGTATGCATACATGTGTGCGCGCGTGTGCTGGACTTATGTTTCTTTTCTCTTTTTTTTTCTGTAATATTTGCTTTTACAATGCAACAGGCTACAGGACCCTAGTTCAAATCTGAATTTGGACTCCAAAAAAATCAACACTGGACAGCAAATCTGACATGCCTTAGTTCCTCCCATGCCTCGGGTTTCTATAGAGATAAGTGCTAACCTCACAGGTTCTGGGGAAAACTAAATCAGATCTTGTTACAGAGCCTGCCGGGACAGAACATGTCACCTCAGCCATCTTGTCTTTGAACATGCTTCTCTCTGAGGGGCATTGTCCCCTTGGTTGTGACTATAGCATATGACATTTCAGCCAAATTATAACTGTTTCAAGCCGACCTTGGGTCTTCATTACCTCTAACGACACTCATGACACCTAACTGTAACCTAGATGTTTCATACACATGCCATCTGGTGGCAGAATGAGTTAAATAACCATATGGAACAAGACGGGTGACTGACGTCTGCCCACACGTGGCAGTACATGGAACTGTGGGTGGGAATCTGCTGTGATGATGTAGTGCCCACCCAATGGTCACTACAGTGTCCACATCGCTACAGTGTCAGGCCTCCTCTCTTTCCATTCTTCAGTGTAACCTTGAGACTGTCTAGAAAGCTCTCTTCCTTTTTGGCTCACCCCACCCCAGGACACCAGTCTCGATACTGCATAAGTCTGTGATGAGTGTGGGGTGCCCTCCTTTGCCGCGTGTGCGTGTGTTTGAGCACTGCCCTGCTGGGTGTGCGCGCAATACCTTTCTGTGTGAAGCCCCTTGGTTCAGTGGGGCCATGTGCCTGTGTGTGGTGTGCCTCGTGACTGGCGTTTACTCCCTTCCCCCAACTTTCCCAGTTACATAAGCATCTTAGGAGTCAGTCCTGGACTTTGGGCTCCCTCTGCTGGCCACTGCTGGACTGCACAGATTTGGGAGAGGTGTGTAAGTATTCCCCTAGCCCAGCCCCTAAACCCTGTGTACTGGCATGGGAGTCCCTTTGTCCCAAGCTACACCGTAAGCTCCTGGAAGAGCGCTCCTCCCACTCCATCCCATAATGCTTATACTGAGTGCTGACTGTTACTTGTATATTCAGCACACGCAGGATATCCCTGAGAGTTGGGGACCTTGAAAGCCTTGCTGACTAGGGCACTACTTAAATCCAGCACAAGGCCTGGCCCGTTCAGTGTCTGCTACATGAATGAGTTTTCACCCTGAACAGAGTGAACAGTGGGGTACAGAAAATATAAGGGCCGCCAGGCCCGAGGCTTAGTGGCTCTGTTTTGTTTTGCTCTTTTGTTTGTTTTGAGACAGGATCTCACTATGTAGCCTTGGCTGGCCTGGAAGTCATAGAGATCCATCTGCCTCTGCCTCCTGTGAGCTAGGGTTAAAGGTGTGCATACCAGACTTGAGCTTTAAAGTAACGCTTTAGTTACCTTAAAATCTGTGTGGCCTTGGGCAAGACACGTAACTGCTTTTAAAGTTCAGGTCTCTCTTTCGTTAAATGACTGTCTTGTAAAATAATCTGTAAAGTTTAGAAAGGATGTCTACAGGTGGTGGTGGTGTTATCGTGTAACCATTGCATAAATGGCGGTGATGATGATGATGATGATGATGATGTTAACTGACTTTCAAACCAGTACCAGGAAGGCATTCAATCCAGTCAACTTCCAGCTAAAGGGAGAATCCTTTCTCCCGAAGTCTCCCTGTAGTCTCCCAGTTTTCACATAGATTAACATGGCTTCTAGAGAGTGTGAAGAAACCAGGCTGGAATATATCCAGGTGACAAGCAGCATGTCTCTTAGCCTCTTGCTAGGCAGTCTTGAGCCGCCAAGGTTGGAGTTCTGACTTCCCATAGATTCCCAAACGCCATCAGTGTTTCTCTGTGGTCACTGAATGTGGCTTCTACTGGCAGCCCCACGAATACTTCCTCTGAGAATAGGAAGTCAGCGCTGGCCTGGGTCACTTTTCCTGTCTGTGCCTCAGTTTTCTCAATAGGGAGCAGTAAACGAGGGAGCAGGGGTGAGAGAGACAGTAGGGTATGGAGGTGAAGGATCTAGACGTGTTCTAGTCCACTTCCCACTAACGGCCACTTCCACAGCCTTGGTTTTACTGACTGAGCCATCTCTTCTCATTCAAGCCCCACCCTACTCTCCGCCTTTTTCACAGCTGGAGACACTGCTCTGGGAAGAGGCTTCTCTTCCTTTTCCCTACCTCCAGGCTAGCTCCACCCTTCCCAGAAAAGAGGTGTGTTCATCTCTTTTCATTGGAGACTCCAATTGGTAGAAAGCGGTTTAACTCAAAAACAGAACACCCCCGTAGTTACCGTGTGCAACAAAAGTATGTGCATGATCTCAGTCAACAATCGCCGTAACTCCTTGAGTGTTTACAATCTCTGTTCCCTAAGTGGCGAGGGGGAAAAGTGAGGTTGAAGGGGTTGAGCTGAACAAGGATCTTCTAGCTAGGAAGTCTGGACGGCTAACCCACTTCCCTTTCGCTTTGCCTTCTGACTCGGTATTACAACAGGTTTCCAGTGATCTTCCAGGACCCTGAAGCCCCTTTGGGTCCGCTTCACGTCCTGGAAATCCTGGGTCAGGCCATGGCCACATAAATCAGTAGGGTTTGGTGCCAGGACTCAGTGGCTCACATCACCCAACTGGATTCTAAGTGCGTAACCACAGTCACCCCATCATCCATCCCCAGAGGCCCTGCAAGCACCCCATTCTCCCGGAAAGGCTGGCAGGTGCAGGGCGAGGTGCCCTCTGAGCGAGGGTGGGTGGGGGTAGAGGAGCCAAGGTGCCGCCAGTTTGCCCAGCCTGCGGCCAGAGGCGGAGCCACCATCAGGGTCGAAGTCTGGCCTAGGCGACCGCCCGGGGCGGGGCGGGGCGAGGCGTGGGCGGGGCGAGGCGTGAGCGGGGCGGGGCCGGGCAGCGGGGCGCGGCCGAGACTGGTCTCTGGAGCTGTGGAGGGCGGGAAGAGCGGCAGGAGGAGGGGAAGAAGGAAGGAGGGCGGGGAGTTGGCGGCTCCCGCTCGGCTTGGCTCTGCGCACCCACGCTTCCCTGCTCCGGTTTCTGCCCCCCCCACCCGGGCATGCGCCCCCCGAGGCCCTGGCCCCCCAGAGCCCACGCCGCCCCCAGGAGTCTCCCCAGAGCCGCCTACGCAGAATGGGCGTCCCTAGCCCTTCGCCGCTGAGTTCGCTGCTGCTGCTGCTGCTAATACTTGGTAAGCTGGGTGGTCGCCACGTCCCAGTCCCGGCCGGGTAGGTGCCTGACACCATGCAGCCAACCAGCCCACCTTCCTAACATTTCAGAGCTGGTTGCACCCCTACTTCTCCATCAGACGTGTCTCCACTGTCTCTGGGCTCTGCGTCTCGTTTCCTTTTGCGCCTGCCTGCCGGATCAGTTATGGGGAGGGTGGTGGTGCCCTCGCTTTAGGTTTCCAGCTGGGGCATATTGGCGACCTACTGAGGTATCCCCTGAGACACCATCGGGCCTCTGGGGGCAGGCGCCACTTCTCATCAGTTACACCCAGCGCCTAGGGTCGTTGTGCCCAAATACTGTGACAACCTTCTGCCCCACTCTCGGCTCAAGGCCTGGTTTTGGGTGTTTGTTCTGCGTGGGCAGTGCCTGGAGGTCTTCATAATTGCCCAGAATTGGCTGGGGGCCCAGGGGCTGATTCTGACCACGATCTTTGAAGAAAATCTCCCCTACACCCCCACCTCCCGACATAACATTTCACCATCTGAGGCTTCCTCCCTCACGCGTCTCCACCCTGGGCCAGCTCCCTCTTTGCTCTTCCACTCTCCCAGAAATTTGGCTGGTTGTCAGACTCAGTTGGTCTCTACATCCATGCCTCAGGAGAAACCAGGAACCATGGAAACTGAACCTGGGATCTCCAAGCACCCAGTGTCTGTCCTGGTGGGTGTTTATGATGGTGTGTGTTCTGGGCCAACCTTCATCATGGCTGGTGTGTGTGTGTGTGTGTGTGTGTGTGTGTGTGTTTTGAGGGTGGTGGAGGTTGCTAATGTGGTATTGTTTGGGGTCTGACTTGGAGGGCTCCCTGTAGGAGGTGGTCTGGGAAAAATATGGCATGGAAGCAGTTGCCAGGAAAGACTGAAGCCCTTAAAAGGTGTGTGTGTGTGTGTGTGTGTGTGTGTGTGTGTGTGTTAAGGATATGCATATGGGGAGGTTTCTGAGGTGCTATAGTCAAGGCAGAAGCCTGTGGGGCAGGCACCCCAACTTCCTTCTCTGGTTTATAACAGAACTGCATGGTGCCTTACAGAATGGTTCCATGATGCTGGTCCTTGGGCTTCTGGGGCCAGGATGAAAACTATCCTTTGGGAACAAAACAGGAGGCAGAGTGATGTAGGGAGCCGAAGGAGCCGTGGGGCTTGGTTGCCTAGCGATTGCTTCTTTTCCCCAGTGGGCTTAATGGAGCAGGGTTGAGCCTAGGGAAGGTTGGGAGGAGGGAATGTTGTGGAGAGGGAAGAGGGGAAGGGGCATCTTAGCACACTGCATTCTGCACTGGCCTTCACTTCACAGATGAGGGACGTGAAATATCACATTCCAGAGTGCGTATCCAGTGAGGGTAGGCTTTGGATTTGAACTCAGATTTGACTCCAAAGCAGACCTTTGACTATTAGAAAGGAGGTGACCTGGCCAGAGAGAACCTTGTAGCAGCCTACTTCCTGAGGCTGTGGGTACAACTTTCCCATGGGGATCTCCAAGCATCAGCATGTGTGGAGCCAGAAAGGTGGGAGGGGACCTTCTCAGCAGAGTCTACCCATGGACAGCCAGGATGGTGTCAGCTTGGCTGCCTTTACCATCCTCCTGATTATGAAATGTGCCTGGAGCGATATGTGTGTGCCTGAGTCACACACTCACGGGTTCAACATCAGAACTGGAAGCTCTTAGTTCTGAAAGACAGAAACTGAGACCCAGGAGAGGAAAGAATTGGTTTCATGTTGGCTTTCTGACTCTAGCCTCTGCTTCAAGCGGTGGTCATGTGTTCTCTGTGTGACATAGCCAGAAGAAGAAAAGAAACCAGAACTGTAGATCAGGCTCTCAGGCTCCTGGGTAGTTTCCTCCAGGGCCAGCAGCAAGCTGTGGACTTCCCCTGGGAATCCGGGAAATTACAGTTTCGTAAATCAGGGCTCTCCTTGGAAGCGTCTCGCCTTGGTTTTGTCCCTCTTCAGGGGTGTGTAGAGGCCCTCCAAAGAGGGCAGGGATTTGGCCAGAACGTCTCATCTAGAAGAGAGATTGTTCTCTGTCCCCCCCAACCCCCCAAGTCAGGCCTTCTGTGTTGTCTAGGAGAGCAAGGAGAGAGCTCTAGACTCACATCTGGGTTTAGACCCTAGTGGCAGTGCTCCCTAGAGGTGCTCTCTGGGAGAGTTTCTTCATTTCCCTCATCTGAGAAATGATTGCCGGCCCTCCTTGCGTTCTAGGGTTGTGTAGTCTTCCCTAGAAGTAGCTATGAAATGGTGGAGAGGAGAAAGGAGCTAAACACTTCAAGGCTCTGGAACCAGCTGTCTGTTGGGACAGGGGTGGGGGTAAAATGGTTGGAGGAAGGGAGAGAGAAAGAGAGGGGAAGGGGCAGCAGGTGTTTAGGATCTCCTTGTAGAAAGGAGACTTGCTCACATCGCAGGCAAATCATATGTAAATGAAAGCTTTTGTTTGGGGGGCTGTGCATAGTGCATCTGGGTTAGCCAGAAGGCAAACAGAGTCTGGGGGCGGGGGAAGGGATCTTCTGCCCCAGGCCTGGGCAGAGCCTGATTCTTGCCCCAGAAGCCACAGCTGCCTGAGTAGCCCTGTGGGCTGGGAGAAGCAGTGAGCTCATGGCACAGCTGTAGTGGGGAGGGTATTGTGTGGTGAGGACTGACTAGGCCCGTGCCCTGTCCAGCATGGTGCCCGTCCAGTGCAGTACCCCAGCCAGCCTGGGCCACTGGCTCCATTGTCTAGCCCAGGTGACAGAGCTAAGCCAAGCAGCCTTTCTGTAAGATTTTGTCAGCTCCCCTTCAGCAAAAGTCTCCGAATCCCTTAGCTAGACATTACATCTGAGTCCCTAGACATGCATGGCAGGTTAGGAGCACTCAAGATCCAGCCAAGAACTGGAGAGTCAGGAATCAGACATGGTTTTATTTCCAGTTGCATGCCTGTGAGGGTCTACATGTATGCGTGGATACAGGTGCATATATGTGAGTGTCTGTGTAAAGGTCAGAGGTCAACCTCAGGGGCCATTGCTCAGGAGCCACCCACTACATTTATTACTATGGTGTGTGTGTGTGTGTGTGTGTGTGTGTGTCAGAGACAGAGTATTCCTCTGTTCCGGTGGATCTGGACCTATGCTGATGTGCTGAGATGCTGGTGGTTTGTGTCCCAGCAGCTCTTCCATGTTCCCATCTGTGTCTTATGCCCAGCTATTTTCTAACCTTCCCTAAGTTTCTCTTTCCTTCACAGGTAGCAGTCAAGGTGCTAATGATACTTGCCATCGAGTGGGGACCCATTCTTCCTAAAAAGATTCTAGTTCTTTCTGCCTTTCCCCACAGGAGCCAGGTGCTACGCCCGGCAGGTGCATGTCCCCAAGGGGCCTCTTTACCGTGTGGCTGGCACCGCCGTCTCTATCTCCTGCAACGTGAGTGACTATGAGGGCCCTTCCCAGCAGGACTTCGAGTGGTTCATGTACAGACCAGAGGCCCCAGCTACATCGCTAGGCATCCTGAGCACCAGGGATAGCCAGTTCTCCTATGCTGTCTTTGGGCCTCGTGTGGCATCTGGTGACCTGCAGGTGCAGCGCCTGAAGGGAGATTCCGTGGTGCTCAAGATTGCTCGCCTGCAGGCCCAGGACTCTGGCTTTTATGAGTGCTACACCCCCTCTACGGATACTCAGTACCTGGGCAACTACAGTGCCAGGGTGGAGCTGAGAGGTACTGGGCTCTGAGCTGGGTGGTGAGATAGCCTTCCAACTACTGGGGTTGTAGGCATAAGCCAGCACTATGAAAACAGATCTGTGTTTTCTCTCTCCTCCTCCTTCTCTATCTTCCTCTTCCTTCTCCTCTTCTCCCCCCAGCCCCATCTTCTCAGTACTGGCGATTGAACCTACAGTGTGAAGCATACCAAGGGAACACTCTCTACTAAGCTGCTATATCCCCTATGTTGCTTTTTCAGGGCTCACTCTTGTAGCCCAGGCTGGCTTACAACTAGCCTAGGTTGGCCTGAGCTGGTGGCAGTACTCTCACGATTCACTGTGTCGTGTCGCTCCAGTGCCATCAGGCCTGCCTCTGCAGCAGTTTCTTCTTTCTTTGGGGGGTGGGGATTGAGATGAAGCAGAAACTCTCTAAGGTGACCGACCGGCACTGAACTTGTTCTGTAGCCCAGAGGTACCTTGAACTTGTTCCTTCTGCCGTAGCTTCCTGTGTATCTGCGATTATAGGCCTGCACCGTCAAGTCCAGTCTCTTTATCTTTAGAGAAGGAAGACAGAAGTACTTTTCTGAGTATTTAAAACGGGTCAGTCTCAGACATCAGAGTAGATGTCAGTAGGCTTGTTCTGTGAAGTTTAGCAAGTATTTACTGAACATCTTAATGTGCCTAGCTAGACCAGGCTTGGCGTCCCTGAGGTATAGAAGAAGGATACAGCACGCAGTTCTTGCCCTCAGGAGCCTACAGAGTATGCAGTGAAGTAGACTACACAGAGCAAACAGGAGGGGTCCTGGCTCCTAGCCCTCTCTCACTAAAGCCTTTCTCTCCAGTTCTTCCAGATGAGCTGCAGGTATCTGCTGCACCCCCAGGACCCCGAGGACGCCAGGCTGCAACCTCCCCCTCACGCCTCACAGTGCATGAGGGGCAGGAGCTTGGGCTGGGCTGCCTGGCTCAGACCAAAACAAAGAAACACACACACCTGTCGGTATCCTTTGGGAGAGCCATTCCTGAGGCGCCAGTGGGGCGAGCCACTCTACAGGAAGTAGTGGGACTGCGCTCGGACATGGCTGTGGAGGCTGGAGCTCCTTACGCTGAAAGGCTGGCTGCTGGGGAGCTCCGGCTGAGCAAGGAAGGGACTGATCGGTACCGCATGGTAGTTGGGGGTGCCCAGGCTGGAGACTCAGGCACCTACCACTGTACTGCCGCTGAGTGGATTCAGGATCCTGATGGCTCCTGGGTCCAGATCGCAGAGAAGAGGGCAGTCCTGGCTCATGTGGATGTGCAGACACTGTGTGAGTGCCACATATCCCACTGAGGGGGTATCTCAGTGGGCATCAGGGGTGCCGTATGGCCACCATCAAACTACCGAGTTTATCTTCCAGAGAATGAGCAGTCTTGTAGACAATATTAATTCTCTGTCTCTCCTCTGCTCAAAAAATTGGATGAGGAGATACAAGGGCTATGGTGGAAGGGTGAAATTCAGGTCCTGGGGTGAGGGACATATAAGAGGCCTCTAAATTTCTGCAAAGAGGAATTACAGTTGCGGACCCAGGCAACTTTATGACTCCTCCCACCTCCTACTGTGTTTCAGCCAGCCAGCTGGCAGTGACAGTGGGACCTGGTGAACGTCGGATTGGCCCAGGGGAGCCCTTGGAACTGCTGTGCAATGTGTCGGGGGCCCTGCCCCCACCAGGCCGTCATGCTGCGTACTCTGTGGGCTGGGAGATGGCCCCTGCAGGGGCTCCGGGGCCTGGCCGCCTAGTGGCCCAGCTGGACACAGAAGGTATAGGCAGCCTGGGCCCTGGCTATGAGGACAGGCACATTGCCATGGAGAAAGTGGCATCCAGAACCTACCGACTACGGCTGGAGGCTGCCAGGCCCTCTGATGCAGGCACCTACCGCTGCCTCGCCAAAGCCTATGTTCGAGGGTCTGGGACCCGGCTTCGTGAAGCAGCCAGTGCTCGTTCCCGGCCTCTCCCAGTGCATGTAAGAGAAGAAGGTGAGAGGACGTTGAGCCCTCGACAGGGTTCAGAGCTTATAGGATTTATTTCCTAACCTCTTAGCCGCTGTAACACTCCCCTCCACCCCTGTTCTTTGCTCTGCAGGTGTGGTGCTAGAGGCTGTGGCGTGGCTAGCAGGGGGCACTGTATACCGGGGAGAGACCGCCTCCCTGCTATGCAACATCTCTGTACGGGGTGGCCCCCCAGGACTGCGACTAGCAGCCAGCTGGTGGGTGGAGAGACCAGAGGAAGGCGAGCTGAGCTCTGGTCCTGCTCAGCTTGTGGGTGGAGTGGGTCAGGATGGTGTGGCAGAGCTGGGAGTCCGGCCTGGAGGCGGTCCCGTCAGTGTAGAGCTGGTGGGACCCAGAAGTCATCGGCTAAGACTGCACGGCTTGGGGCCCGAGGATGAAGGCATATACCACTGTTCCCCAAGTGCCTGGGTGCAGCATGCTGACTATAGCTGGTACCAGGCTGGCAGTGCGCGTTCCGGGCCTGTCACAGTCTACCCCTACACGCATGGTGAGTGACAGTCACCCTCTACCCACCTTCTCCTGCTCTGTTTGCCCCTTCCCATCTTCCTGCCTTCCCTTGGTATCCCTTTTCCACATCCCTTTTCATGAAGGGCCCCAAGCCGCCCTGAGTACAGAGAGGGTAGATTGTGGTTAGGCAGGCATGGCACTCGGCTCTCCCTCAGGGAGGGCGGAATCTAGAAAATCTGCAGGGGAGAGTGTCAGAGACCAGTGTGACAGCAGGCAGAGGGCCATGACACTCTCTGAGCAGAGCCTGTCTTTTCTGCCAGCTCTGGACACCCTATTTGTGCCCCTGTTGGTGGGCACAGGAGTCGCCCTAGTGACTGGCGCCAGCGTCCTGGCTACCATTACCTGCTGTTTTATGAAGAGGCTGCGGAAGCGGTGATCTGTAGCTCCAGGTGAGGGAAAGGAACCCCCAAGCCCTGTCTTCCTCAGGCTTCCTGTGCTGAGCTGTACCTGGGCTCCATCTGGCAGAGAAGCAGCCAGCCCAGTCCTGTAGGATCACGTAGCAGGGTGAGGGACAAAGGGAGCAGCCCGTTCCTTAGCCGACTCCACATGCTCTTTCCAGTTCTTGCAGATGTCAGCTGTCTTCCAGCCATTGCTACCCCTCCTCTGGTTGCCTGGATACCCTCTCCCTCGGTCCAGCCCTCCTTTAATTTATTTGACCGGTCCCCACCTAGAATGGGAGACATGGCTCCCCTGTACCCACCTTCCCTCAAGTTTCCTGGCCACTGTTCTTCTCACACTCATGTTGTAGAAAGGCCAGTTCCTGTCCTCAAACTAGTTTTTCTAAAATGTGAATAAACTGGTTTTATAAAATTGAGGCCTGTTGTGTCTTCTCTTGCCATGACGCTATTAAAGGCAGCATCAGGGGTGGAGGGTGGTAGTAGGGTAGTTGCTGGACAGCCCAGGCCTCTCTTCCCACCATAAACACCATCTGTCCTTCGTGGGCCTTGTTACCCACCAACTGCATGAGGGGATGCCTGGGTCCCATCTGTTGCCCAAAATGTCTGTGCTGAGCCAACTCCTAATGGGGCTTATATTTGTGAAGGTGCTCTCCAGCTGAGCTCTGCCTATTTCACAGAGCTTCCAGGGACAAGTCTTTCTGAGCTCTCCAGAGTGGGGCACACCCTCCACTGGTCTCATTCTCCTGGTTGAACTAGTCTCGGACCAGACTCCTCCCACCAGGCCCTGGGGCCTCAGTCTTTTCCTTCCTGACCTTAATTACTCTCCGATAGCAGCTGAATAGGAGCCTCAGAACATGGCTGCCTACTTAGGGACAGCAGTTGGGAGGACCTGTGTCCCTTGTGTACACAGAGCCGCTGCATCTGCTTATATCTGATGCCAGGACTTGCCTACTGGCTAGCTGCAGCTCCCTGCCTAAAGAGTTCTCTGGTCCTAAAAGCCTTGACTCTTCTATACTTCGAGTGGCATCCAGTCTACCTTTTTCATTCAGTGATCAAACATTTATTGAGCATTATTGAGTTTGCCACATATTTTTTTTTTTTCAGATAAGGAAACTGAGGTCCAGAGAAGTAACATATCTTGCTGAAAGTCATAGAGGTAATTAGTGACAATCAGCATTGGTGCTAGAACACAGGTCTCCTGTCTGTGCCCTGGACAGCAATGCCCAGAGTGGTGCCATCTCAGAGTGACTTCCAGAAGCAGCCTCAATGTCTCCATTCCAGTGCTTTGTATATGGATACCAAGCTCCCCACCCCTCTTGTCTAGACTGCACGTTTTTTCTCTGAATTCAAACCCTGCTCACTTCCTATGCTCAGGTTAAATATGTGAACATGGGATCCCAGCACAACATGTTCATGGACTTTATTTTTGAGAGTGACCCAGCTGGTCCTGAAACCTGAGTTCATTGCTAGACAGAAGGGGAGAGGCAACAGACAGCTTGAGTCCTCTTTTGAGTGGACCCACGCTGAGATGCATACTGGAAGGGAGGCGCAGTGCCCCATTGGATGCAGGCTTCTCAGCCTGGGACATAGCAGCAGACTTATTCAAGGGCAGGGATGGGTGTAGCCAGGGCCAAGGTTTGAACAAGTCCCATCAGAGGACATGTTCACTTGAGCTACACTTAGCTCCAGGGGGCCAGCCTCAGGTCCCATGCCTTGCTCTCCCTTCACCATCCCAAGATAACTGGGCCAAGACCAGGATGCAGTGGAGATGGGTTGTAAGTGTCTCCAGGGTTCCCTGTCCTAGCAGGTCAGGTGGCAGACAGCAGACACCTGCAAGAATAGGCTCCATTTTCTCCCCTAGTCCATCTTGCCTTGTGAGTCTTATAAGAGAGTTGGTCCTTTGTGGTGACACCCATTGAGTTCCCTACTGCCTTCTCAGGGATCCCCAAACGGCCTATCTCTGTTGCCTGCTCGGGTGCCACTGGCCAGTTCTCAATGACGTTTCCGTTCTTGGACCCAAAGTTAAGTTCTTCAAGCCTGGACCTGGGTCCTTTCTCCCCAGTTCCCTTCTCATTTCTCTGTTCCTGAAGGATCCTTGGCTGCTTTTCAGGTCCTCTGCTTAGATGCTTCATCCAGGTGTAGTTCCCAGACAGACAGTGTCACCATGATCTGGGAACCTGTTAGGTCTGGGAACTAGTTAGACGTGCAGATTTTTGGTTTCTGTCCCAGACCTATTGAGTCAGAATGCTGGGAGTGGGGCTGGTAATCTGTGTTTTAACAAGCCCATCTAGGTGAGTAAAGCTTTGTAAATGCTGATTCCCACCATTCCCCCTGCCTGACTCAATCCTTAGCTTCCTAGTTACTAATGCCCTCTCACTTGTGGCTATAACCGCTTGTGTGGGCTCCTAGTGGGAACCACACTTCCTTCAGTTGCTGGGGGTATTTCTGACCTCCACCTGTGCTGTGCTCCTGTGTTAGGAACCAGGTCTTTGAATATCACACCTGACACTTAATCACTATTCTGAGTGAGGCCCTGCCACTGTGCCCCAAGGATAAACTACTTTCCCCAGGGATCTGGGTTCCCTCGTAAAACCCTTTATTAAGTCTCTCTCATGGCTTTTCTTCTGCTTCAGAATCTCTCTCTGCCTTCTTGCTTCTGTGACAGTACCTTCAAGGTTTCATTCCTCTCCCACAAAATAGTTGGTCCTTGGGTCTCCCCCGGTTCTGCCTTTAGCACCTTTCTGACCTATCACCATGAAACAGTGAAGCTGGGGAGAGCACCCACATCTGTGCCCACCTCTACCCAATACTCTCTTCTCTGTGGCCACTTTGTCTAGTTAAGTGTGTCACACATAGGGAGGCCAGTTGAGGGATTGAGTGGGGACTGCAATCCACCTGACAGTCTGCTTCCTAAGCCATGTATCTCGGTTTGAGACTTTCTATATCTGGAAGAAAAGGGTGCCTATAGATTTCGCACAAAGGTGTGTTGCAGGTGACGTACACCAACTGTCAATCCATTGACCACCCAAGCTATCCATTGGCTGTCTCTATTTGTCCCGCCTTCCCAATTAACCCTTATGAGCTCATCCTCTGTCCAACCATCCACCCATGTACAGATGTGAAGGTCAAATACAGACAGACTGATATGTTCTCTCACCCCCAACCTTCTATTCTCTTCAAACCAGGACCTGGTCCTTCCCTACTGGATCCTGGACTCAGTGGGCCTCTCCCAACATTAGCCATTCCTTGGGACACTGCCTGCCTCCTCTTCTTCCATCTCCACTCTGCAGCTTCCATGTACCTGTGTCTGGCCCCCTGGTCTGCCACAGGAGGTTGGAGAAAACCAGTCATACCTTGGACTCACTCTCTGGGGGTGGCAGGCAGCCATTTTGCTCCTTGTCAGCTCCATCCCCTGCACCTGCCCCCTCCCCAGCCCCTTCTTCCTCCACCTTCTCATCCAGTCTGCTGGGGATGGACCAGTAGAGATGGGCATCAAGACGAGCTGCAGCTTCTGCCAGTTCCCGAGCACTGCATGAGGGTGTGGGCACCTCAAAGGTTTCATGGAAGCTGGCATAGTCCACCTCATAGAAACCATCCTCCAGGGTGAGCACAGATGTGAATCGGTGGCCCCACAACACTTCATCTACCAGGTACGAGCTTCGAGCTTGGCATGTCATTCCTGGGGGGAGGAGAAGAGGCATTAGTTAAAGGGACCCCTGCCAAAGGATTCCTTCTCCTGTCAGTCATCCCACAATCCTCTTCTCTCTCTTTGGTCAGTTCTCTTTCTCCATTTGCCAGCCTATGTTTCCCCTATTCTCCTCTGAGAAGCTTAAAGCTAACTTCCCCTTTCCCACAAGGCCACCTCCACCCACCTCCCAGTGTTCCCAGACAACGGGCAGCTAGCTGAGCTATTACATCCCGGGACTGAAAGCTCACCACCTCATTAAAGTCCAGTCCTTTGTGTGATGGTGCCAAAAGTCGGGATCTTTAAAAATGTGGATTACATTATGTATGGCTATATGGATGCATGTGTGCATGTGTGCATGTATGGCTATATGGATGCATGTGTGCATGTGTGCATGTATGGCTATATGGATGCATGTGTGCATGTGTGGAGGTCAGAGGACAACTTGGGGAGACAGTTGACTCCACAACATGAGACCTGATAATTCAACTCAGGACATCAGGCATGGTAGCAAGCTGAGCCATCTCTCTGGCTCTGAGTTATCTCTTATACAAACTAAAATCTGTCTCCTAGGACCTGTGGCCCCTGGTTTCATTCCCTTGCCACCTGACACCCCCCCCCCAGTGTAAATACAGGGGTCTCTTACATCTTCTCTTCCTCAGATTGAACACACGACAATTTCCTACTTCATCTGACTCCCCCAAAGCTTACTATCTTCCTTGCAAGTCAGAATGGCCACAGAGGCCCAGGTAAGGGTTCATCTGGAGTGCTTTCCCAGCTGTGGCCTTATCTATGCATAAAAGAAGGCTTACTATCTCTTGCTTTTTAGTTTAGTGAAGCAGCCCGTGATTACATTACATAAATGCCTTTGGAAGCTGCATCACGTTGCCACAGCAAGCCTGTGGCCAACTAAAACCCCCAGTTCTTTCTTCACCGGAGCCTTTCCATGCTGTGCTTACATAAGTGATTTTTTAAAAGCCTAAATGTAGAATTTTATATTTATTCCCCTTAAATGTCATCATGTTGGGTTTTGGCTCATTATTCTTGCTTTTCAAAAGCACTTTGAATCCCAAAATACTACCATCCTTCCAAGCTTTATCGCTAGAAAAATCAAACAAGCTCCCACCCCATGTCCTTTATACTGCCCTTCCCAGTTCTTGCCCTGGGCCTGTGTCCTGTCTTCTCTGTTGGGTTTTTGCACTCTCCTCTCACGGCAGATCATTTTGTTGCTACCTCAGAATCTTCCCAAACCAGAATCCATCTCAGAAACAGAGGAGTAAACATTCACTAACCAGAGACCAACTCTGACATTGAAAGTCTGGCCCTGAGATACCTTGGGGACATTGGTATTCTTTAGCAAAGCTAGAATAAGATGTATCCAGTGAGTGTGGAGAAGGAGAGGCCACCAGGGCCTCTGCAAGGAGAAGGCCTGAGAAGCAGAGATGGGGCTTAGGGGAGTAGGGAAGGGTGGGAGGTGGACGCAGAGGGGGAAGAGAAGGCAGATGAAAAAGTCCCTATTAGAAACCTGCCAGAGATAGTGTCAGAGGGAGGGACAGCTGCAGAGACAGAGGGAGCAGTACAGGACGGGGACGGGTTAGAACCAGCCTAGTCGGAGTGAAGGAGGAGTGGGGAATGGGAAGACCTCAGGTGGCCACAGAGCAGAAGCTGTGTTTTTTGTTTTTTTTTGTTTTTTTTTTTTTTGTCTAGGGCCAGGTTTCCAGGGAGCAAGTCAGTTCGTAGCAGCGCTGCAGCTCCTCCTAGTGGCCCCGTGGTTCACCTGCATTTTTCTTATGCTCCCTGATTGGCTAGACCCTCTTTAAGGACCTGCTTTTGCTCCTACAGTAGTCTTTTCCTACCTGCTCCCAACCTCTTGACAGGGTAGGCCTGAGTGAAGGTACTGACGTCACCGTTCCTTCTGGAAAGGGGCTAGAAATGGCAACACCCAGGGGAAGTTAAGAGTGACAGACGGGGTAACGGGGACAGAAGTGAGACCAGTTATCCCCTCCCTACCCTACGTTTGCCTTCTTGGGAATAACTTAGGTCAATTCAATCCCAGAGTTATAGATCTCTGGGCTTCAAGAACCCCGCACTTAACCGTCATCCCAACACCGTACCAGGAAACACTGAGGATAGATGTCCTGTGTTCAACCCAGGCTGTGCTATTTATTGGCTTGTGACAGCAGCAGGCTATTTATGGGACCTTTCTTTGGGGCTACTCATTCTCTGAAAAGTGACAGTGACAAGTAACCTCCAGGGGACCTCTGCTGGGCTTAAATGAATTCAGAGCTGTAAGGTGCAGTTTACATACCTGTAAGTATGTATGAAGTGACATACCTGTCAGGCCAGGGCCTCAACTAGTGCCATTTCATAGAACTCTTCCAAGCTTTTCTTGACTCTGCAAAGTCACCCTGTCCACCCCTTTAATCTCCAGTCCTGCCCCAACACCCCCACCTGCCGCCTGTCACCCTACACTCCACCCTCTGTCCATCTTTCTGCACCTCTCCTGGCTGCTTTTCTTGCCCTTGCCCTGTATCCCTGCTCCCATCCTCCAGCCTGCCCGCACCCGTGGCCTCCACCATGCCCTCGAGAATGACTACGATCTCGAAGTCGTCCCTCTCGAGGGCGCGGCGCGACGCCTCCCAGAAGGGGCTGGCGGCATCGATCTCGTGGCTGATGACGAGAGGAGAGACGAGGAAGAGGCGGTCGTCCCCCGTGTCAAAGCCCACACTGAGATCGGTCTGGTGCAGAGGGATGAACTCGCCCTCGAGCGTCTGGCGTGAGCGGATGAGCTTGGCGCGGATGGAGGCCTCGACGATGTGCGAGGATCGCAGGTCACCCACGCGAAACATGAGACAGAGGCGCCCGTCGCGCAGGGACACCACAGCGTGCGAGGAGAAGACGAGCGTGGCGGCGCGCTTGTTGGGCTGCGAGATCTTGACGAACATGCAGCCCACCATGAAAGCGTTCACCATGGAGCCCAGGATGGCCTGCAGCAGCAGCAGCACGATGCCCTCGGGGCACTGGTCGGTGATGACGCGGTGCCCGTAGCCGATGGTGGTTTCTGTCTCGATGGAGAAGAGGAAGGCGGCCACGAAGCCGTTGAGGTTGTTGACGCACGGGGTCCACGCGGTGTCCTCTAGGTGCTCCAGGTCGCCGCGGCCGTAGGCGATGAGCCACCAGATGGCGCCGAAGAAGAGCCAGGTGAGCGCGTAGGCGAGCACGAAGAAGAGCAGGCTGAGGCGCCACTGCAGATCCACCAGCGTGGTGAACAGGTCGGTCAGGTAGCGGTAGGTCTCGCGGACGTTGCCCTGCTGCACGTTGCAGCGCCCGTCCTTTTCCACGTAACGCTGGCGACCGCGACGTCTCGGCGGCTCCTCCGACCCGGGAGAGAAAGCTGCGTTCTCCTGCGCCATGGCGGCCGCAGCGGGGATCCTGCGGGGTCTTAATAAAGGTGTGCCGAGTTGATGGATCCGCCCCCGCCAATGCTGTGAACGAATCTCCCTTCCTGTCTATTAGCCTCAGTTCCTCCCCCCCCCCCCCCCCCCCCCCCCGCCAATTGATGGATTGAGAACGACAACCCTAACATCCCACAAAGCTCAGAAAGTTGTGTGTGTGGGGGGTGTGTGTGTGTGTGTGTGTGTGTGTGTGTGTGTGTGTGCAGGGGTCTGGAGAGATGGCTCAAATGGCTCACTGGTTGCTCTTCCAGCGGATCTGATTTCGATTCCCAGCACTCACAAGTCGACTCACAACCGGCTGTAACTCCAGTCTCTCGCCCTCTTCTGGCTTCCGAGGGTAATGCACAAAAGTGCATGAGGGCAAAACAGCCATACACGTAAAATAAAAACAAAGGTTAAGAAAAAGTTGTACGGATTACACAGTGTCACAGTTAAATAAGAAGGAGACATTAGAGATCTCTATGTCAAAAAATAAAGAAAAAAGAGAGATCTCGATGTCACAGATCTCAATGTCACTACCTCAAGCTGGTGTATGTAGCACCTCACAGGCACCCTGGATCAGACACTTGGGGTTCTGAAGAGGTGGACTTCTTGGCAGTTCCTTCTCTGTGCAAAGCCCTCCCTGCCACGAGGACTTCCACAACCCCAGAACTCTTCAGCATCCTACCAGAAGACATCTGAAGACTGTTTTGAAGTCATACCAAGACTGTTCCCTCTGTTTTCTCCCTGGCTCTCTCTTTCCCCTTCCGGCTACATCTTTTCTCCACCCCAGGCTTACCAAGAAGAAAGAAATACAGGTTGTGCACAGAAAACCTCCAGCGTGCAAAGGTTGACTGTTCCCAGCATTAGGAAATTCCCACTGGCAAGTCACTCATGCTCTGATACCAGCCCATTTCCCTCGGGCTCTTTCCCAAAGGAGACATGCTGAAAAGGGTTGGCAATAGGAGACTGGAGGCCACTTGAGGTCAACTGCCCACAGCACGGATGCAGGAAGCAGCGTCAGGCCATCCAGAGTTACGCTAGTCTAGTATCTCTCAGATTCCTATTTTTCCTAAGAGATAAGAAATCAAACCAATCGAAACACCAAACGCCCACATCAATCCCCTTCCCAGTTTCCTGCTTTGCATTTACTACCCTAACACCAACCCCACCCACACCTGCCATATGTCCTGAAGCCTACATTTCACACAAAACCCAGATTCCAAGCAAAACCCACCTGGTTTTGCTTCAAATTCTTCCCCCTGAGAAGCACTCTGAGTTATAATCTTCCCGGAGAGATGGATGTCCAGAGTCCTTCTCTAGGCTCTCAGGGTCCCCTAAGAGACATGGACCATATGAAGAGAAGTCTGTAGGACAAGGATTTAGGACTCATCAACTTTCCTTTCTCTTTCCTGGGATTTGTCATCTCCTCCCATTCAGGGTGGGGGGTGGGAAAGAGAGCTGGGGGTGGGAGGAGCAGGAGGCCCTGTGGGGGCAGAAATATGACATAAGGATCTCAGATGGTTTGGGTGTTTGACCAGATCCTAGGGAGAAACTGCATGGATGTGTAACCACAGACTCGACATTCCAATTTTTAAATTTTGGAGCCAATTGTTCTGCAGCCAGACCTTTGGAGGGTGTGTGTACATTAAATAAAGGTAGAAGGAAAACCACAAAAAGATGGTTTGTATCCTAAGGGGACTCCACACACTTATTTCCCATGAGAGTCAGGAGACATGGCCTGGGAACACTTGGGCAATGGCAGATTAAGATCTTCCCCTCCCCCAACAGCAGGCTTGCTTTTCCCTCTCTGCAGCCAAGAGTGTCTGTCCTCTGCAACTGATCTGTGAGTTTCCAGTGCCTTGAGACCCCAGGTCTCTTTTGTCCTAGTATTAGCTTGAGGTGGGCTTCTAGACATTCTTCTTTGACCTCCATCTATGCCCAGGAATGGAGAAAAGAATTCCCGGTGTCTGATCATCCCCAGAACACAGAACACAGACTGCCCAGGGAACCTACTGATTGCATCCTAGCTGTTGCCATCCTGAGACAGGGTCTCTTCTTCATGGGACAGGAGAGATGTGCACTGTCGACCACCTGAAGAACAATGTCTTCATTTCTGGCTCTTCCCTCCAAAGAACTCTAGTTCTTCCGACCTCAGTTCTTGGGCATGCTATGACCCTTTCAGTAAGGTCCCAGTACCATATTTTCTTGGCACACTCTTCCTCCCTCTAGAGAGCGCTGGCCAGTATAGGGGGCTTATATTTTGGAAAGAGGTCTGTCTGGTGAAAACTCTCCCAGGAACGAGCTCCACCCAAACCCCTCTTGGCTCAGAAATAGGGGCCCAAACCCCAAGTCCCACAACTCAACTCACAGAGCCTGAAGTGAAGAGTAGCCGGCAGCAGAGACCCTTGGGGGTTGGAGTCCATGTCCCTGACACCATCTCCCCCAGGACTCTAGGTCCCCTCTGAGAGTAGGAGCCGCAGACACTGCTGTTTCTCCTGAATGTAACGGCAGCTCAGACTAGGACTTGGTATCTGTGTCATCCCCACTTCCCAGGTTCCCCTGCTCCTCTCTCGTTTCTATGGCAACCAGTCTGGCTACAGCTCCACAGCGTCCCCTCCCTTTCCCAGTCCTGGGTACCACTCTGGCTAATCCACACGCCACAGCTATTTTTAGCCAAAGTCCCTCCTCCTGGACACCGATTGTCATCTCCTCACCTCTTTATAGGGGGAAAGCAAGGGGACAAAAACCTGGCATGCTTCTTATTCTGGGAAAATAGAGGCATTGGAAATAAAATATTTGATTTCGGGGGCCATCTGGGAGTTTGCAGTTCATGATCCCCAGCAGGGACCACTGGGTGAAGGTGCTGTTCTCAGATGGACCAGGCCCAGCATGACAAGGCTGTATTTTGGAAGAGACCTCTGATGCAGAAGGTGGTAGCCAGAGAGAGGTCTGTGGAGGTAGGGGCTAGAGAAGCAGAGCCAGAGGCTCCGTCTCATTGTCACCGATATACATATGACCCATAGAAGTCCCTTCATGTCTTTAAGCCATAGTAATTCTGTCTGTCTCAGAGTGTGGGCATGGACAAACAGCCCTCTTCTGCCTGCTTCACCCGGGATGCACATCAAGTTAGTCAATGTAGATAAAAGGGTTTTGAGATGTATTTTGCTAATAGCAAAAAGTTAAGAAAGCCCTCAAATGTTCAACAGAGAGAAAAGTTTAGGCTAGCTCTCACTATCAACTCAGTAGACCTGGGGGGGGGGGGAGATCAAATGCCACACACTGTGCTAGGCAGAGGTGACTATGAAATGAACAGGCTCCTGCACAGAAACAGCTTCTGATGCCATTGGTGGAAAGACAGAGCTGCATAGGCCTGCTGCTACATGCTACTACTGCCAATCTGTCAAGCAGCATCTCAGTTAATTCCTGTGACAATCCTGTGCGACAGCTATTCTTTTTTCTATTTATGGATGAGGAAAATGGAAAAAGTAGCCTGCTGAGCTCCAGAGTTGGACAGAGATAGGAGAGTCATGTGTCTTGTCACTGCCCTTAGACTCTTCATTCAAGACTTGTAATGTTTTGTTTGTTAGGTGTTCTTCATCCCCAATCCCAGGTTTTACTGTCTAGCCCAGGTTGGCTCTGCTTCCTCAGGGCTAGGAATATAGGCATACATATATAAAGGGCCTTTGCAAAGAGTAGTTTTAATTGTACAGCAAGAGAAAAAAATTAA
The DNA here is from genome assembly GCA_030674055.1 of Rhabdomys pumilio. Lineage (NCBI taxonomy): Eukaryota > Metazoa > Chordata > Mammalia > Rodentia > Muridae > Rhabdomys > Rhabdomys pumilio. The sequence goes on from JANHMN010000015.1 coordinate 59,748,713, forward strand.
GAGAGGAGCCTGGGGAGATGGCCCATCAGCAAAGTGCTTGCCCTGCTAATGAGGACCTGAGTTTGGATTCTCAGCATCCGTGTAAAATGCAGGACGTAGTGGCAAACACTTGTAATTCTAGCTGAGAAGGCAGAGACATGAGTATGTCTGGAGCTCATTGTCTGGTTAGTCCCACCGAACTGGTGAAATCTAGGTTTAATGAGAGACCCTGTCTCAAAAACTAAGGTGGAGAGTGTATAGAAACACATTGACTTCTGGCTTCCGTGTATACACATGTGTATGTACATGCGCGCGCGCACACACACACACACACACACCACAATGTATACATACACACAAACACACAAACTGGGAGAAGGCACTAAGAGTTTCCGTATGTTTTCTCCCTGGCATACACACAGTCTCCCCCACTCTCAGCATCAGCAGTGAGAATAGTAGATTGTTTACAACTTACAGACTGAACTTGGCACAGCATGGCCACCAGTCTCTAGTTTACATTAGAGCTTTCTCTTGGTGTAGTTCCTCTTGCTGTAAGCCTGGAACAGGCCACAAGGGCATGCATCTGTCATGACAGTATGGCATGCTTTCTTCTGTGCCCCTTGGTCATCCCACTTTCCTCTTAGCCTTGGGCAATCTTTGATTTTTTAAAATCTGTTTCCATATTTCTGCCTTTTCCAGGATGTCATGGAGTTGGAATTATACAGTATGTAGCTCCTCGGATTGGCTTCTTTTACTTGTGCATTTAAGGTTGCTCTGTGTCTTTTTATAGTTCCACAACTGGTCTCATTTTGATACTGAGTGACAGTCCATGGCCAGGAAGTACACTATTCATTTGTCCATTGAGCCACTGAAAGTCATTTTGTTTCCAGTTTTTGTCAATTCCAAGTAAAGTTGCTATAAACATCTGTGTGCTGGGCTTTTATTTGGACAAGTTTTCAGCTTTTTGGGGGCGGTAAATACCAAGGAGTATGGTTGCAGTATCATATGGGAAGAATATGTTTAGTTTTCCAGGTGACTGCCAAACCGTCTTCCAGAGTGTCTGTACCATTTTGCAGTCTCACTACCAACACATTCCCGTTCCTGTTGCTCTGCATCCTTGCCAGCATTCAGAACTGTCAGCTTCAAGAGCTTTACATCACTGCAGGAATGTGGTATCCATAGCATTCAGTATAATAGGTTACTGTGAACCTATTGCCTTCGCTATGTTATGCATGTGAGTGTGCGTGTACACAGTGCCGCTACATAAATAGTAGCGAGAGTTTCTTTTCTTTTCTTTTCTTTTTTTTTTTTGTTTTTTTTTTTTGGGGGTTTTTTGAGACAGGGTTTCTCTGTGTAGTCCTGGCTGTCCTGGAACTCATTCTGTAGACCAGGCTGGCCTCAAACTCAGAAATCCACCTGCCTCTGCCTCCCAAGTGCTGGGATTAAAGGCGTGCGCCACCACCGCCGGCTAGAGTTTCAAGAACAGTCTGGGCTGATGAATACATCAAGTTCAAAGCCAGCCACAGTCACTTGAGAAAATTGTCTTCAAAAGAAAAGGGAGAGAGAAAGAAAGAAAGGAAAAAGAAAGAAAGGAAAAAGAAAGGAAATCAAGACATAAAATATTCATACAAGGGGGCTGGAAAGATGGCTCAGCAGTTAAGAGCACTGGCTGCCCTTCCAGAGGTCCTGAGTTCAATTTCTCTCTCTCTCTCTCTCTCTCTCTCTCTCTCTCTCTCTCTCTCTCT
>JANHMN010000015.1:59750446-59826164 GCA_030674055.1 Rhabdomys pumilio
CTCTCTCTCTCTCTCTCTCTCTCTCTCTCTCTCTCTCTCTCTCTCTCATCATCATCATCATCATCATCATCATCATTATTATTTTGGTTTTCCGAGACAGGGTTTCTCTGTGTAGCCCTAGCTGTCCTGGAACTCACTCTGTAGACCAGGCTGGCCTCGAACTCAGAAATCCGCCTGCCTCTGCATCCCAAGTGCTGAGATTAAAGGTGGGCGGCACCACTGCCCGACCCTGAGTTCAATTCTTAGCAACCACATGCTGGCTCACAACCATCTGTAATGGGATCTTCTGCCCTCTTCTGATGTTTCTGAAAGACAGCAACAATGTACTCATATACATAAAATAAATAAATAAATTGTTAAAAAAATATCTGCACAAGGTGATTATGGATATATAAAAACAACTGCAAAATAACTCATAAAAACTAAGAAACTGGGCTGGAGAGGTGGCTCAGCAGTTAAGAACACTAACTGTTCTTCCAGAGGTCCTGAGTTCAATTTCCAACAACCACAAAGTGGCTCACAACCGTCGGTAATGGGACTCAATGCCCTCTTCTGGTGTATCTGAAGAGAGCAACAGTGTACTCACAGAAATGAAATAAATAAATCTTTAAAAAAAAGAAAAAGCGTTATTTAAAAAAAAATTAAGAAACGGTCTTACTTAGGGTTTCTATTGCTGTGACCATGACCAAAATGCAAGTCATGGAGGAAAGGACTTACTGAGCTTACACTTCCACATTGCTGTTCATCACTGAAAGAAGTCAGGACAGGAGGCCATGGAGGGATGCTGTTTACCGTCTTGCTCTTCATGCCTTGCTCAGCCTGCTTTCTTAACCCAGAATGTCCAGTCCAGAGGTGGCACCACTCATCATGGGCTGGGCCCTCCCTTACTGATTACTAATTGAGAAAATGCCTTACAGATGGATCTCATGGCGGTATTTCCTCAACTGAGGCTCCTTCTTCCCTGGTGACTCTAGCTTATGGCAAGTTGACACACAAAACCAGCCAGTACAGAAACATTTTGGAGAAGTAGAAATATTATAAAGCTAATTTCCCCCAGGATTTATTTATTAATTTACTTATTTATTTTCAGTGCTGTAGATGGAACCCAGGGCCTTATGCATGCCAGGCAAGTATTTTACCACAGAACTACATGCCCAAACTTCAGCCTCTAGCCCCAGGGAAATAATTAAAAGTAGAGTGATATATAAATTCAAGCTGGCTGCTGGAGAGATAGCTCAGTGGTTAAGAGCACTGACTGCTTTTCCAGAGGTCCTGAGTTCAATTCCCAGCAACCACATGGTGGCTCACAACCACCTGTAATGGGATCTGAAACCTTCTTCTGGTGTGTTTGAAGACAGTGACAGTGTACTCATATATCGGCAAAATAACCGATAAAAATTAAGAAACTGGACTGGAGATATGGCTTAGCAGTTAAGAGCACTAACTGTTCTTCCATATTAAATAACTAGAGCTATAAAAAAATAAATTCAAGCTGGTGTTGTTACTATCACCAATATTGTTATGCACAAGATATTTTCTATCCATCCCTCTAAACTTTAACTTTAGCATTGCAAGGACACATAACTAGAAAGAACAGGAAGAAACAGTGGCACATTAAAAGGCTAGAAGTTTCTGAAATGTGCTGACAAGATATGACAGATGTATGGGGTAATATAAGCTTCAGAGGCAATGACTTGAGTTCAAATCCCACTGTATCTGATAGCAGATGTATGACTTTGAGCAAATAACTTCATATATTCTTTTTTCTTTCTTTCTTCCCTCCCCCATACTCTCTTTGTCTCTCTCTGTCTCTGTCTATCTCTGTCTGTCTCTGTCTCTCTCTGTCTCTCTCTGTCTCTCTCTGTCCTCTTTTTCCTTCTTTTTTTTTTCTTGACAGAGTCTTGTTATGACTCCCTGACAGGCCAGGAGTTTGCTACATAGTCCAGGCCAGTCTTGGACCTGCAGTGGATCCTCCTGCCTCTGCCTCCCTAGTTCTGGGGTTGCAGACATGAGCCACTATGTTTGTAAAATGTTAGTTTTTTAAATCTAAGAGACAAGACTAAATATGTCCTATTGGCCGCTTTTCATTGCTGTGACAGAACACCCAAGCTATACGTAAAGAGGAAGAATTCAGCCCAGGGTTGTTTGTCTCCATTTTTCTTGGGCCATATAAGATTGAACATCATAATAGACAGCAGGGGGAAGCAGACCTCATGGAGAGTGGAGAGGCAGGGAGTAGGGAGAGAGAAGACAAGAATGAGAAGCTCAAGGGAAAGGGAAAAACGAGAGGCAAGGAGCGAGGAAGAGAAAGAAGAGGAGGTGGGTTTTTCAGAGCAGTGATTCTCAACCTGTGGGTCGTGACACCTTTGGCAAACCTCTAGCTCCAGAAATATTTACATTATGATTCATAACAGTAGTAAAATTACAGTTATGAAGTAGCAACGAAAATAATTTTGTGGTTGGAGGTCACCACAACATGAGGAACTGTATTAAAGGGTCGCAGGCAGTATTGGGAAGGTTGAGACCCACCATTGAGAGCACATCACTGGTGACCTACTTCCTCAGAGAGCTCTCACCTCCTCACAGTCCACGGCTTATCTCCTCATGGCTTAACCCATCAACAAAGTCACCTCTCAATAGCACCACACACTGGGGCTCAAATCTCCAATACCGGAGCCCTGGGGAGAGGCATTTCATATTTTGGCCACAGTATCTACTTCTTGACAGTTGTTTATTTAAAGCCTGACATTGTGTCTTTCTCTTTCTTCCTTTTTCCTTCTCCTTGCCATGACCATTGCCATCATCACCATCATCATCACTATCACCATCACCTCAGGAGTACCCTGCCCAGCAGGAACTGCCCTCCTCTGTTCTGGCATCACCCGGCAAGACCTGCAGAGGGCTCTCCTTGTTCACTGACCTCTCTCCAATCCTCTTGGCTGTTTCTTGTTATTCCAAGTGGAAATATCAGGTTTTTGCCCGAGATTGGCATCAACAGTGCTGTTAAAGCCCCAGTCAACATCCCTGTCCCCTGAGCCTGGCCCTGTCACCTGAGCCTGGGGACTGACTGCTAGCTTGCTTTTCTCTGCCCTGCCAAGTGACTGCTCACGTTGGTCCCACTGTGCCAGGTGCTCGGAGAGAGGAAACCAAACTCCTGGGCAAGAACATGTTTGTTTGCACAGAGCTGGCCCTTTTTTCTGGAGGGAGAGTCACAGCGCGAACAGTGGCCTCCGGGTGTCGTCAGCTAGCCCTCTGACTCCATCCTGACTGCCCCAAACCTAACCTAGCTAACAGAGGACAACACTTTCACCTGGTTTCCTTATCCTCCAGGTCCTGGGCTTTACTTGTTAAGCTTAATCTCAGTTCCCTGCCTGTCTGGCTTGAACTGAAGCAGGAGAAAAGAAAGTTTCACATCAGTGCCCAGAAAAATGGGTAAGGTCTTCAATTTAATTTTCCAAGAGAACGAAAGCAGCCCTCCAAGAAATCAACCCCAGTATGTCAGTTGAGTTGTAATAAACAAAGATTGGAGACAGAGGACCCTGGAGCCATGCTGCTGCTCTATGAAAAGTCTAGGTGTGGCCCTGGGGAGATCACTTAGTGGGCAAAGGACTTGAGCAAATGTGGGGACCTGAGTTTGGGTCACCAGCATCTATACAAATGCTGGGCATGACTGTATGTCTGTAACCTCCTCATTGGTCTCTGGTCTCCACATGTGTATACACAGTGAAGGCAAACATACACACACACACACACACACACACACACACACACACACACACACACGCGTGCGCACGCGCACGCACATGCACACTCTTTGGTGCAAACTAGAAAAAACAGCTCCCTTCAAATTTCTTAGTCCTTATAGGTAGCCTGCAGAAGAGGCAGGGTTTGCATTTTGTTGGTGCTGGTTTGAGGCAAGGGTAGGGACATTCCCTTTCTTCCCCCCAATAGTTCTGAGTTTGGGTGCAAGATGAGTGCACTGGAGCCTTGTGCTTACCCCAGCAGCAATTGACTTTGTTGCCAGCTATGGGGTCAGCCAACCTGGGAAAGCTTCCTTGAACAAGATCATGAGACTTCTTGGGCAAAAGCGTGGAAATGGGGGAGGAAGTACGGAGGGAAGGCAGGGGGTGTGAGCTTAGAGGAGTAGGAAGGTCAAGTTAGTCCAAATAACAACTGGGATAAGTTTGTGGGGTCTGTGGGCGGTGGCTCATGCTTTCAACTCCAACACTTCAGAAGCGTTGGCAAGCAAACCTCTGTGAGCTTGAGGCCCCCTCATATGTGTGGTAGGTAAGTCCCAGTTTATCCAGAGTGGCATAGTGAGACCTCATCTCTAAATAAAAGTAGGTAAAATCACAGTGGATGCAGCCCTAGAAGAATTAGACATCAGTCTATTTTTGTCTACCAGTCTACAGGGCTGGGTAGAGCTCGACCAGGACTTACACAATAGCACTTAAAGGTGGTACAGAAGTAGCCCTTAGTTTACAGATGAGAAGAGCATCGCAAGAGAAGTCAGGGTTAAGACAGCTTTTCCAGTTCCAGTCTTCTGAGGTTTTCTATTCTTCTCTTTCCACGGTGTATTTGGGTGTTGACAGAATTGCCATCAAAGGGACCAATTAGAAAGGTACCAGATAAACCTTATAGGTAAAGAACATTTTCCCTCACCTCTGTCTTTTCTTCTCCCTCCCTATCTCTCTGGCTTCTGTAGTCCTTCTGTGATGTAATTAGCCATTTATAACTTAAGTCTTATAAACATGGGCTTATATATATCATGTGTACTTAAAGGTAGTGACTCATCTGAATTCTGACACACTCTCCTCTGTGGCCTGTCATCCTGCTGGGTGTTCCTACTTTTAGTGAACTGTGATAAAGCTGTAGGATCTAAGCAGAAACATGTTCCTCAGAGTCCCTGGGACTCACATTCATGTCTTGTTCTTCCTAGCCAGCTCTGATGACTCCCCAAGTGCCCCCAGATCTGAAGATCTACCTTACCTCTCAGTTGCTTCCCTTCGGCCTTACTCACCTGCTTGTCTCAGTAAAAGCTCCCCACAGCCAGCTGTGGATTTTCCCTCTGCAAAGGGTCTTCACCTCATGTTCCTCTTTTGTTCTGAGGGGGAACTGACCCCGTTCTGAATGAGGTAGTAAGAAGAAAAGAGGCCAATGGTGACAGGATCAATTCTGAAAGGAGCAATGAATCAAAAAGGGAAAACACAGTTACTACCTGAAAGAAAAGGAGAGCTTCAAGGAAAAGGATTGCTCTGTCCTCTTGTAAGGTCAACACCACACACCGTACCTCAGCAGGTTTAGTCATACTGACATTTGGCCAAGAGCCAGAACCTCTTGGTTCTCTTGGGAAAGAGTCTTTTTAAATCATGCAAGGACCCTTTGACAAACTTTTGGGTCAAATAGGTGGATTTAAATGCCAGATTTAACACTTCCTGGGCATGTTACTGTGCACAAGTCAGCCACTTAAGGTCCCTGACTCTGAGATTTCCCATCTCATGATCTATCACACACAGTTAGATGTGGTGGTGCACACCTGTAATCCCAGCGTTTAGGAAACCGAGGCAGGAGCATTAGACGGTGTGAACTGAAACAAAACAAGCGAAGTCAAATTTATCATGCATAGTAAACACTCAGAAACATAAGCATGCCAGACACCCGTTAACAACGGAGCTACTGTGCTTGTAGTGTGTTTCAGGAACTCTTTTTGGAAAAGAAAAGTTAAATATTAAAAACTAACACAATGTATACAGAGTTGCTAATAAAGCATGCTTATTTAAGAATGGAATCTTGATTTAAGTCCCTCTTAAGAGAGAATATTACAGAGCCACAGAAGCCGCCACAGTCCCGAACCTCTGGTTCTACACTACCGTCGCCCGGGTCTATCTCACGCCACCTTACCCTCACACTGAGATTCACCAGATAGCTTCTCTTCTCTGTTTGGAAGGAGCCTACCCAGAGACCTTTTCTTCTTCAGGGTATCGGTTTTCTGTCTGTCCTTCGGTTCTCACTTTCCACCACCCCTTCAAAGGAAAACTCTAAATATGCAGCCTGAACCAGTAAGGGAAGCTTTTGCTGATTTTTTATTTTTGAGACAGGGTCTTGCTATGTAGCCTTGGCTATGGCAGGCTTGAAACTAGTTATGTAGTCCAGGCTTGAACTCCCGGAGAGTCTCCTGTCTCTGCCTCTTGAATGCTGAGAATACCACCATACCCCACTTTGTTCAAGGCTTTGATTCTAGGTTTTATACAGGACATCTTTAATGAAAACAGTTTATCTCCCTTTGAGCCTGGAGAGAAGGGTGAGGGATGGGTCAGGTCCTGGGCTAAAGGTAATGTTGATGATTCTGACCATAAACATGAAAATGTGTGCCCTAGAGAGATATAACCAAGGGAGAGTTAACGGAACTTGGCGGCTGAATTGTCATGACACAGAACGGGACATAGGCAAGCATGAAGACCAAGACATAATGTTGATGTTTCAATCTGCTTGACAGGAGTTACACAGAAATCTGGAAGCTGTGGGCATTCCCAACCTTGGTGAAGGGAAAAACAGGATGGGTTCCATCTGGGGCCTGTCACATGAGGGCGTTAATCCCTTGCAGGTACTGGAACCTAAGTAGAGCTCCAGAGAGAATACACGGGCAAAGAAGAGGTTTGTACAACACTCAGTGATTTGGTCACTGTGTGACCAAAGGGCAAGGGGCAAGATACAGAAAGAGAACACAAGACTTAACAACCGTGGGTGTTAGAGGAGGAAGCAGCTATAGATTTGGATGTGAGGAAGACAGGGCAGAACGGTGTTTGTCCAGGTTATAATGCGCCTTCTGTTCTATGCTAAAGAATATGGATTAATTCTTTTTTTAAAGTTACATTTCTCTCTATGTGTCTCTGCCTGCCTGCCTGCCTCTCCACCCCCCCCCCCCCCCCCCCCCCCCCCCCGTGTATGTAGAGGTCAGAGGTCAACTCTTGGTAATTGAGTCTCTCCTTCTACCACGTGAGTACTGGAGACTGACCCCAGGTCATCGGGTTTGGCAGCAAGTGCCTTTACCCTCTGAGCCATCTTGCTGGCCTTAATTGTTTTCACATAAAGGAGTTTGTGAGCTGAAGCATTGAGTGTAGAAAGACTGGAGGGAATAAAGCACTAGATGTCTGTCTGTTACAGGAACCCTGCTGAGAGATACATCTGCTGTAGACTGTAGCAGGGATAATGGCAGAGAGGCAGGAGGGTGTGCTCCGTGGGTTTAGGAAGGAGATGCTTTAGTTAGAGGATGGAGTTACTGTGGTAAGGAAGACTAAGGAGGCTGAGATGACTGCCGTGTGGACTATGGTGACATAGTTACGTGGTTTGGAATACAGAGGAGCACTCCTGTGGGTAACATGCTCTACATTGTAACTAAATTTCAATTTTATGTGCAGGTGGATTAGAGTCACCCACACGGAGGTGGCAACTGATGCCAAATGCTTGGGGTAACAGTTTTAGAAAAATAATAAATTCATGATAAATGTAACGATTTCATAAACCACAGCAGTTCTTTGGCTTCTCTTTTCTGTGTTCCTTCTTCATTTTATATTGTAGTCTGAGCTCAGCCCATAATCTTCTCCATCTCTGAATGTCAAGACTGTGGGCCCTGCTAACTTATTCACCCAGGCTTTGAACTCATTCTGTAGCTCAGGAAGGCTTTGAGCTTGCAACCCTCCTGCTTCTGCTCCCAAACAGCTGGGACTGCAGGCCTGGACCACCAGATCATCCGACCATCTTACTGTAGCTCTTCATCTCCATAAGCAGAAGATCCCAGAAATTTGAAAGGACAACACAGGCAGAAGATAGTTCCTAGCCCATTGCTTTGGTTACCGATGTATTTTTTTCCTCTCTAAGCAAAGTCCTTAAAAGGGTAAGTGCTAACATTTTCTCACTTTCTAGGGCAACACCTTGTCATCTGGTCCTTCCTTGGGTCACTATTCTGAAATTGGGCAGGGGCGATGGCTGCCTTTAGTCCTAGCACTCAGGAGGCAGAGGCAGGTGGATCTCTCTGTGTTCAAGGAAGGTCACCATAGTTTACAGAGTGAGTTCTAGGACATCAAGCAATGCACAAAAAGAAAGAAAAGAAATTGCTCTTAGATGCCACCAATGCCCTTTTCATGATCAACCCCAATTCTTCCCTTTCTGCATCAACTGACATTTTCCTAAATTCTTCTCTTTATCTGCCCTTTCTTCCTTGGTTCACTGACATCTGCTCTCTTAACCCATTTTTTTCCATCCACTATGACTTTTTAGGGGATTCTTCTCCTTCTGGTCCTTGAAGCACAAGTCTTCCTCCCTCTGGATCAGTCTATCTTTCCACCGTGCATGGTCCTCACTGAGAACTACCTGGCTGCCATGGCTTCAAAACCTCTTTGGCAGCAACTGTTGAATTGACTGCCTCTGACCTACACCCACCCTCCCCATTCCTGACTCACCATCCTTGCCTCCGTTACCTGTTTCTTCAACAGGTTGGCTGCTCCCTGAGGTTCAGTGACCTCACAATTCTGGTTTGTTGTAGGGTCCAGAACCAGCGTGATCTCTGAAGACTTTCTCTTTGTTCATGACAAGTTGGTCCTTTGGAGTTTTTTCTCTTGGCTTTTGGTGCCCTGCCTCATGCCCACATTGTTGTTATTGCTTTCTATCTAGTGATCACTTCCAGTTTAATCTCCTCCAGCTTCTGTATTTTTTAAAAATCTTTGTTGCTCAAGTACTCTCAGTTGCTTTCCATTATCTACAGAAATTTCAGGCTATTCATGTACTTACCAACCAACCAACCAACCAACCTACCTACCAACCAACCAACCAACCAACCAACCAACCAACCAACCAACCAACCTATCTACCTACCTACCTACCAACCAACCTACCTACCTACCTACCAACCAACCTACCTACCTACCTACCTACCAACCAACCTACCAACCAACCAACCAACCAACCAACCAACCAACCAACAAACCAACCAACCAACAAACCGGTTAACCAACCAACCATATATTTAGTCTGAGTCTTCCCTACTTCTTGAACAAGCTTTGCTTCTAAGAACTAGCCATTAGCCAGCCCCCTCCTTGGCCAATGAGGGGTTTCTTGCCTGCTTCTCTGCTTTTTCCCTCCCCCTCCCTCCCTGCCTCACTCCTCCCTCCCATTCTTCTTTCTGTGGTGGTGATGGATGAAACCCAGGACAAGCATCCTACCACTCAGCTACACCCGCAGCCCCAAAGAGGGCTTCTGAAAGGCAAATGTCTTCATCTTACGAATTTTAAGAGTTTCAAGCTAAACTAAAATATATCATTTCCCTGCATTCAACTCTGAATTTATATTAACACAGTAACTAAGTAATACTGGCTATCGATTATTAGCAGTTCAATGTCTGTTATGAATAAAAGTAGGAAGTCATTATTTTCTTTAGTGTATGCCATGCATCAGATAGTGGGTACAAACCACTCAAAACAGATTCAGGTAATGAGGGCAATCCTTGGTGAGGGTACTTAGTGGATGGGAAGAGTTTGATGCTATTTCCTAAGCTGACGTATACTTCTGTGTCCCCTCAGGGCTTCACAATGGCAGTTCCTCTACAATCAGTGTTCTTCCCACCATCTCCTTGGACCTGGGCCCCCTGCATCCTTAGGACCTAAATAGACGTTATCTCTTTCCTCGAACATTTGGGGGAAACCTCCTAATAGAGCGACCCTTCCCTCTTCTTCCACAGCTTTGGATGTCTCCCACACTTTGCACCGTACTGCAGCTTATTTTTCCTTCTAGGTGAAGATGCTGCAGGTGGAGATGGTTTTTGGTCTGATTTTGCACTCCACGCTGCACTCTCTACACAGGGAACAACGAATAACTCAGAAATTGTTAGGGGATGCCAGAGCCCTGTAGCCCCAGGAACCCAGGCCAAGTCTGCCAGTCTCGGTCCCAGTCGCAGCCCGTCCTGAATTCATTTCCACCTCATTAACTGGGGCCCAGTCCCGCCCCCGCGGCCCTCATCCTGGTTCCTCCATTCTGACACGGCCGCCTCACTTTTCTTCTTTCTTTTTCCCCCTGTCATCTTGCCAGCTCGGCTTCTATCGCTACGCGTATCGTCTCTTCATCTCTCTTTCTCCGGGACTCTGTCTGGGTCTCTGTCTTTGGGTGTTTCTGCACCCTAGTCCGTCTGGGTTTGCGCTTCCTAGCTCCCTAGCCCCGCCCCTTGCCCAAATCTCTCCAATCCCCAGGCTCGGGTCTGGCGCTCGGCTCTACCATTGGCCGACTCCAAACTACCCCCCCTCCCGGCCGTCTCCGCCTTCCCGGCCCCCGCCGGGCCCCTCCATTCACACAAAGTTTGGCTCTGGCACTGCAGAGGGAGGGGGCGGCCCGGCCCGGCCCAACTCTGCCCCCGGCCGGCCCGACCCCGGCCCCGGCCCCCGGACAAACCCTTATCTGATTCCAGCTCCCGGTTTAAGAGTCTTGGCCCTGCCTGTCGCACAGCTTCTCTCGCCTCTCCTGCCCGCCCCGTCTGTTCATCTGCCCGGCTGCCCCGCGATTCATCAGAGCAGTCATCCCATCTCTGAGCCAAGGTAAGACTCTAGCCCTGATGAGGAAGTGCCGGGTCCTATCCACTTAGCGACATCGGGTCTCCCTAACCCTTTGATCCCTACCAAAGCTGGTTGGACCTCAGCAGTACAATCTGGGTCTCCCTCCTTCAGCCTTGGCAGTTCCAAGTGGACTTTCCTGGGAAGGGCCCTTCATCAAGTCTGTCTTGATGAAGACAGGTACTATACTCACGTTAGTCACCTCAGGCTTTCCATCTAAGAAAGGGGCTCCCATGATATCCCCTCCCATTGACACTTGGCAGACCTGCAGTCGCATGGGGCTCATCCAGTAACTAGAGTAATTACCACACATAAGCCTGCACCCACCCACACAGGCATAGAGACACTGCCCCTTGCTCCCAGTAGAGATAAGTTACTCCTGCTTCTAGCCCTTCCCCCTTTCAGTGACATTCACACAGTGACACTCATTGACGATCTTCTGAGCACCAGTTTATACACGGGGAGAAAGACAAGCATTAGATTAGAAGACACAGTCAACCTGATGTGCCTGGGACCCTCTTCTCTATTTCCTTCTGGGTACCCACTTTGAGACACTCCTGCCAAATGACATCTCTTGATCCCTGAAATTGCGTCTCAAGGACAATCTCAGAAGGAGATGTTTCTTCTGGAGATGTTTCTTCTTCAGGGTAGGTTAGGGCCTATGAAATCATCCTCTACCGATCCCCTCTCCCACTCTGTCTCTTCCTCCAACAGAGACTAGCCAAGGGCTGTTCTGTTAGGACAGAAATGACTCTAGGGACGAGACCCAAAGCCCAGAATGGCTGGAAGGACAAACCTGGGAAAGAAGAACAATGTGGGGGTAGGACTTCTGGTATCTTGGGATTTCATTGCAGTAACTGAAGAGCCCTGGGCAGACTGAGGCTGACCAAGAGGTGAGGGTGTAAAGAAACAATCCAGATTTGGATCCAAGGGAAGGCAAAGCCTAAAGCCTGATTAATTGCTTATCAATACAAATTCTGATGAGAGGTTTCTGGCCAGACCGCTCTTGCTGTGGTGTTTGAAATGTTTTTTTTTTTCCCTATGGGTCAGACCACTTTAGGTAGTCTGAGAGGGCAGGAGATGGTAAATGATGGTTTGGGAACCTCCTGTTTGGGGTTTTGTGGAAGGCACAGAGTGGGCATTGAGAGACTGGCGCCGTGAGCCGGCAGTTACCATGAGCTCAACTGAGTTTCATCGTGAACACTTTTCCCTGATCTCCAAGGAGTTTTGAACACGTTCCTGGAATGATGGAGATTTCATCCTCTGCCAAAGCGCTGGGTTTGTCAGGTCCCCAGGGTGGGGGGTAGACTGAATATGGGGACCAAGTCTAGAAGGAACCAGGTGTCCTGGCTCACAGCTGGTTCTTCAGGAAGGAGGAAAAGGGGAAGAGGGGGCAGGGAAGGCATTGTGCCAAGGAGAGGGTCCAGGGCTGGATTGCAGAGGCAGTAGGCTTGGCCCAGGCGGTGCCAATCCCTCCACCCACCCGCCCAGTCTTTGGTGGTGGTGGCAAGGGAAGGAAGAAAGGAGGGGGAGTTAGGGGGTGATCTGGGCCAGTCCAGCCTCCCAAAGCCCTTGCCAACCTGGGTCCTGAAAGGGCCTGCTGTTTTCTGAGCCATCCCCCCAGCCCCCATCCAGAGCCCAGAGCAGCCAAGTTGTCTCAGTGGATATCAGATGGCAATGACTCCACTGACTGGGGGGGGGTGTAATGGGGGGGTATGGTCCCATTCCTTGTGTAGCTCTAAAGCAGAATCCTACTGCTTTCTCTTACCCTGGAAGCGGGATAGCACCTCTCCAACCTGTGCCCATATATCTTTCTGGAGGCATACATTTACGTGGGAGACAATGTGGCATTTCCACACTTCTCTCTATGGCCCCTGTACTCTGTGTGAGCTCAAATGTACTCCAGCGTTGCGGCTTGTCTAGAAGGAAGTGATTGGTGGAAGACCCAGGTGCCTTCCTCTTCCTCTTTCCCCTAGGGACCAGGGAGCCTGGGACCTTTAGATCTGGGTGGACTTATATGCCGTTTTTTTTCTTCGTGCTGGGACAGGTGGGATAAAAGTTCCAAAGGCTTTGGTAAGTGGGTTGTGTAGCAAGGCCCATTTCCATGAAGGAGATTTCTGGGCATCCTAGGCTGGGTTTGTGTACACAAGATGCAAAGAGGGGTTGAGGTCCAAAGCACTGGTGAAGAGAGAAAGGGACATGAATCCCCAAATTTCCCTGCAAAAAATTATCTAGGAATGAGAGGAAAAAACCAAACCTAACCAAAAAATTTTAAAAAGATAAATAAAAGCCCAAACCAAAACCAAACCAAAACAACAAAACAAACAAAAAACAAAAAAATCAAAAAACAAAAACAGAACCCTAAAAAACAAACAACGACAAAAACCTTCATTCTCCCTCCCTTCTCCGGCCTAGATTCTTCCCTTGCCTGACTGGTGCTACTGTCCAGGCTGGGGCCAACCTGCCCAGGACAGTAGAGAGGCCCTGGAAAGGGCAGAGAGGAGGACTAACATGAGGCACCCCATTGGGGTGAAGCTGCAGGAAGACTGGCAAGAAAGGGAAGTTCTGGACTCCAAATATCTTAGCACAGAATGAAGGTCAGTTGCCTAGATCCACTCCAGAGAATGGGGAGCTTTTGCATTCATCTCGCCCTCAGTCTGAGGCCAAGGAATATTTTCTCCCTGTCAGAGACTAGTGCCCATGTTGTACCATTCTTCATAGAGTCCTGGGTGGCCCCTCTCCACCCTTCCCCCATCAGAACCTTGAAAGGGCAAAGAGAAAAGGATTGTGGGAGCAACCCTCCTGTGGGAGTCTGCCAGCCTGGAGCCTGGATTTGAGGTGGTGGGGAAAGGAGGGGCTGTCTCTGGAATGTGGGAGAGAGGTCAGAGCTGAGCTGTGTGGTCTGCAGAAGAAGCTTGGAGAAGTGGGGCTCCAGGAGACTGAGTTAATACATGGCACTTCTGTAGCTCTTCCAGTAACAAAAAAAAAAAAAAAAAAAAAAAAACCCACAACCCAAACAAAAACAAACAACAAAACAAAAACCAAACAAACAGGGAAATAGATTAGGCTCCAGTAGGAAAGTCATCCATAAAAAGGAAGGCATTTGAAATGATAAGTAGGAAAGAAAAGAAGACACATCTGGTGAAAAAAAAAAACTATCTATCTATCTATCTATCTATCTATCTATCTATCTATCTACCTATCTATCTCCAGGGGCCAGAGAGATGGCTCAGTTGTTAAGAGCACTTGCTACTCTTATGGAGAATCTGGGTTCAGTTCCCCACCCACATGGCAGCTCACAACCATCTGTAACTCCAATTCCAAGGGATCTGACACCCTCTTCTGGCCACCTGCACACATGGGTTGTATGCACTCAGGTACACATGTGACCTGTCCTCCATGATAAAATAAAATACAATACAATAGCCCCAAACAAAATAGCCCATCATGAAGGCTTCTGAGAAGAGCTGCAAAGCTCTTTAACCCAGAGCATATGTGCTGACTGTCAAAGGCTTCTCACGGAACCCTTGTGACCATCTCACTCTGAGAGATAATATACACAGCAGTTCAGAGCACTCGGAGTCCTCCTTGCTGGGTTTAAGTCCTGGTTTTCCCAGTGAATAACCACATAGTTTCCCTCGCGCTTTCATCGGTGCTAACAATAGTTGTGAGGATTAAAAGAGTCAATATTTGTAAGGGACTTAGGAGGTGGGTAGTGTGTACAAGGTGTATAGTTGGCTGTTGGCATTCTCTAGATCCTCCAAGTCTTTCCACTCTGTCATCTCTACTGGCTCCTGGGACTAACCCTAGCCCTCCATGGCGGTTTTCTGAGACTTCGCCCTAGATCTGGGAAGGCAGAATTACTGAGTAGTTAAGCACAGGGTCCCATTTCATGCCAACAGACCAGCTGTTGCCAGAGGCAGGGCCTTTATGCCACAGCCCATTCTTCCCATGAACTTTGTGCCAGGTTTCCTGTCTTCAAATTGAGTAACTGATGTGTGTGGAACACCATTCCCTCTGCTAGATAATCTCCCATTCCTAACAACCTCTGCTTCTTGCCCAAAGATACCAATTTCTATCCCTCGGTCTAGGTTATCTATTCTCCTGTATTTCTGTTCCCAGACATGGCCCTTTCTCCCTTCCCTCTTTTGTATGGTGCATGTATGTGTTCGTGTGTGGACATGTGTGCGTGCACACATGCATGAGTATAGAGGGCAGAGGTTGATGTTGGGCATCTTCCCCAATCTTTGTCTACCTTGTATTTTAAGACAGGATCTCTCATTGAACCTGGAGTTTACCAATTTGGCCAGACTGAGTGGCCAGCAAGCCCCAGGGATCTTTCTGTTCTCCCCAGTACTGGGATTATAGGCATGCTCCCTGTGTCTGGCATTTTATGTGGGTGCTGGGTATCCATTCATGCTTGTGTAGCAAGTACTTTACTTAATGAGCTCTCTCAGCAGCAGCAGCAGTGTGTGTGTGTGTGTGTGTGTGTGTGTGTGTTAGGAAGAGGTCTTATGAAGCTTGCTGTGTATCCAAGGATGATCTTGAACTTCTGAACCTCCCGTCTCTACCTCTCAAGAGCTGTGATTGTAGTCATGGCAATGTCACCACATCTCCCTCCAGGTCTGGTTTTATGTGGTGCCTAGGGTGGAACCCTGGGCTGCAGAGTGTCTGCAGCCGAGCTCCATCCCTAAGCCTGCCTGCCTGTCTCTTGGTCTTTTCATTTAGCCTGTCTTCCGTTTCAGCTGGCTTCTTATGCCCTTCTCTGCTTCTTGCCTCTGATCAGCCTGTCAGTCTCATCAATACTTGCTAATCGTGGCCTCCATGGAGGCTCTCCTGACTCTGGCCTCTCTCCTTGATTCCTCCTCTTGGCTGCTCCATGTTTGGCGCTGTCACCGTGGAGCACTGGTTTTTTTTATCTTGCCCCTTCTGTGCCTGTTAGCATCAGACGGACATTTCCAGTCACAGTATTCAAGAGCCTTTCTGCCTCTTCCACCTCCAGTCCTGAACCTCATCTTCTCCTGGGTCTGATTCTGGAGACACATGCAAGGACAGTGTCTCCGAGTTCACTCTCCTACCCACTCGTGTCCATCACAAGCCTTTCCAAGATCCACTTGCCTGAGAAGTATCACACTCTTGTGTCTCTTCCTACACAACCATCTTGTTTTATCTTTTCAACTTTGACTTTTCCCAGGATACATGGCAAATGTCAGAGAGGACATCCTGTCTTTCTTACTCGCTTGTGAGTTCCTCTAGGATGTGCCTATGTCCCTGTCATACTGAGGACCTTCTGAAGCAAAGGCAAGACTTCTCTCCATTGGTTTTTGGGAACCCAGCAGAGGGCTTAGTCCCAGGAATGATAAAAGATGCTGTCTTCTTTGCATCTAGGCAGGACTCTGTGCTTACTCATTTGAGAGGAGTACTCTGATTTTAGAGACTTAAGTAGACATTCTCCACATACCACAGACCCCATTACCTAAGTTTCTGGCAAACTTCAAAGTGATTCCTCATGGACCCACCATTTCATCTGGAGGGGACAGCGCCACCCTAAGATCAAAAGTAGCAGATGTTTGGACTCCATCCAGCAACTTGTATTCTAAGCATTGTTGGTCCCTCAGAGGGAGGTCTGACTCCAGCCTGGAGCTCGGCTTGTCAGCTGGTCAAAGTCCAGTCTGGGATTGTCCTGTTGCCTTGTCCACACTTTCTGAGTGGGGATGTGCAAAGTGAGAGATGTGTAGACACCACTCAAAAGGGCGTCAGCCTGGCCTCTTAGAGTCACATTCTCCCTAGAGTAGCTCTTCTCCTCCCAGTCCTAACTCTGAGATCCAGATACACACCTTACCCCCATGTCTAAACCCTGGCTGGTCTTATGATTGAAACATGGTCAGCATATGCAAGGGGAAGGTGAGTGTCTGAGGCTGTTGAAGTGGTGGCTCTCATTTTTTTTTTTTAATCTTAGCATTCCTTTACATTTAAAATTTCTTGAGGGCTCCAAAGGGCATTATTTTCAGATTGTATCTGTTGATCTGTGGCATGTTAGAAACAAACTCAGAGGAAACCACTCATAACTAATTTTTAAAATAGTGATAACCCCATTGCTTGTCGCTGTGAGGTTTTAAGTGAGACCAGCTATGCTTTATCAAGCTGATCGTAGGAGTGCCACTGCCTTTGATTCACACAAATATTTTTAATGTCTAGCTCAGTAAACAATGGCTTGGTTCCTTTTATTAGCTTCTGCATTTACTATGTTGCAATATCGCGTGCCACATAACCCCCTGGGGAGCTCAGCTGATCACCCTTGAAATAATCAAAGTGGGAAGAATAAATAGTGCACTGTCAGCATTGTGATAAGGATGAGTCTGACCTCAGAACGCCTCCGAAAGCATCTCAGGAAGCTTTGTGGGTCCCTGAGCCGTCCCTCCAGAACTGCCCGTTTGAGCGACTGCAGGGGACATTTATAAACATCTGGTCATCTTGGTTGATGCCCCTCTCAGCAGGGTCTTCACTGGGCTGATGGGATGGAGGCAGTGGTTAGCTCATGTGTACTCTGGAGGGTGCTATCTTTTCTGAGGGTGAACATTAGCTCCTTTATCCACTTTACCACCTCAGGTAAACCCTTAACATCCCACGCTTCTATTTTCTCCTCTATAAAATAGGGCCTTTAAAATGCATCTGCTGCCAGGTGTGGTAGTGTGTGTCTTTAATCCCAGCATTCAGGAAGCTGAGACAGAAGGATCACAAGTTCAGGACCTGTCTGGGCTACACAGTGCATTCAGGGTCAGACTGATCAACTTGGTGAGACTTTGTCTCAAAATAAAAAGAGGAAATAAAGACTGGGATATAGCTTAGTGACACGGGCCCTAGGCTCAATTCCTCCGACAGAGAATAAATATGTACTGTCTAGAGTGTCCCTGACCCAATGCTAGAAAGGTGCTTAGGATGGCACTTAGTACTGTGAGCTGCTGTATTCCAGTGGCTTGTCTCTGAGTTCACCGCCTAGCAGATCAATAAGTGGTAAGGCCCAGACTTGGTCTTCCCATGATACAGAGGATATCTCTTGTCTCAGAAAACCCATGCTAGGTTCCAGGGAAAGTGGGTTGTTTGGTCTTGAACCAGGAGTCTGATTTAGGTCTAACCTTGTGTTCTCTCTATCACACCACGAACTGGGGGTTAGTTTTCAAAGTGAGAAGGAAGGAAGGAGGTTTTAGCTCCCCTTAGAAGTACCCGAGATAGAATCTAGGAGGGAGGACTTTCTGGTATCAACTACAAAGAAAGAAAGCTGGGAAGACTTTTTTTTTTTTTTTTGGTTTTTCGAGACAGAGTTTCTCCGTGTAGCCCTGGCTGTCCTGGAACTCACTCTGTAGACCAGGCTGGCCTCGAACACAGAAATCCGCCTGCCTTTGCCTCCCAAGTGCTGGGATTAAAGGCATGCGCCACCAATGCCCAGCTGGGAAGACCTTTTTGTTTGTCTTGGTTTTGTTTTATGAGACAGGGTAGCCTTGGCTGTCTTGGAACTGGCTCTGTAGCTCTGTACACCAGGCTGGCCTCTAACTCAGATCTGCCTGCCTCCGACTTTGGAGTGTTGGGATTAAAGGTGAACCCCATCATTACCCAGTGGGACAATATTAAGCTAAAACTTTATAAAGTAGCTTCCACTCTCTCTCTTAGGGCTTGTTGGTCCGGACCAGAGGAAATCTGATTAAATTATACAGCAGTGTGGGTAGTGTCCTTCTCTGCATGTTGCCTTCAGTCTTTTGACAGCTTCCATTAACCCAGGCCTCAAAGCCCTTGCCCTGCACCTGCCCTGGACCTGGCTGGTATGTGTTAGGGTGCATTTGAATTGGAAAGAGATGTGCACAGCTTTGGGAAGAGTATCCTGGCTTGCTGGTCCTGTAGCTAGTTCCTCTTAGCTGGGCAGGTGATTTTACTTTGTGGATTAAGACTGATCTTCCTGAAAGAGCACCAAGGGCAAAGGCCATTGCTTGTTCTTGGTTACTGTACCTGCTTTCTCTGCCCCACAGCAGTGTCAGTAAATGTCTTATTAGAGGGTAGCGCTAGACAGGGAAATGGCTTAATGGGGAAGTGTTTGTTCTGTATAAGGACCCAAGTTCAGATCTCCATCACCCATGTAAAACACGGCATGATGTGGTAACAGGTAGGTCATCGTACGATTTGCTGGCCATCCAGGCTAGTAGAAATAATACGCTCCTGGTTCAGTGAGACACCCTGTCTTACAACATAGAGCTATAGCAAAAGACACCTGACATCAACCATAGGCCTCCACACTCCAGCCCCCTACCCATCCATGTGGCATGCAGACAGCAGCAGACCAGAGGCCACTTCCTAAATCTGAGCATCCTGAACTCCAGAGGTTTGGATCCCTCTGCTCCTGAAGTCTGACCATTCTGGCACACAGCCTCCACCACCTGTGGCTCTGGTCTCTGGCTTGGGACCTTGTTCTCTCATGCTTGTGTTCATAATCCTACCCACACAATTCCCTTGACTAAGGGCAAGACGGAAGTAGGGTGGGTGGGCTCAGACTGCTCTCCCTCATCCCCTCTCCCAACACCTGTCCCCAAGGCCTTCCCTGTTTAGACTGTCCTCTTTGGTCAGCAGCAGGTTTGAAGGCTCTAGTCAAATCTCCTTCCCCTGGCTCTTGGTCAGTGACCCCCTGGGAGCTGCTAAGTCTAAAAAATTTCCTCAGTCTGAGCCTTGCCCCACCCTGTCTCCCACTGCCAGCAGCCCTCCAGCTCCCGCCCCTGGGCTGTGGGACAGTGAGAGGGCTGAGGGGCTGGCTCTGCATACTAATGTCCTGCCCATTGTCAAAGCCCCTTTGTGTCAGAGAGCTCCATTGAGGCGGCTCGGGGAGGGCACAATGGGGCTCTGTCCCCAAGTTCCCCCAAACAGTCACCTGCTTTCAGAGCCTCCCCCCACCACCCCTTACCCGCCCCTGTGTCCAGAGAGCCTGGGGGAGTGGACCCAGGGTAGGGGGGGCGAGTATGTAGGCAGTATGACACTCTCCCTTTGGACAGGCTAGCGAGATGGGCATTTGACAGGGCTGACTGTGGAAGGCAAAGCCTGGACCACAGGGGTGGGGGCGGTCTGTGGAGGGAGTTGGAATGCAGGTCTGTGAGGCCCATGACAGAAAAGGGTACACATAGCCTGCCCATGCTTCCTTCTATAAGCCCAGCCTGACTGGTGACTGCCTAGCCCCTTTCTTATCCCACCTCATGGACATTGGCTCATATATGCAGAGACACACAGGCACACACTCATCTATGCGGCCCCACACCTGCTCCAATCCCACAGCCAAGCAAATGTGCCCAGTACAACGTGCAGACCAGGGCTCAGGCACCACAAGTCCATGCTACTTTTCGTCAGCATATGCACCTGCACACCTCCTTCCCCCTCCCCCTTTCACTTCCCCCCTCCTCCAGCAGCTGCTGGCAACTCAGCACCATCCCCCTCCCCACCCCTCACTGCCCTCTGCTGCTCTGACACAGGTTTTAACAAGTTTGCACTTGTTATGACCTCAAGAATGTGGCCCTGGGGCGGGGAATGTCCTGCTGCCCCAGACTGTACCTGCTTATATGTTAACCATGAACACAGCTTTCGACAAACTTTGGGCACAACTTTCCTACCTCTACCCCAGGCCTGGAGTGAGGCTGGTGGATCAGGACCCACACCCGAGCTCTGAATCAAGCACACAGATATGTACACACATGGGTAACTGACATGTCCTGATCTGGTGCAGGCCCTGGTGGCTTATCTTTTGTATTTTCCTAGGGCACTCCAGAACACCCCAATCCCTCATGGGCTTGAGAGGTAGACAGGACAAGAATCATTTTCCCGGCGAGACTGAATAAAAGGTGTAATAAAGTGTGGGAGGTATCTGGTGACCAGACTGGGGCTGTCTCTTGCCTCTAGTTTTATCTATCTATCTATCTATCTATCTATCTATCTATCTATCTATCTATCTATCTATCCATTCATTGTAATGGCTGTTTCTGGTTCTGCTCCTATGGAATTTTACCATAGCTGTCTTTCACTCACCCTTTTCAGAAAGAAGTTGCCGGTCTGGTGACAGTTGGGACTAGAGAACAGCAGGTATAGGGACTTTCACTAGGCTTCTAGGTACAGAAAGGGTTTCAGAAGGTCACTTTGAGCAGGGTGAACCCACCTCTTTCCACTTCCCACTCTGCCATCAGCTCTACCCCTGCTGCTGACTCTGGAGAGCTAGAGAGAGTAATCCCTTAGCTTCATAGCTGGGTTTAAAGCTGGGAGACCATTGTTTTCTGCAGGTCTTTGTGGCTCTCAGCTCTGCCCTTTCTGGTTGCTACCCCTGTCTATACAGTGACTGTATAGCATCTGTGCCTCTGCTAGGATTCTGGTCTGGAGCATCTCTCTGGTAACGTGGAGTGGATGCCATAAAGATGGGGTGAAAGGAAGGCTTTCTGGCACTTAAGGACTTCAGGGCTATGCTGTCTTCTGAGGTTCGCTGGGTCCTGGGAGGATGTGTGAGGCCCCCCTGCAGTAGCTTCAGCAGAAAGCAAGCCAAAAATGGTTGCTGTACACAAAGCAAAAGTGGTTGCTTCCCTTATGTAAGAAGTGCACCAAAGAACTGCAGGCTCCTTCGATTCCTCCCCTCCGCTCCTGATCTAGATGCTTCCCTCTGGTTACTGGATTCAGCCTAAATCACCTTACCCACCAGTCTCTGTACCTCATCTGTCCCTTCTAGTCGTGTTCTTGTGCCTCTAAATGTCTCTTTTGTATGAATGAAACCTGCCCACAGCCCCTCCCACTGTGCTAGAGCAGTTAGCTGGAGGGGGCTATGATGAGACACCCCTCTCTGAATGCAGCTCTGTATCTGTTCAGAATCTGCATGCCACCCACCCTCACCCTATCCCCATCCTTTTCAAGTGGAATATGGTTAAAGAATATGGGGGAAAGTTGGGAGTAGAAAGACTGTCCCCCAGGGTGAAGGCTGACCTCCTGGGACCTCTCTATGAGTCAGAGGTTGCTTTCCATATTTGGAACAGTAGCCTTGAGGAGACATGGAGCTGAGAGAACTTGTCCAGGAGGTAGCTCAATTCCCTGAGTATTAGTCGTAGGTAGAGTACTCAAGGGTCTTTGTCGCCATCAAAGATGCAAAGAAGAATAAATTGCTTGCCAGGTAGTGGTGGAGTACACCTTCAATCCCAGCACTTAGGAGTAGAGGCAGACAGATCTCTGTGAGATCAAAGCCAGCCAGATCTACAGAGTGAGTTCTAGGACAAGCTAGGACTATGTAGAAAAACCCTGTCTAAAAGAAAAAAAAATCAGAAAAAGAAGAAGTCATAGAAGAAGGAGGAGGAGGAGGAGAAGTAGCAGCAACAAAAGCAGAGGCAGAAGAGAAGAAACAGAAATTGCTTAAGCAACAGGAGGTTAACACATTTCCTGTGTTTGAGGTATTACTAGGAACCGGGGAAGGAAGGAAAGGGAAAATCTCTGGTAGGGAGATCTCCTGTAATCACCAACTCCACAAAGGCTGGGTGGCTTAAGCAATAGTCCAAATGACTTCAGAACCCTGTGGTGGGATTTCAAATGTCTCAGAGGAACTCTTGGGCTGTTTTCATAACCTGAGAAGACAGCATCATCAGATGCATCCCTCTCCTCTCTGGGAGCCTCACAAATTTCTGTCTCACTTCTTACAGTGTGTTTCTAGGTTGGCTACTGCAGGTGTGGGAAGCTCCAAGGGCTGGTGGATGATACAGTCAGAGCAAACACATCCCAGGCTGTGTGAGGACAAGGGACAAGCTCTGTGGATAACATTCCAAGTGCAAACCAACTGTCCCTTCAGGTCCCCAGGGTCAGATCTTGTAGGAAGAAAGAAGGTGGGATGAAGGCCAGGGATCCTGCTCTGATGCCAATGTAAAGTAAAATGCCCGTGTGAGCTTGGGAAAGTTACACATCTTTTCTAAGTTGTGTCTCCTTTTTTTCAGTACATCAAAGGGACTAAATGGGAATGGGCCTCCCGGCACCAACATCCTGTGACTGGGGCAAGATGAGCAGCGCAGACTCGGTTCAGTTTGCAGTATTCCTTAGAAGCCCTCTTAGAAGCTTTCCTGAGAAAGCCAGTTAGTTTTCTAAGTCGAGTTTTCATGCCATTAACACAGAGGTTATGCCGTTCCCAGCTTCCTGGGGAGGAATTGAGCTGCACACCATGTCACATGGAGCAATCAGCAAAATGCTAGCATGTGGGAAAGGCTGAGATAGAATCATTGGTGAGACCATGGAAACAGGGATGAGGGTGCCACCTGCATGGGGGCTGGAGGCCTTCTGAAAAGTTTTCCGGAGAAAGTGACATCCAAGCTGAAGCCGGACGGAAGAGAAGAGTTAAACAGTGAAGCGGGATTGGAAGAGGCCCCATTTTGCAAAGAACTATTTGCTGGAGTATGCTCCTGAAGCAAGAGATGTTTGGTATGACTAGTGGAGGGGGGGAGAAGGGAGGGTGGGAGGGAGAGAAGGGAGAGAGAGAGAGAGAGAGAGAGAGAGAGAGAGAGAGAGAGAGAATATTGATGCTTGGGAAGTCAGCAAAGGTCAGACTGTAAGAGATGTGGTCATCCCATCTGCCTGCTTTAGAGACAGGTCCCCCAGTGTCTCCTCAGTCCTTTCTTCGAAACTTGTCTCGCTCCCTTTCTTTCAAATATTTCTCTTCTTGTCGTGGTCTCATGGTCCTAGAGGCACTGGGTCTGGCTGGAGGACATCTTGATAAAGCTTCAGTAGTGTTAGGTCAAGGCTTGTCATTTGCTTTTCCTTCTCACACCATGAAAGAATCATCTGCTTCCTGTGGAAAACTGAATTTCTGGCATTGAGCATGCTAACTGCAGCCTCAGTTTCTCCGTATGCCCACCCTCACTCTGAAGCAAAGGTGATTCTAAGAATGACCTCAAAGGAGGTGAGGCTAAGAATGACCTGCAACATGGTCTGGAGCACTAAATAGAGCACAGCTCTCAGCCCAGAGAGGGGGATGAGGGGGATGAGTCAGTGCCCCTCCCCAAGTGACCAAAGATTCTGTAAGGGGCTAAGAAGGAGGATCTGCCAGGATTAAAGCATGATACACACCCTGCAGGGCAGCCTACGGGATGTAAGCGTAATATGGAGAGCTAGTCATGTGTGCATGGGTATGTATGCGTGAAGGGCACATGATGATTTGTGGGAGCTGGGTCTCTCCTCCTGCTATGCAGGTTTCAGAGGCCAAACTCATAGCACCTCCACCCACTGACCCATCTCACTGCCCACTTATGGGCTCTTTAAGCTCATAAATACATGGCACTGAGGAAGACACAAAAATGAACAAAAAGTACAGATTAAGAATCAGGTCAGGGACAGAAGAAATGGCTTAGCAGCTAAGAGCACCGTCTGAGCTTCCAGAGGTCCAGGGTTCAATTCCCAGTGTCTCCACATGACAATCACAATTGTCTCTATTCCAGTTCCAGGGGATCTGAGGCACACATGCATACAGAACACATATACTAAAAATAAGCATTAGAAAACTAAAAAAGAATCAATTCAGACGAGCTTCTCATTTGGGAGAAGATAGAGGTGACCTTTAGTGCAAGGAGAGGGACAATATAGAATCCTATGGGGAGCTGTCCTGACACAGTGCGTCCACACCAGAGAGTGGCTCTTCTGCCTCTGCTTTTGCTTCTTGGGTCCTCTATCAACTAGGTCAAGCCTTCCCTCATCACTAGATAGTATAACTTCAAGATGACAGATTAGCAAATGCATAGAGAAGGGACCTCCAGTAGGGGTCCTATTCTCTCCCCGTCCCCCTCTCCTCCAACCTCTCCCTCTCTCTTTCTAAGACAAAGTTGTACTATGTAGTGCTGGCTGTTCTGGTACCCACTATATAGACCAAACTGGCCTTGAACCCACCGAGATCTGCCTGCCTCTGCCTCCCAAGTGCTGGGATTAAAGGCCTGCAGCACCACACTCTGCTCTCTCTTTAGAGTGAGGGTTGTGATTGGGATCACAGGACACTAAGGGAATAAATCCTGTCAGCTTGGAGCCTCTCTAGTGTCTCAGGTGCCAGAATATAGTCTTCTGAGGCCCTGGGCATCCTAAGCCTGGAGGAGTCTGCTAGTTTCCTAGAGCCTCCAAGTTTGTAAGTTGGTGAGGTGGTGGGGAGGGGCCAGAAAGCAGACATCCAAGAACTCTGGTCAGCATTCCTTGCTGCATGCTCTCCCCGGCTCCTGGCAGGCTGAGGGGTTTCTGGAGGGAGCCTCGGTTTAGGAATAAAGGGGGTTGGAATAGAGCAGTGAATTAGAAGCCTCTTGAATTCAGAGGCTGTAGTAAATCCTACCTTGCCAATAACAGTTACCCTAGAGAAATCAGTAATAAGGTCTTGGTTCAGCTTGAGTGACATTAAGCCCTCTGGGGTACAGAGAAGCAATATGAGGAAAAATCCCGTGAGACTTGGAGAGAGCTTTTGGCTTGCCATTAAATAAATGTCAGAGAGCCACCTCACCTTTCCGAGTCTTAGTTTCTCTAATTCTGGGGATTTTTTTTTTTCTTCAGGTTCAAAGTGTGATCATAATGATGTCTTTATTTGCATAAGGGCCTAGCAGATTTCACAAACTTCATTTATCTCTTGTAAGACTGAGCACACAATCAAAGTGTATTGCCTCCTTAGATTAGGAAACTGAGCCTTAGAAAGATTAAGAGATCGACTGGGGTTCCCATGACTCCTGACTGACAAAGATGAGAATAACAAACATTGGCGACGGGGGAACAGAAACATATTTTGGCTGTTACTTTGGAAGCACCGGAGAAAAAAATAGGTTTCATTTGTTAGCCTGACTCCACTTGAAAATGGGTTTCTGTATCACTGCGTTAAGATTCTGAGGCTCAGCTAGAAAAAAAAAAAGTGCTTTTATGAATCAGTGATATCTGTGTGTGTGTGTGTGTGTGTGTGTGTGTGTGTGTCTGTGTGTGTGTGTGTCTCTGTGTGTGTGTGTGTTGTTGTTGTGTGTGTGTAGATGGCTCATACAGGCTGTATCATTGACATCCATAGCATCCATCCCTACATAAAGTCATTATACAATTAACCATTACATGAATTTCAAAAGTACTAGCTTAAGTATTTGCCTGAGGTAAAGTCTCTGACTTCAAAAAGCTGTGGCACATTGTCTCAGGAGCACAGTGGGAGTCAAAATATTTCTACCTGGGAGCCTGGAGCAGCCTCAGGGTAGAGAGACCACCAGGACTAGGACAAGACCTTGAGGGATGAAAAGATTTTAGAGGGAAGAGGGGTGTGGGAGATATTTGGGGCAGAGGTGGCTTTCCATGGAGCAAGCTGCAGAAGGATGGGTAAGGGGACAAGTGTGGGAGGGTGGGCAGTGTTCTTCATGCAGAAACAGGAGCATAGGGAGAAGGAGAGAGTTCCAGGGAGAGGCGGGGCAGATGGCAGTGAAGGATTCTGAGTACCATGTTGTGTCATGAAAGTTCTCATTGAAAGATCTCAGGCCTGTGCTGAATGATAGATCGGGCTGGGCTGTG
Source organism: Rhabdomys pumilio (assembly GCA_030674055.1). NCBI lineage: Eukaryota > Metazoa > Chordata > Mammalia > Rodentia > Muridae > Rhabdomys > Rhabdomys pumilio. The sequence goes on from JANHMN010000015.1 coordinate 59,776,582, forward strand.
GAGCTCCGTGGTAGCTGAGGGATGGGGGTGGGGACAAGAGACTGGGGTCAGAGGACCACGGAATCATCTTGCCCTTTCAGGAGAAAGAAAATGAAAGGCCGAAGGATGGGGACCTCAGAAAATGGGGAGACTTACAAAAAGTCAGAATTGATAAGACCTGGTGACCAATGAGCTGAGGAGCAAGAGAGAGACCACATATCCAGCTTGGGCACTGAATGAATGGATGACAGTTCTCTGAACAACAGGAAAAGACATGAGAAAGTCTTGAGGAGAGGGCATGGGTCTGTATATTTTAAATTGGAATCTTCCAGATAGAGGGAACCTGTAAGTACTTGGACATACAAGGCAGAGGTGAGGTGGGTGTAGACGGGGAGGGTAGCACTGTTAGGAATGAGAGTCAAGGGGGCGGGGTGATGCCTAAGAAATGCCAACCCGACGATGCGGGAGGAAAGAGGCCTCATCAAAAGAGATCGATCAAATGTAAAGAGGGTAGGTGAGCTGGCTCAGTGGGGAATGGAACCCGCACCTAAGCCTGACAATATGAGTTTGACAGCTGGGAAACTCCATGGTGGAGAGAGCTGACCCTTACAACTCGTCCTCTGATGTCCACGTGTGTGCTGTAGCACCCATATAAATAAATGTAATAAGAGGCGGAGGAAACTTAGGAAATGTGATGTCAGTGAGAAACAAGAGTGCATACTTAGCTCTCCGGAACTCCTGAAGCGCTCGTACATTCATGATCTCCATGTTGTTAGGCCCTTTGTGCAGATGAAGGGCAAGGAAGCTCAGAAACCCAAGTGATTTGCCTAGAAATAATAAATATTGCCTAAAAATAATCTATTTTTAAAAAATATATTATTTATTTTATGTTTGTGAGTACACTGTTGCTGACTTCACACATACCAGAAGAGGGCATCAGATCCCATTACAGATGGTTGTGAGCCACCATGTGGTTTCTGGGAATTGAACTCAGGCCCTCTGGAAGAGCAGTCAATGCTCTTATCCGTTGAGCCATCTCTCTACCCCTTACCTAGAATCTTAAAGCCTAGATCTCTACAGGTCAGGGTTTCCATCACACTACAATTCAAACAAACAAACAAACAAACAAACAACAACAAAAACCCAGAGTGTGCCAGAAAGGGACCACCTGTCATCAGTCTCCAATGCTGGGGTTGGGAACTGAGAAAACACCCTTAGAGTTAACAAACGGAACACATCTGACCTTGTAGAGAATTTCCCGGTTGGCCTTTGCTGACGCCCAGTGTGGATTGAACGGAAGGGTTCTAAATTTGTGTAGGTGCTTTCCTGAAGACAAATCTTCTGCTCTCCCAAGGTGGTTGCTACTATTACTTAAATTGCTAGTGTTATTGAACCATTTGATATTGACGGTTATATGATCTATTTAGTTTTAATTTTTGGTTACATGTAGTTCAACCTAATAACAAAAGGAGTGGGTTGGTGTGTTGGTAGAGATTGGGAGACTCTGAGGGCAGCCTGCCAGGCTAGAAAGCCCTGCCCCCTGGTGGCCAGGACTTAATTCTGTAGCATAGGAGAATGGTAGGTCACAGCCAAATTTTGTAGTTTTGAAGTTCCCATCTCTGAGATGGTGGGTTATCTGATACACAAATGAGTTTTATTACCTCAATAAATAGCATTAGACAAAAGTTGGGTTAGACTCTCTTTATGGAGTTCAAAATTAAGCTGTGAATGATGTAAGATCTAAGGCACAGGTGACCCACAAAGGAGAGATCCAGGATATGTTGCTTAGCATCCAGTTTTTTCCTGACTCAACTTAGACTTCAGCTCTCCCACAGTGTCCCTGGGAACTGCTCCAGTGTCTCACATCTTAGATAGAAAATATAAGCTGTCTGTGGCTTAGTTGGTAGAGTGCTTGCCTGGCGTGCACGAATCCTCCAGACACTGCATTGACAGGGTGTGATTCTGAACAACGATAACCCTGGCATTTGGGTGACAGAGGCAAGAGTCATCCTTAGCCACATGACTAGAGCTGTATGTCCATGAACTATGAGTTCAAGAACAGCTTGGACTACATAGAATCCTGCCTCCCAGGGGTGTCTTAGGGGGAATAGAATTTTTCCTACTCAATGTTTCCTGCTAAATCATTCTGTTAGTTGAATTTTCTGATTCTTCCATTAAGGCATAAGAGGATGGGTTAACATCTCCAAGCAAATGTCCTGAGGTGAAGACTCACACGGGGCCAAGTTTGGAGGCTCTCCGGACCATTGGAGCTGAGGCTAATGAGGAGACAGTGGTACAGCTCTGTCCTCGGTTGAACTCTACACAGTGCCAAGTCCTTACAAAGGACTAGTTTACTGAAGAGCTCAGGATGTGCAGTTCTGTAGACCGAGACAACATCTAAGAGCAGATACCATGGCTGGACCACAAACCAGGGAGGAAGTATGCTGCAGGTGATGCAGGAGATTGAGAGGTACACAAGGAGGTAGCGTGCCACGGGGTCATCCTCCCTCTCCAGCCAGGGACAATGGGTTCTCTGAGATGCCACCCTCTGGAGTTCCCTGAAGGGAACGTGGTTCCCTTCCTGAAAAAGGTCAGAAGGCACTGTCTGGGGAACAAGTGGAGGAAGGGTCAGTGGTCCTGATCAGCCCACACTGACAGATAGTGGTGGTGTCTAAACACAGGAGGACATCTGACATGGCCTCATGTCTTTATCCCTCCCACTCTTGACTGGAAAGCACAGAGCGGGGTCAGGAGGGCCAGCGAGAGGTCACAGGCTCCCAGGAAATGCTTTGAAGGCTTTAATCCTCCCTTCTGATCAAACTATGAGAACTTTCCAAACGTTGACACAAGGGAAGAAAAGCCCATTCTTCCCTGGGCCAGGACATTGGTGTCAGGCTGAGGCTAGAGGATGGGAGGGCCAGGGGGGAAGGAGGCTCCAGGGTTGGGGACAGAGGCAGTGGTGACTCAGCTGGGAAGGCAGGCCTCCGGACACAGACACTGACCCCTTTTCTCTCACCTCGAGATTTGTGTGCATCTGGCTCCATTTCTATTTGTCTATTTTCACTGGGAAAGGATAGAAGAAATTGATGAATAGTGACAATAAGCTTTGAAAGAACTCACATCCAAGTCCATTCTAACCTCGAGGGCTTACATAACCCCGAGAGCTTTTCTCATTACCCTTTCCTCTTCTGGCCTCTCCTTTCTCTTCTCTTTCTCCCTTTCACTAAGAACAGTTGGAAGCCCAGAAATATTTCTTTTTACATCTAGCCACTTTCCCCCATGAGGCCTCTGAGATCATTATATTTAAGTGGGATTTGGTATTCAAAGAGGAGATGATACCATGGTAAGAAGGGTCTGAGTAGCTGTTTCCTTTCTCCAGTGGGAGGAATAGAACCAGACATCGTTAGGCAGATGGCAAGGTCTTTTTATTTGTTTGTTTTTGTTTGTTTGTTTGTGAGAAAGGTTCCTTCTGTATAGCCCAGGCTGGCCTCAAATTCACCATTCTCCTGCCTCAACATCTGGAATGCTGGTCTCAGAGGCATGTGCCACCATCCCACCAGATGGGGAATTTTACCACAGAAAGTAGTCTTTCCTTTCTTCTAGTGCAGCATATCTAAGCTGACCCAGCAGTATGTTCTGAATGGCAGAAAACAGGGAGGTGTCCATGAAGAGCCACAGGTGCCATACGTTGGACCTTTTTGAGGGCTGTTTTAGTCCTAAGTAATGTAAAGGTTTCATTTTATCCTACTGTTCTTTGCTTATGAGATTAAATATTATTTTTCTAAGATCTTTATAGTTTATATCCACAGAAAATATGCTGGGGTTTTCGTAAATCTTTATAGTCTAGAGAATATACCAGGGTCAATCCTGAGCCTACTGGTGTCTCTGGAACCTCCTTCTTCCACAATGAAAGATATGGCGGCTTAGAGGGTTAAGAGCTTATCCAAGTTCACAGAGAGTCTGGCAGAGTTAAGACCAACACTCAGTTGTCTGCTTCCCAGGGCAGTGCCTTTTCCCAGCAAACAGAGCTGGGCCCGTTCCCAGGCTGGACCTTACTCATCCTGTGGCCAAAGATTTCACTTCGTCTCCAGAATGCACTGCATTCTAGGTCATGTATTTAAAATGCATATTATCTGAAATGATCTGCCCACAGATTGTGTGGTGGGCTTGTGTTCATTATACTGCTGTGACCAAACAGTGGCAAGATGCAACTTAGGGGGACAGAGATTGATTTTGGCTCTTGTTTAAGAGTTTCATGGTAGGATAGCCCAGTGCTTGGAGTGTGTGATCACATTACACCCATGATCAGAAAACAGAGAGAAAGCCAGCTAGATATCTGGTATTTACCTCTGTCTTTCCTGAGTTCTCAGATGGCGGTTTCTTATTCTGTCTCTGACACTGCCAGTGCTTTATGCTCCTGTCCACTATTTTTCCCTCATTGGGTTTGCTCTCTTTTGGTTCTTCCTACAAAACCCAATCGATTTTTGCCCATCCTTTAGACCCCCAAGTCACCTTTCTCTTCTCATCTCCCAAGGAGACATTTGGGCATAGCAGGATTCTAATCCTGGCTGCTCTCTGCATTTCTGGTCCGAATGGAAACCATCACAGTTTTATATGGAAACTTAGACATCATATTAACTAGATCATTAGTTATTGTAGGGGCGACATTTAGAAAACGGTGCCTGGTCCTGCTTGTTCCCATGCGGCCACCATGTTCCTGCTGCTCCTTGGCTCTGACCGGGGCTCTGGCTAGCTAGATGCACAGGCCCTGGCACCCACGAGACAGCAGCATGAAGGATGGCTCTGCCAATCCCCCATGCTGCATCCACAAAGCTTGGCTGAACCCCAGACTATATCTGCCATCCTTACAGTATCCAGTAGAAAGAGACTCTTAAAGCTTAATGATTATCTAAAGGATTTATATATTTAGAAATGCTCAATCAACAAGATGCACACACAATATCTAACCTGTTGACAGAAGTTGTTACCCAGGACAGTTTTCGACCCATCTACCCATCCGTGGTTCTCCATGGCTGATAGCCTGCTCCTTGTCCTCCCCTTCCTCTTTTCCTCCTCTCCCTTCCTCTTTTTCTCTTCCCCCCTTCCTCTCTTTTTCTTCCAGCTCCACCTTCTCTTCTACTGCCAAACACTGAACTCCACTGCGAATACAATGTAGCGGAATAAATATCCCGCTACAAGTTATTGTTATTTTTATTAATGTTATATTTATTATTACTAATAACCAAAACATAATTAAAAATTAGCACTCTGTCCCACACCTCCCACACAATAGATACTCAGGTATTAGTTAGCTCCCAACCCTCACCCCTTGGGATACATGATATCATATTAACTAAACCATTAACTAATCATAGACATCATATTAACTTCCCTCTCACACACTGAGCTGCTCCTGCCTGTTTTATCATTGATTCCCATGTTAGGCTCTAAGGTCTTCAAGGAAAGTAATTTATATCTACAACTCTAGTGTCTTGTTTAGAATCTGGTACTCAGGAGATATTGAAAATAAATTTATTATATAAGTGCGTGCAAACCGAACTCACACTGCATGTGTAGTGAGCAACAACATTATAGATGAAAATACCTTCCTTTTTTTTATATTTATTAATAATTTAAAAGAGCGCCGGGCGGTGGTGGCGCACACCTTTAATCCCAGCACTTGGGAGGCAGAGGCAGGCGGATTTCTGAGTTCGAGGCCAGCCTGGTCTACAGAGTGAGTTCCAGGACAGCCAGGACTACACAGAGAAACCCTGTCTTGAAAAAACAAAAAAAAAAATTTAAAGAGCTAACTGGGGTTTCAATGTGTATAAAGGGAAAAAAATCACAGGAAAAATCAAGAAAAGACATAAACAAGAAGGGAGGAGGAAAAGGTCCCCAAGACCTTGGGCCAGAGGGCCATTCATTGTATATAGAACAAGAGTTTCCATGGTTCCTCTGCCCTACAGTGTTGGCAGCATCTTCTCATCCTCTTAGGTGATTTTGGAATCATCTCAGTTGGAAGAACCTCTATACTAGAGAGGGATGTGCCATCTTCTATTCATCTTAATTCCTTTACAAAATGCTTCCTGAGCTCTCTCTATGCATCATGTAATTGTTAGCTATATCTGTTGGCTTTATGTTGCTCCAACAAAAACAAAACCAACCAAACAAAACCAAAAAAACCTTACAGGAGGAAACGTTTGAGTTGTAGTTTGAGATCTTTCAGTCCAGGTGGTAACCTCTGTTGCTCTTAGCCCAGTGGTGTGGCAGAAGCATCATGGTAGAAGCATATAGGGAAAGAAAACTGCTCACTTCAGGGAAACAGGGAAGTGCAGAGGAAGGTTTGAGAGACAAGCTACATCCCTCAGGCCATGCCCTAATGATCTACTTCTAACTAGGTCTCACCTCTTAACTGCCAGTTAATCAATCCACTGATGAACCCAGTCACTCACATGCCAAGTCTCTACCTCTGAACACTGTCATGTTGGGGACCAGGGCCTTTACTCCATGTGTTTTCTTGGGAGAATATTTGGTGTCTCAATCACAAGATACAAGAAACAAGATATAGTAGGCCTAGGTGCTTCCTTCGGTAACCATTGTTTTTACTTAACAGCTATGTATACATGGCAACTCAGGAATAGACTGTGGTTTCCATGGAAGGTTTTATGGAACAGAGTCATGAACTCAGAGAGTCTGGAAGACAGAAGAATGATAGAATATGCGAAGGCAAGAAAGCCTGCGTGAGCACAGTAGGGCTTCAACAGCAAGGCTTGCTTGAGTGTGCCCCCAAGAGAGGAGTAGCAGTAGGAAATAAGACCTGGAGGGTGAAAGGGCTGTGCCATCTTCTATTCATCTTAATTCCTTTACAAAATGGAAGTGGATCACTTAACTTGTCAGGTGCTAGAGTGTGGTGTCTCTTTGGCGACCAGTGAAATACTTTCTTTGAACTGGAGAAGGAACTGGGACAGACATAGTGTGATAAAAAGTCGATGTGTCTGGAGTCAGAGGACCCTGATCATGGTTCTGTGATTGACAGAGTAATATCTTGCTGGGCCTCAGTTTCTTTGATCATAAAATAAGGATGACGATTTTTTTTTCAGTGCTTTGGGATCAAATCCAGAGCCTCAGCCGCGCCAGGCAGGCACTTTAACCTTTCGACTCTGTGATCTCCTCAAACTCAGGACCCTGATTTTACGCTCTCCTAGGAATGCCATGAGCAGGAAATGTAGCAGTGTAGGATGAGTTACAGAAAAAAATGGAGATATGAGACCAATCATAGGCACCTCAGCGGCTCCTTAAGGACCCAAAGGACGGGAATGAAATAAAGAAGAGGAAGCACAGGAATGCATCCACATCACTGGGCTGAGGAGGAAGGAGAGTTTGAAATGGTTCTAGAATTTGAGTGTGAGTAGAGGGGAAGGTAATGGCACCTTTAATGGTTTAGGGAACCAAAGAGAGGGGCAGGCGGGGAGAACGAGAGACTGTCTGCAGTTGGAAATTTGTGAGCTCAGTGCTCACATGCGAAGCTCCTTCCACTTGGGTTGCTTTTGCTACAGAGAAAGCTCTGTCTTTGGGTTAAAAGGACTTTTCTCCCATGTAATAGGTCTCAGGAAATGGTACTGTTTCTCCCCGGCCCTTCCGCCTGCTGTCTCTGGTGTGGAGTCGAACCATCCTTTCTAGTCACCTGATCGAGCATAGTACACTTCAGGACTAATTAGTCAATTCAATTAAAAATTTGAGACAGGATCTCATGTAACCCAGACTGGCCGTAAATTTGCTGCATAGCCAAAGCTAACCTTGAACCTCTGATTCTCCTGCCTCAGTCTCCCTGAGCGTTGTGATTACAGCTGTGCTACCATTCCTGGTTAATGCAGTGTTGGGGATCAAGCCCGGGGACTAGTGCATGTTATGCAAACCCTCTGCTAATTTAACTTCCTTCCCAGCCCCCATCTGCAGCAACCTAAAAGACCCACTCTTTTACCATGCTCCTGCAAAAAAAAAAAAAAAAAAAAAAATCAGCTGACTCATACAAGGGCTGGCATTGAAGTCTCTGAGCTGTCTTTCCTCCACTTTCTGAAAAAAAAAAATCTGCAAGCATCTGCAGCATCAGTTATGCCTGAACCTGGATCTCCTTCTTCCCTGCCATGGCTCCTCTTGAAGGGCTCCGGGAAGGTACATCAAAGCAGCATCCTCACTCAGACCTGTACAGATGATGCCTTCAGTCATCTCTTCCTCAGTCTTAAACATACTTGCTTCTGGTGAAACAGATGCAAGCATATTCTATGGCTTTCAACAAAATGTTCACAGATGGCAAATAAACATTGCAAAGCACTATGGTGTTAGAAAGTAGAAACTGGACAAGGGCATGCTTAGAATACGCATGTCAGAGGGAATAGGAGTATAGAGAAAAACTAATTTGTTGAGGGCCAGGAAGGCACCCAAAGGCGTCTCTAGCACTTGATCCAGGCTTTGTAAGGTAGGCAGGAGGTCATCAGACAGCCAGAGATTTGAGCGATATAAAAGCAGCTCCAAAGGTAGAAAGAATCAGACTGTGGGCTTTCTGCAGAGCTGAAGTATAAGGAGGTGTGGAAGACTGTCAAGGGTAAGGCCAAGAAGTAACTGGAAGCCCGGGTTTATGGCACACAATCTTAGTTCTAGCGCTTGGGAGGTAGAGGCAGACAGATTTCTTTAAGTATGACCTGGTCTACAGAGCTAGTTCCAGGATAGCCAGGGCTACACAGAGAAACCCTTTCTTGGAAAACAAAAGAAGGAGGAGGAAGAAGAGGAGGAGTAGGAGGGGGAGGGGGAGGAGGAGGAAGAGGGAGGAAGGAAGAGAAAGAGGAAGAAGAAGGGAAGGAAGAAGAGGGGGGAGGAAAAGGAGGAGGAGGAGAAGGAAGAGAGGAGGAGGAGGAGGAGGAGGAGGAGGAGGAGGAGGAGGCAGAGACTAAATCATGGAGGACCTTGAATGCTATACCAAAGACTTGCAGTTTATCCTCAAAACAGTGGGGGACCTTGGCCAATTTTAGTCAGAAGAACTGTGTCTTGTCTCATAAGCAATCAAGCACTTGAGAAAGGCTTTGATAAATCCATTCATTCTGAAGCACAAGTCACTGGCATAAAATAAAAGTGCTTGTAGGTAAGGAAACCCAGCTTTAGGGGAAGCTGACAGTGTGAAACAGAAGATAGGCACGGAACTTGCTGGAGAAATGAATATCACTGTCCTTTGGGGAAAGTATCAGCTCACTTCTTAGAGGGCAAAGGTGGTAGATAGCCTCGTTCAGTCTCACTAAAGCTGTTCTTTAGAATGCCAACCCCAGTGCGTGACTGGCACTGTTTTGGAGAAATTGCACCCTCTAGAGGAAAACGGATGTGTGGTTTTTGGTAGGGCAGCAACAAACCACTTTCAGAACTTTGGCTGCCTTTCTTTCCCCAGAGGCCTGGCCAGCTTGGGGGTGGAGTGTGCTGATTGTTTATCTGGGTCTGAGTCTGGCCACCCCTGAGAACAAAGTGGCCTTGGCTGTAGGAGGTGGCACAACAGCTGGGAACTTCAGATAACAGCTGGAGGTGGCAGATACAAGGTCTGACAATGGTAGACACAACAATCGGAGGCGGTAAACACAGCAGCCAGAGGCAACAAAATACCTAGCTAGTAGCCAAAATCCAGTCTGTAGCCTTAACCTGCACTCTCAAGGCTCCAGACTCTGTCTTCTCTGTCTCAGTGAAGCTCCTCGGTTTAAGGAACCAGTTTTGAACCTGGAGTCAGAAGACCTGGGTTTGGCTTCCCATATTCTATCACTAATTTGCTTTGAGTGATTTTCTCTGAGCCTTAGTTTCAAATGATGTCTTTCCTATCTACCTCTATAGTGTGGGGGTCAGATTATATATCAGGGAGAATGGAGGCTCTCAAAAACTTATCATTCCCCAAACAGTAGCCCACAAGTCTTTACTGCTTTATAAAATATGTAAACACCTCTCTTAATACAAAGCGAGGAGTTAGATGAGAGATTCCTGTTACCTCAGAAAGTTCAGGGGAGAGCTGGGGAGGAGGAGCCAGGCACCCTGATGCTGCCCATAGGTGTGGCTGGAAGCTTAATCTTTCTATATCCATAGAGAGCTTTCATCTCCTCTGACGGATGGAGATGAGCCCTCTGAAAACACTGTATAACTTCTCCTTGAGCATCCAGGGACAGTATGTTCTTTCTAGGGACCCGTCACATCTGTACAGTTCTGATCATGTAGTGTTCTTTTTCAATATAACTCTGGAATCTTTCTCCCTGTAGTTTAAACTTCCTGCTCCTGTTAGTTCTTGGAGCTCAGAACCTTCATTCATATGACAGCTCCTCAAGCCAAGTATTTTGTTCCTTCTTTCAGACCATCTCTTGACAAAATCCATCCGTTTCCTTTAGCCACTTCCCACGTGATCTGGTCCTGATTTTTTTTTTCCATATCTCGATTGCCACTTGAGATGTAACACTGACGATGTGAAACTAACAGGACAGTGTGGACTCAGTCACCTCTTTATCTCAGAGACTTCATTCAATCAAAGCGGCTTAAGATTCTGTTGCTTTTTTGTCAGCCAAAATACATGAATAACTCATACTGGATTTCCTTCTAAAATGCTTATGTCTTTCCCTTTTCCCCATGGCAATGTGACTACATTACATCTTAATGGTCTTAAACTTTCTCAGATAATTTTTGGACCCAGGCACATACTAGCATTTATCATTTTTGTGAGATTTGGTTTGTTCATCTGGTTCTTTTTAGATCTCAGTTCCGCCCGGTCCTTGCAGGCTGTCCTAGGTTTGTGTCATCCCCATGATTGATAGCCACAATGTTCTCTAGTTTTGAATGAAATCAGCGTTAAGAGCATTGAGTCAGGAAAAATAAAGAATAAATCTCTCTGCTACATCAATAGAAAGTGAGTTCTGGCCTTTTGGGGTCTGTTCACTGGCACCTCTGCATTTTTAAAACCATCTAATTACATTACCTTTCTGATCATTTTTCTCTATCTTATCCCCAAAGAGATAATGATAGACTTTTGTCCAAAAACTTGCTGAAGCTTTAGTTACACATTATCGGTATTTTGTTGGTTTGTCAATTTAGTAACCTCATCATAAAAGGAAATTAAGTTATTTTGATATGACTCAATCTTAGTAAACCCACGGAGGGTTTTACCAACATTTTTTCTTCTTGTTCTGTCTAGTTACACAAAATCTTTGTATTTTATCTGAGAATTTTTTCCTAGGGTCACTATCACTTGTCTGTCTATATCTTATGAAGTATATTTCATTTTTAACTTTGAAAATTGAAATTATATCCTCTCATCTCTAACTGTGCAGTTTCTTTTCCTTAACAGTCTGCAGAAATCTTATGTACAGGTTTCACATCCTTAAGAGTTTTAGGATTGGGGCTGGAGAGATGGCTCAGCGGTTAAGAGCCCCGACTGCTCTTCCAGAGGTCCTGAGTTCAATTCCCAGCAACCACATGATGGCTCACAACCATCTGTAATGGAATCCAATGCTCTTTTCTGGTGTGTATGAAGATAGTACATTCATATAAATAAAATAAATAGATCTTAAAAGAAGAGTTTGAGGATCAACCATTCTTTTGTGCAGACTCTACAATGGTACACACACACACACACACACACACACACACACACACACATTGTGGTAGGTGGTTGTTATTATTAACCCTTTTGAGTATTGAGCAAAACTTTATTTAAGTTCCAAAACTGAAATAATTCAGAGCTATAGAGCTTCTTTTTTTTTTTTTTTTTTTTGCTTCAAAGGAACCAAGGCCATAGGGCAATGAAGAGCACTGGGGTCTGGTTGAATAGCAGTCTTCTGTGGATAAACACTTCAAATGGTCTCCAGGCATGTAAAATGGGAAGGCTGGCTACCTCTGGGTATTCTCAGGGCCCTCATTCATTGGTGATATCCAATTCATTTCCCTGTGTGGACTTTATGGACAGGTGTAGCCGCCTGCAGCCACAGATAACTGGGTTCACCTGAAAGGGGGGCTGGGAATGAAAGGGGGACAGGGGGCAAGAGAAAAGATGGAGCCAAGACAACATATTCTGATCAAGGCTTGAAGTTTAATGTTCAGCTTTCAACAAAAAGGGAAAGCCCCACCTCTACCACCAGAACCCCTTCTTGCTTCAGCCAGCGTGGGTAAGGTGAACCCATCCTTAATCATAGCCAGAGGTGTCTCAGGGCAAGTTCAGCAGGCAGTCTATTATTCTGAGTTCCTGCAGCCGACTGTAAGTGCAGCCAAGGTGGGTAACACCACCTGGGTCCTATTGTTTGGTCTACTGTAGTAAAAAAAAAAAGATCTTTCAGGCCTGCTCAAGGCTGGGGGAAGGGTTCAATTCCCCCTTTTTAGTTTTAAAAATGGCAGTGCCAGCAGCTGGATGGAGCACAAGATTTTATCCTGTCTAGGGTAGCAAGTGGCCAGGTGATTGTGCCTGGCTTAGGTTGGCGTCTATATTGCTCCTATATTACCCGTCATTGAGGAAAACATACATAGCATATTGATGTATGCCTCTGCCTTAGGTTTTTAGGAGCTCAAGAACACTTTTACCTGTCTTTGACTAACCAGCCATCATTGGCATACTCTTTCTCATATAGACTAAAGCCATATTCAAACCAAAGGTCCTGTGGGCATGCACTCAATGCAGTTCTTCATAGTGATGGGTAACTGTCATGATGAATAGCTGAGCTTGTTGAGAGTGATTCTGTGTGAGGGTAATCAATCTGCTTAAAATACAAGGTTCAAAGGTTAAAAGCAACATGATTTTCCAAGCAATGTAGAAAATAAAGTTGTAATCAGGAATATTCCAGTATCTAACTGCTAATTAGCAGGGATCAAACCCAAGGTCTGGCCACTAGGTATATAGTGGGTGGCTTTAAGTATTGATAAAAAACACTTACTCTCCAGTAAGAGTGGATATTATATGCCATGTTAAATCAGCTGGATCATAGGAATTTTGAGCCATCTTCATCATTAGAATCATAATCATTAGGCTCAAGATCTGTGTCCACTTGACGAACCAGTCTTTCAGGCAGCCATCGGGCTCCATTTTCTTTTTCTGAGAAAATACAGACCGAGCCATGACCCCAAATTAAAGCAGGGTCAGGACCATTCTAAGTATTAGTTAAAGGGTCTCTCCAGTTGACCCTGGCAAATGAGTTGGCAGTGACTAGATGCCCGAGGTGATCTGCTGCAGACCAACCTTTAGCATCAGTTTGCAGAAAATTTAAAACAAATAAGATAAAAGCAAGGTGTGCTTTTGGTGACCTTGGGGGGGGGGTATAATTCTCCCTTTTTAGTTTTAAAAACCAATTTATCAGAGTGTAATGTGCATGTTCAACAATTCCTTGTCCCATTGGGTTATAATAAATCTCAGTAATAATATTAAATTGTTAACAAAACATCTCAAATATTTGACTGGAATAACCAGTTCCATTTCCTATCTTAGTCTGATATGGAACACCAAGTGTAGAGTGAAAAATTATAAAGACCATTTTATAAAATATATACAGGCTCACTACTTCCAAGAAGGTGGAACTGAATGTAAGATTTCAGGCCTTCACTGCCCTGGGATACATCCTGGGAAGAGTATTAACATTCCTCAAGCCTCAGGGAAAAGAACCCACCTGTGGGTGGAGAAGGCCCAAAGCAGGAAAACACATTCCTGACAACAAAGAAAGATGCAAGTCATCTGGGTGGTTCCAAGAACTAACTTTCCACTGTTCTTGGTTACCCCTCCCCCTCACTTGAGGTCTTCCCAGTGTTACAGCCTGCTGCTGTTCAAAATTTGTAATGCAACCAATCATGTGTAACCTCGAGAAAATACAACCAACCATGTGTAACGGGCGCTAAATTTTCCCCGCTCTCCCCAACCCCTATCTATAAATATCCCAAACATCCTGGGGGCTGGGTGGAAGCCTCTATCCCCTGTGTGGGATACGTTTCGACCTGAGGGCCCTTGCCATTAAACTACCTTTTGCAATTGCATCAAGAAGGTCTCTCGTGTGTCCTTGGGTGCAACGCTGATCAGGATTTGAGTGAGCGTCTCCCTTTGGGGGATCTTTCACAAGCACAGGAAAATAGTGTAGGCAATAACTACATTTTTATTTGCTTCTCCTGTTAAAGCAGTTTCAACTAGAAAGCCTAGAAGGTGTCAAGTCACATGTATATATTTTAATTTTCTAAAATCAAAAATGAGTAACATACTTTTGTCATAATTGATTACATATAAGTCCTCAAGGCTTAACACCATTATGAAAAAATTGAGGATACTGAGAAGAAGTTTTTTCGATTTAACTTATACACTTTTTAGAGATGCCAAATTATCAAGCTATTACTATTTTGATGCTGCAAAGAATAAGATTGTATGGCCAATTGTTTTGTAAGGTCTATAATCTGCCTAGTATACAAATCTGCTCTGGCATTGCCCTGGGGTCCAGGCAATCTAATATGAGCTCTTAAATGTCTTATAAAGTTAAGGAACAGTACATGTTTTTTAAAAATTAAGCTATATTTTTATAAATAACTATAAAATTTGAGAATTAGCAATATCTAAAAAAGGAACAATTTTAAGCAATTATAAATCATGAGCCGTATACTGGCTATGAGTATACAAATTGAAAGCTTGAATTTTCAGCATTTCCAACAGTGGCTACAACACATAATTATTTGTGCTGAAGCAGGGGAAACTCAAGAAAATGAACATGTGATCTAATTATATATACTGCCTTCTCAATAGATGAGGCATCTGTAAATAAAGTAAACATCTTTTCTATGGGCTGTATGCAAATTTATAGAAAATATAAAAGCATGCATAGAGAAAAACTGTAACAACTTATCTTTTGGATAATGATTATCTAATTTGCCTAAAAAGTTTGCCATGTAATAGACCAAATATCATTATTTTTCAATAACCAATTTAATTGCTATTTGGAATAAGGAATAAACATTTTATCCAAAATGCTTTTAGGATTCTATCTTACAATTTTGTATTAACACAGTAACAATTTTATAATAGGATGTCCAAACTTTACTTGCAGATGAAGAAAGATGAATCTACATTAATGGTTTCTTTTGTCAAAGGGCTGCTATGAG
This sequence comes from Rhabdomys pumilio, assembly GCA_030674055.1. Taxonomy (NCBI): domain Eukaryota; kingdom Metazoa; phylum Chordata; class Mammalia; order Rodentia; family Muridae; genus Rhabdomys; species Rhabdomys pumilio. The sequence continues at coordinate 59,791,687 of JANHMN010000015.1, forward strand.
TACATGAGTAGTAATACTATAAACAGCCAACAATTTATCATAGTCTATATAATTTATCTGTTGATAACTAACAGCTTACTTTATTTTCAGCAAAGCTATTTCTCTTTCATTAGTAAATTGTCGTGGGGAATTAGGACTTGTATCCCCCTTGAGAATATCAAACAGAGGTTCAAGTTCTCTTATGGTAAGCTTAAGATGAGGTTTTAGCCAATTAATATCTCTTAACAACTTTTGAAAATCATTAAAAGTACACCATTTTTTGCATGTACACCTGTAAGCCAGAAGAGGGCAGTAGATCCCATCACAGATGGTTGTGAGCCACCATGTACTTGCTGGGAATTAAACTCTAATATTTTTTGTTGTGAGTCTAGCCTTTAACGGCTGAGCCATCTTTCTAGCCCCAACTATCCATTTTTATTGGAATTTTCTGTGCCACAATCTGCTTACGATATAACTGAGGTCTCAAATATTGAAAAGACATTGCCTTTGAATCTTTTCTTGAGCAACAAGCACTCCAAAATTTTAAAGCTTGTTATATTAGAGAAAAGGCTTGCAGAAAAACTCCTTCAGAGAGATCAGTTAATAAAATATCATACAATAAATATACACTGAAAGCCGGGTGGTGGTGACACACGCCTTTTAATCCCAGCACTTGGGAGGCAGAGGCAGGTGGATTTTTGAGTTTGAGGCCAGCCTGGTCTACAGAGTGAGTTCCAGGACAGCCAGGGCTACACAGAGAAACCCTGTCTCAAAAAAACAAACAAACAAACAAAAAAACCCAAATTTTATATATATATATATATATATATATATATATATATATATTGATTGATTCAAATATATATTGAAAGATTCAAACTTTTCTTGTATTAAAGCAACAACAAAGTTTTTTTTTAAATATAAAGTAAAGCTATTAACCATTCCTTGAGGCAAACCTTTCTAATAATATCGCTTCATGGGCTCTCAAAAATTACAAGCAAATTCACTGAATGCAAACCTCCCACCTTTACCAGAAATGTAAAGGAATGGTATAAAAACAATCTTTTAGATCTATAATAATTCTATATGCATCTACTGGAATGGCAGCTGGAGTAGGCAAGTCAGGCTGTAATGCCCCATTAGTTACATAAATCTTAAGTTTGAACTTGGTTTTGGATTAATTGAATCACCAGTCTCTTTTAGCTGAGTGAGAGTCTCAGATAAAGGCCAAGCTGAAGACAGTCTTGTCCTCTAATAATTGTTATATCAGCCCTAGTATCTATTAATCCTTCAAAACTCTTTCCTTCAATTATTAGCTTAAGATTAGGTCTCTTGCTAGTAATAGATTGAACCCAATAAACACCAGAGGAACCAAACCCATCTTGTTCTCTCTCATTCTTAACAAATTTGGAAGGAAGCAGATGTAAAGGAACTAAAACAAGTTGAACAATTCTTCTGCCAGCAGGTACAGTTACAATGCCATGGAGGGAAGCAGGCATAATTTTAATTTCTCCAGCATAATCATTATCTATAACTCCTGGCCCATAAACTGTTTGTTGTGAATGTCTTTGGGTCTTAGATTGTCCCCTCCCCCACAAGAAACAAGCAAGGAAATAAACAAATTTTGGAAAATACCTTTCTAAGGGCTGGTCATGAAGACTAAGACAAAAGGAATTTCTGTCACCCAAGCTTCTGCTGAGCCCAGTCTGCATTGTCTTAATTCAAATGTAAATGTTCTTAATCTCGGCCTGTTTTCTGAGGCCTGGCCCAAAGATTATCTTTTTTGTAGGCCTGTACTGAGTCACAGCCATTTTTAAAACTTTAATTCAACTCTACGTGCTGTATCCTCTTCTCTATAAACATGGGTAAGTCAGAAAATCCCAAGCTCACGATTGAACTGCCTGTCAGCTGCAGCCAATAGAATGTTGGCAGTTTAACTGTATTTTAAAGTTTCTTTTGCAATATTAGAGTATAGTCATAAATTTGGGAAACAAAACCAATTTTTAACAGTGTAAACAATCTATTTTCTCTAAAATCAAGACCAAGTACATTATTTTTATGTTACAAAGTTTTGCTGCCAGTTCTTATATATGAATGCAGGATAGTGAAGCTTTTAATATCTCACTAAAGGGACATTGTTTTAAAATCTTATCTTTTTACATCTGGTTTCTGAATGACTCCAACCCTGAGTTACCAGTCTTAAGCCAACCTTTTGTTACCAAGGTTGCAAATTTTTAATCATACCCAATAACTTATAGGTCAATAATCTATAACCAAGACATGTAGAACATATTTATACCTTTTAAACCAATCAGCAAAAAAGAACCTTTATTCTTTGTGTAGCTTCATGTTTAAACAAAAATGAAGTGGCTATACATCTTATATATTTAGACCAAACAAATTTTTTCTTGCTTTTTCTAGCTGTAATTTCAAGAGAAAAGCACCTTGACACAGAGATTTTTTTTCCTGGGACAAACAACTGTCAGCTTCCTTATAGAATCTAAAAAGCTGCTGGTCTCTTTAAAAGCAGATTATGCCAACAATCAATTTCTGGGAAGGCATTTCCAACTCAGCTCAACCCTTAGTTATAGTGCAGGGTAACTTATCAGTTTCTGCTGTGCACATTAAGACCGCCTTTAAGTTAAACTAGACCAAAGGGTGGATATGTAGCAGCTTTAACTGTTTTTGTCTTTTGAACATGAAACATAGAACACCACTCATTCAAACAACGAAACAAAAAACAGACAATTGACACATGTGGACATTGGCTCACCAAGGACAGACAATAAACAAAGAAAGCAGAATTAAGAATTTCTCCTGTAAAAGCCAGAGAAAATTGCAGGACGTCTCCTGAATTTTCTCCTGTTACTAGGAGAGCTCTGAAACCTTTTCCTTCTTTTTTGCTGACACAGCCCAGAGAGGACAACTGCTTTTCTGAAGCCCTTTCTCTCTCTCATATTCAAGATCTAACTCTTCATCTCTTTCTTTAGAAGATGTAGCAGTGGCTGTTGATATTTACTCCTCAGTGCCCTGCTTTCTTAGTCTTCCAATTCCTTCTAACCCTGTTCCTCTCGCCTGAGGCAGCTCTTAGGCTGCAGAAAAATGCCTATTTAGAATTCTCCTATCCTAAAATTCGTTGTCACCTCCTAGGTGATGTTGGCATCGGGTCAACACTTACTCAACCTAGACCGTATCCCCTTAAACACACTTCCTGCAAACACAGCCATATCTAGCTAGCACCAATGCTGTTCGTTGCTCACCAAGTGCTCAGGATACTCTTCTTCCGTTTTCTGTGGAGTTCCACCCAAGACAGAGTTCCTCATCTGGTCGCCTGTTTTCAGGTTCCTCGTTGAGGCACCATACTGTAGCCACCTGCAGCCATGGGTAACTGGGTTCACCTGAAAGGGGGGCTGGGAATGAAAGGGGGACAGAGGGCAAGAGAAAAAATGGAGCCAAGACAACATATTCTGATCAAGGCTCGAAGTTTAATGTTCAGCTTTCAACAAAAAGGGAAAGCCCCACCTCCACCCCCAGAACCCCTTCTTGCTTCAGCCAGCATGGGTGAGGGGAACCCATCCTTAATCATAGCCAGAGGTGTCTCAGGGCAAGCTCAGCAGGCAGTCTATTATTCTGAGTTCCTGAAGCAGACTGTAAGTGCAGCCAAGGTGGGTAACACCCCCTGGGTCCTATTGTTTGGTCTACTGTGGTAAAAAAGATCTTTCAGGCCTGCTCAAGGCTGAGGGAAGGGCTCAGACAGGCTCATATAACTTAGACTCTTCCAGAGGCAAGGCAGTGGGGAGAACGGAACAATGAAGAAATGCAACGGTTCAGACCGTTGAATTGAGATGGGAGATGCAATGGGCTACTCCGATATCCAAAGAGTCCCAAGCCTCAGAAAACATCTTAATCTTTCTCAGGCGTTCCAGATGTCAGACTCAGAGTCTAAGTGACTAAATTTTTCTCCTGGAAAAGTACAAAGTTACTTTGGGGGCAGGAATGCCAGACACCTTATATTACATGAATGGTCTCCTATTTCAATCCCTTGTCCCACTTTCAGGACAAATAGCCATCTTGAATTTGAGCCCATGAAGACATATCTACTAACAATTATGGAATCCACCCCCACCCCCAACTTCACTCACTCAAGGCAGTTTTGCTGCCTACAACCTGGCATCACTGCCAACCCATGGGGAGATGCCTTGGAGCTGGCAAGAAGCAACAGATTGGTGCTTCCTTTCTGCTTCGTGCTTTTGCTCAGATCTTGTCTGTGCTCTAACATCAGCCTAGACGACACCTCTCCCAGGTAGTGCAAACAAATGATGGTGGTAATGGTGGCAAATGGAGGAAGGGAGCCTGGATGCCTGCAGGGAGAAGGACGATTCCTTCTGCCACTTTCTTATCAATGGCATTGACTTGGAGTTAGGAGAGAGAATAGTAAAATTAAAGGCATACACACATCTTAAGCAGGACTGTCCTGAAGGATTTCAGTGGGATAGGCTTTTTTACCTTAATATTTATCCAAAGGAATGGGTTTTATTTTAAATTAGGTATCTCCACAGGAGTGGTGTATGTGTATGTGTGTGTGTACACAAGCATGCATACACGTGTTCAATGGAGATCAGTAGAGCTTTCATCCCCTTCCATTCCTCCTTTCAGCAACCTGTGCACCCTCTCTTCTCTGTTCCACCTCTTCCCAAATTACAAACATTATAACACTGCATTGTATGCATTACAATTATGTGTCTAGTTCACATGGGTCTTCCTCAGTAAGCTGCAAGTTCTTAGCAGGAATGATGGTGTTTTCATCTTTGACTTATCAGGACCCCACACTGTCACTGGCTTTTAACAAAGGCTCTACAGATATTTGCTAAGATTGATGGAATAAAAAAGAAGGTTAGAGATTGGCTAGATGACGCTCACTCAGCAGGTAAAGGCATTTGCCACTCAGCTTGACCACCTGAATTCAATTCCCAGGGCCCACATGGCAGGAGAAGACATTCTGACAATTGTCCTCAACAAGGACACTGAAGCACCCCACCACCTCCAACATAAATATAAGACATTTAAAAAGGATGTTAGTTTCTCTTCTCATTGGGTGGTGTCTAGGACTTGGTTGGATTTTGGCAATAACCTTCTTTTTCTGTCTTGCTTCCTGCAGATGACATCGGTTGCTAAGGTCTATTATAGTCAGACAACTCAGACAGAGAGCCGGCCACTAGTGGCCCCAGGAATACGTCGGAGGAGGGTCCTGACGAAAGACGGTCGGAGCAATGTGAGAATGGAGCATATTGCTGACAAGCGCTTCCTCTACCTCAAGGATTTATGGACGACCTTCATTGACATGCAATGGCGCTACAAGCTTCTGCTCTTCTCTGCAACCTTTGCAGGCACTTGGTTCCTCTTTGGTGTGGTGTGGTATCTGGTAGCCGTGGCCCATGGGGACCTGTTGGAGCTGGGACCTCCTGCCAACCACACGCCTTGTGTAGTGCAGGTGCACACGCTTACCGGAGCCTTCCTCTTCTCCCTGGAATCCCAGACCACCATCGGCTATGGTTTCCGCTACATCAGTGAGGAATGCCCTCTGGCCATTGTACTTCTTATCGCACAGCTTGTACTCACCACCATTCTGGAAATCTTCATCACAGGTACCTTCCTTGCAAAGATTGCCCGGCCTAAGAAGAGGGCTGAGACTATCCGTTTTAGCCAGCATGCAGTTGTGGCTTCCCATAACGGGAAGCCTTGCCTTATGATCCGGGTTGCCAATATGCGTAAGAGTCTCCTCATTGGATGCCAGGTGACAGGCAAACTGCTTCAAACTCACCAGACAAAGGAGGGTGAGAATATTCGGCTCAACCAGGTCAACGTGACTTTCCAAGTAGACACAGCCTCTGACAGCCCCTTTCTCATTCTACCCCTGACTTTCTACCATGTGGTAGATGAGACCAGCCCCTTGAAAGACCTCCCGCTCCGCAGCGGGGAGGGTGACTTTGAGTTAGTGCTGATCCTAAGCGGGACAGTGGAGTCCACCAGTGCCACCTGCCAAGTTCGCACTTCCTACCTACCGGAGGAGATCCTCTGGGGCTACGAGTTCACGCCTGCTATCTCGCTGTCAGCCAGTGGCAAATACATAGCCGACTTCAGCCTTTTTGACCAGGTTGTGAAAGTGGCATCCCCCAGTGGTCTCCGCGATAGCACTGTACGCTATGGAGACCCAGAAAAACTGAAGTTGGAAGAGTCGTTAAGAGAGCAAGCTGAAAAGGAAGGCAGTGCCCTCAGCGTGCGCATCAGCAACGTCTGATAGCCTGCTCTCTCCTCCCCAGCGCTTGGGCCTTTTCCTCTTCCAGTGCCCAGGGAAAAGGATAGATCTGGGTTCGCTGGAGAGCCCCGGAAGCACCCACCCTCTACTTCCTCTTAACCTGGTGGCCTGTGAGCAGTCTAGGCCTCCTGGAGTCCTACTTTTTCCTCTCACTGTCCCTCTGTACCTTCCTCTACTACTACACCAACGTACATGACTCTTAAGCCAGCTTGGGGGAAGGAGAGGGAAGATTAGGCTGATGTGGCTTGAAAGGCCTCAGCCATGCTTGGAGATTCGTATTCCGAGGACCATGTGATTGGATGGATAGACTCCCCCCAAACGCCCACAACTAGTAAATTTGATGCCTTGAGACTGGACCTCCCTCCTTTTCCGTTCCATCTAGTAAAGTTCCATAAAGCAGAACTCTCTCAGAGAGTCACTCTATGGTCTCTGCCCTTGGAAGTGCAGGGATCTGAAATCAGTTTTCCCTGGGCTCTCTACCAAATCCCGAAGAAGCCAGAGTATGCCATGGTGTTTTAATTTCTGCTGGTAACTCCTGACAGACCTGGACTCTTGGTCACCACCTAATTTTCCCTCTCCAGTTAGTTTTCAAGTGGCTCTTCTCAGGATGGCCAGTTCTCTCTCAGCTATTTCCATAGAACTGGGGTTGACCTGAGAAACACAGCTATCACCTTTCCTGTAGCCATCCTGGATTCTGAGAAATTCAATTTTAGAAGTATTGTCTAATACTCTGGTCCTGTCCTTTCAGGCAGCCTTGTCCTGGAAAGATTTGTTTTCTTGTTTCCTGGGAATGGGAAAACCTTAGCCAATGCGTGCGTGCGCTCTCTCTCTCTCTCTCTCTCTCTCTCTCTCTCTCTCTCTCTCTCTTTCCTCTTACTTTTTCGACATAGGGTCTTACGATGTAGCTCTGGCTGTCCTTGAACTTACTATGTTGTCTAGGCTGGCCTTGAACTCACAGATATCTACCTGTCTCTGCCTGCTATATACTGGGATTAAAGGCATGAGCCAGTATGTGGAGCCCCCAATGTTCTCTTAGATAAGTCCAGTGCCCAGACCCCAGGAAAATATCTAAAAACACTCCGGATAACACTGTACCAGTTTTGTTGCTTCCTTTTCTCTCAATCCCAGACTCCCTCTTCTCTTAATCCAACCTTTTGAAGTAAGAGAGGGAAACATAGTCATTTGCCATTCTTAACATTGACCTATTAAAACTAGTCACAGAGCACAGATTCCCCAGGAAAGTTGAACCAACTCCTCAGATTTCCAGATTGCTGTACAGAGCCTATGGGGCTTTGTGATGTTTTGTTACAGTTTGGGCTGAGGCAGACCTCTGGCTGACAGCCACTATTTTGTTCCATTTCCTGGTGCCCTACTGAAAAGTGCCAGCCAATTTATGAGGCAATGCTGGGAGGAGAAACTTATATTCTGATCTCAGCCATTCTAACACTTGGCATAAAATGATGAAAACCAGCCTCATGTTCTCCTCTTTTCTGCCTACGGGCTAGTTCCAGGCAAATTACAAAGGCAGTTTAAGATCACACCCAGGCCATTCCTAGTTCTCTGGTGAGGGCTGTGACAGGGATCACGGAAGGACATTTTAAGCACCAGGTCCTGTTCTAGTGAGCTATGGCTGCACTTGGCTACCCAGGAAACCTCCCAAGACAGTTTAGCAGGAATGATGTAACTGTTGATGTAAGGTGGACTTGACCAATGACAAGCTACACATCTATACAGAACGTATGCACGGATCTCCGTGCAAAGCCTTGCAGAGAAGCCCAGAAGATCCCAAGGCTGAACTGATCTCAACTGTGCATGGTCCTTTTACATTGGTCTTCCCTTGAACTCAGTTAACTGTAACCTGAAAACGAAGAGCTTTCAGCCTCTCCTACTGTAAAGCTCACCATTATCCTCCAACTCTTATCAAAACAAGAACCAGAAGAACCTGAATGTCGGAAACAAAGAGCAGAAGGCAAGAGCCAGCCAGCTTCTGTGCTTTCAAATATATTCAGCACTGTGCTTACCTGACCGTGCCAGTGTGCAAGGACCAAACGTACTGCTGTGTGTGTGTCTTTTTATCCTGTGGCAACTTATCCTCTGTCCTGTCTCTTCTTCACATTGCTGCTTCTCCTGAGGGAATTACCCTCTTCCCAGAGCCTTGTCTAAGGCCCAACTCTCCTCGGGTTCTTGGATAACAATGTGGGAGAGCATTTCCTGCCTTAACCCCTTTTGAGCTTCCTCTACAAGCCCAGGCTTTGCCCTAAGTTGCACTTTAAAACCATTCTGTCCTGTTAATTCAGAACGGCACCTTTCTCCAACAAGCCCTATGTTCTGCATGAACAACTCCCACTCTCAACCCTAAGCGGTTCTTTAGATCCCAGCCCGAAATCTCTCACCTGGAATCCTTTTTCAGGATGTAGGACAAGCTTTACTAGCAGCCATGACTGACGAGAAACGGGTTTCCTGTCTGTACTAGCTAGAGACTTGGAATGTCAGGAGAGTAACAGGTGCACGGATTCTAAGTAGGATGGGAGATTTCAGGTGGCCAAAACAACCAATGGGGAAGGATATCCAGAGTGAGAAAAATGAGAAAGATGGGGCCAAGGGACCTAGTAAAATGAAACCCAGAGTCTTACTTATGACTGACACACAAGAGGTGGGTGGAAACTTGGGAGATTGGGATATGATATATATGTTTCTCTAAGGAGAAAAAGAGATAATATATAGAGAGATATGTATATAGATGTATGTATACCCAAAGATATGGGATGTACAGAAAGGAAGTATTTAGACTTTAACAAAGGGACAAAAATTTTGCCTTGGTTTGGGGCGGGTAGGATAACTGGATCTTCTGTGTTGTGCTCAGCAGAACAGTGAGAGTAGCTCATGGTTTTAAGTTTGATGGAAAAGGGAGGGCTAGAAACTGTCCTTTTCATCAATAAAGGAGCATCTATCAAGGTTTGATGAATTGTGTTGATAGGACAAGAGAAAAGGTGGGAGGAAACAGGTCACAGGAATGCCCCACCCACGGGGAGCTAGGAAAATCCACCACTCACACTATGTGCTGCCTATCCCTGGCAACAACCCGCCATCGCACAACTTCTAAAAGAAGCAAGCAAGGGAGCAAGGGAGCAAGCAAGCAGAAGCATCCTTCTATTTTCCTCTCTTCTTCCACCAGGGTGGGAGCTGTAGGTCCAGGCCCCATCATTAAAAACTGAGAAGCTGAAATTGTAGTGTCTGGGAGGCATTACCCCTAGAATGCAAACGCTGGCACTAATGAGCTGTTGAGCTCAAGATACTCTCAAGGCAGAGGCCCAAGCTTATATACAAGATTCTTAAAGAGGGTACTTTGTATGTCATAGTCTCAGACCTGGCGTGGAGGCATGTGGAATGCTATGGTTACGAGGCTCTTTGATGAAAATGCAGAATGCAGCTTTCCTCTTCCCCAGAGGCTGATGCAGTTCTATGTGAGGCTTCTGAAATCCCTAAACTGGGTTTCACTTAATTCCAGCTGCCTCCCACTTCCTGAAACCCACACCAGCTAGCATGACTATGCAGGGCTTTCCCCGAGGTCAGCAGAAAAAGAAAAGTAGTCATAATGTTGCTATTAGCCAGGGACGTTGCACGTTCTCCAAGGCTTGCTACCACAAACCTTTACCCCTGCTAGCTAACCTAGTTGTTGCAAAATAACACATTACCTATGCCATACAGTTAGCTGGGCTTCCAGGCCCAGTATTAGCCAGTGCTACTGAAGCCTAAGTTCTAGGGATGATTTTTCTACACACTACATTAAAGACTAAACCAGGTCAAATGTATTTAGAAAAAAGATGTATGAGGTATTTTTGGTTTATTTTTGTCTGTTCAGAACAAACTACTAAATAAACTGGATGAATCTCTTGTTCTCACCGTGTCTTCTTTTAGAAATGGAAACCTATCTTGTTATCAAGGTTTGAACTCATAGGCTGAGTCTGGGGAGAGGAGGGTTCCATTAGGCTCTGGTGGGAGAGCTTCATCCTGTGGCCAGCCTTTCCTGCTGACTTTCCCTTGTACTCAAAACATTTCAGTAACGGCTTCACCCAATCCGTCACCAGCCTTTTCTTGCTCCTTCCCTTGTTAAGGTAAGATCCCTGGACAAATACATTCAAATTTCAATTTTTACATTTTTGGAAAGTTATTTATTTATTTATTTATTTATTTATAGACAGAGTTTCTGTCTCCTTGTGGAGGCAGGAAGGGGGGAATGGACTAGGGGTTCCTGGGTGGTGGGGGGAATGGGGTGAGGGGATAAAATCTGAAATGTAAACATAATATCCAATAAAAAAATATGAAAAAATGAAAAAAAAAAACCTAGCAAGATTTAATAAATACTAAGACTCAGGACTCCAAAAACTGGATTAGCTAATTCCAGGAGTCAAATTGCTCTGGACTGGACACTGTCCCATTTGGACAGTGATTTTTTTTAGTTCATTTTTCCTTTCACACTATAGGAAACACTCTTTGGATGGTTTTCTTTACACATCCTCAAGGCCCTGGAAGTGTATTTTAATTAGAAGGCATTTAGAAGGCATTTCTATCTCCAGGTATCAGAGTAATAGACTTCTCATGTATTCTTACCTACTATTAGCTTGAGAAAGTTGCGGTCAGTATCCAACCCCAAATACTCTGACAAGAAACAACAGGTTATAACCGTTGACTTTTGGTCCTTAAGATGAAAGGACAAACAGAAGAGGAAAAATTGGGCCCCCAATCATTAATAAATCGACATTTAGAAAACACTACATGTGAGTCATAAGACATTTTACATTTTAGATGAAATAACCTGACTTCAAATCTGTAGTTCCTGGAACTCACTCTGTAGACCAGGCTGGCCTCGAACTCAGAAATCCGCCTGCCTCTGTCTCCCAAGTGCTGGGATTAAAGGCGTGCGCCACCACTGCCCCGCAAATCTGTAGTTCTTACACACGGAAATAAGTGGTATATAATACATATAACCAAGGGTGAAGCAGTTAGCATATGCTAGTACAAAATAGAGACTTAACATATTCTAGAAAAAAAAAATCTGTGGGAAACATTTCACAGGTAAGGCAGGAAATGGTATCTGTTCAAAAGTTCTGCCATTTTCTGTAGTTCACGCATATGATTCCAGGGACAGGTTGTTTCATTTGACTAGTAGTTTCCTTTCCTTCTGGAATTAGTGTCTCTCCTACTTATTAGGCCAGCCATGGAGGGAGCATTAGCTGAGGCTTTTCTTCCAGAACACCAAAAAAAAAAAAAAAAAAAAAAAAATCAATCAAACAAAACAAAAAACCAAAAAAACCTTACTTTATATTCAGACTCTCATATTCTCTACAGAAACTAAGCTTCACTTATCTACAACTCACAAAGAAAAATATCAAACCAGGGATATAAAGAGTAACAATGAGAGAGAATATCAGAAAGACTTAAAGAAGAGATTGAGAAAAAGAAACAGAAATTAGAATTCCATATCAACATTTTATTTGTTCATTACACAATCATTATGTTATCCTGGGCTAGACAGGCCTACTATGAATTCCAGTTCTGCTACTAGTTGGCTATGTGTTTTATTTACTCTCCATAAATCCTGATTTTGCTCATCAATAAAGGTAGCGATATCTACTTTACATTAAAAAGTAGTTAGTATGTCTGACAATTGGGATAAGTCCTTAACAAACAACTATTATGAATCAAAATAATTTAGGCCATATATACCGTGATAATAATACATTACCATTCAAATAACTCTTGACAGGCTAGACTTGTAATATCAAGCCAGACAGTCTGTGTGAGTTACTATGTGTCTGAGACTGTTATACAAAAAAAAGTACAAATAAATAAAGATATACTTTCTACTCTCAAGAACCCTACAATTTAGTTATAAGGTTATTTGAATGGTAATGTGTTATCACGGTATATATGGTGAATGCATAGTAAAAAATGAACAGAGGTAGTTATTAATCTACACCATGTAATTACATCAAAGTATTGAAATACCAGAATATGACTGTAAGGTTCCTATGGCTCATTCAAAGGATAAATGTGAAGTGTAGGATGAGAGACGTCTAGGCTGAATGGAGCCACTTCTATAGTAATCTAAAAGACATTCCCTTAGGAGCAGGTTCAACTTGTAAGATCAAAGCAGTCTGTGTCAGTTACCATGTGTCAGAGACTGTAATACATTACAAGAAAGTACAAAGAAATAAAGATATACTTTCTACTTTCAGGAACAATTTAGTTGAAACTGAAAACATTGTAAAATAAAGTATTACGTTTTTAAAAGTTGATTATAAGTGCAGTTAAGAAACCAGAAAAAGAATGAAAGAGTTTGGATTCTTTGGCAAGAAACTAATAGTGGTAGGGTTGAACGGCATGGGTGAAGGGCCGATTTTGACCTACTTGAAGAGTGCTTGAAAAGAACGGAGTTGACAGTACTCCAGGGATGACAATCTAGACGTATTTTGGCAGGAACCTTCCTATCAGGATAAAAACACGAGAACTATTTTATCTTAGGCTTGTTCTTTCCATCTATGTTTTCCACTCTCAGTCCTCCAAGCCAGTTCTGCGGGATGTAGCAGCAGATCGCAGCTCACTGTGTCAAGAGTGCTCCTCAGTTGGCCCGAGTGGGGAACGCGGAAGCAGTGGTTACTAAAAACAAAGTTCACCCAGTTCCAAGATATCTCAGCCACTCCGGGATTTCCGGACAGCGAAAGTGTCACGAATGGGAAACCGGAAATCCCGCCTCCGCCGGAGGAAGCTGCGGATGCTAGCTAGCCAATCCCGAGGAAGGCAATAGTTCCGGGGAGACAGCTGAGAGCCGATGCAAGGCCGTAGGCCGGAAGTATTGTGGGGGCGGGACTTCGAGCCGGAAGTGATCTTTCCTCGGTTATTACTGTCGGCGCTCCAGCAGGGGAGATGCTCCAGGCGGCCGAGGGGTGTGAGCCGGAGGACGGTTAGGGAGAGGGGCGCAGTGTGGACCCGGGGCCGGGCGGGTGGGCGGGTGGGCCCGCACTCAGACCATGAGCTACACCAGGCACTGGGGGGAATGGATCCTGAACTTTCGGGTGCCGCCCGCCGGGGTGTTCGGCGTGGCCTTCCTGGCCCGGGTCGCCCTGGTTTTCTACGGTGTCTTCCAGGACCGGACTCTGCTCGTGAGGTACACCGACATAGACTACCACGTGTTCACGGACGCCGCGCGTTTCGTCACGGAAGGGCGCTCCCCTTACCTGAGGGCGACGTATCGCTACACCCCGCTCCTGAGTTGGCTCCTCACTCCCAACATCTACCTCAGCGAACTCTTTGGCAAGTTTCTCTTCATCAGCTGCGATCTCCTCACCGCCTTCCTCTTATACCGCCTGCTGCTGCTCAAGGGGCTGGGGCGCCGCCAGGCCTGTGGCTACTGCGTCTTCTGGCTGCTTAACCCCTTACCCATGGCGGTGTCCAGCCGAGGCAACGCAGACTCCATCGTCGCCTCCCTGGTGCTTACGACCCTGTACTTAATAGAGAAACGACTCATCGCGTGTGCCGCGGTGTTCTATGGCTTCGCGGTGCACATGAAGATGTATCCGGTGACCTATATCCTCCCCATAGCGCTCCATTTGCGGCCGGAGCGTGCCGATGACGAGGGTCTTCGGCAAGCCGGGTACTCTTTCCAGGCTCGTTTGTACGACTTCTTGAAGAGGCTGTGTAGCTGGAACGTTCTGCTTTTCGTAGCAGTTGCAGGACTCACGTTTTTTGCCCTGAGTTTCGGTTTTTACTATAAATATGGTTGGGAGTTTTTGGAGCACACCTACCTTTATCACCTGACTAGGAGGGATATCCGACATAACTTTTCTCCGTACTTCTATATGCTGTATTTGACTGCAGAGAGCAAGTGGAGTTTTACGCTGGGGATTGCTGCTTTCCTGCCACAGTTCATCTTGCTTTCAGCCGCGTCTTTTGCCTATTACAGAGACCTTGTCTTCTGTTGTTTTCTTCACACATCCATTTTTGTGACTTTTAACAAAGTCTGCACCTCTCAGTACTTTCTTTGGTACCTCTGCCTTCTGCCTCTGGTGATGCCACTAGTGAGGATGCCTTGGAAAAGAGCTGTGGTCCTCTTAATGTTCTGGTTCATAGGACAGGCCTTATGGCTGGCTCCTGCATATGTTCTAGAGTTTCAAGGAAAGAACACCTTCCTGTTTATTTGGTTAGCTGGCTTGTTCTTTCTTCTCATCAACTGTTCCATACTGATTCAGATTATTTCCCATTACAAGGAGGACCGCCTAGCTGAGAGAGTCAAATACGACTAATGAGTTCTGGATCTTCTGTGTAACATTCTGATTATTCCCTGTGGACTAGAAAAGATTTGGAAGTTTTCCTCCCTGAACGTTCTAATCACTCTAGTGAAAGTCCCCTTGTTCCAATAGAAATTAAAACCAGTGTTGGCCTTATTTGTAAAGGGGGCCCAGTAACTGAGGTCCATCCTTTAGAAGTCTTAGGACTCATTTGTTTGATGAGAAGTAAATCTTTCTTGTTTGACAGTTGAAAATCCGGATAAGCTAGAAGATGCTGAAATATTTTTGAACAGTAGAGGAATAGACGTAATGTCTCCAGCAGTGTTTGTTCCTGTCCCGCTGTGCCGCTGTTGTACCTTCAGCCCCTGCCTTTTCTTTTTCCTTGCAGTTCTGACAGCTGTGGAAATTTACAAAGTTCCTAAAGGACATATAAAGTATTTTATTTTTACATATAAAGTATTATCAGTTCCGTGCTCAGTTGGGAAAGTTGTAAATTTTTGTATTAAATGTGGGGGCTTAGAAGATAACTAATCCAAAGAATTTAAATTGTGATCATGTTTTTGCTTTGTAATTTAGTTTGTCAGCATTAGTACCAGTGGTATTCGTTTTATACAACAAGATTAAATGTAAACTCATCCATCTTTAGACCTGAGTTTTTTTAAAAAAAGAAACGGAAGGTTATTAACATGTACATGCTTCTCCTTTTTCTAATTGCTAGAAAGACTTTCATCTGGAGCTTAAGCTGAGTATTGTCTGTTGTAAAAGTAGTAGAATTTAGATGATAAAGCCTAAGGTTTGAGTATAACGTCATTTGCTCTATTCTGGTTTTATTACTAAATTGTTACACTAGAGAACATTGTTGATAAGGCATAAATCCTACACTCTGAAAATTCCATGGTAGGAAGACTTGCGGGAGACTCCTGTAAAGCCCCGGTGGTGTCATTGTTTGGACTCACTGGTCTAGATCAAGAGGTCATAAGGGATTTGAGGATTTACAGAAATGAGGCTGTGGTGGGCAGATCTTTTTGATTGTCACGAAGTAAATACGGTGACAGGGAAATACTTTCTCAGCTGTATGAGTGAACATTCTAAAGTATTTGTTCCGAACATACAGCCTGCCTCTGTTGAGGGCTTTCTAACACTCAAAGATGTAGAGGCAGTAGATGAGTATAATTTTGTGGTCGTGATTTTGTTTTTCAGAGTCAGCTCCTGAAAATAATTGCTTCTCCAGAAAGGTATTTTTTTTCCTGTCACGGCGAGCCTAAAAAGCCTTTGAGAATAAAATATTTATAGGTTGGTCATAATTAAAAATTCTATTAGTGGCAGCGTTTCTTTGCTGGCTTCCTTTTGGGATTGGCCTTAGAGTAATAGGTGGCTTTTCTGTTGCTTACTGTGTAAGAAAAGTGGTCAATTGTAGAAGACAGTGACTTTCCTAAAATGCCAAGATCCAGATTTCTCATTAGCTCATAACAGTTCACTGCTTAAGACAGCTTAAGTCGTGGCTTTCCAATTATGGCATATGAGTCTTTTAAAATTATTATGGGGATTGAAACCCCCGTTCTAGGCAAGTAGTCTGCCACTGAGCAATGTATCCAGCCTCAAGTGAATTTTTGAAATGAAAATTTGAGCAAGAAAAGTATATTCATGTGTTTGTATAGGCCTGACTTTTGTTGTTTTTTTAGACAGTCTTAGTACAGGCTGGCCTCAGACTTTGTTTGCTCAAGGTAAACTTGAATTCCTGATCTCCATGCCTCTACCTCCTAAGAGCTGAGATTACAGTCGTGTGATACTTACTGTGCCTGGCTCAGAAGTTCTTTATCAAAGAAATGCAAGTGTTTCTACAGGGATGCAGTTAATCTGCTGCAAACCTTCGTCTTTTTATTTGCTTTATATGTGTAGGTCTTTTTCATATATATCTGTGTTCCATGTGCATTCCTAGTGCCCAAGGTAGCCAGAAGAGGACACTGGATTTCCTAGAACAGATGGTTTTGAGCTACCATGTGAGTGGGTGCTAGGAATCCAACCTGAGAGCCTTCTAGAAGATCTGCTAGTGCTCTTAACCATTGAGCCAACTCTCCAGCCCCATGCTGCAAAAACATTTAGTAAGTTAAGTGGAGAAATGACTTGATCTTTTGGGTTTTACTTCTGTCTTGCAGCTTTTTAAAGTTTTATTTGAGGAAGAGGCACACGTATCAGTCGCGTGTGGAGGTCAGATGTACTCTGGACAGCAGAGGACAACATGTGGTAGTCAGTCTTCCTCTTTCCATTATGCTGGCCCTGGAGTCAAACTTGGGTTGTCAGTCTTGGCAGCCGGACCTTTTTATACTGCACTGTCTGGTCACTTTGGCTTCTTTCCATTTATGATATCTTTTGCTTCCTTATAAGTCCTTAAAGAATACTTTAAAATTGTGTAGCTCTTTGACTTATTTTCTGTGTAATTCTCTTGTTCCTATACTGGCTGCATTATCTTTATGTCACTATAGCAAATACCTATTATAAGTTAACTTATAAAGAGAAAAGGTTTATTTGGGGCCATGGATTTAGAAGTTTCACTTTGAGATTGGTTGGCCTTGTGGCCTCAGTCCTGTGCTGAGGTACATATTGTAGCATGAAGACATGATAAAACAAACTTCACCTCATTTTGGGTGCAGAAGATACAGTACCAGACTTGGGCCTCTCAGATTCTTTTGAGGGCAAACCCCTAAGCCTTAAAACCTCACAATGGGCTGGCCTAAAGTTTTCACAGCTTCCCAACTGTGCCACAGGCAAGGAAGCAAGCTTTTAACATCTGGGCCTTTGTGGGGAGAGTTCAGATCCATACTATAGGCATCAGCTGTGTAAGATAGACTGATTTACAGGCAAGCATTAATTACTAGATTAAGAATTTTTCTTCAGATAGGTTGCAATTTTTTTCTGTAACTGCTTTTCTGATGTCTCCAAAATGTCTTTAAAGGCCTCAAGTTAAGTTCCCTGAATTAGGGTCATTATTGTCTGTTTTGTTTTTAAGTTGTAGGAGATAGGGCTTTGTATAGCTCAGGTGATCTCAAACTTGTTATGTAACAGGCTGGCCTTGAACTCATCCTCTTGAGTCTACCTCCCAAGTACTAGGATTAACAGGTGTGCTGGACCAGACCTAGTTTGGATTAGATCCTTCGGAAAAGCTGTGATAATTATTCACTACTGGGCAACTCAGCAAAAGAATTCTTAAAACCGTAGATCTGTTACTGACACCTCACCATCTGGATTTTATAAGTTGTGTAATGATGTTTCATAAGTTGTATCAAACTTGTTCTTTAATTTATGGCTGAATATATTGTTATTTTTTTTTTAACATCAGCTGTTATTTTATATTACTACCTATACTCTTGCCATCTGTGCTGTGAGTTATGAGTAGAAAAGAAAAATATGAAAAATTATACCTGTGGTGGTCTTTAAATGCAATCTCTTGTCATTTTCCTCACACTTTATTATGTGTGTGTGTGTGTGTGTGTGTGTGTGTGTGTGTGTGTGTATCAAGTGTTTATCAGTCTTGGGGATCGTCCCCAAGTACCATCACTTTTTGGCTTTTTTGAGCTGGCCAGATTGGCTAGGTTGACTGGTCAGCAAGCCCTAAGGATCTGCCTGTCTTTGCACTGAGATTCTAAGTATGTCTCAGTACCTAACTTTTGTTTTTTCTTTAAACATTAGCCATATAACCACTACTTTTCCCAGTCGAAACAGAATTGGCAACTAAGTAACCTTCCCCTTCACCAGAGTTAAACACACAACTTTTGTGGACAATTCTGTCTCCCTCCTAAGAAAACAAAGTTATCATCTTTGTGTTTTATGGCAAACTTCAAGATGAGAGGAAATATCCATATCCTTCATCTCCATCCTTTCCTCAGTGACAATAATTGCTTAACTGATTTTGTATCATGTTGCTTTTTCATTGTTAATCAATTTATTTACTCTGCCACAACTTAATTTTTATGACAACATTTCAGATTTGGTGTTTGGACTTAGTTTTATAGATGAGCTAAGTGGTTTAAAAATTAAATGGCTTCCTGATAAAAGACAGACAAAACTACAATTTTTAAGTGAATTTTTCTGACTAAAATAACATGCCCTTTTTACTGTGCTTTAGATTTTTTTTCCAGAGTGCCCAGCTCCAGCAGATGATTTCTGCAAAATAAATGGGACTCAGCACTTAACTGTGGCAGATGTCCTGACAGTCAATTTGACCTTCCTGATGTATATTTTTGTAAGGGGCAGTTCATCAATTCTACCAAGTTTCTCTGTGTGTGTTTGATGCCCTCAGGGGCCAAAAGAAGATGTTGGCTTCTTTGGGAATGGGATTACAAATGTAAGGTACTGGGAACTGAACCCAAGCCTTCTGGGAGACCAACAAGGGCTCTTAATTCCTAGCTCATTTCTATTGTTCTTAAACATTTCTCTTAGCGACTTCTAGATATTTAATACATTCAAATCCTCTTGTAGCTGGTCTTTGCTACTTTGTGGTTTCACTCACATTACTAGATGGGAGAGAAAGGATAGAGGAAGGAGAGAGAGTGTGTGAGATTCCTGAATCGAAGTCTTTCTTCAAGCACTACCACTAAGGAATCACAACCAACCCTGCCTCTGGGGCCCTAGCATTTGTACACCCACTGAAAAGATCCCAGAATTCCAAATATGACAATATCAGAAACTATCTGCAGCTGACAAAACCATGCCTCTTCACGAGGCAAATCATAATCAGCTGCTGGAGTCAGTCAGAAGCAGCCCCATAGCCTTGACACCTGGGATTAAAACAGAAGCACATGCTTAGACTATTTCTGTATTTAAAGAATCCCAAATTGTCGATGCATCCTCTCACACCTAGGTGTATTACATCTTTGTTACTGTCCTTTCCCTCCATTCACCCAGCCTAAGAAGTCAAATCAGTGTATTAGATCTGGTCTTACCTAATCGTAAATCAAGCTACAGGTAGTCTGTGATCATAATTCCCGAAGTTTATTCAGTTTCTTTTGTGGCTGAATAGAATTCCAGTGTGTGTATGTATCGCATTTTCTTCATTCACTGGTTCCACTTTTTAAATCATTATAAGTTGTGCAGCAGTAAACAAAAAACAAGAATCTCTGTGGAAGAACTTAAAAAGGCCTAGTTTGACTTTGGTTCTAGGAGTGTATAGTTGATTCCTCCTGTAGCTGTGTTTCTGTTTGAGACACCAGCATCCTAATGACCTCAGCAGCTGCCCCAGTTTACTGTCACAACAGTTTACAACCTCACCTGCGTTAATTTTCTTGACTTGAGCCATTCTGACCAGGGTGAAGACAAATCACATTCTACATCGCAATGCTAAGTTGTATGATGAGCATCCGTGTGTGTTCTAGGCTGATTAAGACCATAAGAGAGCATGGATCGCTAGGCGGTGGTGGCGCACGCCTTTAATCTCAGCACCTTGGGAGGCAGAGGCAGGTGGATCTCTGAGTTCGAGGCCAGCCTGGTCTACCAAGTGAGTTCCAGGACAGCCAGGGCTACACAGAGAAACCCTGTCTCGAAAAACCAAAGGGGGGGGGGGGAAAAGAGATTTCTACATCTAGACACATTGTTTTCCATCTGTAAAATGGGGATGAAAATATAATTAGAATATTACTTGGTAAGAAATTAGGCCAGGCATAGTGGCACATGCCTTTAGTCCCAGCACTTGGGAGGCAGAGGCAGCAGATATCTGAGTTCAAGGCCAGCTTGGTCTACATAGTGAGCTCCAGGACAGACAGCTACATAGTGAGACCCTATCTTGAAAAAACAGAGTTAAATTAATATGCCCAACATTCTTATGTTGGCACAGAATAAGCTACTCAATATTGAAGGCAAATAGGTGAAGAAAAACAAAAGCACTCAAATCCGGTCAGTAAAGGGGCTAATGAACTGAACAGTTCTCAAAAGGAGAAGCAAACTGACAGTAAACACTGAAATACAAGTTAAAAGTGCTCCTGAGGCTTGTCCTCACCCTCGTCAGAATGGCTTAAGTCAAAACAACGCAGGCCAGGATGCAGACTGCTGGGACAGTACACTGCGGCAGCTACTGTGGGCATCAGGATGCTGGTGTCTCAAACAAATATAGCTACTGGAGGAACCAGCTATCCCACTCCCAGGTCCAACATCTAATTCTACAGAGATACGGTTTTATTTCTATTTATTGCTGCACAATTTACAATGATCTAGAAAGCGGAACCAGCGATTAAAGGAGGTGAAGCATACATACCAGAGTTTTATTCAGCCATGAGAGTTACGGCATTTCCAAAGCAAAGGATTAAATTGGAATTATATGTATATATTATGTATATGTGTGTGGACACATACACACATAACTAGATGGTGGGATGAGAGGAGGGGACTATTCTAGAATTCCAAAGGAGATACAGACTTAAAGACAGGGTTTCTCTGTGTAGCCCTGGCCATCCTGGAATTAGCTCTGTAGACCAGACTGGCCTTGAACTCAAGACTTCCACTTGCCTCTGTCTCCCAAGTGCTGGGATTAAAGGCTTGCACCACCACTGCCTGGCACTAATCAGTGGAGGTTTGGCTTGTGCCCTCAATCTACATAACATTTTTCCATTGTGTTGTGTTGAGCGGGGCCGCCATTGAAAGGCTGGTGCTCTGTAGGTGGAAGTCTTCCGCCTGGGTCAGAAGCATCACAGTAGCATGAGCACATTGTGTTCAGCACCGCTCCAGCAGAACCATTCATTCAGTCAAAACGCATTAATATTCACTATGGTGAATAAAACCCAGACTAAATGGCAATGTTTCTAGCTGTGCAGACATGCTGCTAATTGCAATGTCTGCTATCAGAAGTGAAATGACACAGTGACTATTTAAAATAATTTGGAGCACGAATATTGGAAGTTCAGTTCATTTCACAAAGGAAATGTTTTAACCTTCTTTGCTCTCCGTTCTTCTGGCAGTTATTTATAGACCCTTGCCATGTGTCAAATGTGGTAATAGATGAGTCAAATAAAGGTTCTGCTTTGGAAGAATTGCCAGTAACATTAGAAACGTACTCTGCCAGTTAAACCTTATGTGAGACCCCATTAAGTTTTATAAAAATACTGTGGTTTTTAAGATGAGGGTGGATACTGTTTCTATATTTATTTTACAGATTAAAAACATTCTACTCAGAAACAAGTGACTTTCCGGAGTTGACGAGCTGGCTGCTTCAGCACTGGACCCTGTCACCTCTGACCCCACTTCTTTATTTTCTAACTATTTTGCAAGTTTCTCTTACTGCTACGTGAAAATGGCTGATTTCCTAGGGAAATATCATTTATGTAGAATGGACTAAACTTTTGAACTGTAAGCCAGCCCTGGTTAAATAGTTTCCTTTATAAGGGTTGCCGTAGTCATGGTATCTCTTCACAGCAGTGAAACCCTAAGTGAGACAAAGGTCATGTTTATTTTTGAAAGGTATGTTTAATCACTGACTGATTTTTATTTCAGTTTTAATTTTATTTTACATCCCAACCAAACTTTCTCCTCCCTCCTCTCAGTCTCTTCCTCCCAATGCCCCTCCCATCCCATCCACTCCTTCTCTGATACCTCAGAGATCCATGATAGAACCAAACACAAATGGGGAAAAAAGTCAGCAAAATGATTTTTAATGATATTTTAATGATATTTTTAATGACACCAATCTTGTAGATTGGTGTCGTAGATTGGTGTCTAGCTCAATTGTCATCTGAAAGGCTTCATGTAGGCTTAGATTTTTCAAAACCTACTTTAATAAGGGTTCTTAAACACTTCAACCTCCCTTCTAGCCCACCAGCAGAGGCAGTAGAAAAGAAAGGTTAACAGGAAACGGAGGGTGTGGTTCTGTTCAGAAACAGTTCTTGGGGGTTGGGGGGGGAGCGATTCTAGTCCTCTAGCAGAATACCAACACGAATCAGCAGCTGCAATCCAGTCCACTCAGCAGTCACCATTCATAAATTAGCAACGGCAGTTTGATCCAGAAGAAACTGAGAGGCTCTGCCAATTGGCCCAAGTCCAAAGAAATGTCAAGAAGCCTCTGGAATATCACAAGAAGTTCTTTGGTGAGTTACTTTCTACAAGGTTGACTACTTTCTACAAGGTCATGACAAGCAAGTATCAGTAACACGCTACGAGGTGAGCCAATGCCAGAGCCTCCTCCCACTGTCTATGGGGTCATAGTTATGGTTTTTTTTTTTTTAAACATCACATGCCCTCTCACATGTCTACTTTAGCAAAACATCTTCTCACCCGTGTCTGCTTCAACAAAACATTTTTTTCACTTCCTGCCCCAGCAAAACATCATATGACATAACTGAGTTTCCAAAGAAACCAGAAATTTCCACTTCAGCTTTACCCGGCAACTGAAACAGATACAGAGACCCACAGCTAAACATTAGGGAGAGCTTGGGAAATCCTGTGGAAGATGGGGAAGAAGGATTGTAGGAGCCAGAGGGGTGAAGGATACCACAAGAAACCCCACAGAATCAACTAACCTGGGCACAAAGGGGCAGACAGAGACTGAGCTGACAACCAATGGGGCTGATGTAGGCACTTCACATGTATGATGTAGGCACTTCACATGTATGAAATTTCAAATGTCATTCATTTGACCTCTTGTTTCTCAGGACCTACACACTCAAAAGAGAACTGACTTGGGAGAGCTGTCCTCTGATCTCCACGTATGCATGGTGGCATATATGCCCCCCAAATAAATGAATCAGTAAATTACTAAAAATATGTATGCTTTGTCCAATGTCCAAAATAGTACATTTAGTAGGACTGGAACCCAGATCTTTTGGGACTTGCATCACTCCTACCTCTGGTGAACATTTTTCTATGATAAACAGGAAATGATCTACTGGGCTCTAGAAATCTGGAAGTGCAGGGAAAAAACTAGTTCAATGATCATCCATTCATACAGTGGATAGTACTAGGTGTCAGCTTTGGTTACATAGTCAGATAGGTTCTGGGAATAAAGACAATGAAAATAGCAGTTCTCCCTTCAAGGAATTCATAGTCTGATACAGGCAACTGATGGAAAAGTGATTGTAACTTGCAATTCAATGGCTGAAATAAAATGTACACATAATCCACCCTTGGTCTAGATAAAGCTAGTGTCGAACCTGGCATGGATAGGTTAAGATGTTATCTGCTTTCCTTTAATACTGGATAAATAGCAGTGACTTTAAAAACTTGAGTGCTTAAAATCAGTCGCCCAGTGCCTGAACTGGCCATCTCCTGTGAAGGGATCGAGACACCAACACAGCCATACAACCTTTGACCTACAATTTGTCCTGCCTACAAGATGTGCTGGGGTAAAAGTGATGCAGAACGTGGCCAACTAATGACTGGTCCAGCTTGAGACCCACGCCATGAGAGGGAAGCCACCCCTGACACTGCCCAGAGGGCTAAGAGCCAGAGACTGGATAGCTCGGAGACCCACCATAGAACCAAACAGGAATGGGAAAAAAAGTCAATGAAATGATTCCTGATGATATTCTGCTATACTCATAAATCAATGTCTAGCTCAGGTGTCATCAGAGAGGCTTCACCCAGCAACTGATGGAAACAGATGCAGAGACCTACAGCTAAACATCTGGCAGAGCTTGGGGAATCCTATGGAGGGGGTGTGGATTGTAGAAGCTAGAGGGATCAAGGAAAACACACACACACACACACACACACACACACACACACACACACACCACAGAATCAATTAACCTAGGCCCATAGGAGCCCACAGAGACGGTGCCACCAACCAGAGAGCCTATGTAGGATGGACCTGGACCTTTCATACACGCTAGCTACAATTGTGTAGTTTGGTCTTCTTGTGGGACTCCTAACAGCAGGAGCAGGAGCTGTCTCTGACTCTGCTACCTGCCTTTAGGACCATTTCCTCCTTTTGAGTTGTCCTGTCTAGCCTTAGTAGAAGAGGAGGTGCCAAGTTTTACTGCAATTTGATACGCCATGGCTGGTTGATATCCATCCAGGCCAGGTCTTTTCTGAAGAATCATAAGGGGAGTGGATGGGGCAGGAAGGGGGATGTTGGGAGTAGGTCCTGGGAGGAGAGGACAGAGGGGAAACTGTGGCTGAGATGTCAGTGATTAAACAGACATTTATAAAAATCAACACCAGTTTTGTCTTAGTTAAGGTTTCATTGCTAGGAAGAGACAACATGACCACAGAAACACTTACAAGGAAAATTATTTAACTGGGGCTGACTTACAGATCAGAGGTTTAGTCCATTATCATCAGTGCAAGAAACATGGTGATGTGCAGATAGACATGGTGCTGGAGAAGAAGGAGTTCTGGTTTTAAAAATTACTTATTCATTTTATGTATGTGAGTACACTGTAGCTGTCTTCAGACGCACCAGACGAGGACATCGGATCCCACTATAGATAGCTGTGAGCCACCATGTGGGTGCTGGGAATTGAACTCAGGACCTCTGGAAGAGCAGTCAGTGCTCTTAACTGCTGAGCCATCTCTCCAGCCCAAGCTGAGAGTCCTACACTCAGATCAGCAGGCAGCATAAAAGAAACAAGTTTGAGTTTCTGAGACCTCAAAGCCTGCTCCCACAGTGATACATACTTCCTCCAATAAGGCCACACCTACTCCAACAAGGTCACACCTCCTAGTAGGGTCAGTCTCTGTGGGCCAAGCATTCAAATACCTGAGTCTATGAGGGGCTATTAAAGCCACCACAACCCTTAAAGAAAAAACAAAACAAAACAAAAAAACCCCCCAAAAACCCAAAAACCAAAACAACAAAAACAGTTTCTGAGACAGCTTCATGTAGCCCAGCTTGGCCTTGAACTTAACTGTATCGTCAAGAATCATCTTGACTCCTGATCCACATCTTAAGAGCTGGGATTGTAGGTATGTGCTCCATGCCAGGTTTCCACATAATGATGACTGAACCCAGGGTTTTGTGTGTACTAGGGGAGCGCCCTACCAACTAAGCCATTGCTCCTCACACGGCCTTTGTGATTGGTTCTTCTCTGTTCTGCTTCATCTCCCTCATCCCAACCACCTCACCAAAATTTACCATCTCTTCCCCCTTTGAAAAATCTGCAGCTCCTGCGGTTAAATTCCCTTCTTGTCTCTCTCACCAGTTCCTGTTAGGTTTAAGGGTGACCTTTGCAAAGCATGGTCTGGTACAGCACTTTTATTTTACAGTGCAGGTCATCTTGTCCTGTAGTTCCAGTGTGTGACTATGGCAGCTAGACCTTGAGTTCTATAAGGACTGGCATTATTTCTCACTGCTTATTTTCCAGGGATTTTCATAGACCCAAGCAAAGATGGATGAGAGTAGCCATCGTCACTGAGCTACTGAGGTACTCTCCCTACTCTCCCTGGTTTGTTGAATTGAGTTACACAGGAGTACATCAAGTGGGAGCTGGGGACAGTTGAGTCCTTCACACGGTGTCCATGGTGACAACTGTGAAAAGGGAGAGAAAGCAGTTTCTTACAGCCTGTCATTTCTAAATGCCATCAGTGTCTGCCTAGTTTTCTAAGTTAGAAATTTATAATCACCTCCTCTTCCTGCTTTTACTACCAGCCCCCATCTAATCAGTCACTAAATCCTGTCAGCTTTACCCTTTAATGTTCCCAGTGCCTGCTGGCATCTTGCCATCACCCATTGCCTGCTCTCCAGTGCAGGCCCTCATTATCTCGTGTCTGGAATCGATAGCTCTGACTGGTCTTGCTTTCTGTCTCTCTTGCCCTTCATTCCACCCCTCATCTATCCTCCCCACTGCTGCCACAGTCTGCTTTCTAAGGCACATCTGTTCTGTCACCATTCTGATGAAAGCACCCTAGGAGACTCTGTGACCTGCAAGAAGTCCAACCACCTCAGCACCTTCTGTCTTGCCCCACTTTCCCTCCCTCAGCCTCATTCTGGTTCACCAGATAATGCAGTTTTCAGAAACGACCCCAGTGTGTAGCCCTCATTTGTGCTGTCTCTCTGCCAAGTGGGCCTGCCTGTCTCCTGGCTTTCAGATCGGGTGCCACCCACTCTTCAAGACCTAGCTCACAAGCCTCTTTATAAAAACTGGAGAGGTTAGCTAGTAAGGAAAAAAAAAAAACAGTTGTAAGGCTGGGTACCTAAATTTTTGAAATACTATTATATTTCATTAGGCTTTTATTTCTTTCAGAATAGATTAGCTCCTGAGGACAATTTGTGTGGGTATGTGCATGCATGAGTTTGTGAGTGTGTGTGTGTGTGGTGTATGGGTGAGTGTGTGTGTGTGTGTGTGTGTGGTATGTATGTAGTGTGTGTGGTATGTATGTGGTGTGTGTGGTGTGTGTGTAAGTGGAATGTGTATGGTGTGTGAGGGTGTGTGAGTGTGTGTATGTGTGAGTCTGTGTGAGGTATGTATATGGTATGTGGTGTGTGTGTGTGTGTGTGTGTGTGTGTGTGTAACAAGTGCAGTGGGACAGGGCAGGAAGCAATGTTCACTGAGAAGCATCTGTGAGCCTGTGTATGTTTCATACTTCCTTTACTCTAACTGCCAAAATAAGTTTTTCAAGATATCTGCTGTTTTTGTCAAAAACAAACAAATAAAATAAGTAAATAAATAAATAAGTTCGGAGGAAATAATCCTCCTTTCCACAAGATCAAAGGCTGGTAAAAAAAAAAAAAAACCTGTCTAGTTTTTACGTGTATGCAATTTTATGATTCTCTTTCTTTCTCATCTACCCAATCTCTTTTCTTTCCCGCTTCCTTCTCCCCACCCTTTTCTAATTGATCTTGCAGAAGGCAATCGGAGAGCTCCAATGTTTTCAAAACTCTTTTCTAATTAGGAGGAAGAGATGGTCCGTAAGACGCTGCCAGTTTCAGACTGACAAGGTCTCTAGAACCTGGGAACAAGGCCAAAAATGTCACCCTCCGAAAGTGACAACGAGAAGTCGATGAGATTAATCACTATGATAATCGTCCCAGGAAATGACCACCTAAGAAATTCTTGTTCAGTCTGTTGCTGGTAGGACTTGGCTGTTTTGTAATCTCAGCTAGGGCCCAAGAATGTCTCACTACCATGGGAAGCATTTCAGATGCAGCTTGCGTGAGGTAAACTGTAATCTAGGAAATTACAAGTGTTTGTCCTGGGGTTATTAATGGGGGAGGCAGTTAGTGACTCCTAAGCATGACTGTCTGTGAGTGTTGCTGAGGCTTTAGTTTCTTTTGTCTTTTCATATAAGGGTAATAAACCCCAGGAGGGAGAAAGTAGGTTTGTTTTATCAATCTCTGGCAGCAGGGGATGGTATGGGCGACTCATTGCCAGAGAAAAGAGGGGTTACCAGTGCCTTAGGGCTGTTAGATGCTGATATAGTTTAGATGCTTCCTCCACCCATTTACTAAAGGTTCCAGTGTCAGAGCCTCAGTCTTCTGTGGCAGTGGGTTGTGGTAGGGACTGTAGAGATGGAAACGAGGGAGGTCTTAGGACATAGGGGCAATCACTTGGTAGGCCTGTGGGACTCACCTCTTTGGCTCCTACTGTGTGACTTCTCTCCCTTACCTACATTCTCTGCATGACTTGACCCAGCCAGGATGGTCACCGAAGCTGAGCCAAAGAAACCTTTTGTCTTTGTACAGTTAGCTTGCAGTGAGCGTTTCGTTGTAATGACCAAAACTGAACTGATACAGCTGGAGAGGTAGTTATTCATTAGAGTCACTGGTTGTGATGCATAAGTTTACATGCACGTGTCTTCCTCCCCCCAACCCCCTTAGGGAAATATCTGTAGCTCTAATCAAAGGAATCCTTCACTTTTAGGAGGTTAAGCCCTTGCTTTGGTGATTAGAATTATGAAGAACAATACAACAGAAGACTCAGGAAAGACACAGACATGAGCTCCTCCTTGGAGAAAGAAGATGCCTTTTTAGAGCTCAGATTTATTGGCTTTGCACGCACAGGGCCCTGTTGTGTATACAGAGAGAGTTCCCAGTTCTCTCACAAAAACTTCAAGTGCATGGGAAAAAGAATTGTGCGCAGGGAGGAAGAGCAGGGATCCAGCCTTAAGGATGAACAAATACCAAAGGGTGCTGAGGGACTTGGAGAGGAAGCTCATGTGTCCTCATGTGCATGTGTGCAAACACATGTGTACACATGTACATATTAAACTGTCCCACGTGTCCTAAGTTACTGCTGGGTTTAGATTTTGTAGACAGCCTGGGGTAGCCAACAGTCACTGCAAAGAAAAGAGTTCATGAGGCTTAACTCTAGGTGACAGATGAAGTAATTAAGATGGGGTTCCTTTTAATGCCTTGTAGGTTATAAATTACAGAACCCAACTTTAGCTAAAGGATGTATTTAAACACTACAGGCAAGTTAATAAACTTGAAAGTCTTGAACAAGCAACTGCAGGAAGGAAGAAATTGAATGGTTTGTAGACTTCCACAGCAGGTGACAAGCTCCAGAGACCCCTCAGCATCTAGATTTCTGCCTTAGGCTTTACATTTTCATGAACAGAGTTAACTGTTGGGACTGATCTCAAAAAAGATCAGCTCATTAGCCAAGGAATCGGCCCAGCTATTGACCACACTCATGACACTTACTGGTTAGAAGCAGGTGTTCTATCTTGAAAACGATGTAGACTAGTATACAGACACCCAAGTCTTCACATTGCAGGCTGTCAAAGTATTTTCTTTCTTTCATTTTTTTCTAAATTGAAAATATATATTTTATATAATATGTTCTGATCATAGTTTCCCTTTCCTCATCTCTCCCTAGATCTAATCAGAGAGTGGTTGGTTACTTCCACATCTTCTGTGCCACTGGTGCACCAGCATATCACATAGGCAGGTCACCATCGTAGAGCAAAGGGTTTATAGATGGGTTGGTGTTTATTCTCTTCTGGTAACATCAATGCACTTTCTTAATTTCTACTATAAAAAAATCTAACTGCTAACCGCTTATACTTTCTTGAGAACTGAATCCAATGTGTTTGCCCATTTATTGATTTAGTTATTTGTTCTATTGGTGTCTAATTTTTTTTAATCCTTCATTTAAAAATGTGAATAGCTAACAAATACATGAAAGAATGTTCACCATTCTTAGCCATTAGGGAAATCAGATCAAAACAGCATTGAAATTCTATCTCACTCTTGCCAGACTAAAGAGTCTGTTTCTATTATCATAAAGAAAATAGGGGCTGGCCAGATGGTTCACTGGGCAGAAGTCCTTGATGAAAGGGTCAAAGCACAAGCTTGATGACCTGGGTTTGATCCCCAGGACCCAGGTAAAGGTAGAAGGAAAGAACCAACATCACAAACCTCTGCACCTCGTGGCAAACATGCACCCTACTGGCCTTTCACCATTGTCATCATAAAAACTAAAAAGAAGACAGAAGTGCAGGAGAATATGTGGAGGGAAAGAGAAGCCTTGTACACTGTTGGTGGGAATGTAAGTCAGTCCAGCTACTATGAAACCATGGATGTTCCTCAGAACATGACAAAGAGAAGAACCATACAACTCACCTCTACCTTTGGCACATGCCAGAAGGGATCACCGAGATGCCGCACAATGTAGGTTTCTACAACAGTCAGATTACGAAATCAGCCTGATGATAAACAGATGAATGGATAAAGGAAATACAAGATCTGTGCACAGTAGAGTTTTTATTGAGCCACAAAGAAGAAAGGAGTCATGCTGTTGGAAGGAAAATGGACAGAACTGGAGTGCGTGTTAAATAAGCCTGAGTCAAAACCAGAAATACTCTGTTTTCTCATATGAGGAATCTACATTAAAAACTAACCAACCAACAAACTGTTAAGGCCTAGGTAAAGTATTAAGGCCTAGATAAAATGTTAAGGCCTAGGTAACTGTCACCTGGCTAGCCTGCCATTATAAAGAAACTTTCTCATATGTCTCTGCTGTTACTAGGAAACTTTCTATCACCAAGATTGATTACATATTCTGTTATGTTCTGTGCCCTTGAAAACCAATCATGAGTCGGGCGGTGGTGGTGCACGCCTTTAATCCCAGCACTTGGGAGGCAGAGGCAGGCGGATTTCTGAGTTCGAGGCCAGCCTGATCTACAGAGTGAGTTCCAGGACAGCCAGGGCTACACAGAGAAACCCTGTCTCGAAAAAACCAAAAAAAAAAAAAAAAAAAAAGAAAGAAAGAAAGAAAACCAATCATGAAAGAAGTCAGTAGAACTGCTTTGTATAGTTACCCACAATAAACTTGGACCCAAACCAACCACCCAGCAGCATTTCCTGAACCTGTGTATAAGCTTTTATAAGCTCTCCCTAGGATGGACCCCAACATAAGAGATATTTAAAAAAATTATTTAAAATAAGACTTCCGTTTTGAAATGGACCCCAACACCCACACAAAAGCCAGGAGAGTGTGGCCAGTCACATGTAATCCCAACTCTGTGAGGCAGAGACCAGAGATCCCTGAAACAAGCTGGCCAGCTAGACCAGATGGAATTCGAGAGCCCCAGGTTCAGTGAGAAACTTCACTTCAGTAAAGTAGAAAGTGGTTGAGGAGGGCCTGTCATCAGCTTCAGGTCTTCACATGCATGTGCGGGCACATACAGATTAGAACATGGATATATGCACACACCTCACACACACCGCTCTGAAGCTGAATGTAATGCCGCATGCTTGTAATCCCCATACTTAGGGGGTGGAGGCAAAATGATTTCCTGGGCTATAGAATGAGATCTTGTCTCAATAAACCAGAGCTATCCAGACCAACCAATGAACTACCATTTTATTGCGGAAAAAAAAATGGGGTGTAGTTCAGTGGTGGAGCCCTTGTCTAGCGTGTTAGCATGTGCAGGCCCTCAGGATGGGTCCCTAGGACTGGAAAAATATGAAAGAAAGAGTGGAGGAGAGAAGGATGAAGGGAAGGAAGGGGAGAAAAGCAGGAATGAAAGGTTGAATAAATGAAAGAAGGGCCAGGTTCAAAATCACTGTAGATGTTTACTGGAGCGTGGATCCTGCTAAGACCAACTGGAAATTATTGCAATACCCAGACAAGAGACCATGATGGTGGCTATCCTGGCTAGTTTAGTGTCTAATTGATTCAAGTTAAGGTTATTTGGAAAGGAGGGGTCTCAACAGAGAAAATGTCTCCATAAAAATCCATCTGTAGTGCATTTTCTTAGTGATTGATGTTGGAGGGACCAGTCCATTGTGAGTGGGGATGTGATGGTTCTGGGATATATAAGGAAGCAGGCTGAGCAAGCCAGAGGAGCAAATCAGTAAGCAGTATTCCTCCATGGCTTCTGCTCCAGTTCCTGCCCTGGGTTCCTAGCCCGGCTTCCTTCAGTGATGGATTTATCAGCTGTAAAATGAAATAAACTTTACTTCCCTACTCAGTTGCATTTGGTCATGGTGTTTTATCCCAGCAATAGAGACTCTAAGACAGTGGCTTAAACTCAAGTACAAAGGATGACTGGGTTCAGCACACAGTTGTGTATTTTGGAGTGAGAACCATCAGGACCTGCTAATAGATTTGGCGCCCAGGAAAGGAAGGAAAAACGACTTTGGTTTGATCAACGAGATGGATAGTGATGTTCTTCACTGAACTGGAGCAGGGAAGAGATAGATTTAGGGAGGAAGACAGAGTCTAGAATCGATCCTGCCAAGTTTGAGATGTTGATATCTTAGTTAAAGTCGGGGCATCTGGAGGTTTGTAAGAACCACCAGACGTTCTTACAAACAAGGGATTGACTGAACTCGCGTGCAAGGGTGTTTATGTATGAGCTCAGGGTAATCTAACATTAAGAAGTCTGTCTCGCTTGGGGGTTGGGACTAGGCAGATGGCTCAGTTAGGCCTAGTGCAAGCATGAGGACCTGAGTTTGGATCTCCAGCCCCACTGTGTAAAAGCTCTATAACTCCAGAGCCTCTGTTGGTGGGTCTGGAAACAGATGGAGATTTAACCATCGCGTACTAGTCAGTCCAGCAAGATTGGTTCAGTGAGAGATCTTGTATCAAAATATAAAGTACAGGATCAGCAAGATGGCTCAGTGGGTAAAGGTGCTTGCTGCTAAGCCTGACAACCTGTGTTTGATCTCTGGGACTCACATGGTGAAAGGACTCTGGAAAGTTGTCATCTTACTTCCATAAGTATGCCATGACACACATGTGCCTACACACACACACACACACACACACACACACACACACACACACAGAGAGAGAGAGAGAGAGAGAGAGAGAGAGAGAGAGAGAGACAACAATGAGCAAAGTATTTTAGAAGAGTAGGCCCTTACCTTGACCATCTTAATGTACAGAAACTTATTTGCTATTTCGTTTATTTCAGATATACACAATCTTATTTATGAATGAACTCTTAGATGAATTTGGTAAATGTCACAGCCTTTGGAGAGCAGATTTTTCCTTCCTTGAACTGTTCACAAAATCTTTCTGGATTTTCTATCTGTGTATTTGAGAAGTTGTCAGAAATCCACTGTTCAGTGTGACTGGAAGGAAAGCTAAGTCTGTCAGTAAGTCTCTTTGGGCCTATATATTTGTGGAAGTCCATTAACTGTACTAAGTAGCCGTGGATAGACTACATCCTTTACTTACACACGACTCCAGTGAGTCCTGGACAGAGAATCTACTCATTATTTGCAATAAAGTTTAAATGTTTTCACAGTGTTAAATTGAAACCTGTGTAAGCTCTCTTTGGGTATTTCATATATTTCTTTATTAGCATTCAAAATATGTTTATTTTAGAAGTGGTCTAAGCAAAACACAAGTAGAAAGATGGACCTGCTGTTTATATATAGTGTACATATTTAGTGGAAATAAACACAGGGAGAGACGGAGAGAGAGAGAGAGAAACAGAGACAGAGACAGAGAGACAGAGACACAGAGAGAACAAAGGTTCTATATAAATGGTATCTAGCTCTTTCTAACTCAATTAAGTAACCATGACAATCAATTAGTTCATGTGATGACTCCGGCTAGCTTTATTTTTAAATAAAATTAAAAGTCCCTCTTGTTATCAAAACAATATGTTCATTATGAAAATCAGGAAGAAAAATTTTAAATGAACATTTAGAACACAGGAACAACTCCCCAGTCCACTGGAACCCGCTGCTAAATACCTCAGGTCCAGATCATTGTGTATAATTTAACTTCAACTCTAAATAAAACCCAAGCCATATAGACTCAATGGCTTTCAATAACAAATAGTCTTGAAGACTTACTTCAGATCTTAAATGCTACGTGTTTTGTAATCCATCTGGGTTGGTTTTGTGGTTTGGTTTTAAACAAGAGGCATTCTTGTGTGCTTTGTTTCTTTAGACTAAACTTTTAGAAATGGGCTTCCTGAGTCAAAGTGTTCTGACACGTCTTGTCAAATTGTTCTACAGGGTATATTAACACCCTGTACAACAACAAACACCTTTGTCGACGCTAAAACTAAGAAATAATTTTAAGAAATCTTTGTCAAGTCAGTAGGGAAAATTCAACTTGATTTCTTTGATTATTAGTGAGGTTTGAATATTACACTCACTGGCCTTTGGCATTTATTTTATGATTCGCATTGCCACAACCTGTGTTCAGTATTCTCTGAAGATACCTGTTATTGATTGCGAAGGCCAGCTTCGTTATATAAGGAATATTGATTTTTTGTGTTTAAATGTTTTTGTTACAGGAATTCTTTTATATCTTGACTTGAAATGTGGGGGGCGGAGGTGGGGGAAATGTATATATCTGGGCTGGAGAGATGGCTCAGTGGTTAAAAGCACTCATTGCTCTTCCAGAGGTCCTGAGTTCAATCCCCAGCAACCACATGGTGGCTTACAACCATCTGTAATGGGATCCGATGCCCTCTTCTGGTGTGTCTGAAGACAGTGACAGTGTACTCACATACATAATGTGTGTGTGTGTGTGTGTGTGTGTGTGTGTGTGTGTGTGTGTGTGTGT
>JANHMN010000015.1:59826174-59940272 GCA_030674055.1 Rhabdomys pumilio
TGTGTGTGTGTGTGTGTGTGTGTGTGTGTGTGTGTGTGTGTGTGTGTATCAAGGTCTGTTTTCTCTTTTATGACTTTTGTATTTATGGTTACTTTAAGGAAACATTTTCATCTATTATATAGAGGTTTATATTTTTGCTATTGCCCTCTCCTCTTCCTCTTCTTCCTCTCCCTCCCCCTCCCCCTCCTCCTCCTCTTCCTCCTCCTCCTCCTCCTCTTCTTTGTCCTCCTTTTTCTTCTAAGATTAGTATCACATAGCCAGGATAACCTCACATTTGCTATGTAGCTAACACTGGCCTGAGCTCTTGGCTGCACTTCTTAAGTGCTGGGATCAGAGGCATGTACCACTATACCTGGCTTAGTCTCAGTTTTTTTTTTTAACTTATGAACTTTGTTTGGTGTATTACAAGAAATGCCTAATTTATTTATTCCAAATGGTCCACTATCGAAGAGTTAATCAATTTTGCTTCATTTTCCCTTTCTCCTAAGATATTTACACATTAGTTATATAATAAAGCCCCAATTAAAAGTTGCATATTACCAGGGCCTGGTGACACATGCCTTTAATTGTCTTTAATTCCAGAAGCAGAGGCAGGCAGATCTCTGTGAGTCTGATGCTAGCCTGGTCTACATAGTGAGTTCCAGGCCAGCCAGGACTACATGTAAGACCCTGTCCCAAAACAAATTGTATATTAGAGGCCCATAACCCTATCCAGCCTATGGAAGTATATATGTACATGTATGTTTATACATGTATATGTGAAGATATATGTATTTTGTGTGTATATGTGTACACTTACTTGTTCTTGAGTAGGTGTGAATGCCTGTGCACATGTGTGTTGTCTTAGGGTTTCAATTGCTGTGACAAAACACTGTGACCAAAAAGCAAGTTAGGGAGGAAAGGATTT
The DNA here is from genome assembly GCA_030674055.1 of Rhabdomys pumilio. Taxonomy (NCBI): domain Eukaryota; kingdom Metazoa; phylum Chordata; class Mammalia; order Rodentia; family Muridae; genus Rhabdomys; species Rhabdomys pumilio. The sequence goes on from JANHMN010000015.1 coordinate 59,827,082, forward strand.
ATTTGGCTTTTACTTCCACGGCACTGTTTATCTTTGAAGGAAGTCAGAACAGGAACTCAAACAGGGCAGGGTCCTGGAGGCAGGAGCTGATGCAGAGGGCACGAAGGGGTGCTGTTTACTGGCTTGCTTCCCATGGCTTGTTCAGCCTGCTTTCTTATAGAACCCAGGACTGCCAGCCCAGAGATGGCACGACCCACCATGGACTGGGCTTTCTCCCATTGATCAATAATTGAGAAAATGCCTTACAGTTGGATCTCATGGAGGCATTTCCTCAACTGAGGCTCCTTCCTCCCTGGTGACTCTGGCTTGTGTCAAGTTGACAGTCTGTGTGTGGAGGGTAGGGGTCTATGTCAGGTGTCCTCCTCAGTCATTGTTGTTTATTTTGGTGTTTTATTTTTTTTGACAGGGTCTGTTGCTGAATGTGAAACTTGCTAGACTTTTTAGTCAGCAAGCCCCAGGGAGCCTCCTGTCTCAGACTCTGGATGACTGCACACCCTTGCAAACCTGGGCTCTCAGGCTTCCGTGGCAAGCACTTTGCAGACTGAGCCACCTCCCAGGCTCCTAGCCTATAGGTGAGTTTGGTTCAGGTAGTTTTTGAATTGCTTGTCTAGAGATAAAACCCAGGAAGTTTTAGTCCAAAATCCGGCTTTACCAGTGTCTCTTGAAGAAATTATGCTGTCTGGCAGCACAGTGGGTGTTGCCAGACTTGCAATCGCTCAGGAAAAACACGTAGAGCTGGTGACAGTTACTTCTAATAGTCCCCATACGTATGCTTCATTCACGTTTGGTGTCTGCTTGGTTCCCAGTGGCTTTTAAGATTACAGCCATTGGTGTAATGTCTATGCTCATCTTGGCAACTGAACAAATTATGAGAACTAGGAAAATCTGAAGTTAGTTCTTCTGAGTTTTCAAGTAAATTACACAAAAATTTTAATATTTGTCTTTTCAGTTTGTTTGCTTTCTCATTCTTTCTTCTTGCCTTGTTACACTTGGCTAAAGCTTTCTAACAAAGGTCACACATGCTAGCCGGCATCTTTAGATTCTACCTGTCTTTAGCAGCGGTGTCTTGGCATTTGACTTTTAAATGTGAAGTAAATATTTTCCACTGTCAAAATACATGCTTTTTGTGGTTCTCCGACACTCTGTGTCTTATTAATATAAGATGTGCATGTTGAATTTTATCAAATCAAATGGCTTCTATATGTATTGGCGTCTTGTGGCTTTTCTCTAAAAGTAATGCTTTGTAATAAGATTTTCTAATGTTGAACCACATGTGTTCCTTTATTATAAATCCTAACAACATTTAACACTACCTAATGTACCCTAATATACTTATTAATCTAATTTTCCTTCTAAAATAATTAGGAAATTTGCATGTCATTTCAAAGTAAGATTTGCCCATTGTAATCCCCGTTCTCATCCTTTCACACTCTGTCAACTTTTTTTAAAATGTACACAGTCAAGTTCTTACTGTTGCTATGGTGAATTTTTTTTTTATTGCATTAACTGATAAGTTCCTTAATTTCTTTAAAAGTTAATTTTCATGTATACACATATGTATAACAGTGACTAATTTTATATGTCATTTGATTGAGCCAAAATTGTGAAGATAGCTGGCAAAATACCATCTCTAGGTCTGTTGGGGTTCCAGAAGAGACTAGCCTTCCAATAAGTCTACTGATAAAGTTCTCCTGCCGAGGTGGGGCTGTCACCAGTGATTAAGGGCCTGCCTTGACACAAAAATAAAGAGGGTAAATTTGCCAAGGGTTCTTGAGTGAGCACACCCTCCTTTCTGCCCTTAGGCATGGTCTTGGCTCTTTTCCACTTGGACTAAGACTGGGGCCCTTGAGGGGCCTGGTTCTCAGGCTTTAACTAGAACTGCATACTTCATGGAACTCTAGCCCAAAGAAGGCAGCTGCTAGGACTTTTCTGATTCCCCAATGGTTCCAGCCAATCCCTCATGAGAAGTCATTTTCGCATACATCTTTTTCCTGTATCCATCCTCTTGGCCCTGTGTCTCTGGAGAATCCTAATAGATACTATTTTCTACTTGATTGAAAAATAATATTTTATTTGTTTGTTTATTGTGTGCATCTGAGGATGTGCAAGCATGTCATGGCACATGTGTGGAAGTCAGAGGAGTAGAAGCCCTTTCCTTCTACCATGTGGATTCAAGGTTCAAATTCAGGTTGTCAGGCTGGGCCACAAGTGCCTATATCCACTGAGCTGCCACATTGGTCTTACGTGATACAAATTGTATGTATGGAATAATTTGTGGGATGCAATTATGTAATTTATTAGTTTCTGTTCTGAGACCGGGTCTCACTATTTAGCCCTCACTGGTCTGGAACTTGTCATGTAGACCAGGCTGGTCTTGAACTCACAAAACTCAACCTGCTTCTGCCTTCTGAGTATTAGGATTAAAGGTGTGTGCCACTATGCTTGGTCATTTGTATAATTTTAATAATAATAATAATAATAATTACCCATAAATCACCACCCAGCAAAGACATATCTCCTGTACTTAGAACTTGCTTCCAACTGTACCCTGTTTCGATTTCCCCAAAGGAAACCACTATATTGATTTTTGAGATAATATGTTCTCGATTTCTGGTTACAGTTTTTACATCTTGCCTGGGCATCCTTTAACAGTATGCTCTTTAACCCGGCTGTGTCTTAGTCTTACATATAGGTGTTTGTAGGGTACACCTTTTTCTCAGTGCTGTGTTTGCCACTCACCTGCACTGCCTCCCATCACAGACTACACTCGTTTCCAGAGCTGTAGTGTTTTCCATTATACAGATTTATTATCTGTTCTGCGATTGAGTGACGTTGTTACATTCAAGGTTGCAGAAGAGAATTCTGCTAATTCTCAGTATGAACAGCTTATTTTGTTTTGTTTTCTACCTGGATGACCATAGGATTTTAAAACGTCTTTGCCATTGTCTACCAGAATAAATTCAGACAGCTCTTTTAAATTTGCCCAGTACTCTCATGGCGGCTCTCAGCTCTTGCCTGCTCATTTTTCTCTGTGCTCTCTCCCTCACAATGGAAAGGCTTCACTTTTCTAGATGGGGACAGACTGTGGGTCTCATGGAGATGATAGGTCTCTGAGGAAATGTTTCAGTCTCAACATAGGAAACAAATTTATAATGTCTTCACTAAAACCACTCTTGAAGTTGCAGGTGAGAGGTGGCCGCAGCCTTACCTAAGCCAGAAGGGACCCCTTGTGACTGTCATGGCAGCTAAAACACTCCTATGTCCCTACCAGCCTACCCTCCATTCTCACCCCAATCCTCTCACCCTTTACCCCACCCCCACCCATTCATTCTCCACCCCTACCCTCTCACTCTCCACCCCACCCCTACCCTCTCACCCTCCACTCCTATCCCAGTCACTATCTGCTACTGCTCTGACATGGCAGCTTTGCTTGAAAGCAAGTCTCCACTCTTTTCTCAGCGTTAGCTCCAACAAGCCTTAGGGTTGCCTGGCCCTCCCCAAGTGAGCACTCCAGCCCCAGGTGGTGGTGGTGTTTGACTTTGCCCCTCCTCCCCCCACAGACGTGTGATTCGAACTCATCTGTGGACTCTGTTACACAAGGATGTGTTTGTTCTCTTCTACCCTATAGGTTGTTTCATCAGAGAATCCCCAAGAGAAAGCATTAAATGTATTGGCTTGGGTTGCCTCCTTGGGCTTGGAAACACCACCTATTTAGCTTGTATCGATCCCCAAATTGAAAAGCGGGCCTCTTGTGTAGCACACTGCCTCCAGGAGCCAGGTAGGAGGGCAGAGTGGATGGAGAATGATGGGCAGCTTCTGTTTTCCCGTCTGTACCTTGAGAAAAACCCCAGCTTATTTGGCAGGTTGGCAGGGAAACTGAACACTACCCAAGATTTATAGTCGCCCGAGGGACAAGCTCTTGTTTGCGATGTTGAATACGATAGTCTCTTCCTCATAGTCTCTGTACAACAGGCAGGGAGGCCAATCATTGCCAAACATGTTGTAGAAAGGAAAAAGAAATGCATCAGATGGGAGACTGGACAATGTCCTTCAGATTCTTCCTTTCCAGAAATCTTGTGACTAGTCTTTTCTTTAGCTGCTCAGGATGTGCGTGCGTGCGTGCGTGCGTGTGTGTATGTGTGTGTGTGTGTGTGTGTGTGTGTGTGTGTGTGTGTGTTTATTTTTTCCAGTCCTGGAGTCCTGAGCTGTTCCTGCTTCAATGTCACCTAAGGATTTGTAGTCGGAGTTTGAATGGTGGGTTTGCCTCATCACTGCATACACAATTTTTTATTACGTTAAAGGGTCTGACAAATTAGGGATGGCATTCTTTTTGGAGGATCCCTGGTTCAGTTCTCCTCTGTGGGCCTGGAAGTGCCTGTAATAATCATTCAGCATGCAGTTAAGATTTTCTCCCTTCCTCTTGGGAAACAAAAGTGATTAGGAAATTGTGACTTTGCTATTGTTCTCAAGTAAATTGCATTAAGATTTACCTTTCCAAGAGAAGACAAAGTATACATATTACAAGAAGGGAAGAAAAGACATGGTGATTATGTAATTCCTCTGAGAAAGGCTCATTGTTTCGCTTGCTACATAATGTATCCATCAGAACAGACCTGTCCTTCCGTGGATCTGCAATGCTAGTAAATTCTGACCGGGAGACCCAACCTACTGGCTTCATTTCTGGGAAGATGATTCAAAGTTAGGACACTCTTTTCCCCCTTGAGAATTGTCTTTGTCCTTGGAGTACAGGTCTTCCTCTGTAATTGGAGACAGAGGAATGGTGGGGTCATGCAGGTGCTCTTAGATTAATCAGATATTTGAAAAGAAAACTTTATTTTCAGCCAGGACCTGGAAACACATACCCTATCTAGTGTTTCTTGAATAGGGAAGAAAAGGGAGAGGTAACATCACTATGGTGTTTGGTTTGGTTTGGTTTGGTTTGGTTTGGTTTGGTTTGGTTTGGTTTGGTTTGTGACTGTTAGACTGTAGCAACTGCCAGCACTTTCTTTCTAACACCATCCAAGTGAGCCCAACTTGAGAAAGAAGACAGGCTGATTGGTGAAGTTACAAAGTATTCTATTCCCTTTGATTGTAATAGGGCACAGTGGGCAGGATTCTAAGAGACAGAGGTGCAAAAGATGTTGACTGATTCTATTTCCGGGTTCTTGCATACCATGCTAGGCAACAGCAAAGTTGTTCCTGTGCCATTCCTAGCTCTGTGCAGGAGACATCCATAGGAAGACTTGTGATCTGCAGGAGGGCGGAGATGTTCTAGCCTCTCAAAACTTATCCTAGGGAAGAAAGTCTGCATTGGTTAACTATAACTTTATGGTTTATTTAATAAGTGTACCTCAGTTTCCTCTTTTGGAACAAGAGGACAAAATAGGGCACTTTCTGGCAAAGTTGTAAGGATTAAATGAGCTGTAGTTGTTAGAAAAACCTCAGGACCAGAGAAAATGATTAATAGTAATTAGTTGGGGTATGATTGCTGTCTTGCTTGGATATTTGAAGAATAAATTCCTTCCCAATCTTCAGGAGAAATATTTTTTAAAAATCAAAAAAATTGGTCTCTTAAGAGAAACTGAACTATTGTGGGACATTTGCTGATATTTTATGTGTATGCCCTTGATGGTAAAAGGTGGATGTCTGTGTTGGGACACCTGACTCTTAACACAATAGATAATGCTCGCAAATATTTTAATCGCATTCAGTTCCCAAGAGAAGGAACACAGCTACATAGTGATGGCCTCGGAGCTCAGCTCCGTCTCGAGTTCTCCCCCAGAGACTCCTGAAACACTAGTTTTATAGCAACGATGCCTTCCAGCTAGATTGACTATAAAAAGATCTCTCTCTCTCTCTCTCTCTCTCTCTCTCTCTCTCTCTCTCTCCCATTGACTTTTGTTATAAAATCAGAGATATGATCTCATGGAGGAAAAGTCCCCCAGCGGATGGACAAGATTGTTAAAGAATGAGTAGATGACATACTTGCTTTATTCTGTAACTGATCTCTAAGTTCTACACTGGGACTCCTGTTTATATAGCTCATAAAGATTTAGTGTGGAGCCTTAAAAAGTTGTAGGTGCAGTAAATGTTGATATGGTTGACCATATCTGAAGAACAGAAGCTACACACACACACACACATACACACACACACACACACACACACACACACATTTACACAGATGAAATTTATTGAAGTGTTGTGGAATTCTTTTCAAAAAGAAACATATTCAAGCTGGGCAGTGGTGGCGCATGCCTTTAATCCCAGCACTTGGGAGGCAGAGGCAGGCAGATTTCTAAGTTCGAGGCCAGCCTGGTTACAGAGTGAGTTCCAGGACAGCCAGGGCTACACAGAGAAACCTTGTCTCGAACCACCACCCCCCCCCCCCCAAAAAAAAAAGAAAGAAAGAAAGAGAGAAAGAAAAAGAAACTTATTCAAAAAAATCTATATGTGAAACAGGAAGTCACACCATGGCCGTCTTGTAGAAGGGTCTGGCAGTGAGCTTAGTGTTTCAAAGAGTGTAACTAAAAAGCCTCTCTGTATGATGAGACAGGGTACTTGAGATGGACCGGCCTACCCAAGTCTGCACAGATAATTATGGAAAATCAGGACCAAGACTCAGTATTTTAGCTGTGCTGGGAGATGTCAAGGTTACTTTTCTGCTTTCTCTCCAGGAAAAGAATTTGTTACTCAGGAGACCTGTATTATTCAGCACCAATCTGCTCCTTTTAGTTCCAACCCAAGATGGCTGCAATACTACAAGCGTACCAGCAGATGACGCTACAGGCTACAATATTGTATGTCTGTCTTTTACTAGCTGACTTACTTGAAATTTCATCATTTGGGCAGTCTGCAGACTCCTTAGAATTCCTGCCAATATTTGGGGGAGTCCAAAAGAAACATGAATAAAAAAATCATACTGTAACAGTGGTAGAAAATTTAAAAGTTATATGACTAGTAATACATACAAAACTTAGTTGAAATCAATTTTGAACCGGAAAAGAGGGGGAGGGGTTATTTTATGCTAAGCTCTCCAGATAGAAGCAGAGTTTTGCTACTTCAAGTGGCCCTCATCTTCATCTCGTTCAGCAAAGCCTTCCACTGCATCACAGAGGGAACTTAGAGGAATCAGAAAACGAATGTGAGATTTGGAGGACATTGCTTTGCTGTGATTTTTAATCTCCTCTGCCTTTGACATAATAGCATCGACTATACCCTACTGTGAAGATGAATGAGATGACACACGAAAACAAAGATTAGCTATCACCATTAACTAACTTTCTTTCCCCCTTCCTTCCTTCCTTCCTTCCTTCCTTCCTTCCTTCCTTCCTTCCTTTTTCAGTTAGAAACATTTGAAAAATACCTACTAGTTTAAGTTTTTCTCTAAAAAGTATCTGGAACTGGGGACTTAAGAGGCTGTGTGGTTGGGTTCTCAGATCAGGTTTCACAGGTTCATTGTACAATACAATTATTTACGTAAAACCAGACGCTCCGCTCCTAATCTTTTACAGGTGCACCTTGCTCCCCCAACTTAGGGGGAACTTGATATTTCTTCTTTGAGTTTAAGAAACTCACGGAATGCAAAACAATCCCTTTTTTATCATTTATCATGCAGAACAATTCACTTAAGTTTTAAATGTAGTATTTGTTTGTTCTATAAAAGAAATCCAGAACAAATTTGTTAAATTTCTCCAAGTGCTCTGCTTATGCAAGGACTCCATTAACGCCGTTAAAGCATTTTAATCAGTAAATACAGATGTTTTCGTAACTTTCCAGCTACTGAGCCGATGCTTTGATTTACCTGATTTGATGATTAGAAAAATATTTTGGTTAGAAAAGTTCCCATTTATTGAATAGCTGAGCGGGCAACTAAGCAGAGGCTTCCAAGAAGTAGCAGTGTTTGGTATGAGGCCTTATGGTGCTGACTGCTTTCATGAATTATTAGATTGCTCACTCAGGTTTTTTGCGGGGTGGGAGCGGGGGTGGGGTTACTGATAAAAAAGGCCTACCATGTAGATATGTAACCCTAGCTGATTTTGAATTCATGATTCTCCTGCCTCAGCCTCTCAAGTGCTGATTACAGGTGTAATGTGGCTATGACATGCAATTTTACAATGATAGACTCCCACCCCAATTCCATGAGCTCTAATCACAGGAAAATCCCTGGATTCTGGAAACAACAACCCAAGGGCTGTATGGTTGGTGTTCTGGCTATTTTGAAGGTTTCCTTATAGAGAGGCTATCTTAAGAATCAATAAGCCGGGTGGTGGTGGCTCACGCCTTTAATCCCAGCACTTGGGAGGCAGAGGCAGGTGGATTTCTGAATTCGAGGCCAGCCTGGTCTACAGAGTGAATTCCAGGCAGCCAGGGCTACACAGAGAAACCCTGTCTCAAAAAACAAAAACAAAAAAAACAAAACAAAACAAACAACAACAACAACAACAACAAAAACAAAAAACAAAAAAACAAAAAAAGAAACAAACAAAAAAAAGAATCACGGGTCCCAAAACTTTTTACAAAGCGACCCGGACTTCCGTGTGGTCCTAGAGACCGCTATTGCTACTTCTACCGGCAGGGGGCGCAGCAAGTGTTTCCCTTTCAGGATACAAGGGCCACATTTAATACTCCGTAGTCTGGGACCAAAGACTTTCTGGGGGTCATAAAGATGTTTGAAATAATTTTAAGGAAAAATAAGTATAATAACGAATATTCAACCACGAATCCAGCCTAGAGTACATTTGTTTTTATACTAAGACATAACTGAATTAGAATAATAGTTTTTGTTAAAGGAGGAAGTCACAATTACTTAAGTGTCTCAGGCCCATGAACAACATAACTCCAAGTTGCATCTCTAAACTCAGAGTTCTAAATTTACTGTAAAAGGCAAGAGAAGCAGAGACTGCGGAAGGGAGAGAATCCCCACCGTCTCCAGAGGCCAGACACTCCTTCCTCTCTATACGCTGGACTCCGAACTGCTATAAGGAGGACTGGATTATCCACATTGTTTGAAGTTGTTTGGCCCAAACTGTGGGCAAAATAAAGATTTTTCTGACCTTAAGGCTGTCTAACTCTTCACCTCTTAACCTCCTTCCTGAAGCGGAAACAGTCTCTAAAACAAAACAAGTTTGAGCGCCGAAATGTAGGTCAGGAAACTGGATACCTTCTCCCCATTCGGGCTTCAGGCAACGCTACTTGAGGCAAACTGTAGATGAGTCAAACTATAGATTCCCCTCCTCTGGAAGTTACTCGGGAGCTCTCAGAAATATCTCTGAAGGACACAAGAATGGACAAGAGACCCACCTTCTGCATGAGTAGCAGGCCTTGCTGTTTGGCTGAGGACAAAGGGAGAAAGAAGGTCCCAGACCTCGGCTGCTCAACAAGGGCACTGTGGTCTAATATCCCAAACCCTACTCTGGCTGCCTGCGGGGATTATTTGTACCCCATGGGATGTGGAACCAGAGCCTAGGGTCTTCAAAAGTTTTCTTTCCTAAGCAGTGTGGGAGTGGGGGTGGGGTGAGGTGGGAGTGGGAGGGTGCGAGTGGAGCTGGGGGATAGTAGGGAGAACTGGGAGGCCTGATTGGAGGGGAGCGATGTGGAGATTTTGACCACCAGGTGGCGCTAGGCGACCAGCCAGCGGCTTGGTGCATTTAGAGCTACAGTGTGGCAACAAGTCCGGAGTCTGTACCTTCAAGAATTTGGGCACCACTGTCTTTTCATCTGACCCCAAAGAGAGGGGCTTCCTTCCAGCAGTACAAGAATATGCAGAAGATGAAGAGTCATTCTGACAGATGAAGGCAGCAGAAAACCTGGAGATGGGGAAGTGTTAGCTGTGGAGATGTTTCCAGGTCCCTTGCTTCTTGTCTTCTTGAAGAAGAGAATTCAGTCAAAAGGCATACACAATTTCATCAGATTATGTAGCAAAGTTAAGCAAAACAAACACTCCAGAGAATTTGCAGTGGACAACCTCAAGATGGGAAGCAACCCAGCAGATTCTGATTGTGGCTTTTAGAAGATTTTTTTGATGAGTATTTAGGAGGTGGGTGATGTATGGGTAGGGTTAGGTGGCATTTTGCTTTTCCAAAATCACGGTGGACCTTTCAGGCTATTTATTCTCATGACCTCCTTCCCATGTGGTGTAAAAACCACAATGTAAGTAATGTTACCAGGATGTTAAATGTTTGGAGGCGGTGGATCCTTGGTTAGCGTCATGTGTAGGCGAATGCCCTAGCGCCCTGGTCTCTGATATCACAGAAACAGCTTTGAGGATATCCAACAACAAAGCCACATTCTAACTGTCTAGGGAACAGCTACCCAGGGCCTGGCTGCAGTTTCCAGCTCCCCATGTCTAAGTCCTTGCCCGCCCAGTTTCAGATAGGCATGGTGTGATAGCAACTTAAGGCAGGGGGTGGGAAGAGAGCTGGGTCTTAGTTCTTTCCAGCATAAGAACCTATTAGGGAAACAGGTGTGAGACCTATCTGTGGAGTGAGGCTTAAACAGGATGTAGGGGAGCTTTCTTGTTTCCAGAGATGTCACTCCCACCGCCTCTTGCAACACAAGCTTCATCCATTATGTGAAGCTCTCAGGACCAAGTAATAACTTTGACTGCTTAACTACTGCCCAATCCTTGTAGCACTGAAGACACCCTTGTCCTGTCACTAGGCTGGCCCTGGTAAGCCACAGGGAGAAGTCCCTTCTAACACCATTCCTATGGCCATTTATGGCTGCATCTTTTATCTTAGGCGGAGCCAGGCCTGGGGACAGAAATGAGTTAATTCGTAGTCACTGCCTTCAGGGAGCTCAAAGTCTGGTGGGAGAGACAGAAAGCAAACAGACTGTTGGCACATGGTGGCAACTGCTGGGTGGGAGGTGTGCCAGAAAGGTGGTGGCAGCTATGACTGGTACTAGGACAGGGTTGGCATTCCAGGGAAGAGAAGTCTTGAAGGGCATCCAGGAGTTAGCCAAGCGGAAGTCAGGGAAAGACGCATAAAGTTCCACTGCCACAAAAGCAAGTGCTTGGGGCTGCAGGCAGGTGTTGCTGGCGGTGGAAACAGTTGGTGTTTGTCAACTTGACACGAACTAGAGTCCCTAGAAGTGAGGAACTTCCGTTGAGGAATTGCCTCCATCAGATAGGGCCATGAGGCATTTTCTTGATTGCTGGTTGAAGTGTGAGGGGCCCATCTCGTGATGGGTGGAGCCACCCCCGGCCAGGTGGTCCTGGGTTATATAAAAGAGGAGGCAGAGAAAGCCATGCTAAATAGGCTCTCAGTAAACAACATTCTTCCATGGCCTCTGCGTCAGTTCCTGCCTCCAAGAGCCTGTCCTGAATTTCTGTCTTGTTTCCCCTTGATGATGGGCTGTAACGTATAAGCCAAATAAACCATTTCCTCCCCAAGGTTGCATTTGGTCAGAGTTTGAATACAGCAACAGAGAGGCAAAGTAAAATGGACATGCATTAGACCAGGAACGGAGGGAAATAAGAACACAGAGAGGCAAAGCTGGTTATGCCAAAGGGCCGGACTTTCTCCACTGAAGGACTGGGGAGTTATGCGATTCCCTCGAACTGAGATATATATATATAATAGGATGTGAATGACATAGTGATTTTGTCAGTAGGAGAGGAGTTGGGAGCCAGTGACCGGCAGCTCTGTTAGAGGGTTATTGTCAGCAGGAAGTGGTACAAATCTGGTAGGGGTTGGGGAGGTGGCTTCTTAGATAAAGTACTTGCTTCCTAAGCATGAGTTCAGATCTCCAGAATTTATGAAAACACACAAGCGGTGGCATGGGTTTGTAATCCACTGTTGGACAGGTGGAGACAGAGATGGGAGGATCCCTTGGGGGCTCCCTGGGGAGCCAGTTAGATGAATTTGGATTCTCTGGGTTCAGTGTCTCAAATAATACTGTGGAAAATGACAGAGGAAGCCACCCTATGTGGACCTTTGACTTGCACACATGTATACACCACACACACACACACACACACACACACCTGACATAGAAGATACTGGAGTCTCTTTTATTATCTCAAATCCAGGTTTCTACCTTGACTTTCCAGATAAAAGACACACAACTTTATATTTATAATAAACCTTTAAGGCATTAGAGCTGGGCAGACATCCATCCACTATGCTTTTCTGACTACTTCCCTGTCAATTACTCCGAGTTACACCTTGCCATGTCCTAGCTGGGCAGCTCTTTAACTCCAGTTGGCCCGTCCTCATGACCATGTTTTCAGGACTCACTCACCCAATGTCACCTCTCTTCTCTTCACCTTCCCTCCTCTCCTCCTCATGGTCCCTGCGTCTGACATCAAGCCTGGGAACCAAAACTTTGCCTAATTCTCTTCTGTCCAGCTATAGGCATCTTTATTCAACCATAGTTTTAAATTAAGGAGCAAGGTCACATAGTATTAGTCTGTGTACCTGCAGATTCTCTTATCTCTGGGGCAACCAGTCAGTCCTTGGGGGTAACATTGTAACATTACAATAAGTAGCAGAAGATCAAACTTTGAGAAACCTCCAGGCCTGTTTTATAGCATCTGTCAAACTGGAGCCTGGGATGTAAAGGCTTGGAGTTCCTGGTCACAGAGGAACGAGTCGAGGTTTCAGGGATGGAAAGGGCTTCCCAATTCCTCATCTTGTCTTTCTAGTCTCAGGGAGGCAAGTAAGCACGATGGTATCCTATAGTTAAAGCCATTGCATATGTGCGTGTGTGCGTGTGCGTGTGCGTGTGCGTGTGTGTACAAGTGTGTGTCTGTGTGTATGAGGTGTAGGATGTAGATCTGGAGCAAAGGGCCCAGGAAGACTAAGCTAAGGGCTATAAACAAGGTAGTGAAAGGCTGGGAAAGCCAGGCTAGTCAGCAGCAGAGGTGGCTACAGTGATTCAGTCTGGTAGGCGCCTAGTCTGAGACACAGAGTGAAAAGTGTAACCTGGGCTACCCAACAAAAATCTGTACATATTACTTTTCTGTTTATTGGCACAGAGTTTTTCTGTGTAGTTCAGGCTGCCCTCCAACTCATGACCTCTTCCTGCCTGTGCCAAGTTTGTGCCAAGTGCCACGGTGCCAAGCAAGCTTGTACTTGCTGTAAGGGCAAACCTCAGAACTCTCCCGCAGACTGGCAAGGTGGTCTAAATGGATAGGTAGACAGCCTGGGATGGAGGATGAGCCTTCTCCCAAGAAATGGGACACTCTTCCCTTCCTGGCTTTTTTACCACTCAGGTGGGTGTGATGGTTGTATATGCTAGGCCCAGGGAGTGACACTATTAGGTGTGGTCCTATTGGAGTAGATGTGGCCTTGTTGGAGTAGGTGTGTCACTGTGAGTGTGGGCTTTAAGACCCTCATCCTAGCTGCCTGGAAGCCAGTATTCTGCTAGCAGCCTTCAGATGAAGATGTAGAACTCTCAGCTCCTCCTGCACCATGCCTGTCTGGACGCTGCTATGCTCCCACCTTAATAATAATGGACTGAACTTCTGGGGTTTCTCTGTATAGCCTTGGCTGTCCTGGAACTCACTCTGTAGACCAGGCTGGCCTCTGAACTTCTGAACTTGTAAGCCAGTCCCAATTAAATGTTGTCCTTATAAGAGTTGTCTCTGTTATGATGTCTGTTCACAGCAGTAAAACCCTAATTAAGACAGTGGGTAACCATGGGAAGGGGACTTGACCTTTCTAGATTTTTCTTCTGTGAAATGACAGTATGCCCCATGAATGGTAGTGAGCTTAATACGAGGACTTTTTTAGACTTTACACCCCGGTACTAGACAGGCCAGAGGAGAAGAGTCACTGAGGTAATGAGGCGATGAAGACATCCATCGTAGAATCTGTGACAGGCAGATGCTAATTTCCTCTTGTGCGACTCAGATTTCAAACAAAGTTTAGACCCAGTTCCCTCCACTTTCCTCCATGTGCCCTTGTGGGACATCAAGATTGCTGCTTCTTCTGCCATCCGTGGTCAGCAAATGGTACCCATTAGCTCCCAACCTAGATGCTGAACTCTTTCCCCATCCTCCTCCAAGCTGGAAATAGCATGATGCTGTCAAAATGCTCATGAGGGTGGGGGTAGGAGTGTTGTTTTTGGTTTTTGGTTTGGTTGTTGTTGTTTTTCTCTAGGAGATTTTTACCTTGTTGGTTATGTTTCTCTTACTTGGATCCTTGAATATATGCTATCATTTCACAAAAGTTCTGCCTAGATGTCAGAGAGATCTACTTAGACTGAAACACACACACACACACACAAACTCATGACACTATCAGTAGTCCTCCAAGGGAATGATCAAGATTTTACTGTAAGTCGGTCGCTTCACAGAGTTGATAACCTAGATTTGAACGTCCCCAGGGGCCTGGAACATCTGAACGAGGTTAGATGCCCTTATTTGTCTAGTTGTGGGGCCATTGGCTCTGCCTCCTTAGAGCTGGGCAAATTTCACAGTGCCATCAGCTATGAGTTGAACATTTCCCATGCTGCACATTTTGAATATAAAAGTAGTGTCTCAATCCAAGTTATATTCTCTCTCTCTCTCTCTCTCTCTCTCTCTCTCTCTCTCTCTCTCTCTGTGACAGATAAGTACAGAGGTGAGATTCATGCATTGTTGGCTCAGTGTTCCAAATTGGTGGTTCTCACTGATGTCACTGGACCTGAAGTGTTCCTTCCAATGTCAGCACCCCACCATCCACCCCCAGTCCTTACCTCCCACCCCCACCCTGCTGATGCTGACAAACCTTGCAGACTCCTTCCTGTGCTCAGTTCTCTACCAGTCTTGATCCTCAAGGCTTCCATATCTTCTATCCAGTTCCCAGTGCCACTGAAGGTGTCTGACTTCCCCTGAGAAGAGAAGGTTACAGCATGAGAACCGAATGGCTCCCACATCTAGACCTAAGTGAAAACCCCTCCTGTTAAGTGCTATTAACAGAAGTTTAGCCCTCCACCAGCCCTGCTGGGGAGAACGCCATCTTGCTTGTAGATTTTTATTCTAGTCTCTCCTCCCAGTAATCACATCTCCTTACTTTATTGTTGATTAATTGATTATTTTCTAAGTTCATAATAAGTTAAAAACGTATTTGCAAAGACCCAGTTTCCAGAAGAGGGGCCATTCTGAGGTTCCCTGTAGCATAAACTTTGTAAGATGCTGTTCATCCGGGGACACGCTCCCAATACAGTGCATCTATCTCCTACATATTTGATCTCAGGCTGAGTCGATGGTCCCTTAAATATTTTATGTAGATAAATGGCTGACATAAATATTTTTGGAAAACTAAGCATTGAGATTGATAGATTTTATCAAATTTTATCTCCTGTTAAAATTCATGGGCCATGAATCTGGCCAAATGTCAACCCATTTGATTGAATACTACTGAACAGATGCACGTGGTATAAATCCAGGGAATGCAAGGTATAAATCCAGTGCAGGCGTCACCCACATTTTGGACCTAAGGATCGATCGTCCATTAGTCGGCAGTTGCTTCTTATTTCATCTTTGTCTGTTGGCCTCTTTAGAATACATGCGTTAGACCTTAATTATAGCTGTTTACAGACTTGTTTTTTCTTTCATCTAAGACTATCAGTGAGGACTAGGAGGTGAGAGAAGCTGAGATGACGTGAAGGGATTTGCATTTGAATAGTAAAAAAAATTTGGTAACAAAAAGAATGGTTCTGTTAGTTGTTTTCACATCTTATTGTGTAAAAGAAATCACAATTTTTCATAAAATCAGTATAAACTTATTTCAGAAGACTTGGGAAAAGCATATAGGCACAAAAGTGAAAAGAAAATGTGAGTGTAATCAAAACAACCAGAATAATTGTTGTTGGTTTGGTGGAGAAGTCTTTTCCAGTCTTTTTCTTTTCTTCACCATATGCACGTGGAAATATGAGGTGCAAAGAAAAAGACCTGTATTTACACACAAGTGCTGTGAGCATTGAAGGTCCTTCTGCCTTTTAAAGATACAATCATCTCATAAGATTTTTTTAAACTTAGAGACATTCCTAACAGTCTCATAAAGTTGAGTGGTGAACTTATCACCCCTATACCAGAACCTGGGAAGAAGAGGAGAGCCTCAAAATTTTATAATTTATCTTCACAGAGCAAGCCAGATATTGAGTGATAGCTGGCAGCTCAAGAGATTGTATGTGGGGCTGGGCAGATGGCTCAGTGGTTAAGAGCATATACTGCTTTTCCTAAGGACCTGAATTCAATTCTCAGCACCCACTCCAGGCAGTTTATAACTGCCAGTAAGTCCACCTCCTTTCAAAAAGATCCTCTGTGGGCACTTTTTCTTTTTTCTTTTTTTTTTTTCTTATTGTTTCAGAGGGTGGCACTTCTCCATGACAAGGTCAGTGGGACAATTCAGGGCTCTGTTAGTGGCTAGTCAAAAGCCCACTTCAAGTTATGCCGGGAGCCAAGCTCAGGAAATTACCTGCTGTTTAGAAAGACTAGTCAGTACAAGGTTAAGAAAGGATGTTCACAGGTCTCAGGTCCCAGGAACTTAAAGAATGTCTGGCATTTCCTTGGAGTTGGTTATGACAGTGGGATGGTCTAGGGCAATAAAGATATGACAGTGGACTGGTCTTAGACAATAAGGATTCCATAGTAGGATAGCCCTAAGCAATGACCCTCGCCCAAACTTCCCGATTTGCTGTGTCTTTATAACCTGCCCCCAAAATTAAAGTTTCAGAGTTTGATCAGAGAACTTCAGACTTGCTCTCATTCTTTGTGTCTCTTGTCCTTTCATTCGTTCACCCCCTTCCCTAAGGTCTCATCGAATCCCCGCGGGCCTGGGCAAAGTTACCTCCTTCCACCTGCTAGGCCTCATCTCCTGAATCTGTACCACCAGCCAGGAAAAAAAAAAAAAACATGCTCAAAGCGTGGGTCTGGGGGAGACATTTCAGATTCAAACCCCACCCTGGGGAAGGTGTGGGGAAGACAACCGGGGATGGAGGAGTCTCTGGAGAAGCCTGGCCAGTGTGGAGCTTCCTGTCGCTGCACTGCCGACTGTGTAATGCAAAGTGGTTTCCTCCTGTGTCTGTACTCACACTCACCTCAGCCCTTCAGGAAGAGTTTGCTGTAATGACACCCTTGGGTCCAGTGTTGCTCAGCTTAAAGGACACGTGGGATGACAGAAGAAACGAGCAGAGGCCATGAGTAGATGTTAGGGAAGATCTAGAATGTTCTGCGAGCACATAGTTTTATGGCCAACTTTTTCCATTTAGCTAAATAAATAATCTATCAATCAGTCAATCAATCAACCAACGGCATATCTTCATGTCACAAAGCAGCCTTGCACACCGCCATGACAGCCAGTCTTATGTTTCCAGCACTCTTGAACGGTGGAATTGTTAGAGACATTCAAGATAGGATTGGAGAGACAGTTCAGTGGGTGAGCGAGGACACAAGTTCAATCCCCCCGATTTTTATTTATTAGTTATGATTATTGTCTCTGTGTGTGCTGTGTATGTGTGAGTGCAGGCCTGTGTATGCCAAGGCACGTCTGTGGAGGTCAGAGGACATCTCTGTGGAGTTGGGTCTCTCCTTCTATCCGTATGTGGGCTCTGGGACCAAACTCAGACCTCAGGCTTGCATGGCTTTTACATGGGGAGCCATCTTGTTGGCCCCTTAATTACTTTTTATTTTTGAGACATACTCTAGAGATTTATTTCTTCCTCTTTTATTGAAAATAGATTTTTTTTGTTTCTCATAATTTATACTAGTTATGGTTCCCTCCTTCTCCTCCCAGTCCCTTCCCACTTCACTTCACATCTGGTTTTGTTGTTGTTGGTTTTTCCTCTTATTGAAAATAGATTTTTGTCCCTCACATAATATATACTGATTATGGTTTCCCCTCCCAGGTCCTCCCTGCTTTCCTTCCCATCCATTTCCGTCCTTTTTCTGTCTCTCATTAGGAAACAAAAAGGTGGAGAGCAGAGAGATGGCCCAGTGGTTAGTGGTGGGATGGTCAAGACCTCTCTCAGAGGAGCCTGTTCCCAGTCAACCACCAGGTGGTCACAACCATCTATAATGGGGTCTGATGCCTTCTTCTGTCATGCAGGCATGCTTGCAAATAGAGCACTCATATACATAAATAAATAAACCTTTTTTAAAAGAAAAAGAGAGAAAAAGGAAGGAAGAGAGAGAAAGGAAGGAAGGAAGAGAAAGAAAGAGACAGACAGAAACACAGAAAGAAAGCAAACAGGCTGTAGTAGCACAAACCTTTAAATTCATTCCAGCACTCAGGAGACAGAGACAGAGACAGGTGGATCTGTGAGTTCAAGACCAGCCTGGTCTACAGAGTGAGTTCCAGGACAGCCAGGGCTACACAGAGAAACCCTGTCTCAAAAAACAAAACACAAAACAAACAAAAAACAAAGACAAAAAAACAAACAAATAAATAGATAGATAGATAGACCTTTTAAGGGATGATAATAAAATGAAGTATAATAAGGTTAAAAAAAGACCGAATACTTCAGAATTGGACAAAACAAATAAGGAAAAGAACCTAAGAAAAGGTAAAAAGAACAGAGACAGAGAGACTCAACTTTTTTTTTGTTTGTTTGTTTGTTTGTTTCCAAGACAGGGTTTCTGTGTAACCCTGGCTGTCCTGGAACTCACTCTGTAGACCAGGCTGGCCTCGAACTCAGAAATCCACCTGCCTCTGCCTCCCAAGTGCTGGGATTAAAGGCATGCGCCACTACTGCCCGTATAGACTAAGGAGTACCTTCTACCAAAGACTCTAAAACATAGATGGCTTTTCGTAGGCATCATCTCAACTTCTCTGTGTTCAATGAGTTATGTAGGTGTTGCCTTCAGCAATGGGGCCTTGCTGTCAGTTTGTGAAGAGCAGCCTATAGTCTCGGCAACATCCTGGGTTGTTTGGGGGTTTCTATGGGACCCCTTTGGCCAATAATTAATTAGATGTAACCCATTCCTAGTACTGCAAGCTTCATTTTGTTGGGACTCTGCCTCCCCATTACTTGGAAATTTTATTTAGATTGCCTTCATATATGTCTGGGTCTTCAATTTGATTCCATTGATCAATGTGTTATGTCTGTTTTTGTGCCAATGCTATGCTGTTTTTATCATTATAACGCTAAAGTACAAATTGAGGCTGGGGATGATGATACCTCCAATAGTTCTTTTATTATTCAAGATTGTTTTAGCTATGCTGAGTTTTTTTTTTTTTTTTTAATTTCCATTCGAAGCTGAAAGATTGTCCTTTCAAGATCTGTAAAGAGTCGTGTTGAATTTTGGTGGGGGTTACATTGAATCTGTAGATTGCTTTTGGTAGAATGGCCATTTTTACTATGCTAATTCTACCGAGTCATGAGCGTGGGAGAGCTTTTCATCTTTTGATATCTTCCTCAGTTTCTTTCTTCCATGTCTCAAAATCTTTATCACACAAGTCTTTCACTTGCTTGATTAGAGTTACTCCCAGACATTGTTGTATTACTTGAGGCAATTGTGAAGGGTGTTGTTTCCCTGACTTCTTTCCCCGCTCATCAATCAATATTATAACTAGCTACTTTTTTTGGAAAGTGTTTATCAGCTGTAGGAGTTTCTTGGTGAAATTCTTAGGGTCACTTATGTACACTATGATATCATCTGCAAAGAAAAATATTTTAACTTCTTTTTTCCCAGTTTGTATCCCCTCAGTCTTCTTTGGGTGTCTTATTGCTTCCACGAAGACTTCAAGTATTATATTAAATAGATATAGAGAAAGTAGATAATCTTGTCTTGCTCCTGATTTTAATAGAATTGTTTTGAGCGTCTCTCAGTCTAAACTGATGTTGGCTATGGGCTTGTTGTGAACTGCCTTTATTATGTAGAGGAATGTCCTTTTTATCTCTAATCTCACCAGGAAATTTACCATGCAAGGGCATTGGAGTTTGTCAAAAGCCTTTTCTGCATCCAATGAGAGACTCATGTGGTTTGACTTTCATTTTGCTTATATGGTAGATTACATCTATTGATTTATATATGCTGAACCATCCTTGTATCTCTGGGATGAGGCTACTTAGTCATGGTAGATCATATTTTTGATCTGTTCTTGAATTCCTTTTGCAAGTATCTTATTTAGAAAATTTACATCTTCGTTTATAAGGAAAATGAATCTGTAATTCTCTTTCCTTGTTGGGCCATTATGTGGTTTTATCAAGGTAACCATGGCCTCATAACACAAGTTACACAGTATTCCTTCTCTTTCTATTTTGTGTGGTAATTTGAGAACTATTGATATTAACTCTTCTTTGAAAGTCTGGTAGAATTCTGTGCTAAAACCATCTAGCCCTGTTTGGTTTTTTTTTGGGGGGGGATGTTATTTGGTTTTTTGTTTGTTTGTTTGTTTGGGAGACTTTCAATGCTTTTATTTCGCTAAGGGTTACAGATCTATTTCAGTTGTTTATCTGATCTTGATTTAACTTTGGTAAGTGGTATTTTTGGAGAAAAGTATTCATTTCTTTTAGATTTTCTAATTTGGTGTAGTACAGGTTTTTAAAATGTGTCCTTATGATTCTCTGGATCTCTTCCCATTGCTATGCTTCCCTTTTCATTTCTAATTTTGTTAATTTGAATATAGATTTGTCACTCTTACTGATCTTCTGAAATATTTGTTTCATTGATTCTTTGTACTTTTGTTGTTTTTTGCTCGTTTCTATTTTATTGATTTCAGCCTGGAGTTTGATTATTTCTTGCCATCCACTCCTTTGGCATATAAATTTTCTTTCTCTTCTCTTCTCTTCTCTTCTCTTCTCTTCTCTTCTTTTCCTTTGTTTGTTTCTTTCTTTCTCTTTCTTTCTTTCTTTCTTTCTTTCTTTCTTTCTTTCCTTCTTTCTTTATCTCTAGAGCTTTCAGGTGTGCTAAGTTGCTAGTATGAGATCCCTCCAGGGTTTTTAAATTTTTAATTAAATTTAATTAATTAATTAATTTTTATGTAGACAGTGCTATGAGCTTGTCTTTTAGAACCACTTTCATTGTGTCCCATAAGTTTGAGTATGTGTATATTCATTTTTTGAAGGGACCCACAAATCTTGAGGTGTTCCCTTTTAGACCCTATAGATCTGTGCTATTAGGCCCAGATCACACCCAAACACCAAGAGATTGTTTACAAAACAAGGCAAAGAGACAAGGTGGATCAGGCAGACATAGCAGCAAATAGCTTTGCAGGAGTGATTTTAAAGGAAAAAGGGGAACGTCTGTATTAGAATGAGCTAGGGTGAGTTGGTAAGTTCTGATTGGGCATGCTAGTTAGGGTAGCCAAGCAGGGATCTGTGACTGCAAGACCTTCATATTTTGACAGTTGGGCCTTGGTGAGCAGCCTTAGGAATGAGTCAGGCTTAAGGAAGTGGCCAAATAAGGGAACGGAGCTGGGTGGCTAGCTTTAGGGATGTGGAAGTGCCTAAATAAGGGAATCTAAAGATTTAGCAAAGGAGAGGGAAGAGGGTAGGAGACCTGCCGGTGTCATGTTGGCCATGCTTGGACCTATTAGAGCCCTCCAATTTACTCAATTCTAGAAAGTCTTTCTTCTTAATTTCTGTCTTGACTTCATTTTTCATTCAGTAGTGAGTTGTTAGATCTCTATGCATTTTTAAGCTTTCTGTTGTTTCTGTTGCTGTGGATTTCCAGCTTTAGTCAGACAGGATGCTATAGAGTGAGGTTTCTGATACTCAGCTTTATGCTCCTGGTGGGTCAAGCTTCCAGCCACCGGCCCAGGGACTCTGTGGATCTGAGAATAAAAGACATACACACATCAGCTTATTTTTAATATGCTGTCTAGCTCAATGGCTGGGCACATTGAGGCATAATTTAATATGTAACAATGTAACAATGTAGTTCTCTGTGTTACTCTCTACTTTTATTTCTGTAACAAAATGGCTGCAGAAGCAACCTTTGACCTCAGAGGGGAGAGCTTATATTGGCTTTCTGTTTAAGGGGATACAATGAGAAGAAGGGATGGTGGCAGATGTCTTGGTGGTGACAGGAGAGCACATTAAAGGCCTCTCACGAGTCCTGGAAAAAGAAACAGAAAATACAGGAAAAGTGGCTAGGCTTTAAAACATCAAGGTCTGGTCCAGTCCATAAGGTTCTATCTCCTATAACTTCCCTAAACAGTAAGCTGAGGACCAAGTGTTCAAATGCCTGAGTCTATAAGGGACATTTCATCTTTTTTGTTTGTTTGTTTGTTTGTTTTGTTTTGTTTTTTATTTTTCGAGACAGGGTTTCTCTGTGTAGTTCTGGCTGTCCTGGAACTCACTCTGTAGACCAGGCTGGCCTCGAACTCAGAAATCCTCCTGCCTCTGCCTCCAGGACATTTCATCTTTAAACACAACAATATTGTTCTTTTTCTTCTTTTTAAAGATGTATTCATTTATTTATTATCTATACAGCATTCTGTCTGCATGTATGCCTTCAGGCCAGAAGAGGGCACCAGTTCTCTTTATACATGGTTATTAGCCATCATGTGGGTGCTGGGAATTGAACTCTGGAAGGATCTCTGGAAGAGCAGACTGTGCTCTTAACCTCTGAGCCCTCTCTTCAGCCCCAGTATTGTCTTCTTTATCAATTTTTTTATCTTATCTGTTGTTTTGGTAGACTTTGTATTAATTATGCTAGCTTGCAAAAGGGACCCTTTGAGATTTGCATTTGATCACATTAATTTTAAGGGAGAGTATAAAAACATTGATGTCTTCCTTCTCTTCCTCTTCTTCCTCTCATTCTTTACAAGTTGAGTTTTGCCATCCACAAATATGATGTCTCTCAAAGTTTTTTGTATTCCGTAAACAGGTTTGCATTTTTCTTTATACCAGTTTTATACATTTTATAATGTTCACTTGAAGACCCCCAAACTTGGGACCCTTACTCAAGTCTCGGGAAACACGGCCACCCAAAAATCTCAAGACACCGTACCTGGATGCAATCAGCAGACATTTATTAGGGAAGAGAGCTAGCAGCCATCGGTCAAACTGCACACTCGCGCAGGAGTAGAGTTTGACAAAGCCAGTCAGTCTGAGGAGGGTTTTTAAATGGATAAACCACAAACCAGGGGAGTGGGAAGGGGGGTGAGGGGTTGTCAAGGATACATAACATAAAAATAGTGGAACATTTCAGAAGAACCCACCCCAAATGATTTTAGAGTCATGTGAAAATCACTCTGCACACTCATTCTTCTCAAGAATGTAGTCTTACTATGTCACTGTGCCTTACCCTGTCATTACCAACTATTTCAGGTTAAACTATTTCTCACTTGCTCTGGTCACAGTCCTGCCTAGATGACTTGCATCTTTTTTATGGTCAGGAATGTGTCTTCCTGCTTTGGGCTTTCCCCACCCACAGGTGGGTTCTTTTCCCTGAGACTTGAGGAATGTAATTCAGCAAATGTCCTCTGATTCAGGGATAATGTCCTCCACTGGAATGTATCTCTGGGCAATGAAGGCCTGAAATCTTACATTCAGTTCCGCCTTCTGGAGCCTGCATTCTTTTGCTCAGGGTAAAGGAAAGGCATATATATATATATATTTCATAAAATGGTCTTTATAATTTTTCACTCTACACACTATTAAGTATTTTTTGTTGTTGTGTTATTTATATTACAAGTGGAATTAATCCTGCAAATTATAGCTACTAAGATACAGTTGACTTTTTTTTTTGACAACTTTGTATTGTGTAGAGAGTATCTAAAACAAAGGAGAAAAAAAAAATTAAACAATTGAAGCTTCCTGAGGAATGTCCTAAGTCTGAAGCCCAGAATCCTGTCTTAAGTAGTAGGCCTCAAAGCCAGGATAAACAACAGAGATGTCAACTAACATATCAAAGCAGACCTGGCTGCCAGGTTCTCCCAGCATCCCTCAGTCCCTACCTGTTACAGAACATGGCTGGCACATCAAGCCCCTACATGCTGGGCTGTCCTTTCCTATATAATCCAGCCACTTTGCTATGCTGGCCCTTTTTTGGCCTCCTGACCTCTCAGTCGTCTGGCTCTCCTCTCTTCCATGCCCTCTCTCCTCACAAGGCCCAACTCAAGGTCATGTTCACTTTGGACTCTTACCAGATGTCTCTGCCTCAGGCTCTGCTCTCCCTCATAGCTACAGTAAACCTTCTCCTGCACCAAACCTTGGAGTAGTCATGTTCTTTTCTCCTCTTTCTTCCTTTCTTTTTTTCATTCATCTAGTGCTGAAACACACAAAACCAGCCAGTACAGTATAGAAGGTTCTTGGAGCTGGAGAGATACTTGTGCAGAGACAAGAAGAGAGACAACCTGTCCAGACTTCCTCCAGTGATGGACTATGACCTGTAAGTTGAATAACCCCTTTTCTCCCCAGCTTGCCTTTTAGTCATGGTATTTCATCTCGGCAATAGAAATCATGACTAAGACAAGATGGTACCAGCATGGTGGGCTATTGCTGTGACAGACCTGACCATGTTTTGGGAAAGATTATGGAAACTCTTTGGAAGTCTGGGCAAGAAAAGCCACTGGGTGTTAAGAGCTCTGAGGATGTTCTGTAGAGCCTGGAGGATAATGTTGAGAGCAGTGCAGAAAGAGGGAGTAAAATTTCAGAGGGAAGATTAAAAACCCTACTGGGACCATTTACTATTTCGATTTAAGATTCTGTGGTTTTGGTCAGCTGGGTCTGAAGAATCAGCTATGGTTAACAAGAGGCCAGAGACACTGAAGTGAATCTTTAAGTTACTGGGACAATTGATGCTGGAGCTAAGAAATTAGCGGTGATTAAGAAGAGACCAGCATCACTGAGATGAAATCTGGGACATGTTTTCTGGAAGCATAGCGAAGCTGTTTCAGAGGTAGCCAAGGTTGTACCTCATGCTGCACCTGGACTGGGTATTGTATAGGATTCACCAGGTGGTACTGATTTTGAAAATTTGGAAAATTTGGAAGGGTTATGGAGAGCAGCATCTGAGGCTTGGCACTGTGAGAGGCCAGGAGAAGCCACTGGTGAAGGGGCAGCTTAGTGGCCAGGACTGAAGGGGTCATGCAACGAAGTTAAGGCTTGACACTATGGCTGGGCAGTGGTGGCACATGCCTTTAATCCCAGCACTTGGGAGGCAGAGGCAGGCGGATGTCTGAGTTTGAGGTCAGCCTGGTCTACAGAGGACAACAGGGCTACACAGAGAAACCCTGTCTCGAAAAAATAAAAAAGAAGGCTTGATACCATGAAAAAAGCCTAGGAGAGGCCACTGGTGAAAGTATCGCCCAGTTACAGCAGAAGACACCAGTGTTTTGGAGATGCGGGTACCATGAGATGACCACCAAGAACAGCAGCAGAAGTGGAGTGGAGTGAGCTGAAGCCTAGAAGACAAGCTGTGTGCTACAGAGTATAGAGCAGGAGAGTAACTCAAGCCCTTTGGAGGATCATGAGTGGATCCCAGATACTGGACAACTGGAGTTTGATTTTGATTTGATTTGATTGTGACCCTGCCCTGGTTTTTCCCTTTTGAAGTAAGAAAGTATATTTTACTAGAGCCCACACTTGAGAGACTTTACATTTTAAAAGATGTCGGATTTTAAAAGAAATTGGCTATCTTAGAGTGATTGAAATTTTAACGTATTTGAGTTTGTAAAGACTGTGGGATTTTCAAAGTTATTTATGTTCTTAATGTGAGATCTTGGGGATGAATAAGAAAGGAAGGGTTGTGGGTGACTAGTAATGTTTGTGTGTCAAGTTGAAAAGGGGTCAGTTCTGGCTGGTTTTGTGCCTCAATTTGACATAAGCTAGAGTCATCAGAGAGGAAGGAGCCTCAGTTGAGTAAATGCCTCTGTAAGATCAAGCTGTAAGGTATTTTCTCAGTTAGCGATTGATGGGGGAGGGCCCAGTATGTCATGGGTGATGCCATCCCTGGACTGGAAGTCTTGGGTTCTACAGGAAAGCAGGCTGAGCAAACCATGTGAAGCAAGGCAGTAAGCAGCACACCTCCATGGTCTCTGCATCAGCTCCTGCTTCCAGGTTCCAGTCCTGTCTGAGTTCCTGTCCTGACTTCCTCCAGTGATGGACTATGAGGTGTAAGCCAATTAAACCTTTTTCTCCCCAACTTGCTTTTTGGTCATGGTGTTTTGTCACAGCGATAGAAGCCCTGACTAAGACATGCACCCTCCCAAGGCAGCCCTTGTCTGGGACCTCTCAGTTCTGCCTGACGAGTCTGGGTCTCTCTACTAAAGACACTGTCTTCCCTTGCCCTTGCTCTCTTGTCTGCTCTGTCTTTTTCTTAAGCTCTCCTA
Source organism: Rhabdomys pumilio (assembly GCA_030674055.1). Classification (NCBI taxonomy): domain Eukaryota; kingdom Metazoa; phylum Chordata; class Mammalia; order Rodentia; family Muridae; genus Rhabdomys; species Rhabdomys pumilio. The sequence goes on from JANHMN010000015.1 coordinate 59,853,295, forward strand.
GACCTAGACTCCCTCAGACATGGCTCCTCCCACAGCTTCTCTAAGCTGGAACCCACTGGGCCACAATGCTCTCTCTCAGCTCCCACTTGGAGCTTATAGAAATTCCTTCCCATGGAAGTCCTTCTTTCCACTCTTCTCTCTCCTCCTTGAACGACAAAGCACTTGGCCTCGGTACAGATCAATGGCCAAAGACTGGCACATTTGATTTTTTCAAATTCTCTCATATAGTGACAACCTGTGCCACTGCACAAACACACGATCCCCAAATCTCTTCTATCTAGACTTGCTCTGCTCGACACTTTCAAAAGTCTCTTATCTCTGAGGTTTTTCTACTTCCCACTCTTAGAAATCTTCTATCCCTGAGATTTCTCTGCACTCTGCTCTCAAAAGAATCTTTTAAGACTATGCTGTAAACTCTGCCTCAAGATCTGTAGGTTCATTGGGTATAGTTAAAAATCTATAAAATCTGTAACAGAAAAATTAGCCCAAAATTTTATAACAAGAGGCTTATAATTTAAAAAATCTATACATTGGAAATCTTAGTTTGCTATAACTTACTATATATGTGATTCAAGTGTTGTTTAGAATATACTGTATATGTAACTTTGATTCAACTCTTGTTTAAAAATAGATTATTTAAAAATAGATTTATCAAAAAATAGATGTTTTAAAATAACAGTCATGTGGCTTGCAGCCATCTTTTTTAAGGTAAAAGAGGGTACATACCATATGACTTTACTATCATCTGAAGATGGCCACATGTTATAAAGCATCTGAGGTAGCATCTATCAGGCAACACTGTCTGAGAGCTATTTAGTTCTACTCAGCCCTTGGTTTATCATTGTGTCTCCTTTTCAACTAAAAAAGTGATATCAGGTTTCCAAAATAGATTGGATTAGGATTTTTATATGATGATAATTTCCTAAGGTTAGTAAAGGCATACTCAAGTTATCAAAACCTACCTTAAAAATATGTGACTAGCCGGGCGGTGGTGGCATATGCCTTTAATCCCAGCACTTGGGAGGCAGAGGCAGGTGGATTTCTGAGTTCAAGGCCAGCCTGGTCTGCAGAGTGAGTTCCAGGACAGCCAAGACTACACAGAGAAACCTTGTCTCGAAAAACCAAAAAAAAAATAAATAAATAAATAAATAAATAAATAAATAAATAATATATATATATATATATATATATATATATATGGCTAACTATTTATGTCTTTGTTAACTGTTCAACACCAGGTTTCCAGAAATTTCAAAATAAAACACACACACACACACACACACACACACACACACGCGCGCGCGCGCGCGCGTGTGTGTGTGTGTGTGTGTGTGTGTGTGTGTGTGTGTGTAGTCATATTTGATAAATAAGGTTTATAAACTCCTATGGTCTACTCGGGTTCACAGTAATAATTGTCTATGCTCTTTATCTTTGCTCACTTTGTTAAGCTTTAGCTATTTGGATAAACCGAGTCACATAAAAACCCTGATATTCTGTAATGACACTATAAAAGGAACAAGAAAATTCCCAGTCTCTTTATTTTTTTATGGCCTAAAGTTTTACTTTGATGCTAAAGAATCTTCAATTAAGTCTTCAACTAACAATTTTAAGTCTCAAACTTAGTATGGATAAAGCTATAAACTCCTAATCTTATAAAAACTACTAACTTGTAAACTGTTACATAATTTATTTAGTGACAAGCTTTATTTAGCCTCCTGTGTGTGTTTTCAAGGTTGAGCCTAAAGCAACTAACTCAGGTGTATTTCATAGATGGTCCTCAAAGTTTTCAGAAATCTGCTGGCTCCCGAATTTTATGTGGTTTTTTTTTTTTTTCAAAGCTTCCCATAATAAACAGACATGGCAGACTCTGGAGGGAACCCTAAGATCTCCAAAGTAGACAGATAGGGCAGGATATCTGAATGGTGGTAACACCAGCCACGGGGGGGTGGGGGGGGGGGGGGGGGGGAAACACTGCCCCATGCCTTACCTGCCTCCAGGGCTGTGCACAAACTGTGGACACTTGCGGGGGTGGGGGGTGGGGGAGGAGGGGGGAGGGTGGGGGGAGGGGGGAGGGTGGGGGAGGATTATCCTACTCTGCCCAGTCAAAGTCAGTCCCCCAAGTTCCTCATTCACAGGGAAATCTCTCTGACCTGGGTCTGGCAACCGAAGGCTGCTGAAGATTAAATGCTGTCCTACTTGGCAGCCGAAGACTGACCACTGTTCTTAATGAAGCCATGGAGACCACGGGAGCCTAGGACAACCATCTAGGTAGTCTCTATTATTTTGATGGCTATGTATGCCATTTGGGTGATACTGTGGCTACTATGTATCTTTCTCAGATCTCTGATGATGTTGGCTGACTAACTGTAGCGTTAGCAGCAGGAAGCATACCAGCTCCTCTCCAAAGGCTACAGCTGCCTTCTCTTCATAAGGAAAAGTCAGGCCTCAGGCCTCACTTTCCTGGAGCTACTAGGTCTCCGGCTGAGAAAGACAGCTTACCTTGCCCAGACCTGGAAAGGAGATAAACTCCTAGAAGCTTTTAACCCTGAATTATTTTTGGATTCTCAAGCTTTTACTATGACTCAAAGGCATAAGAAGTCTACTGCTCTTTGTACAATATGGATTTCAGTACAGATTACAAACAGTCATAATGCTAACATATCTAAAACTTTTTATCTCTGTAAGTTAAAAAAAATTCAAGTACGTTTCAGGGCATTAACTTGCATCTACGTCTCTAAGAGGTCAAAGGGACTCTAGATAAGTAGTCCTAAGTATCCCCACCTGCCTCGTCCTGAGGGTGGGATCCTGGTCTTGGGACTCCCCTCCCCCAGCTACCAGGACTGTGGGCCTGGAAGTTTCAAGTGTACACCCAAGATAAAACTTGGGTTTTATCTTTCCTTAAACTCCTTAACTTTCCCTTCTGTCCCTAGTCTCTGTCCCAGCAGGCTTCAAATCAACTGTATTCTTCTGCAGCTACGCAGCCCCAGGTATTTAATTTCCTCAGAGTTTGCAACCCAGACAGCTCCAGAGTGGCTACCTTCAGGTGGTCCAGCCTTGAAAACTGCTTCAACTTGGCCTGCACTTCCCTAGCCTCAGATGGACCCACAGAGCCTGGTCAGTGAGCAAAACAGCCTGCACTCTTCACACACACACACACACACACACACACACACACACACCGCCCCACCTTGCCCTATGTGACTTGGCTAGAATTCCAGCTTTCTTGGCTCTCCAACAACATGCCCCAGCTGACAGCAGGAAGTTGTCATAGGAAAGATTGTTACCCTTTGTCATTTCTTTCTTTCTTTTTTCTTTTTTTTTTTTTTTTGGTTTTTCGAGACAGGGTTTCTCTGTGTAGCCCTGGCTGTCCTGGAACTCACTCGGTAGACCAGGCTGGCCTGGAATTCAGAAATCCACCTGCCTCTGCCTCCCAAGTGCTGGGACTAAAGGCATGCGCCACCACCGCCCGGCCCTTTGTCATTTCTTAACAAAAAAAAAAGTCTGGGATGTTAAGTCTCAAACTTGGGACAAACTGCCAGCTGATGTGTCTGTCTATTTAATATATAAAAGTGGATCAGCTTCCAAGTTCTCCTGAAATCCCTCAGTCCCTACCTACTAGAGGGTATGGCCTGTGTAACCCATCCTAGCCTAAACTTCTTCAGTCGAGGGCCAGAGTTGCCATTCCCTATGCAATCCAGCCACGTTGGTTATGCTGGTTCTTTTTGTGGCCTTCTGGCCTCTTGGTCTCTTAGTCACCTAGCTCTCCCCCTCTCTTCCCTCTTATCTCCATGTGGCCTAGCAAAGGGTTATGTTTATTCTGGACTCTCCCAGATGTTTCTGCCTCTGGCTATTCTCTCCCTGTTATCCACAATAAACTAGGAGCAGTCCCTGCCTTTCCTTGCTTCTTTCTTTGTTTCTTTCTTTTTCATTCATTAAGCAAATGCATGGATGGAGCTTTTTGTTCAAGAATGATGCAGCCTTGTACTTGGTCTGACAAGACCTGACTGGCTGGATGGCTGTTGTATTTTAAGTGTTTGCAACCTAGGAGTGGAGTGAGGGACCAAGAATGAGCATGTGAGAGGAATGGGAAGATGGCTCAGTGGGTAAGCACATTTGCTGCCAAGCCTGGAGAGCTGCATTTGATTCTCAGGACCCATGTGGTAGAAGGAGAGAACCGAGTCTTATAAGTTGTCTTCTAAGCTGGGCGGTGGTGGCGCACGCCTTTAGTCCCAGCACTTGGGAGGCAGAGGCAGGCGGATTTCTGAGTTCCAGGCCAGCCTGGTCTACAGAGTGAGTTCCAGGACAGCCAGAGATACACAGAGAAACCCTGTCTCGAAAAACAAAACAAAACAAAACAAAAAAAAACCAAAACAAAAAAAAAAGTTGTCTTCTAGCTTTTGTATGTGTGCTGTGGTATGAGCATCTAAATCAACAGGTAAATAAATGAATAAATAAATCCAGCACAACTTTGCTTAAAGAGAGGAGTGTCAGGCATATGCACAGAAGGACAAAGGGAGAGGCTGACATCTAAGAAGAGCTGTGGAGAGCGAGGAAGTCCCTGTGCTGAGAAATGGGAACTACATTTATAACCAGCAGGCTTCCTACTGGGTACTGCTGCCTACTTCTGTGAGAAGTATATTTCTTATTTCCCCAGTTGTCCTGGGGACTAGACTAGTCAGTTCTGTACAGCTGGCCTCCCTTACCAATGGTTCCCCTATCCCCACCTCCCATGATTTCGGTTATCTGAGGTAAAATGTCCAATGGAAAATTCCATTGAAATAAATAACTCTCAAGTTTCTAATTCATACTTTGAGGAGTGTGATGAAATCTCATGCTGCCTTGCTTCATCCTTTCCAGGTAGACTCACCTCTTTGTCCGGGGTACCCACGAAGCGTGCACTACCTGCCTACCAGCCACTCAGCCATCTTGTTTATAAGGTCAACTGAAGGTATCACAGTGCTTGTTTTTAACTTCGTCTTACTGAACAGTGGTCCCAAAGCACAAGAGCAGTGACACAACAAAGGGCAGCCTCACAGGGCATCCTCTATGAGAGAGGGTGGGAATACAATGAGATTCGAGGGATCACAGTCACAGAATCTATGTGATAATATATTAATGGTTGTATTCCATTATTAATTGCTAATCTCTTACTGGGCCTAATTCAGAAATTAAACTTCATCATAGGTATGTACAGTGCAATCTCTGGCATTGGACATCTATCTCCTGGGGGGTGGGTAGTTTTAGAACACAGCCCCATGGGTAGAGGAGCAGAACCCTCTTGGAAATTGCTGCTTTGCTGAGTGAAGTTACAGGCCCAGCAGCCACTCACTACAGAGAAAGATAAAATTGTTATGAGAAGCCATCGAAGAATAAAGACTGGGAATTCAGTGACAGAAGTTATAGCAAGAAATAAGCAGAGGAAATATAAAAGTCCCCAGAAAAACAGACTCAGTGAGGAGGACCCTGAGTGTGCTGTGTGGATTGAGGGTGGGAGTCGTTCTCTGAGTTAAAGAGAACAGTAATCAAAGCAGGCTGACTGGTGGGGGGCATGCTAGTAACCCAGCAGTCAGGACTAAGGCAGGACAGTTGGGAGTTCAAAGCCAGCCTGAGCTATATAGTGGTACCCTGTCTCAAAAAAGCTAAGAAAACACTTCCCCCAACACACACCTTAAAACAACAACAATAAGACGAAAAATCAAGAAAACAAACAGAAGGTCGAGTAGCTCAAAGGTGAAAATTTAGGTTGTAACATGTACTTTATTTTCTGGTTGTTAAAAAACAGTGTATAAAAACAGGCCATGACTGGACTGTGTAAAGCCACAGAACATCGACCTAGAACCTTTGCAGCAACGGAAGAGTCAAACCAGCTTCCCTGCGTTAATGGGCACAAGAAAGCCGGGACTCAGCTAAAAAAAGCATTTCTCCAAGGTTTGGCCTCAGTTTCCAGTCAGGACCAACCGGGGAAAGTGAAATATGCTCACCGACACTCTGTCATAGGTTCTTCCGGTTAGCCCGCCTCCCACTCATAGGTTTTTCCAGTTAGCCCGCCTCCCGCTTCCCAGACTAGCAATTTATCGGTCTTTGTGTTGCTCTGATCAAGGACTGCTCTGTGTGGTTTCTGCATGATATCCATTTATTTCTCAAAGTTTCAGAGGCGGGAAGCCTGGGGGCAGAGTGTAGCACCACTGGGTTCCAACGAGGACTGTGAAGGAGCCTGCCCACCCTCCACTGCCCCCTCCCCTGCAATCCCAGCTTCTAGCAAGGTACTAGTTTCATTTATGATGGCTCTATCACCAGGGTCTGATTGCTTTCGTACAGGCTCAACTTCAAACACCAGCACATGAAGATTAAGGTTTTTAACATACAAAGTTGAGGGTAGCTGGGCTGGGGAAGATGGACAAACATTTAGTTCCTGACAGAGAGCACAGAAATACTTCCACCAACTATGAAGCTTCTCTATTCTCTTCCTGTCCCAGACACTTCCAAATGCAAGAGGCAAATAGCTAGTAGCAAGCTCAGAGAAGGTGGTGGTGTGGTTTGAACAGGAATGGCTCCCATAGATGTGTGTGTGTGTGTGTGTGTGTGTGTGTGTGTGTGTGTGGTGTGTGAATGCTTGGCCCATAGAGAGGGGCAGTATTAGGAGGTGTGGCCTTGTTGTAGGAAATGTGTCACTGTGGGGTTGGGGCTTTGAGGTCTCATATCTGTTCAAGCTGCCCTCAGTGTGGCACATGGTCTCCTGCTGCTGCCTGCCGATCAAGATGGTGAACTCTAGGCTCCCACAGCACCATGCCTGCTCGCTGACCACTTTGCTTCCTGCCATGATGACAAGGACCAAACCTCTGAAACTTAGAGCCAGCCCCAACTAAATCTTTTCTTTTATAAGAGTTGGCTTGGTCATGGCGTTTCATCACAGCAACAGAAACCCTAACTAAGACAGATGGTTTCTGGTTATCTGGGTGATCTTTTGTTTATGTTTACAGTATCTTTGGCTTTTAAGGTAGACAGGTATGTTAGGTATTGTTAAGGCATTCTTTCAGAGAGCTGTGCATTTTTCATGTTCCTGACATAATGTCTGTACATCTATATTTTTGGTAGCAGGATATGTCTTATGGCTGAGCACTGAAATGACCACAGCCATGTCATATGCCAGTGGCAATAACAACCATTTTGATCTTACTAGTAACTTTACGGGGAAATTCTCTAAAACTACCTCCCTTTAAATGCAGTGTTACCTTTGGTTTGAAGTAGACATTCCTCTCTTATTAAATAAGTGTATTTTCATCTCCAGATTATTTAGTTTTTCTTCCTTTTTTAACTGCAAAAAAAAAGTTTTAAGTGTCTATTGAGTTAATCTTTTTATTCATATGGGTAATATCATATTAATAGAAATTCTAATTTGGGTCCTTACTTGTATTCTTATAAAAATAAACCTCCTTGATCATGGTACATTATTCTTTTATCACACTGCTGCATTTAATTGGCTAATATTTTATTCAGGATTTTTGCATCTATATTCATAAGTCAGGTTGGTCTGTAATTTTCTCTCTCTGGTGCTATTTTAGTCCCATTTATGACCGGGAAATCTATTCTGTCTGCTATTAATATTATAGACTCCCCTTTTCTCTAGTTTTAACAACTGGTTGTGTGTTTGAAGTACACACACACCCTTTAGTCACGTTAGGAACTTTATCCAGACCCGTCATCCCCCCGAGAATCCAGCTGTCTGGCAATGTTGTTCCAGTCTATCCCAGGCTGATTAGTTTTTCAGAGCCTTTGTGTTCTCCTAACCTAATTTAGATTACTTATATTCTTCCATACCTCTGCCATTTTATCAAGATTTTTCAAGTAGGTTGACATAAAAATTTACATGGAAATATTAAAAAAGATTAACCTGTTCACCCATGTGTGCTTATGAGTCATGGTTCCGGTCTGTGGCCAAGTGGCATCCTTGCTAACTTGGTTTGTTTTCATCTCTCTTTCTATAGATGTAGGTTTTTCACATTATTTATTCTGTGTTTGTGAGCAGGGGTACACAAACTCGAGTGGAGGTCAGAGAACACTTTGAGGGAGTGGTTCCCGAGGATAGAGCACAGGTCAGAAGACTTGGCAGCAAATAGCTTTACTGTGCAGGCATCTTGCAGACTTGGTATATGGACTTTAAAAAAATTCAATGAGCAGCTTGGATTTTCCTATGAGATAAGAATTCAATTTTGGTAGTGTATTTGGTTTGGGCGCTAGGATCCTGGGAGTATCTGAGGAGTGGATGCCTGCCTTAGTGGAGGGTCTCCCACAGGGAATGACAGTGAAGTTATTTATTCACACTCCCTAGAGTCATTGGTTGAAGGTAACTGAGTGTGAAGGCGGGGTGAGTGGTGTGTGCGGGAGTTAATTCCTGTCTTAGGTGAAGCAGAAGGGCCTCCCACAGCCTCCAGAAAGCTGTTGGCAGTGGAATGCAGCTCCTGACACTAGAATTCTTCTGAAAGAAAAAGTAGTGATGCTCTGTGCACATGGGAGGGGCGGGTCACCTGTCATTACATCATCTGGGGCTCATGTGTCGTTTATTCTTTTTAATAGCTTTCAACTAGTTTTATCTTGCTAATATATTCTTCTGTTTACGATTCATTTAATTAAGCTGAGAGTGGCGGCTCATGCCTTGAATCCCAGTACTCAGGAGGCAGACGTAGACAGATCTCTGTGAGTTCGAGGCTAACATGGTCTACAAAGTGAGTGCCAAGAATACACACAGAAACTTTGTCTCAAAAATTTCACTTAATTAATCTATTATTTTTGTGAGACTGAGGATTGAACACAGGGCCTCGAGTAGGTTGAGTAATTGTTCTACCAGTAAGCTGTACCCATAGCCCTTGTCTTTGTCTTTTTATTTTGAGATGGGATCACATTAAGTTGCCCAGGCTGGCCTTGAAATTGCAGTCCTGTCCAACCTCCCCAGTATCTGGGATCATGGGCCTGGGTTGTCAGGCCTTGCTTTTTGAGCCTAAACGTATTGTCCTTTGTGCGTGTGTGTGTGTGTGTGTGTGTGTGTGTGTGTGTGTGTGTGTGTGTGTTTGTGTTCAAATACGTGCAAGTGTGTATGTGTCTGTCTAATTGGAGGCTAGAGATCAGCTTTGGTATTTTCCTTAGAAAATACTTTTTTTAATCTACTTTCTTAATAGCACCCAGACTACCTGCCCAGAGGTGGCACCACCCACTGTAGGCTGGTTCCCTCCATATCAATCATTAATCAAGGCAATGCCCCCGAACTTGCCTATAAGCCATGTGATGGAGTCATTTTCCCAATGGAGGTTCCTTTTCCCAGGTTGTATCAAGCTGACAAAAACCCTAGCATCTATCTATCTATCTATCTATCTATCTATCTATCTATCTATCTATCATCTATCTATCTATCAATAATCTATTATCTATCTTTGGGTACATGTATAATATAAACATGCATGTAGTGTGTGTGTTCATTCACCTCTGTGGGTGTATATGGAGGACATAGGTTGGCATCAGGACGTCTGTCTCAATCACTTCCCTACTTTATGTTTTGAGACTGTTTCTTGCTGAACTTTAAACCTCTCTCAGCGCCTGGAATCTGCCTATCTCAGTACCCTAGTGCTGGGGTTAACAGAATGGTGTATCCATACATGACTTCTTTACTAAGTGCTGGGACTCCAAACATGCTTGCTCAGCAAGTAATTTACTCACTGAGCTATCGCCCAAGTCCTCCACCCTGGTTTTTGAGGCAGGGTGTCTCACTAATCTGGGTGCTTCCTAGTTTGTTTACACTGGCTGGTCAGCAAGTGCTAGGGGCCCTCCTGTCTCAGTCTTCCTGGCACTGGAATTGTAGGTGTAAGCTGTCATACCTGGTCTTTTATATGGGCACTGGAGGTCTGAACTCAGGTATTGACGTTTGTACAGCGAACACTTACTAAGTCATCCTCCCAGACCCTCTTTTTAACTTCTTGAGTTATATTCATATGTTTTCAGTCTTTTTCTTTAATAATGCAGTAAAAGTGGCTCAGGTGGCTGAGGCCAAGTTATTGAGAAACTACGTATGCAAGTGCTTAAAGGCACAGTGTCTGAAACATAGCAATGCTCAATAAATGCTGATGACTATTGTGATTGAACACTTTCTTTTCAAATATACGTGTGCTGGCTGGTTTTGTGTGTCAATATGACACAAGCTGAAGTTATCACAGAGAAAGGAGCCTCCCTTGAGAAAATGCCTCCATGAGATCCAGCTATAAGGCATTTTCTCAATTAATGATCAAGGGGGGAGGGCCCATTGAGGGTGGTGCCATCCCTGGGCTGGTAGTCCTGGGTTCTATAAGAAAGCAGGCTGAGCAAAGCAGGGGAAGCAAGCCAGTCAGTAACATCCCTCCATGGCCTCTGCATCAGCTCCTGATTCCTGCCCTGCTTGAGTTCCAGTCCTGACTTCCTTTGGTGATGAACAGCAACGTGGAAGTGTAAGCTGAATAAACTCTTTCCTCCCCAACTTGCTTTTTGGTCATGATGTTTGTGCAGGACTAGAAACCCTGACTATACAATATGTATATGTGCCGGGCAGTGGTGGTGCACACCTTTAATCCCAGCACTTGGGAGGCAGAGGCAGGTGGATTTCTAAGTTCGAGGCTAGCCTGGTCTACAGAGTGAGTTCCAGGACAGCCAGGGCTACACAGAGAAACCCTGTCTCGAAAAACCAAAAAAAACCCCAATATGTATATGTGTTTGTGTGTGTGTGTGTGTGTGTGTGTGTGTGTGTTTGTTGTTTTCTTTTCTTTCTTTTCTTTTCTTTTTTCTTTTTTTTCTTTCTTTTCTTTTTCTTTCTTTCTTTCTTTCTTTCTTTCTTTTTTTTTTTTTTTGAGTCTGGGTTTCTCTGTGTTTCCCCAACTGTCCTGGAACTTACTTTGTAGACCAGGCTAGCCTCAAACTCACAGAGATCTGTCTGTGTCTGTCTTCTGAATACTGAGATTGAAGTTGTTTGCCACCGCCGCCCAGCTTTGATTGAACACTTTCAAGTTGCTTACATTATCAGAAGCTGGGTTTAAATGTGATAAACTGATTAATTTGGAAGAGGATAGCCCAAGATGGCGTAGTACTCAGAGTGTAGAAGTGACAGGGATTAGTGCAGACTGCTTTTAGCCAAGTTTATGGTAAGGATCAGGAACAAAATGCAAAGCAGAAGGATTGAAAAAGTATGTAGTCTGGCCTGAAAAGGAGCAACTGAAAACCGAGGACAAGGAAGGTATGTTTGTCCGGGAGATTAGTGTCATTAAAGAGAAGCCCTTCCAATGGGACGTTAGGACATGGCCTGAGTGTGTTTTTAGTTATGTGATGTGCCCGAGGGCATTGCTACTATTCTGTAACTGACAGAAGTAACTTAAGGGAGGGAGGAGGGGTTTATTTTACTTCACATTCTATAGTACAGTCCATCTTGGTTGGGGAGTAAAGGCAGCAGGAGCTTGAAGCATCTGGCAACATCGTATCTATAATAAGGAAGTGTAGAGAGCTTTGAATGCTAGTACCTGCAGCTGGCTTTCTTAATTTTATACAGTCCAGGATCTTCACATAGGAAATGGTCCTGTCCACAGTTAAGATGGGTCTTTCCAAACATATTAACCGAATCAAGACACTTGCTCACATACATTCTCATAGGCTAACCTTAGTGTAGATCTCTCTAAGATGCTTTCAGATCCCAGCAAGATGGCAGCCAATGCTGGCCATCACACTAGGAACAGAATGTTGTCCTTTAATGAGGTGTGTTGGGTATCAGGCAAAAGGTAAGCATGTACTAAAAAGACTCAGCCACAGGTTGTATGCTAGATAGTTTTATCATATCAGGTGGAATTATGACTTTGTTACTATGTTTGGAGATTAAGCAGGACATAATGAGACATGTTTGGGTGTTGGTTTGACAAAAAATCATGATGGTTATGACTGGATGAGAAATGTCCAGGATGTGCTTCTTGGAGGGTATTTATAGAGACTGATGTGTAGGACAGCAGCTGTTCTGGATACTGTTGTTGTACTTGATACAACCTAGTCACCTGGGAAGAGGGAAACGCAACTGAAGAATTGCCTCAATCAGATTGACTTATAGCCATGACTGTGAGAGATTGTCTTGATTGATGACTGATGCTGGGAGGGTCTGGACCACTGTGGGAGGCCGGAGCAGATGGGTCTGCATTGTCTAAGAAAGCTAGCCGAGCATGAGTCAATGAGTGAGTGAGTATGGATCATTCCTCCATGGCTTCTGCTTCAGTTCTTGCCCTGATTTTTCTCAGTTAGTGGACTATGACATGAAAATGCAAACTGAAACAAACCTGTTATTTCCCATAGTGTTTATCACAGCAATAGAAAACTAGACAAGCAACTGACAATCCACAACTGGAATCCACCAAGAATGTTAGTGCTACCATCCTGCAGACTAAGAGCCCAGACTGAATGACAGGTGACAAAGGAGAAAGCAGACCAATGCCAATCAACGGATCTCTTCTCTCTGCTTCCTGGATTTTTTTTTTCCCTCTGATGTACCATGCCTGTCAATGGGCTAACACCTTGGAGACTGTGAACAAAATGATTCTTTCCATATTTCAGTTGTCTTCATTAGCATTTACTCAGCAATAAAAAGCAGTTAACACATGTACCAACCATGCGCCAGCCCCAGGATTTTCTTTCTTTCTCTTTTAAACATTGCCTCTGAACAATGTATAGTTGGATCCTATATAAGAATCTTTGTCATTTAACAGAGATATGTATAGGTGTTTAGATACATTGTCACAGCTATGTTGGACTTTCCCGTGGAATTATCTGGATCTGTTAGTGAGATGCCATTTTTTTTAAAGGTAGTTTTTTTTTTGCCTCCTGTCTCTAAGTATGTTTCAATGTGTTTATAGTTTTTCTAAGGAGATGACTCTCAGTAGAAGCTCTTGGATTGATTCAGGATGGGAACTAGTCACCAGAGACCAAGCCTTACAACTTTCAGTCCTATCCCATGGCTTTGGCCATTGATTTCATTAATTATACCTGCCAATGGGACCTTCTCCCTAAACAAAGAGTGCAAGAGCTTCTTGAATGGCAAGCACAGTCATGTGCAGGATAGTGACATGTCCCGCTTCTATGGGGGACAGAAGCCACTGTGCTCAGGACCCTCCTAAACCTTACACTACAAACCCTTCCTGTTAGCTGTTCATTTTGAGTCCTATTATAGACTGGGAACTAGAAACAAAGTAGCTTCTTCAGTACCAGGCGCCATTACCAGGCTTCCCTAGCAAACCACTGAGCCGAGATGGAGAGAATCTGGCAACCTAATTCCTGTGATTAGTCCCTGAAGGGAACTGAGCCCTTTGGAAGTCAGATGGCAACTCAAGGTGGTCTGTCTGAATCGAATTACAAAAGCTCCTGCTGAGGTAGGAGAGTTGGAGTATGGAAAACTCTTCTACTTAGGAAATAAGAAAACCTGCTTTTAGTATATGTATTCACTAATACTTAAAAACTTATTTGCTAAGAAAAGGGAGGGACCGGCTCAGACTAGTTCCATCTCATTCTCATTGATCCAGTGCGTAGGACTCAAGTGAGTCACTTTAGTTGGAGCACAGCCCTCTGTTGGTGCTGCCGTTGTCTTTTGTTTGTGATACTTACTCCCGCCCTGAGTCTTTACTCCTGATTCTCATGAAGCTTTCTGTGGCTGCCATGCCTAAACAGATTCCATCTGGACCCTTCCCAGATTGCCTCATGGACAACCTTTGCCCTTGGGCCTTGTTTCTTTAACTAGGGATGTCTGAGCTTTTCACCTCTCAGAGCTGAGGGAAGATAGAAGCCACACCTTTTAAGGACAAGAAAGTAGTCTTCAGGATGAGAGGTAGTAACCGGCATGAGGTCTTGCTTCAGTCTGGAAACCATCTAGGGACAGGGCTAGCACTTCTGACATGTGTTTGGCATTCTGCTTTGGTCATTGGCTAAGATGAAGTTTTCAAAAAAGAAAAAAATATGCAAAAAGGAACAAGCGGTGGCGCACGCCTATAATCCCAGCACTTGGGAGGCAGAGGCAGGCGGATTTCTGAGTTCGAGGCCAGCCTGGTCTACAGAGTGAGTTCCAGGACAGCCAGGGCTACACAGAGAAACCCTGTGTCAAAAAACAAAAAACAAACAAAAAAGACAGAAACTAGATCTTATCAAAATTCAATTTTTTTTTATTCAGTTAAGTCCTTAATGCTCAGGAACCTGTTAGAACTGGTTTAAGGAACATCTGAAAGTTAAACATATTACATATAGTTATTCACCCTAATACAGAAATGTTGATTTAAGTCTGGCATGGTGGTGTATATCTGTCATTTCAGTAGTAAGAAAACTACAAGCTTGAGGCCAGCCTCAGCTGTGATCATGAGGCCAACCTGGGCTGCATAGTGAGAGCCTGTCCCAAAGGACTAAGAAAAGGCACGGTTCTTGGTTTTGATTTTGCTGAATAAGAAGGTAGCAGTTAAACAGCTGTTCTATAGCATGATAAAGTGGCTGCTCCACAGACGGTGACCCTCACTTTACATCACTTATGGTACAGTATGACCTCAGTTATTACCAACTGTTATTTTTGAGTGTGTGAGCTGAAAGTGGAGGGATTTTCTCCAGTGCCTTTATTGCCATCTTTTACAGAACGGATGGAAGAAAGTAGTCAGATCTGACACAGCTTCCTTCTGAGAGCTTGCTTTTCTTTAATCAATGGACTGTTGGCAGGTTCCATACATTCTTTGATAAACTAAGCCTCTTAAAGTAAAAACAAAGAGAAGCTTCTTCAATACAATTGTCTTCTTAATTTAAAAGTGCAAATGCAAGAGCTCAAATAGTGAAGTGCTGTAGTCCGCGCGATATCCCTGCCCGCAGGAACTCACGCGAACACGCAGGATTCTATCGCAGCACGTGTTTTATTTTTCCCAATCATGGCGGAGAGAGAGCGAGTTGAACTTTGCCCCACCTATATATAACCTTTGGGGTGGACAATTATGATTGGCTGCTTGCTCAAATTCCCAGGTTCCCCTGCACTGTACATGCGCAGTTTGATGGAGGATATGACGTCGGAAATTAGGCGTACCCAAGTCACTGCGCATGCGCGGTTTGTTACCTCACGCACACAGGTGTCAGCAAGGACAGCTTCCTACAAAGTGCCACATGACATTCTTGTCCAACTAAAGTAAAGGCAGTTATGTATTTTAGCAGTAGAACACTGTAGCTACCTGCTCTTCTGTTGAGAGCTGTGAACTGTATCCTATGAGGGAGACACCAGCTTCCCTCTTCATAAATATGTTTTCTTGTGTGATGGCGTGATACGATGAATGTGAGTCTAATGTTTCAAAACACATGTAATGTTGAACCGGTGGGATGCTCTAATCTAGAAGAAAAAGCCTGTCTATGTTGGACGTCAGTGTCAACTTTCCTGGGGGTTTCATGGATAGTTTAAACATTACATTTAATTTGCCTAGTGGGCAAATTAAAGCTTTTAGAGATTGCATTCATTTTCTGTCGCTGTATAACAAAGTTGCCACATGTCCAACAGTTTAAAAGGAAGTGCATACTGGCTCACAGTTCCTATCAGTGCCTTGGCCTGACCTGTTAGTATTCTGTGTGGGTCTCAGGAGGCTCCTCTCAGAATTATGACTGGGATTTGTTTCCTTGCAGCTGCAGCCTCTGCTGCAGGGGCCCTTCTGCCTGCCTCCTGGAGCTTGCTGACCAAACTTGTTTTCTTGAGAGTTCATGATCTTAGAGTGTTCCTTGGTGCCAGCTGGAGGCAGATCCTAGGTTCCAGACGACAACCCCTGACTCTTTATGGGTAAAGTCTCTTTGCCCTCAGGGAGGGCCTGATTCTTCTTTTACAAGGTTTCATCTGATCTGTCAGACCCATTCCAGATCACCTTCCCTTTTGTGAATTCAAACTCAACTGTTTAGAGACCTTAATTGCATATATGAGTCCCTTTGTTACGTTCTGTGCTTTCCGACTTAGGTCATAGGTGTTTTCCCCAGTTAAGGGGAAGGAAGGTTCTAGAATCTCTGCCATAGAGAGGAAGCCCTCATAATAGTGCTTACCCATAGGAAAACAATGACCACACAAGCATTCTGACAGAACGTGTTCAAATGGGAAATTAGTTATTGAATCAGTAGGCTGGGGCACTTAAATTTTAATAGCTTGGGAGCAAGAGTGTAAAGTCAGAATGATTGTATCCTACAGTCGTGGTAAAAGTTCTTACCCACCAGCCAAGTCCCTCTTCCTGACTTGTTCTGTGGAAGGAAGAGCCAGGCAGAGCTTAGATTTCTAAGCTAGGTGCTGCCTGCTTGTTGTAGACACTCCAGCTGGTGATATGAGGTTCCTTCTGGGAGCACTGATGTGGGCTTCAGACAGAGACAGCCTATGGTAGAATGACCGGGAGCAGCCGGTCCAGAGAAAGAAGCTACCAGTGGAGAAGCATGCTGTGCTGGCTCCTGGACCCATCACAAACCAGGGAGCTATCTTAACGAGCAGCCCTTCATAACGGCTTTCCCTAGGCCAAGCTGCTGGAACATGGCTCAAGAGAAAGCACTGCCTATGATCATCTATGATACAACAGCAATGCCGGGATTTTATCAACTTTGTTTGAGTTCTGCTTGAGTTCTCAACTGCCAAGTGAGAATTTCTGTTGTTAGAAGCTGATAGTAAAAAATTATCAGTTTATAAAGCCGGGTGTGGCGGTGCATGTATCCCAGCATTCAGGAGGCAGGGGCAGGCAGATCTCGGAGTCTACAGAGCATACTCCAGGACAGCGAGTGGTACACAGAGAAACTCTGTCTTGAAACAAACAACACAAAGCAAAAATACCTAAATAAATAAATCAGCTTGTTTACCAAAAGTCTGTGGTGTCAAGTGTGTAGCTGATCAGACTTTGCCAGCATCCTGTGTTTGTCGCTTCTTGTATCAATGCCTACAGACCTGAGGAGAAGGAGCATATATTTTTTAGGTAGCTACCAGGCTTCAAGGAGAGGCAAGGCAACACCTGAATGAAGCCTACCATGAAAGAACCTGGTTCAGAGGAGCTGAGGAGGCCTGGAGGGTTTCCCCAGTGGAGGCTAGCAGTCAGGAATGTGTTTCTTCAGACTGGGTTGGCTATGATACGGCTCTTTTTATAGATACTATAAAAATACAGATTTTTTATGCTGGAGCTGGAGCTTAGGTGGCGAGGTTCTTGTGTGGCATGCCAAAAGCCCAGGTTCAATCCATGCATCCCATAAACGGGATGTGGCAGAACACAGCTGTAATTCCAGAACTTGGGGTGTGGAGGCAGAAGGATCAGAAGGTCAAAGCCATTCTTTGCTACAAATTTGTGTCTATCTAGGGATGTATGAGATCCTGTCTCAAAAACAAAAAAAGAAAGAAATTAAAACAATTTAGGAGAGCACGTTATTACTGGTAAAAGGAAATAGATGAAATCAATAATATATTCTATGTCATCCACTCTGCCGAATATCATTTCAGCATGCAATAAATATTAAACTATAGAGATACTTCACAGACTTCTTTAGTTCTCACTAAGTGCAATAGTTGGGGTTCTCCAGAGGAACAGAATCAATACGATATGTATGAAATGATGAGAATATTTATAAATTAGCTTTAATTCTTAAAAATTAAAATATAATTACATCATTTTCTCTTTCCTCCGTCCAACCTTCCCCATGCACTACCTTGCTCTTTCTCAGATCTGTGGCTATGATGTGCTCAAGGATGAAGTGTGTGTGTGTGTGTGTGTGTGTGTGTGTGTGTGTATGTGTGTGTGTGTTTGTGCGCACACGCATATAAACAGGTTGGAGAATGGGGAAGGATGTTCCATGAAGGGATTTTCAGCCAAAAGCCTTGATATAAAATAGAACTTGGGTTTACAAGAGTACACAGAACATCCCATATGGCCAACAGAAGTGGTTAGGGATTGGAGACATGAGAGCAGACAGCTGAGCACAGGCTAAATCCAAAGAGACTTATGTTTTTTAATTGTATCTTGTAAATGTCCAGATATCTTGAAAGCAGACGGCAGCAAGATCAGATTTGAATTTTAGGAGGTCTCTGGGTGGTGTGGAGAAGGGATTAAGGAAAGAGACTCAGGCTACCCAATCAGTCAAAAGACGCAGAGAGTAAAACAAAATTAGCCCTCCAGTGTTTCTCTGGGGCAAATACTGCCCCTATGAGGCTGGCACAGGGCTGGGCAAAGAGATACCTAAGCTTCAGGTATCAGTGTCGATAAGACACCTATAGAGAGATTGGGTGGGAAAGAGAGCTGACAGAAGGAGCGAGTTGAGAAAGTCAAAGCTCAGGGTGGGAGGTGTTCCCAAACAGAAACTGGGTCCTGAAGAACTTCCTGGTCACACAGAAAATAGTATTTCTTGAGTACCCAGCTGTGTTCAATAATTGACTAGAAACAGCTGGGAGTACCACAATCTCCGGGTAAGCCTCAGACACGTCCAAAGGTGCAGTGACCGGAGGCCGTTCATCCAGCTGAGCTCACATCAGTCGCTGCGGGAGACTTGAGACTTCAGTTTAGCACAGAGGGCCCCAGGCCTCAGTATTAGCTATGGCAGCAACTAGAGAACAGGGCAGTGTGGAAGGGGTTTTCCTTCATCTGCAGCCTTTGTTCTGGGGCACCCTGTTCTGACACATATGGAAGCAGTCCTCTGCTCGCCTCTTCTAGGGGCTTCAGCGGCTTCTCCTGTTCATGTGATTGCGGCCCGCTTCCTTTTTTCAATCAGGCTAGTATTTCCTCTTTTATTCTTTTTTGAAACACCGCAGGCTCAGTAGATGCAGGAACAGTTCAAGTTTTCATAACAAATAGATCAGGCGGGGGTGGGGTGGGGGAGGCTTGAATATAGGTACTTACCTCCTCATAGTTCTGAAGACCGGAAGTCTGAGAGGTGAGGAGTCAGCAGGGTTGGCATCTTCTAATCTCTCTGTGTCTCTGTCTCTGTCTCTGTCTCTGTCTCTGTCTCTGTCTCTGTCTCTGTCTCTGTCTCTGTCTCTGTCTCTGTCTCTTGTTGGCTCGTAGATGGCCGTCTTCTCTCTGTGTGCTCATCTGGTCTTTGCATGCATATCCCTGGGGCTAGGTGCCCTTTAAGTAGAAGGACATCCATCAGAAAAGATTATGTCCTATTTAATGACCTTATATCTGATTAATGATTCCTTTACAGGCCCTGTATCTAAATACATTTACTCTTTGAGATGCTGAAGGTCAGGATATCAGAATATGGTCTTGGAGGGGATCACAGTTCAGCCCACAGTAGTGATTGCTCTCATCTGTGCCAGTGCCATTATGTCAGGGTCTTTCCATTCAGTTTCTTAGTCCCCAGGACTTTCCTGCTGTCTAGATTCTGGTTTTTGTTTTGTTTGATAGTGATGGTGGTGACGGTGGTGGTAGTGACGGTGGTGGTAGTGATAGCGATGATGGTGTGTGTGTGTGCGTGTGTGTGTGTGTGTGTGTGTGTGTGTGTGTGTGTGTGTGTGCCATAGCATGCCTGTGAAATTCAGAGGACAACTTTGTGGAGCCAGTTCTTGCTTTCATCTTTCTATGGATTACTGTGATCAAATTTACTCTTTTCTTCTTTCTGAGGGTCAGTTATTTATCATCTTCTTTTCCCTGGTCACCAGTTTCAGGACTAATTTATAAGAAACTTTCTTTCAAACTTACTACTTTCAACTTTCTCCTTCATTACACTACATGGAATGCTGATTGGGTTTTTTATTTAAAGATTTATTTAATTTTTATTTATATGAGTACACTGTAGCTGTCTTCAGACACACACTAGAAGAAGGCATCAGATCCCATTACAGATGATTGTGAGCCACCATGTGGTTGCTGGGAATTGAACTCAGGACCTCTGGAAGAGCAGTCAATGCTCTTAACCACTGAGCCATCTCTGCAGCTCCTGATTGTAGGTTGTCACTATGTATATGTGTTTCAGGATAGTCTTGTGATCCTTCTGCCCCTGCCTCCCAAGGACTGGTGTTACAAGTTTGTACCACAACACTCAGCTTACCTACTGCTTGGGGTCAAAGTCAGGGCTTCATATGTGCTAGACAAGTACTCTGAGCTACTCTGGGCTGTACCCCAACACTCTCCTCTGTTCCCCTATCACCTGTGTGTACCTTAATTCATATGCATATACAAAGGATGCAGATTTGTTCTTAAGGACAAATGTTTTTATATCAAATGTTTTTATATAACAAAGTTTTATAACTTGTTCCTTTTGAGACAAGTTCTTTCCATACTGGTATACAGAGATGTGCTGCTATGTCGAGTAGTTCCTGATGACAGTGTTACAGATAGGTGGGGGATATCAGTATCATTCTAAGCCTGAAGGACAGCATGGTTGCTGTGGCAGGGTAGCAGCACAGATGGGCAAGCCTAGTGGCTCAAGCAAGCACAAGAAGTAAGGGTTCTTCTATATTAACAGTCTCCTAGTCTGGCCTCATAGGGAATGGCAGCCACTTGGGCTATACAGAGGGCCTGCTGTCCCTGCAGAAGGGGCTTTAGTTTGCTTTCTTCCTCAGTTTTGCTGTCTGCTCTCATTGCTTCCTGGATTCCTAGCTGGTGTTCAAAGTTGTCTATGAGAACTTGGCTCTGTACAAACAGAGGTCTCCTGAGAAACCACTGTGCTAGCCAAGCCTGTGACCCCTGGTCTGTTCAGTGATATCTAGGGTAGCTGGACCATAAAACTCAGGATCTGGCCAATTTTGCAAGTATCAACACAAACCAGGTTTCTTCAGAAGGGACACATGGATTTGGTGGGCTCTGAGGATATTATGAATGTCTCTTTGGTCCATCCATAATTTAGCATGGTTTTAAGAGGCTCAATAAGTTTGCTGGGACAACTATAAAAATATATCATAGGCATAGGGACTTAAGAACCGCACACTGGAAGGTCTGAGGTTGTAGCTCAGTTGATAGAGTGTTTGCTATCTCGGATGAAAGCCCGAGTTTGATTCTCTGCACTGTATAAACCAAGGGTGGTTTATGCCTGTAATCCCGGCACTTGGGAGATGGGAGCAGGAAGATCAGATGTTAAAAGTAATCTCTGGCTATATAGGAAGTCTGAGGCTAGTCAGGGCTATATGAAAAGAGGAGGAAGAGGAAGAAGAGGAGGAAGAGGGGAAGAGGAGGAAGAGGAAGATGAGGAGGAGAAGAACTGGAATTTTATTTTCAAATAGTTCTGGGTAGGGCCTAGAATTCCGAAATCAACATGTTAGCAAGTCTATTTATTCTGAGGTTGGCTGCAGCTGAAGTGCCATCTTCTCCGTGGCATTCACATGGTCTTCCTGTGTGTCTGTATCCAAGTGTCCTCCTTATGAGAATATGAGTTCCAGATTGGATTAGGGCTTGTATTAGTTAGGGTTATCATTGTTGTAATGAAACACCATGACAAAAAGCAAGCTGGAGAGGAAACAGTCTGTCTTTCACTTCCACATTACATTTCATCACTGAAGAAAGTCAGGGTAGAAACTCAAAACAGGGCAGGAACCTGAAGACAGGAGCTGATACAGAGGCCATGGGGGAATCACTAGAATCAGCTCGGAACTTCCCAATCAATCATCAATTTTAAAATGCCCTGTAGGTTTGCTTATAGCCCCATATTATGGAAGTATTTTCTTAATTGAGGCCCCTTCCTCTCTGATGACACTAGCTTCTGTCAAGTTGACGTAAAACTAGCCAGCACGGAGCTCATTCTAATCTCATTTTCATTGCTACCTCTTTAAAGACTTCAGATATATTCACATTATGAAATACCAGGAGCCAGAGCTCAACAATGTGAATTTCCGGAACCCATAAAAGCAGGTAATCAACATGTGCTCCTCACACATGGAACAGTGCTAGACTTGGGGTGGGTGTGGTGGCCCTTGCCTATATTTCCTGCTTCTGACACTGGTCATGGGAGGCACTTGCGTAATACCGCTGGGCATCTATCACTGTCACCTCTGAGAGGCATCCAAGATAGCTGTGAGGTGAAGAGACAAGGGGTTAAGATGTGCAGAGTCTGACCGAGGGAGCCAGAGATACGTGGAAACGGGAAACAGCCTGGGAAGAGTGGTAAGACAAGGATGGCTGAGCCAGATGTGGTAAGAACAGATTCGAGTAGAACTGTGAATTCCATTCATTGTGGAGAAGCATATGTCCAACCAAAGCAGAGGTCCAACCAAAGAGTGTCCCTGGGATCACTCAGGTGGCGAGGGAGATCTTCCAGTCAGTGGAGGAAATTTAAGAGTGGAAGCCACAGATTACTGACGGCCCCTAAATTTCTTCTGCTTCATCTCGGTTCCAGGACAATCGCCACCCACTCTCATTTCCCGTCAACCCCTACTTTTATTCTGTGCTCCATCTAGACGGAATCATGATTTCTAAAACATCATGTGACCCTCATTCCCCTGCCTTGACCATGCCAGTTTCTTCAAGTATGTCTTACATTCCATACAACAGTTTTCTAATCCTTCTTGACCCATTCTAGAATCTTCCAGTTAGGTGGGACACATCTCTCTGATGTAGACATTTTGCTCTGGGCCGTTATATGTGCTTATTCTTTCATGGCTCTAGATGGTTTCATACAACCTTGTGTAACACTACAATCAATCAATCAATCAATACAAAAAATAATCATTGAGTTGAGCAGAGTTAAAAGGAATTGCTTTGTGCTGTTTTCTCCAGGTCATTTATAGTAAAGAGTTCCAAAAGATTTCTTTCAGAAATCAAGAAAACAACAACAACAACAACAACAACAACAAAGCCCCTTCCTAGGCCTTGACTGTTAACTTCTGCCTTTTTAAGCTCAGATGAATTTAAAGTGCTTTGCTTCCAATGCTGATGCTTGCACTTTTACAAAAGTGAGCTCATAGTTTTGCCTAAGCCTGCTTATCCGAAGAGATTTACATTTTTTTTTTCTGAACATTTATAAACATCTAGAACAGTTTCTAAATGGAGATATGGTGTGGCTTCTTATCTTCCTAGCGACATTTGCATATTAAAAGAAGAACTGGGGGAAGGTAGAGACAACCAAGAAAAATCAGATGAACACTAGTGCAGAAGAAGGGCGGCTCTTGGAAGAATATAATTGGGAGAGGCTTGGTTATTTTTTTTTTCCTCCCGGTGGTGGAGGTTGAACGCAGAGCCTTGAGCTTGAACCCAGGTGGCCTGTGCCTCCTGGTTTGTAGCCAGTGTCATAACTCTCCTCTGCTCATGCCAAGTTTGCAAAGTGAATGAATGACAAGGTTGAAAGAATGAATTTGGCAAAATAGACATAAAAACTCAACCAGACTGACGGCAGATGGAGACTCATTTGGTTGCACACATGATTGACGTCCTGCCTCATGAAAAATAAGTGTAGGTTTCCCTAACCCTCCCAACCAAAAACAAAGCCTGTGTTTTCACACAGTCAGATTAATACCTCTGAGGTCAGCTCTTGGGGGAAAGATGTCAGGGACTGGGCGAAACCCTTCTTCAAGAACTGTACATTTATATCTCAGAGGCTCAAGTTCTTTACATACAAGTATTTGCATATAATCCCTACACGTGGCATGTCCCCTATACACTTTAAGTAGTCTCTAGATTACTTTATATTAACCAATGCTATAGATGTAGTTGTTATACCATGTTTAGGAAATGACAAGAAAAACTCTGTACGTGTTCTGTTCTATTAAAAAAAGCGTTTGAATGTTTTGGTGGGAATACATGTTTGGTGGGTTTCCGCTAGGGTTTCCGTTGCTGTGATAAGACACCATAGCCAAAAGCAACTCAGGGAAGGAAGGTTTTATTTAGCTTATTCTTCCACACCAGTTAATCACTGAGGGAAGTCAGGGCTGGAACTCAATAAAGGCAGGAGTCTGGAGGCAGGAGCTGAAGCAGAGGCCATGGAGAGGTGCTGCTTACTGGCTTGCTCCCCATAGCGTCACAGACTGCTTTCTTTATAAGACCCGGAACCAGGGGCTGGGCCCTCCGGCAAGAATCGCTAATTAAGAAAATGTCTGCAGGCTTGCCTACAGATCAATCAGGTTGGGAGCATTTTCTCAGTTCCCGAACGACTCTAGCCTGTGTCAAGTTGCCATAAAATTAGACAGCATAGGGTCTTACTAAACCTGTCCTAGAACTCTCTAGGTAAACCACTCTGACTTTGAACTCATAGAGATCTGCCTGCCTCTGCCCCCTGAGGGTGTGGTTCACCATGCTCTGCCTAGAAAAAAATATTTCTGATGAAGGTTGATTGGATCTGCAACGGCAGAACCTGAGTACAAGCAGCGGGACAGCATGGCCTCTGTGTATTCATGTAGTTGGGACAGAGGATGACTGTGGGTATGTTCATCTGCTTCAGTTCACCTCTCTCCTTTTCTTTTCTCTTCTCTTCTTTTCTTTTCTTTTTCCTTTTCTTTTTCTTTTTCTTTTTTTCTGAGACAGCCTCTCACTGAACCTGGTATTCATTGATTTAGCAAGATTAGCTAGCCAACTGCCGGGTGGTGGTGGTGCACGCCTTTAATGCCAGCACTTGGGAGGCAGAGGCAGGCAGATTTCTGAGTTCGAGGCCAGCCTGGTCTACCGAGTGAGTTCCAGGACAGCCAGGGCTATACAGAGAAACCCTGTCTCGAAAAAACCAAAAAACCAAAAAACCAAAAAACCAAAACAAACAAACAAACAAAGATTAGCTAGGCAATGAGCTTCAGGGATCGTATTATCTTTGCTTCCTCGGGGTGAGGCCTGGCTTTTTATATTGGTGCCAGGAGTCCAAACACAGGTCACTGTACTTTTATGGCAAATGCTTTACCAACTGACAGCTATTTACCTAGCCCTGGGACTGTCCTTTTTTTACAAGTAACAAAATTCAGAAGCCCTGAAGTTAGACCTTATATCAGTTACATTTCTATTGCTGTAATAAAACATTGTGACCAAAGCAACTTATAAAAAAAAAGGAGTTTATTTGGGCTTCTGGTCCCAGAGGGATAAGAGTCTATCATGGCAGACACAGGCATGGAGATATGACTGCAAGTAGTTGGCATGGCAGCAGGAGCAGGAAGCTGAGGGTTCACATCTTGAACTACAAGAACAAAATGGAGACTGTATACTGGAAACTGCCTGAGGCCCCTTTAATTTCTCTGAAGCCCTTCTTCAATGACAAGTTCTTTCAACAATGCCACACTTCTTACCCCTCCCCAGTGTTATCTACTGGAGATCACTATGGGAGACATTTCATTCAAATCACTACAGATCCAAACCAGGAGCTCCAGGTGGAGTGGAGCTGCTGGAAACATAGACCTGAGGGCTTCTCTGTCTTGAGTTCACCGTCCCTAGGGATCCTTTTAGTTACATATATATATACAAACTGTGAGGCTCTTTGCTTCTATCCCTTAAACACAAAGCTAAAAGAAGCTGAAAACCTTAGATATGTGTTCATAATGGACTAGAGCAAAGCTAAAAGAGATATGTTAGGTACCAGGAGTCTGTCTCCTAAGATATGGGCTATGCATCTTTATCTTCATTGCTTTAGTTGCTGACCTGTCTGGAAGCCGTCCCAGCCTATTCTCCTTCCTTCAAGCTAGAGCAGACCACAGAGAGAGAAGCATTTCTTCCCAATTGCTTAAGACCTACGGGGGCAGGTCTGGTGTCCTATCTACAAATCTACATTTCCCCCAATAATTAACATAAAAACCCAGTTCTCTTACAAGGTTTCCCACCTACCTCCATGTCTACCCCTGCATCTTTTCCTCCTTCCTTCTTAGAGGATGTGGTAACAATGACCTCAGTACCATCTGGCCTCTGCTCGTTGTTCCTCCTGAGGCAATAGTGGAGGGAAATGGAAAAAGGCAGCTGAGGTTGGAGACCTTACAGCTAGTGCAGACAGAGATCATGCAGAAATGGTCCCGGGAAACACAGTAGGAACTGAGACTGGGCAGGGCCGGGGAGCCACAGGGACTGACTCTCCCCATATCTGCACAGAAAATATAAGGAAGGTGCATAGATCTCCTCCGTGCACCATTACAACCCTTAACTATTTCCTCTGCCAGGAAGCCCCTGTTATTTTAATCTAATCCCCTCACTTTTCTCCATTACGGGTTCCTGTGATGGAAAGTTCAGTGAGCCTTTAATTTCATGTTCCTGCATGTCTCTGTGTACTGTTCCTGTTTTCATGTTCCATTCTGACCACCCACACTGTCCAAGAGGACAGCTGTCTGGCAAAGGGTTCCACAGGCCCTGACTTTAGATTAGTCAGAAAGACTGGTTCCATTCTGTTAAGCTCAGAATTTTATATAAGTTTGTACAGTCTGTCCTGATGTTCTGAAGTTTTTGAACTTGAGTCGTTCTTTTTATTTACAAGTAAAGATATGTTATATACATAACTTAACATGCTGCTTTTACCCCACCCCACTAATCCCTTATCTTAGAACTCATTCATTCTGTGGATATATTTAAGGATTTATATCTTTTTTTTTCTTGTGACTCTGTCAAGTTCTATTATATAGCTACATTATAATTTATTTAATTAACCTTTTAAGAAAACATTTTTGTTGTTTTTAATCTTTTGCTATTATAAACTATATATATATTATATTAATTATATTTATTATATAGTCCTGATTAGTTGTTGTCAGCTTGATACATTCTGGAGTTATCTGGAAAGAACCTTTTCTTCATTAGTGATTGAGAGTGGGAGAACCCAAGTCCATTGTGGGTGGGGCTACTCCTGAACCCCTGGTCCTGGGTTGTATAAGAAAGCAGACTGAGCAAGCCGTGGGGAGCAAGCCAGTCGGCAGCTCCTCCATGGTCCACATTTCAGTTCCTGACAAACCTTTACTTCCCTGGATGATGTACGACAAGGTATAAGATAAAATAAACCCTTTCCTTCCCAAGGTGCTTTTGGTATTTATCATAGCAGTGGAAACCTAAGTCACATACATATTTACATAAAAACAAAAGAGTGTTAAACACAATAGTTTCCACTCTGTTCTCCATGCTTGAGAATGAAAGTATTGCCGGGCGGTGGTGGCGCACACCTTTAATCCCAGCACTTGGGAGGCAGAGGCAGGCGGATTTCTGAGTTTGAGACCAGCCTGGTCTACAGAGTGAGTTCCAGGACTACACAGAGAAACCCTGTCTCGAAAAAAGAAAAAAAAAAAGAGAGAAAATGAAAGTATTCTCCCCACACGATTGTCTTACACCACCACATGTTAACGACTTTCAAATCTAACTTCCAGCCCA
Organism: Rhabdomys pumilio; assembly: GCA_030674055.1. Taxonomy (NCBI): domain Eukaryota; kingdom Metazoa; phylum Chordata; class Mammalia; order Rodentia; family Muridae; genus Rhabdomys; species Rhabdomys pumilio. Next base: position 59,880,528 of record JANHMN010000015.1, read on the forward strand.
GAATAGACATTTAATTTACACAGACTTAAACTGATGGATAGCCCCACCAAACAATGTCAAAAGCATCTCACAAGATGGGCACATTTTAATGTATAACTTCCCCATACCTCAGCTCTTAGTCTCCTGTGATCTGCAGCCCCCCTCACTCCACACGCTGGATATCTATGCCTTCAGCACCTTGGACATTCACCCCTTTATCACCTTGTTGTCAGTCTCTTCGAGAATGCCCCCCTCTCTTGCCTGCACCATTGCATAAGCCTATCTATCTGTCTGTCTGTCTGTCTGTCTGTCCGTCCATCCATCCATCCATCCATCCATCTATCTATCTATCTATCTATCTATCTATCTATCTATCTATCTATCTATCTATATTCACCTTCTCTTCCAACTCCTCTTCACATAATCTATAGGAACTCAAGTATAAATCTAGTTGTATTATTCCAAATCCTTAATTATTCCCATTGTTCCAGCATAGTGTGAATGTCACTGGTCATCACCTCTCCAGACTCACTTCCCCCATACTGTTCTCCCTATGGCCTGCCTGTTCAGCCTCACCACATTTCCCAGATTCCAAGAATTCTCCTCGCTCCCACCCTTTCCTTATGTGCCTCCATCTTGTAATGAAATTCCCTGATTTCTCCATCATACTGAACACTTGTCTATGCTTCAAGGTTGAGATGACCTTTCCAATCAGAATCTCCTTCCCAGGTAGAAGGAACAGTTACTTTATATATTTACACTTACAATTTGTCTCTTTTCTTGCCTATCAGACTTGAATCAGCGCATTTCCGCAGTGTATGGCCTGTAGAGTGTATTTAATAAATGTTTGATGGATGAATAAGTCAATGAATTAATAATAAATAAACCCCGTTTCTCTGCCTTTCAGTGAATCAGTCAAAAAATGAGAAACTGTGACAGACATATGAGTACTCAGACTTCTGGTGAGTTATGAATGTCACTTCTTGTGGGAGAAAGTACAGACACTTGGAAACTCAAGTACTCTGTGGCTCGTGCTGAAGGCTTGGAAGATGGGGAGTATGCTCACAACCCTACTGACCTTCCATGTCTTAGGAGTGATGCAAGATACCTGTGGTCCAGAAAGGAGGCCGAGTGCACTTGTATTCCTCTTCCTCATAAAGGGATGGCACGGGAACCCCTCAGTGCATCTTATTTCTACAGTTCTTCATCATGATGTTACATCAGGATGTGGCTTGGGATGAGAACCAGCAAGCCAACTATATGTCTGGGTGGAGAGTAAGGGACCCAATGGGAATATGTACAGGTGTGTGCCATTAATGGAGTTTGAACCTGGGAAAGCCTCTGAGCAAGGAACTGGAGGTTGAGAAGCCATATCAGGCTTCCTAATTTGGGGGTTTGGAAGATTCCTGACAAGCTCTACCACTTCCCTTTCCCTTCTGAGGATGGGATGACCAATAAGGCTTTCTGGATGTGACTCCAGGAATGCCAGAGGGGCCAAGCTCTGAAGAAGTTGTTTAGAGACCCTGGATAAGGACAAGACAGGCTCTGGGTTTCATAGCTACAGTCTATGAGCTACTGAAGCTCAATCCAAAACCTCTTAGGCGTCATTTTGTTCAGGACTCTTTTCCTGAGCCCCAGGCTTGTGTCTCCCCAGAGCTGCTCCAGACTCCTGTGCTGAGCCCCAACCCATCTCCAGAATGTCAAGAGGGCAATCGGCTGACTCGGAGGTACCTGATGGAGCTGAACCCTAGGGGTCAGTTTTGTGGATATTCTTTTCCACCTGCAAGATAGACATGATTCGCAAAAAGTGGTCACCATTCAGAACTCTGCATCCAAGAAATCAAAGAGGGAGACTCTGAGCTTTACTGATGTGAGGTGGGCCCTGAGGTTGGCTGAGTTCAGGAACTGGACCCTGTCTATAGATTAAACTATAGGGTAAGTGGGAGTATGTATGTATTGTGAGTGTGTGTGTATGTGTGTGTGACTATGTGCATGTGTCAATGTATGTATGTGAGAGTGTGTATATTTGTGGGTATGTATGTGTGTATACATGTATGTGTGTGTGCATTCATATGTGTATGTGCTTGTTGGGAACCACACGATTCTCACATGTCAGAGAAGGAACAGGAACTGTTTCACACAGATGCTACTGAAGGATTCTTTAGAGTGGCTCTCAGACTTTGGGGTCTGGGGTCAACAACATTCTCAAGGCAATGCCTTTCTCAAATGATCCTGAAATCTGCTAAGATCTACCACACATGGGTCGACCCTAATCCAAAGAAATGAGGCAGTAAGATATGCCTGAGATAGACTGAACATCTATGTTTTCTTTGGTCCCAGAGATCACTGAAGGACAGCCTCCCTCATCCTAGAGTGATGGGCATTCTAATTCCCATCTCCATGCTAGGGCACCAGAAGCAGTAAAATCAGTTTACAAGGTGGTCTTTGGCTTTGGTCATAGAGCCCTTCTGGAGTCCATTGACTCTTCTCAGGGGATTTGATCCTGTTATCAGTGATGATCCATAGTCTGGTCAGACCTCTATTAACTTGATTTGGTCAGTTATCTGTTCCATCTTTATCTTACCATGATGAATTTTGTATGCAATATAGTAAGAAATTACTCTTCCCTAAAAATTGTTCTAGCTTTTACCCTGAGCTACTGGGATTTAATTTTAAAACCTTCCATGCCAGGTATGATAGGAATGCCTATTTGCCCAGGGGTGTTGGTTACCAGAGAATCCAACAAAGCAATTTAGCATGGAAGGCTGAGAGCCAAATATACTTTCCTTTCCAGAGAACTATAGATTAAAGGTATCAGTCCAACCTTTGGACGGGCTAGGAGCTCAAGGTTGGCAATGTGGCATGCACATGATCCAGCTCTCGTAAAAATTCCAAGGCTTGGGTAATGTTCATAATGCATGCGGGAAACACTGTCCCAACTAACTAGAAATGCCGTGTTTCACACTTGTCTGAACTCCTAGGTACTTCTCCAGAAGAGCTTTAGTCTTTACTCTGTATGCTCTCCCTATACTAAATCATAGTGAGGAGTATAAGCATTTCAAGGGGTTCCAGGCAGTCCTTCTAGCGAATTCCTGCAGCAGTGGGCAGATTTTGGAATCCCTCAAACTTGGCAACTGGCTTTAGAGTGAGGCAGTCTTTTTGAGAACTGTATTCTCTCTGACTGGACATTTGGTTAAAAACTCACATGCTGTTCAGAGTCTATGAAATGTGACAAGAGAAAATACCAGCTGGTTAGGAGCGTGAGGTTTGAAGAAAGCAAGGTAGAAAATCAGCGACAGGAAAGAATGCAGCCAGTATCTAAGCTGCATCCATTAGTGCTCTGTCCCTGCCTGAGGTGGATGGGACAAAGTTGTGTCCGAGAGAGAGTGTGACTTCTACACAGAAAGCACAGGAATGCCTGGGGAAACGCTCTTCTCTCCAGTGGGAGCCACCTCCACCCCTCTTCCCCAAAAAGAATGCTTGATGGTAACAGCATTTTGGTCATATCTTTTCCATAGCTCTAATGAACAGTCCCACCTTATCACACTGTTTCTACAAGCTATGGGTTTTGTAGCAAAACCTCTTAGTAGACAAGTTTTCCCAGTCCCATTTGATAGGGCTTAGGTGTCATCATCCTTATGACCCAGTTTTCCCAGGTTAATGATTCACAGTGGGGCCCTCCAAGGAGCCTGCCAAAGCAGGTCATGATTACTGTAAGGGCGGATAGCATTCTTGTGGGACTAAGTCATAGAGGGGTGATAAACAGAGTTTTAAAGGATTCTCAGTGGAGTTGGGGAAGGTTTTATAAAAGGTAATCCATCATCCTCTGTAGAAGTCTGGGGATCCTGCCTGCCAACTAATGAGCAGAGGGTGTTCATGGGGTCTTACTGGGGAGGAATTGCCTGGAGTTTAACTGAGATGCTGAAATTGTATTGGGGTTCCTGTAGTATTTCCATTGAAAGAAGTCTGCGTGGTTTTTGTTGTTATTTGTTGTTTTAAGTTTTTTTTTTTTTTTTTTTTTTTTTTTTTTTTTTTTTTTTTTTTTTTATGTTTTGTGTGTATGGGTGTTTAGCCTTCATATATGTGATTTTTTTGAAACATGAAGTGGTTGGGTTGAGGTACCTGCCCCTCCCCTCCCCCAATGCAGTCATTCCCAATGACTGCAGACATCACCAATCTTAAGAAAACCCTCCTCCCACCTTGTCCTACTTACTGAATGACCCTGAATCTGCCATTTTACCTTTGTCCCTCTTCTAATAGGAATTTTTTCTTTTCTCTTTTCTTTTTGTGGGGTGGAGAATCCCCAAGGTGTTCCCTACTTCTTAAGTATTTCCATCGATTGGAAGAAACAAGGGAAGCCTCTGAGATTAGGTTCTCTGAGATCCTGTCTCACAATCTCACAGAGGAACAGGGTCATGGAGTGTCGGGAGCCACTGCAAATGACAAACTCAATGGGTAGCTTCACAGGAAGGTAGAGCATTTTGTATGTGGTAACTGGGGAGCTGCAGCTTTTCCACAGAGAGGGGATGGGAGAGGGTTCCCCTAGAAAGGAAGTAAATGAAGCTGCCTTCTCACACCAAAGTGTGAAGTCCAGACCTAGCTCATCCAAGATGAGACAGAGAAATTATCTGTAAATAAGTGAATAATTAAATAAAGGTTTATACCTTATTTAAACAATTAAGCACAGGGCCATGGGCATATTGAAGCATGAGAGCCATGGGAGGACAGACAGATCCTGGCCATACCAGCTGAGTTCTGTCTGGGTTCTCTGTTAGGCAGACCATGGTATCCAAGGGTCAGGCAGAAGGAGCCACATTCCAGAGATGAACCTGATAGACTATTGTTGGGTTGTTGACTAGCACACCCAGTCTAGACCAACCACTGTGAGACAGTGAGACAGGATCTCAGAGAATCTGGATCTCAGAGGCTCCCCTTGTTTCTGCTAATCAATGGAAATATTTAAGAAGTAGGGAAAGTCTTGAGGATTCTATACCCCACAAAAGAAAAAAAGAAAAAAGAAAAGAAAGCAAGCTCATTTCCTTTCCTCTGGCAGGCTTCTGTTGATAACTCCCCATGCCGACTGTACATAGGAAGAAAATGTCACAGTAGGGTGACAACAGCTGGCATACCTGACCTAAACGCCAACCAAAGAGCATTTCTTGCCTTGTGCCTCTACTCCTTGCTTTTGCTTCATTTCCCTCACAGTACCCCACTGCTTGATGGTAGATATTTGCTGAGTATTGCTCACCTTCCCCTGACCTCCACCGTAATGACTGTGAGAGGCCCACGGTTCCCTTGCCACCCTGTAGCTCGAATTTGGAATGAAGCCTTGCATTGAGCAGAAGGTTAATAAATGTTTGTAGGATAAGTAGCTGATCTTATGTCCGTTGGTGGCCATTCTGATGAAAGGAAGAATGATCACAGGTTCTGGTCAGTTCTGGGATGCTGACAAGAGTTTACTGCAAAGACCTGGAAGCCTGAGCACTACTGAGTTAACTGAGAAAATACCAGCATGGTCAAAGCTGCGAGCGGTTCTCCTCAGGCACTGCTTTCTGTATCCTAATGCTTGCTGAGGACACCTCCAGTCTCAAATATAAACCAGTAACAACAAATAACGACAAGCAGTGATTAATAATGACACCAATGATAGTAATGACAGTTACGAAGTACTTTCTGTGTGCAAGAAGATCTCCAGATTTGGCCGTACAGTGCTGCAAAACCATTTAATCAAGTAACACCTCAGCAACAAGATTCCGGAAGGCATTCCATCTCACCTGAATCAGAATGGCTATCATTAAGAAAACAAATAACAACAGATGCTGGTGAAGATATGGGAGACAAAGGACTCTTTCTCCCTGCTGACAAGGACGTACACTGTTCCTGCTGCTATGGAAACCAGTATGGAGATTCCTCAAAGCTCTACAACGAGGACTATTGTACTAGCATTCTTGTGTGTATATTCAAAGGAACCAAAGCCAATACATCACTGAAGTACTTGCCCGAATGTGTTTGCTGGCACACTATTCACGATGGCCAGCTAGGAAGCAGGACTAGCCTAGAGGTTCATCAACAGATGGACGCAGAAAGAGAGTGCGATACGTATACGCAATGGAGTTTTGTACAACTGAAATCATGACATTTGCAGAAAAATGGTCAAAAGCTGGAAATTGTTAAGCAAAATAAGCCAGATTCAGAAGGATAAAAATTCTGTTTTTTCTTATATGTACAATCCAAAATTAAAACTCTCTCTCTCTCTCTCTCTCTCTCTCTCTCTCTCTGTGTGTGTGTGTGTGTGTGTGTGTGTGTGTGTGTGTATGCCACAAAGCTGGAAAGGGTAACATAAGAGGAGAGGAAGAGGTTTTAAGTGAGGTGGGAAATATATATGTAGTTGGAAAGCAAAGCAGAAGCAGGGGATTAGCTGGGGACACCAGAGGGAGAGGGTCATGTAGGAAGGTAATGACAGAAAGCAAAGTAAGTTGGCTCATATACATTAAGACATCATGATGGCAGCCATTACTCTTTATGCTCATCAAAACACACTTGTAAAAAAGAAAACCAATAAAACAAAACAAGTAACACTAAAAAAAAAAAAAAAATACAAAAAAAGCAAAAACAAAACGACCATCCCATGTCCCCAGTTTTTGTCCCAACTTTGCATTAAATTTTGTGGATTTGAAGTTGTTTTACATCCTGGACCTGTGGATTTTGTTTGTTTTTAATTTGTAAGACAAGAGATTGGATGAGCTTAGAAGATTATAATTTTTTTTTAATGTTCTCTGAAACAACCTACTTTCGGGCAAGCCATGCCTCTGAACCCCACCCCCATTCCTACCTCCCCACCACCCTCCCCCGGATCTGAAGAGATAAAAGCAAGAGTGTCAGGAGGAAGCTCTCAGGACTGATACCTGCCACCCTGCTGCTCCAGTCTGTGAGTCTGGTCTGTGGAAAGCCCAGGAGAACAGGTTCAAAGCTGGTAGAGCCCCTCTCATGTTCCCCAGAGCTCAGTCCAAGAAGAAAACAGACAGTGTCATTTCATGGCTTTGCCCAGGGGAAAACAAACCTTTTGTGACTGGAGACAAAAGATATCTCTCAGCTAGAGAGCTTCCTCTTCAGCTTCCCAGTTTACAGCAGAATCACTTGGTGATCTTGCATCCCGAATGAGCAGGGGTGTTCCTCAGCTCCACCTTCCTCACCATCCTAATTCAGTGGGTAGGAAGTAGGGACAACAGCAGCAGCATTTTAACCATCACTTGTGTGACTCTAAAGCAGGTGGGACAAGGTCTGAGTGCTTTATCAATAAGAAAAATTAACATAGGAGGACAAGAGGACATAGATAAGTCGGGGAGGCCACATTGGGATTCTGGGATATGTGATACCAACGAGATGAGGACTTAATTGTTCCAAGGTGTAGCTGGGGGCCAGTCTTGGGTGTGACACTGCTGTATGCTTAAAGGTCAGTCTGTTGTACAGGCTGCTCCTGGCATGGGAAACAAGGAGCTGGGCTCTGCGTCCCAGCGTCAACATTCTTCAGGCTGATGGGTGCTTTTGGCTTATCTTCCTAATGTTAGATATTTTTGCCATCTTCTATTCAACAGTCACAGTCAGTTGCCATGCCTTCCGTAACTAGCCCAGCTCACATTCACTGAGACTTGGTCATGGACCACTCTATGCTAAGTGCTTTGGTTTTCACCCATAGAGTGTGAGTCCTGTTCTGCAAAGTGAAGAGCCAAGCAGTCTAGTTCCCGTTGTATGACTTTCTCTGTAGTCTGTCCCAGAGAATTTGTTGCCCACTGAAGCCAGTGATGCCTTCCTTTCTTGACACATGCAAAATTTTCCACACATCTGCCTGTTCTTTCTGATTTTAAGGGAGGGCAATATTGTCGTATAAGACATGTCTTGTTTACTGTGCTCTGTATGTCATCTGCCTACAACCTTCCTGATGAGGAGTAGGTGGAGGAGAGGCCTTACTCCATTTCTCATCTCTCCACTGCCCCTGCTTTTGCTGTCTCACCCGACTGGATCCTTTCCTCGGGATGTGTAAGCATTACCTTTCTCTCATCACCACTAATAAGCTTTTCTGATACACTCTGCTTCCCCCTTTCCCATCTCTTATTTCTTTTCCTTGCAAAAGATAAACCCACAATCTCTAAGCCATATCTGAGAAAGGTCTCTAGGAGAAGGCTGTACTCTTGTATGGATAAGCTTTCTGTCTCTCTTCATAGAAAGTGCGTGCCTATATTCTTGTTCTTCCTTGTCTTCTTTTTTGAGCCAGTCTCTTCCTCTTAACCTTCATGATTAAGGCTATACCACTACATCACAGTATCTTTACTAGCATTTCCAACTCTGCTTTACCATGCTGCCTACTCCTGAATTCTTTTCAGCATCAGAGTAGCTGTGATAGCTATCTCCAGTTGTCAACTTTACTATATCTGGAATGAATTACAATCCAGAAAGGGAGAACACATGTATGATCCAGATCTTGAGTCTGGAAGACACAGCCTTTTGATCTGGATCATGAAGCATAGTGGCCATGAAAAGCTTAGGCCCAGGCAAGGTGGCACATGCCTTTAATCTCAGAAGACAGAGGCAAGCAGATCTCTGAGTTCAAGGCCAGCCTGGGACAGAGCAAGTTCCAAGTGACTGAGCAGTTTAGGTTCAGGTGTGATGGTACACACCTCTAATCTGAGCCACACCTTCTGTTGGAGGCCTACATAAAGACAATGGACGAAGGAAGACTCAGTCTTCTTTGCCTGCTTGCACTCACTCGCCAGCACAACTACTGAGACCTACTACTTCAGGGTTCCAGCTTACACAGAAGATCAGCTCAAACAACTAGCCTCATGGGACTGGGCAACTATTTGATTCTTGGACTTCCCATTCACAGGTGCCTGTTGTTGGGTCAGTTGGACTGCAGACTGTAAGTCATTTTACTAATTTCTCTTACTATAGAGAGACATTCCATAAGTTTCGTGACTCTAGAGAACCCTAATGCAGCCAACGCAGTCTCTAAGGATTAAGAACGTCCCTCGGGTCCTGTGTGGAGCTATTTCTCTACCTTAGCCTCATCATAAGCTCTTTTCTGTCTGCCTTTCTTGGTTCTCCTGTTCTAGATGCTGACTCAGTGTGCTCTGATCCCGCCCCACTTCGATGACGTCACGTCCTAGTCCCTCCGCAGGCCCCTCCCCACCTGGATGACGTCATGTCCTAGTCCGTCTGCAGGGATGCTCCTTTGGGTGTACTTCAACAATTTGAACGTCTTTTTTTTTTTTTTTCTTCATTCCAGCCACCTTCATGGTTCAATTGGATAATTACCCCATTAACATGGACATTTAAAAGAGAATGAGAAAAAAAGGGAAAACATTTTTGAAATGCACAGGCCCGCCCCACAATGGGAGGACGCATGCAGGCCCAACCCACAGTGGGAGGATGCGTGCTAACCAACATATTTTCTTCCTTCAGAGGAGGAAGACTTAGAATTTACTCGCCAATAGCTTGTTCAGGACTGCCTCTGCTTTGTGGCTCCTTATCTTTCCAAAAACAAAGAGAATTTTCTAGATTCAAAGAACAACTTTTCATTGCTCCCTCCTCCCTAGGCAGTATACAATAATTAGAATGAGGAGATTTATTTCTCATGGTCTTACTTTCTTTTAAAGATCCAGATAGAAGAGAGAGAGTGTTGATATGAACAACTAGGGCTCCATGACTTTTAAGGATCATAGGGAATGTGCCTCAGAATTATCTCATGGAAGGTCAAGAAGGCTGAGGCATTTACCTACCCACCCACCCACCCACCCACCATCATTCCATTGACTGGCTTATACCCACCCCCTGCCCCTAAGCTGCACCTGTGCTTGGGCTGAGTTAGCTTCTCTTTGTTGCAGTAATATAAACGCAATAGAAAAACAAAGCATGTCTAGGATGAAAACTTCAGCAAATAAGGTAGTGAGGATGACTTAATCATAAAAACTGTCTAGGATAGAAACCCAGCGTCAAAGGGACACACTGCAGAAAGCCTTAAGTACATGGTATAAACAAAATGTTGGAATGGATCTCTTCATGCTTGGCTAGCTGGAGCTGACCATGTGACAGATGTCAGAAGATCAAAGGCAGCATGAGAGAGATCAAATCGCCCCTTGTAGTGGAAATTAAGAAGAACCTGCACCATTCCTCTTAGAACCCCTCATCCATGGAGAGAGGGCTGAGAGAGGGAAATTGAGAAAAATTGGATATAACCATTACTTTGGAAGTTTGCCCTGCAGAAGACAGTCTGAGGGCTCAGCACCCTAAGACAGGCTTAGGAAGGTTAAAATTGATTATGGACTATAAGGTCTGATTCCCACCTAGGGAGCCAAGAGCATTGAAGCTGTGCTGTAGATCCTGGAATCTGTCAGGGAAGTGATGTTTATAGTAGTCAGACACTGAGACGTGGCCTGCTTGGTTACCCAGAGACCACAATAATAGGAGCATGTGAAGGTGTGTGTGTGTGTGTGTGTGTGTGTGTGTGTGTGTGTGTGTTCTCCGTTTGTGCAGGGAGGCATGTTCCAGATGTATAAGAATGGAGGAAGGATTTGTAAAGGACCATCCATAACAGAGATGTCTTAACCTGCAAAACACCAGAAAATTGTTCCTTTCAACCATTTCCCAGGACACAGAGTAAAAAGTCACGCATCCAGATAAGAACAATTTGTCACACATGCCCCCCACTTCCCCCTTTTTCTGGAGAGGGAAATATGAGCTGTGGAAGACATTGCTGGGAGCAGCAAAGAGGAAAGGGCAGGGGTGGGGGGTAGCTGAGGGATGAGTGGTACAGAGACTTCCCTGACCCATGCTAATGGGGAGTGATTATTTCATTGTAAGTTAGGTTTGGAGTTTCAGTTTATCACAAGGGATAAGAACTTGTCATTTCTGAGCTGAGACCAGAAACCAAGGGCAATATTCTCACCCAGAGCAGTAGCAGACTGGAGATGGGACAAGATTAAAGGAGGAGTGGGAGAGAGAAAGGGAGCTACGTTTGGAACACAGTCCATGAACTGAAGCAACAACTCTTTGAAAATTACCTTGAGAAGCAACTCTTTGCACACTGGACTGGAAGAGCTCAGTGAGGAATGGAGGTAGCAAGTATTTTTCTCTTTCCAAAAATGTAGCGGACTACTTATATTTATGGGGGCAGGTTCAATAAATGTGAGCCCAGACATCTCTGTCAGCATGCCCACTAGCAGCAATAGAGGTGGCCTCTTGCTTTCCCTTTAAGAGATAACTTTCTTCATCTGCAAGGATGAGTTGACAGCCTCTAGCTGCATCCTCCCGTGGTTCACCACTTCCAGGGCAGCTCCAGCCAAGAACTGCACACACTGTGGGCACTGGCACCTGACACTCTTGCAGAAGAGCTAGCTCTTGGGCAATCGTACCCAACAGAGGGTCCTCTACTGGGCAACACTGCCAGAGCTCCCATTAAGCTAGTCAACTGAGACACCTACATCATGGTACCATACTCTCCTAACTTGGTCCTGCCTTCTCCATTATCTTTCATGGGCATTTTCTGTCCCATGAAGCCTCCAGCATTTGCATATTTTTAAACCCTAAACTTTGTATACATGACCTTGTTTACTTTTTAATCTTTAATTTTATTTGTAATTTTGTGTAGTTAATTTTCAAAAGCTGGTAAAAATTGGTATACGTTTATCATGTGCCGCATGTCGCACTGAAATATGTGTATATGTGGCTGAGGAGATGGCTCAGCTGTTAAGGGCACTGGTTGCTCTTCCAGAGGACCCAGGTTCAACTCCTAGCACCCACATGGTAGCTCACAACTGTCTGCAACTCCAGTTCCAAAGAATCCAACACCCTTACACATGCAGGCAAAACACCGACGCCTTAGCTTGAATACAGGGGATGAAAACTATTTAGTATAACCCACTGCGTTTTACAGCCAAAGCTAAGGTTTTCTTCTTCTTTTTTTTCTTCCTTCTTTCCTTACCACTTTCTTTTTAAATTTTAGTTCCTCTCTGTCTCTGTGTCTCTCTGTGTCTCTGTGTCTCTCTGTCTCTGTCTCTGTCTCTCTCTCTCTCTCTCTCTCTCTCTCTCTCTCTCTCTGTGTGTGTGTGTGTGTGTGTGTGTGTGTGTGTGTGTGTGTGTGTTTGCAGGTCAGAGGGGTATGACATTACCTGAAGCTGGAGTTATAGGCAGTTGGAAGCTGCCTGATGTGGGTTCTGTTAGTATTCTGTCTAAACTCCACCTCCACAGTTACCTGGCAACCACCAGGTAGGCCTGGCCCACTATATAAGGGGCTGCTTGCCTCCTCCTCTTTCTCTTAATCCCTTATTCCCTTATTCTCTTACTCTCTTACCCTTTCACCTTCTCACCCTCTCACTCTCTTACCCTCTCTCTCTTACCCTCTTGCCTCTCTGTCCCCTCCCCCCTTCCTCTCTCTCCACGTGGTCATGGCTTCTCTCTTATCCTTCCACCTTCTTCTCCCCACCTTTGCCCTGTCTCCTGAATAAACCTCCTCCCCCTTGGAACCGTGTGGTCTGGAGTGGTCTGTTCTGAGCTGTGGTCGGACTTCTTAGAACAACTAACAGGTTCTAGAAATTAAATTTGGGTTCTCTGCAAGAACAGAATGTGTTCTTAAACACCGAGCCATCCCTCCTACCCAAGGTCCTTTCTTTTTTACCTTTTTAAAAAATTATTATTAATATATGTTCTACAAAATAATGGGTTTCCTGTAACACTTTCCTATGTGTGTGTAATATACTTTGTATTTACTCTCTATTACCTTTTCTTGTCTCTGCCCTGGTCTCTCTTTTCTATTCTTATGTAGTCTTCCTTTTTACTTGCTTAATTTCAAAAATCTAGACTCTGCATATGAGAAAAAATGGTTTATTTTGTTTGACGTGATTAGCTCTGGTTCCATTTCCATTCCTATTAATGATATTACTTCATTGTTTATGGCTGAATAAAATGTATGGTGTATACACATCATATCTGCTTTATCCATTCACCTACTGTTGGGCACTTAGGCTGATTCCATAGCAGCTACTGTGAATACAGTTAAACGTGAACGTGCAGGATCACTGCATCATTTTTCTGACTTAGATTCTTTTGAGAATATTGCCCAGGAATGATATAACTAGATTGAAGTGTTTATTAAAAGATAAAGAGATAAAGAGAGTATGTTCTGTGGGTGTGTGGAGAGGTGTAGGGGAGGGGATGTCTCAGTGGGCCCATGTAGAGGCATCTCTTCCCATGAGCGTCCAGTCACACACCAGTGTAGTATAGAATAGAGTTTATTGAGGGCACGGGGAGGGGAGCCAGGAGGGTAGTAGAGGCAGAGAGAGAAAGAGAGAGAGAGAGAGAGAGAGAGAGAGAGAGAGAGAGAGAAATAGAGAAGCAGAGGAGTAGAGAAGTAGTGGCTGGCCATGACCACGTGGAGAGAGAGGAAGAGGGGGGGAGGGAACAAACAGGCAAGAGGGTAAAAGTAAGAGATTAAGAGAAAAAGGAGGGGGCAAGCAGCTCCTTTTATAGTGGACCAGGCCTACCTGGTTGTTGCCAGGTAACTGTGGAGGTGGAGTTTAGACAGAATACTAACATAGATCATATGACAGTTCTATTTATAGTTTTTTTTTTTTTAAAGAACCACAATACTGATTTCCATATTGACTCAAATTAATTTACATTCCTGCTAGTTTCAGTTCTAGTTTTATTTCTGTTATTGTGATAAAATATCCTAACAAAAAGAAACTTAAAGGGAAAATAGTTTTGTTTTTGTTTGGTTTAGTTTGGGTTTTTTTTTTTTTTTTTTTTTTTTGGCTCATAATTCCAGTTTACAGTCTGTCAAAACAGGGAAAACAGTATCAGGAGCCTGCGAAGGACACAGCAGATTAACAAGAACAGAGAGAAACATACATGGCTAGTCATATTACACATGCAGTCAAGAGCAGAGAGGAAATTAACACATACACTCTTGCGTTTTTGCTTGTGCTTACTTATACAGTTCAGGACCTCTGCCTAGGGAATGGTGATGCCTACAGTGGGCTGGACTTTCATATGCCAATCAATCCCAGAGACATACCCACAAGTTAACTCAATGTAGACCATCCCTCATTGAGACTCTTTTGCAAGTGATTCTATGTTGTATCAATGAGATATGTGACGCTAACCATCCATCATACTACCAAGAGTGTACATAGGATAAGGGCTCCTTTTCTGGGGAATTTTTTTCTTATCTTAATTCTGTTTAATCTCTTTTCAAATCTGATTTTCTCTATATCATTAATTGTAGCTGCCTGTGGCCACGGATAACTGGGTTCACTTGAAAGGAGGGCTGGGAATGAAAAGGGAACGGAGGGGTGAGAGAAAACATGGGGCCAAGATGACTTATTCTGATCAAAGCCTGAAGTTTAATATTCTGCTTTCAAATATAAAGGGGAAGCCCCACTCCCACCACCAGAACTCTTTTTCTCTTCAGCCTCAGCTGTTGTGGGTTGGGGGATCACAACCAGAGGTGTGTCAAGGCAAGCTCAGCAGGCAGTCTATTCTTTTTAGCTCCTGTAGCAGACTGCAGGCGGGCCAGGGTGGGTAACACCTCCTGGGTCCTATAGTTGTCTCTCAAGGTAAACAACTCCTTCAGGCCTGCTCAAGGCTGGGGGAAGGGCACAATTAATCAACATTGATAATCTGAATGATTTAAAATCTTTCCATTATATTAGCAACTTAAACTCTTCTTTAAGTTATTATTTTTTTAAAAATTTATTTTTTATTTATATGAGTATATTGCAGCTATCTTCAGACACACACTAGAAGAGGCCATTAGATCCCATTACAGCTGATTGTGAGCCACCATGTGGGTGCTGGGAATTGAGCTCAGGACCTCTAGAAGAGCAGTCAGTGCTCTTAACCGCTGAGCTATCTCTCCAACCCCCAGCCATCTCTCTAACCCCCTAAATTGTTGTTGTTGTTATTGTTTTCTTTTTGAGACAGTGCCTCACTATGTAGCCCTGACTGGCCTGGAACTCAGAGCAATCCACCTGCCTTTGCCTTCTGAGTGTTGGTATTAAAAGGTGTATGCCACTATTCTTGACCTGAAACAGTATTTTAAGAGAATCAGTCTTTTCTTGCTGCCCAGTGAGGGATCTGTATGATGTCCCTCTCAATTCACACCACAATTTAAAAAGAAATTCACAAGAGTCTGGAGCCCTTGATATCCTGCCAGTGGAGAAGGAGGATGTCATCAAATTCCTTGCAGTAGGAACCCACTTATGTGGCACCAACCTTGTCTTCCAGATGGAGCAGTACATCTTCAAAAGACAAAGTCATGGTATTTACATAAAAAAAAAAAATCTGAGGAGGACCTGGGAGATGCTGCTGCTGACACTCCAGCCATCACTGGTGTTGAGAACCCTGCTGATGGCAACCTCATCTCCTCCAGGGACCCCTGGGGCCAGCTAGATATGCTGACATTTGCTCCTGCCTCTGGAGGCAGTGGACTTTCATTACTCAGGCCTAAGACGACTTTAGGGAGTTATATCTTCTGCTGGTCACCAATCCCAGAGCTGACCGTTATAAAGATGTCTTATGTCAACCTGCCTACCGTTGCTCTGTGTAACACAAATTCTCCTCAGTACTGTTGAAATTGCCATTGCATGCAACAAGGGTACTCACCCAGTGAATCCTACTTGGTGGATGCTGGCTTGGGAAGTTCTGCACACATGCATCACCATCTCTGGGGAGCACCATGGTTCACATTTGGTCATGCCTAATCTCTACTACTATAGGGAGCCTGAAGAGATGAAGAAGGAAAAACAAGTGTAGTTGAAAAAGGCTGTGATTAAGAAAAACTGTCTGTCAAGGTGAAAGGACTATACCTGCTCTTGAGTTCACTGCTCCCTGGTTGGGGTGGCGGACTGGTCTGGAGGTTTGGAGGTGTCTTCTGTGGCTAACCAGCAGTTTCTGTGTTCAGACACTCCTTGAGACTAGTCTATACCACTCTCTGCTCAGGCCACTGAATCAAATGGCACTACCACTGAATGGTCAAAACTGTTTGCAGACACTAGGCAAAGCAGAAAGGTGGATGGAAGACAGTTTTTGTTTGTTTGTTTGTTTGTTTGTTTGTTTTTTTAGAGATCACCCCCCATTCTCAAATAGCATCACAAACGGGAATATAAATAGCTTTAAATAGAAGACTTCCCACACTCATCTTTTCTAATGCTATGAAAATGCATTTAGCAGGGGCCAGGAACAGTGAAACATACAGAGGAAATAAAAGATAGACTCTCTCAGGAGAGATAAAGATCACAGTCACATAGAAAATACTGAAGGGGTAGGGGAGAGTGTTCTCAGGGCTGGCAGCTGGCTAACACATGCATATGTGATTTCTATGGGATCTGGGCATGCAGATGGATGGAGATAGAAAAGGCAAAGTCTATACTAGGAAGTGAGATTTGGGTTGAGTTTGGGGAATGGGCAATCTGAGACAGTGGATACATCATCTGACAGACTGAGGAGAGACATCTTTCCTTGAGGGCCAGGGAGGAGCTTAATGTGTACAGAGGAAGTTGGAGCGAGAATCACTTCCCTCTCTGCTTCCTGACTGTCAACCAGTCATTCTGCCTCTATGAACCCCTTACCAGCTTGTATTTCCACAGCCTAGGTATCTGACCAAGTTACTCTTCTCAGGCAGGAGCTGCTGATATGGGTGCTCTCCTGTGGTCACTCCTGCTCCTGCTTCAGGAAGGTAAGTGGCTACCTGCTCCGGTATAAGACTGCCTTTATACTCTGTTCTACTTGGCCTTAGGCTAGCAAGACCCTTCCTTCAGAGATGAATGTATCAGCCCTTCTGCTGATGGGCACCAAAGCTGATTATGACTTGCTCTGCAATAAGCATGGGTGTGCATGTATCACTGTTGCATGTTGATATGGCTTGTGCTGAGTACATACCTAGAAGTGATATGGTTAAATCCCAAGCTAGTTTGGGGGAACTTCTACTCTGATCTCCAAGGAATGGGCTATGGTCTCTGAGCAGGATGAGAGAGAGGATATCGGGGAGACATGCATGGGGTTGCAGTTCCAGGAGGACAAGAAAGAAGGAAACTAGTGAAGAGATAAATGGGGATATCCTCGATCAACTCAGGTGCAGTGAAAATTTAGAACTGCAAGAGGTAGCTAGAGCCACCCAATGCACGGAACTAGAGAAGGTGGGGATGAGCCGTTAACTAGTTACCTGAGTATGAGTTACCTGCTAACTAGCTGCAGCCTCCAGGAGATATTAGCCAGGCTATATGAGTCTCTTTTTTTAGCCAAAGGGTTTTCTGGAGATGATGAGGACCCTGAGGAAGTGACTGCTGTCCTTCAAGAGTCTATCAACCTCTCTCTGGAAATACCATCCAATGAAGAAATTAAGAACATCACCTGGTTCTCTCAAAAAATACTTGCCATCGTGACACCAGGCAAAGAGGGACAGCCCGTTGTCGTCACGGTAATGGATCCTCGCTACTGGAGCAGAGTGAGCATCCCAGAGTCCAGCTACTCCCTGCAGATTAGCAATCTGACCTGGGAGGACTCAGGGCTTTATGAAGCCCAAGTCAACTTGAAGACGTCCCAGCTCCATATCACGAAGTCTTACCATCTCCGTGTCTACCGTGAGTTTAGAGTCTCTTTATTCTGGCTTTCCTGAGCTTGGTGTGGAAGCTCAGGAGCTGAGGTAAGCCTCACGCGAGGCTGAAACTGGAAGGCAGACTACTTGTAGTGTGGTCTGTTCCAATGCCTGAGCTTCAGCCACAGGGAGAATGAACAGGAACAAAGAGGCTGTTTCCATGGAGGCGCCCAAAGCAGTAAGAAAGATAAAGAGCATCCAAGGGTTCTTTCTTACCAGGGAGATCGCTTTAGATAAACAGCTCTCCAGGCCTTCATCCCCCTGAGTGGTTTGAGGATTAATAAACATTTCTTTCCTACTTGAAACAAAATTTCTTCTCAACCTGCCACATTGAATCTACCTTGGGTCTTGAAGAGATGGTTACAATGTAAATGTCTTTGGAAGGGGAATCGGTAACAATATTCTGTGCAATCATTGAGGTAGAAGAGGATTTGAAGGTAAGAGGGTATAAAAGTAAGAGAGTGATGTTAGAAGTGCCAGGGCTGGGCATCTGTCTCAGGGACCCTGCAACAAGTTATATGGTTGTTTTAATTGGTTTTGCTTATTTATTGTTTGAGTAAGGGCCTCTCAAGATAGCAAGAATACCCAAGGCTTGAGAAACTAGGAAAACAGATCCAACTCCAGAATGTTCAATGGGTCTGTTTTCTTCTCTTTTAGGGAGGCTGTCGAAGCCCCACATCATTG
Organism: Rhabdomys pumilio; assembly: GCA_030674055.1. Classification (NCBI taxonomy): domain Eukaryota; kingdom Metazoa; phylum Chordata; class Mammalia; order Rodentia; family Muridae; genus Rhabdomys; species Rhabdomys pumilio. The sequence goes on from JANHMN010000015.1 coordinate 59,898,838, forward strand.
TGAACTCTAACTTCTCAGAGGAAGGTGTCTGTAATATAGCTCTGATGTGCTTCATAGAGAGAGCAGGCATGGACGTGACCTACATCTGGCTTTCCTCACAGGACAGCACTAACGCATCCCATGAAGGCTCTATCATCAGGACATCCTGGAGGCCTGGTGACAAATCTCTTTCGTATACTTGCAGGGTCAGCAACCCCGTCAGCAACATCAATTCGCGTCACATCTCTGTTGGGTCCTTCTGTGCAGGTACCAGAGCCCAAGACAACATTCCTGAGCCTGTGCAAGTCCTATGCCTTGGGACACTACCTCTTTCCTTCCACCATGTCTGTGACTCTTTAAGGAACATACCAGGATTCTAGAACATAACACTCCTACAGATGCTTGCCACCGGATTGGAGTGGCTCCAATTTGTCAATTGCTCTGGATTTCCAGAGGACTCTTCTGTACTTGGCTTGAGATTGATAGCTAGATTTCAATCCCTGAGCTTCTGTGTACAGAATAGGTATTTCTAGAGACATTTGCCATAAGATGTGAGCTGATTATTAACCTAAGGGTCTTTCTGAGAAACTCTAGGTAGATGTCTGCCCACTAAAATTACCTGTCTTCTACCGAACTACTTTCTTCTTTCTATTCCAGATTCTGGATATCCGGAGAAGCCTTCAATGCTCTGCTTCCTGGTCAAGAGCTTGTTCCTTCTCTTACTCTTAGTAATTCTAGCTGTGGGACTCTGCATCTTCCGAGCCCAGAAAAACGATGAGATGCCAAGGGTGAGGAAACTCAAGAGAAACCGAATCAAACTGAGGAAGAAGGGGAAGTCTGGCCCTACTCCAGTCTGATTGACTTTTGGGGTCCTCTTCTGAGCTTTGTTTTGGTCTCTAGGGAAATTGTTTAGGGGACTGGTGGGAGAGGGGATCAGAGTTGAACATCTAAAAGGGCCATACTCCCTGAAAGACACCATCTGGAAATAAAGTCAAGTCCCTGGCCCTATGGAAGAGCTGCGTTTGATGCTTCTGTTTGTACTGGGCAGCCCAGGAAACATCTGTTTCCCACCCTCACTACCTGTCTGGGCATCTTTACTGAAGTGCATGCCTCTTCTCAGGCTTGCCCTCTGGGTAGGAAAATGAGTCCAAAGACCCCATTAGGATGAAGTGTTTGTTTTTGCTACATGCATCCTGTTCTCCACCAACCTAAGTCTTATATACTCTAAACTACAGTGAGAGGCTTTCTCAGGTAATTGAACTTGTGAGTCCTAAATGACAGCAACGCCGGGCAGTGGTGGCGCACGCCTTTAATCCCAGCACTTGGGAGGCAGAGGCAGGCAGATTTCTGAGTTCGAGGCCAGCCTGGTCTACAGAGTGAGTTCCAGGACAGCCAGGGCTACACAGAGAAACCCTGTCTCAAAATAAATAAATAAATAAATAAAAATAAATAAATAAATAAATAAATGACAGCAACTCGTTTAGAATTCTGCATAAGTGTTTTGTCTAAGACACTTTGCTTTCCTGCCCTGTCTTTATTCTGGCTGCAAATTTAACTCCTACCCAGTGTACCAAGTCTACACAGAACCTGTCCACATGAAGGTGGAAGGGGCCCCTGCTCAGTCCTTCTCTGGGTTATAGTTGAGCTTGGTGTCCTCTGTTATCTTCCTGATTCCAGCTGCTCACCTGGTAGAAGTGACAACCTGCTGGATCAATTGCCAAGATCTTGGATTCTTGACTTTCATTTAAGTTTGATACTGTGATGGTGCACGCCTTTAATCTCAGCATGTAGAAGGCAGAGGCAGGCAGATCTCTGAGTTCAAGGCCAACCTGGTCTACAAATTGAGTTCCAGAATAGTCAGGGGGCTATACATAGAAACCCTGCCTTCTGATTAGTATTTTGGGCCAATGTAGAGCTCTTTGTTTTTGCTTTTTCCACAGCTCTAGATCTGATATGCCTACTATATAATTTTCCCCAAGTCAGATCTTGTGTATTTTACTTAGGCAGCTGCCAGGGTTCAGGGGAGGAGCAGGTATAAGACAAGCTACTTAATCAGTAGGACAGGGTGAGCAATAAATAAGATATACCAAGGAGGGAACTGGGTGAGATCTCAGGAGATTTTGATTTTGCTCTGCCACTTTCCCCTGGTCTGGGACACTGTGTTTATCCAACATCCATTGAGTCACAGTTCAGTTCCACAAAGAACACATAATTGAAGGGAAGCCATCAATGTAGCTTCTTGGGGTTCTTATGTTTTCACCAAGTTAGTATGGGCTGGGATCCCTGCAGAGCCTTGGAAGAGGTACCTGAAGGATAAGAAAAGAGCCACATGGCATGATGCCTTTCTTGCCTTTGAGGGGGATGCTGATTGCCAAAGTGTCTTCCAAGAATAAGAACATGAAGTCTCTGGTATAGGAAGATGCATTAGGCGGGCCATGGAGAACAAGGATAAATGGCTTTCATGAAAGCAGGGCACATGATCTGACTACTAGGCAATCTAAGAGGAGGCTCTTCAAGGAGTGGGAGACAGATTCAGAAGCCAAGACCATGCACACAAAGAGCATCATCCCTGGGTTTCTGTGACGGGGATAGGATCTCTTGGAGCTAAGGTAGGATGTGTGGAGGTTGAAAAACTAGTCCCCAGTGCACTCCTAAGACTGTGAACTGATACTCTAAGGGCCAGGACTCCTGTCTCTCTAGAAAGCAGTCCTTGGCCCAAGGCTGGTCATCTGGGCCTCCTTTAGCTCCTGACCAGCTCTGTCTTCAACAAAGGTCTATAGCTTCAACTTCTGTCATAGCAGGGGCCACCGCAAGGTGAGGGCCTGCCTGGAAAAACCACCCGGGATCCATTTTTTTTTCCACAGAGGAATGTCCCATGTTTCCTGTCTTTTAGGAGCGGACATATAGAGAAACAAATCACTCCTATGTGACAGGGAGATGCAGGAATCTCCCTGCAGTTGGCAGAATCCCTTCTTCTCCTAGTCAGTCTGTGAGCAGAGAAAGCCCAAAACATCCTGGAAAAACAGGTTGAAACCTGGAAGCGAGTGAACCTTTGGAAGCCAGAATAGTAGTGTGGCAGTATGTTGTAAGACACACTTGCTACAGAGTTCCAGGACAGCCAGGACTACACAGAGAAACCCTGTCTTGAAAAACCAAAAAAAAAAAAAAAAAAAAAAAAAAACCAAAAAACAAACAAACAAACAAACAAACAAACAACAAAAAAAAAAAACCCCACACACTTACTTGTCATTTGAAATAGGTTAATGCAAACTGCCACCATGCTTCCTGCCATGATGATAATGGACTAAACCTTTGAACAGTATGCCAACCCCAATAAAATATTTTCCTTTATAAGAGTTGCTGTGGTCATGGTGTATCTTCACAGCACTGGAAACACTACCTAAGACAAGGGTAGTAGGAAAGACCATGCTTCTGCTCCAGGCTCTAGTCCAAGTTCTTACTGTGACTCAAAACACCCAGGCACTTACACCTGGAAGAATGGTTCCAGTTCAGGACTCACTAGAGATGAAAAGCCAACCACAGAACTGGAATCGGATCTGGATGGCCACTATAGGGGATGGTCTGACAGTGACATAGGTGTGCTTACAATCTTCCCTAAGGGTTTGCTCCCAACCGTGATTACAATATGAGTTTTACCCGAGTCAGACTGGCGAGGACAGTATGATGCTACCGTGGCGGACTTCTGGAGGAACTCACTGGGACATAGATTTGGACAACGTTGCTTGAGCCTGATGGGAAAGCAAATAGCAAGCCTGTAACCCCACAGCAGAGCCAAGCCCAGTACAGATTCTGAGGGCAGCTTTATTTCTGCCTGTGGATGAAAAGTCCAAGGGGTGATGATGACGTGGCTGCCGGCGCTGAGGAGCGCTTAGGGAGCACCTGTTTTCCAACAGTGAGTTTCCCTAGATCTGAACTCGGGTCCTGAATGTGCCTAGGTGGGAAATCTTGGGCAAGTTCCTCCATCTGGTCTGGCCACTTTTCCCCTAATAAAAAGAGCTGCACTCCGCGGGGTTTCAGTGCAGATTATTCGAGCAATAAGTAAACCATGTTTCTACCCCATGTCTGGCACCCTGCAAGGGTTCAGTGCAGGATCAGATACTCTGTCCGTTCTCTTTCAATCTCTGTCAGGGTACCTGTCATTTCCTCTCCCTGGTCTTATTTCTCTAGGTCGTTGGTGCTAGAAGCTCTGGCAGCCCCAATCTAGGAGCTCAGTCATCAGCAAGCTACACACAAGGGAGGGGCCTGGACAAAAGCTGGGAGCTCGCCAATACAGACAGGTATTTCCAGTCCAGCGAGAGAAAATGGGTGGGGGTGGGGATAAAGATAGAAGAGATCAGATGGGCCCCAGACTTGGGTGGATCCCCAGGGAGGGGGCGGGGAGACGTGCTTTCCTCCAAGTGCTCTTGCTCCTGGCTCAGATTTCAACCTTCGATGCCTCCTTTGTGGCATGCTTGTTCAGAAAGGGGAGAAGGCCACAGGTAGGTTGTAAAGGAAGGAGGGCATGCAAGCAGCCTGCAAAGTGGGTAGGCTACTGCGGTCCTAGGTGCGCCGATCTGTCTAACCTAGTAGTCCCTCTGTCTCGAGGCGGGAAGCGGCGATCAGCCTTTCCATGCTTAGTTGTACAGAGCTCCACGAGGGGGCGACCAGAGCCCACGTGCGACCGCGTCCTTCTCTCTCTAAACTACAACTCCCAGGCGGCTCGGGGGTCCCGCCCGCCTTGCTTGGCCTCTGTTGGCTCCAATTGGCCGCCGCGGGAGGGGTGGATTGGCGGTCTCCAGGGCGACGGGAGGCGCTCGGGGCATCTAAGGCGGGGAGGCGGGTCCGCCCCCTATTGTGTAGCTGCGAGAGCAGAGCTGTACTGTGCAGAGCAGGTGAGGGTTGGGGTGTCCTGGGGGGTAGAAATGGGGTGCCGACGGGGACAAGGGGAGCAGCATAGAGTTGTGGGGGGTGGAAAGGGGAAAGCGGGAGAGCTCTAGAGAGAAGTGAAATTATCTGGAGGAGCAGAACTAGGGTAGTTCTGGAAGCGAAGTGGAATTACTGATGGGTGAGCAGGGGGTTCCCGAGATCTGGAAGAGTATTAGAGGTAATGTAGGGAGACTTCTTGGCGGGTTCCAAAAGAATGCCGTTCCAGGAGCCAGAGAATGCGAGGGAAAAGAGAATTGTTGTGGTTGACTATCAGAAGTGTATTGTGGGCTGAGCCCGGGAGAATTGTGGGGTAGGTGATTCCCGGGGGTAGGGATGGGGAGGGCAAGTGGGAATTCTGGAGGAGGCCAGCCAGAAGTGCTTTTGAAGTGAAGACCTGCTGAATTGGAGATTAGGTGTGTGAGAAGCTGGAATTTTGCAGATACTGTGAAAAGTGTATGTCTGGGATGGGAGTCCTGGAAGGAGGAGTGCTGGCTGGAAGGACCGGAAGGACCAAGGACGGGTGGGAGGAAGAGTTGGAAGGGTTCCAGGAAAAGTGGGATAAATTCTGGGGATACCTCAGTCACCAGGCATTCTTGGTAGAATCACCAAGATTCTTGGTAGAGCCAGAAAAGAATGGCTTCTATATGGTACAATATGAAGGTTTTCTAGGGAAATCTAGGGGAGCCGGCTGGGTGCAGCAGAAGGCAAGGGGATTACCAGGAGTCAGGCATACAGGGACAGTTATGCATACAGTTATGCAGAGAGGCGGGGATGATCCTGCCCCTGTGGAGGGTGTTTTGCAGACAGTGCTGAATTGTGGGAGGCCGAGAAGAGGGTGGAGACCACAGAGCAGAGTCCACTTGGGTTTGCCAGGAACAGGTCAAGGCCCTTTGGCCCTTTGTGACTGCCTTAGACGCTGAGGGGGTGGTGCTGGTGGGACTGACTACCCTCAATGCTCCAGGGTTCTTTTTGTGTATCATAGGGACTCCAAAGCATTTTTGGTTTCTCCCAGATCATGCCTTTAGGGTTAGGGAAGGAAGGGCCTGGCAAATCCTGGCACCCCCAGGATACTAGAGAGGAGTGTGTGGGAGTAATTAGGGTGAAGCACTAAGTCCGGGTGTCTGGCAGAGGGAAGGTTCTCTGGCAGCAGCATGAAGAAAGTGGCTACAGCTGCCAGCCCGGATCTGTCCAGACCTGGAGGATGCCGCCTCCCTCTGCTACCCTCCCACCCTCACCCCCCACCCCAGCCTCCAGCAGGTGGGGAAGGCAAGCTCCTCCTCTCCCAAGCCCCTGACTCACTCACTGCCAAAAGCAGTGTGAACAGAGTGGAGACTGTCTCCAGGTTCCAGGGCTCCCCACAGGGAATGGGGAATGGGGTGAGGAATTGGGTGTGGGTGCTCTCTACTGGGTAAGGGGGCTAGATTCTGTCTTACATTTGCTCTAGACTAGCTATTTTCTTCTGAGCAATATTCTTAGGAGGGAGCCTCATTTAATAGACCAGGAGAGAGAGAGAGAGAGAGAGAGAGAGAGGAAGGAAGGAGGAGGAGGAGGAAGAGGAGGAAGAGGAGAGAAGAGAGGGAGAGGAAGAAAGAGGGAGAGAGAGAGAATGTTCTCTGTTGTCTTGTTGATGTGAGGAGAAAGAAAAAGGTTGGGGGGCTAGTCCATGATGGTCTTCATCTCCAGGACTTTCCAGATAAATCCTTTTCCTCTTGTGTGAGAACCCCCTAGATCTCTTTGCTCACTTTGCTAACTAAGAACACTGTATCACTTGCCAGGCATTCCCAGAATTCCTTTGCTTTTCCTAGGATCCGTGTTCTTACCTGTGCAGCCTCCACCAGACAGAACTCTCACATTTTCTAGTGTTCCCATCCTAGCTTAGTCTCAGGGCTTCCAGATCTCTGCTTTGGGAGCTAGGGGCAGCTGTGGTAGAGTCTGGTGGGAATGAAGCCCCAGAGTTGATGGCCAGCAGTGCGACCCAAAAGATCCCTCTGGTCTCTGTGCAGGTCCCTGCTTTTCCTCTACACCCTCTTGTTTTTCTTCCTTGTGCCTTGCTGTACTAGGGTTTTCTTCTTTACACCTTCTCTGACTGACTTTGCATGTTGCCTTATATTTTGCATTTAGATCTGGTGACCCTCCAGACTGGAACAGCTCCCTTGGGTGTTGAGTGAGCTGGGCACCAACTGGAAGACTGAGAGCTGAAACTGGTTGCCTGAGGCGGATCAGAACTCAACTGATGCTCTCTGGGTTTGCCAGGGAGTGGACATTCCTCCGGCCCCTCCATCTGGGCTCCTGTGGATAGGAGGGGCCGGGCAAGCAGGCCAGCTGGGCTATGATTTGGTGTCTCCGTCTGACCATCCTCAGCCTGATCATCAGCCAGGGGGCTGACGGTGAGCCAGACCCCAGGGAACCAACAACTCTGTGTTACCCTGGGATGTGACTGTTCACTAAGGGGTTATCTGTGAGAATTCAAGAGTAGGAGAGGGCTAGGGCTGGCTCAGAGAGGTTGGGGTTTTCCCCAGTCATGCAAAATCTCAAGGAAACTTGAGAGTTGGTGATGAAGCCTCCCCCTCCCGCATCTCATTTTGATCCCTTGCTGTTCCCTCATGCTACCTACCTCATAGGTCGGAGGAAGCCTGAGGTGGTCTCTGTGGTGGGCCGGGCTGGGGAGAGTGCAGTGCTGGGCTGTGACTTGCTGCCTCCAGCTGGCCGCCCCCCTCTGCATGTCATCGAGTGGCTGCGCTTTGGATTCCTGCTTCCCATCTTCATCCAGTTCGGCCTCTACTCTCCCCGAATTGACCCTGATTACGTGGGTAAGAGTTGTCCTTAGGTGGGAAGGGGAGTGTCACCAACAAAAGGTGGGCTGAGTAGGCTGCTCTGTGCCCTCTCCCATCTCATCTCCTGCTCCGCTGCTTAGCAAGCATGGCCCCGCTCCTCAGTTGTGCGCATCTGTGGAGGGATTCATTTATTTAGACGCGGTGCATGCACACATTAGAGCTTTGCTGTTTTAGCTGTGGATGGCGTGTTGCATGGGAGATGCTGCGGATGAATTTCAAGTATCCATCCTAACTTGCTAGTTGTTCAACCCTCATCTCATGCGACCTTCCAGACTCCATCTTGATCCCCTAGAGATTCCCCACTTGGCTCTATGCTGGTCTCTGGATCTACTCTCTGCTACTTTATGTCATCCCCTTCCCTGTCATCCAGAACGACAAGTTTGGAGGTTCCAGGCTTTCAGGGAGTGAGCTAAAGGGACAGCAGAGTGGGTAGGGATGTGGGCTCTCTGAGTATAAGGAGCATAATCTGATTCTGAGTCGCGGAGAGCATGGACACAGACAGGGGTTATTAAAGCAGGTTCCAGCTCAGTTCCCCAAAGGTCTAGGCGTAGAGGGATTGACTGGGTCTCTGCTTCCAGAGGCTACAGTAGAGGTGTACTGTATGGGTCTCCCTGGAGTCTTCTACTGTGCCCCAGCTTGTTCTTAACCCTGGATGGAGCCTTACTCTGAGTGACTTACTATAAGGTCTCAGAGGGCCTGTAGGAGGCCCTAAGGATGGTTTTGGGCTGCTGGGCAAGAAAGAGACTTGGTGTTTCATTTTCAGAAGTGAAACCCAGAAAAGGCCACCTGGGAAGATGTTGTTGGGGTACCTTTTCTGCCTTTGGTTTGAATCCTGAGAGAAATCTTGGGATTGGCTGGGCTATTGTCACTGGCTGGCTGAGCTGAGCTGAGAGAGGAGGAGGTCCTGGCAGGTGCCCGCCTGCAGGAGAGAGTTTATTTTCAAACTGGGGGCAGTTATTGGCAAACAGCCTAGTTGGGAGTGTGTGTGTGTGTCTACACAAGCCCTGGGGACTTGATGAAAGTGGGCCCCAATTAGCACAAATAGAATTGGTACAGGCACAGCCGGCCTTCCTGTCTGTGCTTGCCTGTGCCCAGGGGGCTTTGGCTGCAGGGCTGAGGATGGACAAATTCAAATTATTGCCAGGCTGAGGCAAGACAGGGGGTATGGAGGAGAGGTGGGAAGAGCTTTCCTTTAGATTCCACCTGGGAGATGTGGGGCTCTGCCTTTGCTCCAGCATCAGTCGGCTTTTCTCTAGGGCTCTAGGCAGAGAAGCCAAGAGATGCTAACTCCCTTGTCTACCTGTGGATTTTCTCTAGCCTGCAAGCCTTTGTGCCCCCCACCCCACCCCTACTTCTAGACTTTGTTCTGTTCTTGCCCCTGAGTGGCCTATAGCCCCTGAGCAGCCACAAGAGCCCTGCTTTGGTGAAGACCCCAGAGGGAGGCCTTTGAGCCCATTAACCCTTTATTGCTTCACAGTTCAGAAGGGGCCTCTCAGCCTTTGTGCAGGGGACTCACCATAATTGCAGTTGCTAAGCAACAGGAGGTGGAGGTTGCTAAGGACAATGCTGTTCTGTCATAAACCCTGTGGGCAAGTGGAGGGGAGAGGGCCTGGGACTGCCATGAGGTTGGTGACCTAGAATCTGCAGGGAATCATGAGAGATCGCAGCTCTGGGAAACACACTGAAGGCAAAGCTGGTTTTAGGGGCTCTAGAAGCTGTGGGGTAGAGGATTGTAGATGTGTAAACTAGTAAGGAGTGGTAAAAGGCAATATAAAAAGATCTAGGCCTAATAGATTAAGTAAGCTACTGTATTTAAAGCATTTAACGTAACACTTGGGTGGTGTGAAAAGAATTGGGGAAAGGCGGTGTCTGACTCTGTGAGACTGGCTCTTGGGCCTTGACTTTTGGGCTATGTTTCTTGGGAGTTTCAAGGATGCCCCAGCAGAGCTAATGAGACTTGTGCTTTATGACTGCGCTAAGTTTCTTAGTTGCTTGATGAATCAATTCTGATTGTCCATTTAGAGCAGCCAAACACGCTCTAATAATCTTCCCTCTCTGCCTTTGCCTTTCAATCTGCCTGCCTCACTACATCATCCCAGAATGCCTCCTTGTGCCCCTGGCTTCATAGTGCAGTGTGTGGGCACAGTCACAGTCACGATTTGAACTTCTGTGTGGATGCATACTTGTCTGTGTTCATGGTTAAATTTAGTGTGGGCTTCTTGCCTTTTCAGAGTCCGAGAGAGCAGACTCTCCTTTTCAGATGCTGCACATAGGCAGATCTGAAGTCTCTTAGGTTTGGCCTTGCAGGTGGAGGGCAGCTCTGTAGGAAGTGTGCCCAGGACACAGGAAGTCAGGACTGCCACTCTGGTCACCTTGTTTTGAAACACTGCAGCTTCTCTGGACCTCCTAGGGAAGTTAGTTTGTACAACATGCTGCCCTGAGTATTCTGGTTAATGGCTATGAGGATTGTTAGCCTTAGCTGGTAACATTTCTTGAATGAAGTAAGAGATTGTGCTCGGTGCCCTGAATATCACTTGATTCTAATGCCAGCTCTGGAAAGTGCTCTGACTTGGTAGACCTGGCTTAATCTGCTAATAGCTATACAATTTTAGAAAGAAGTTTAATGTTAGTTCCTTCATCAGTGATGGAGTTTTGGGAGGATTAAACATGGTGATGATGTCTAATATTACATAGCTCATATTCAGTGCTCAGCCTTTCTGTCTTCACTCTGGAGCTCAGAGATCACCATGACCTATCTTGTTCCCACACAGAGGAAGCTGCCTTCTGGGGTCTGCTCAGCTCTGGCCTGGCAGAACAAGGTGAATGAGGAATCCTGCAGGTTTGAGGAAGGGTATTATGTTAAATATTTATCTGCTTGGCCCATTTGTATCTCCTGGGTGGAGATTATACACCTAGACCTACAAGCTCCATTCTAAAGAAGCCACACCCCAGGACCAACTGTTTGAAGAAAAAAAGGCCACTAAGATCAGTAGCTACCCTAGATCAATGACTCTCCTCTTTCTAGTGACATCAATGAGCACACAGGCTGAGTTTCTACTTCAGATAGGCCACCCTAGAAGTAGAGTGGAAACAACCTGGAGGAGTGGGTGGTACCCAGGATTGCTACTGTCACTGTCAGGGAGGACTGGGATGGGCAGGATGCTGAACTGGTACGGGATCTGGGTGCTACATTTGCCTGTCGTGTGAATTTTAGAAAATACCATCCGTTCACACCAAAACTCCAAGTGAGGATGGGCAACCGGTAAGTGTAGGAGGTACAGAAACACTGGACAACCCAGGTGAGAGACACTACAGGCTTCAAGGTGGAAGATGGCAGGGAGGGAAATACTAATACTTAGAAGGTGGGATTTGAAAGATGCGATGAGTAAGTGGCAGACAGTCGTAGGAATCCAGGTTGTGCTAGGCTCCCCGTAGGGCAGCCTGTTGCATGGTGGTTGGTGCAGTTCACTCATGTGGAAGAAGAAACAGAGGCAGTTCGTTACTGGATGAGGGGTGGGGCCCAGATTGAGTGTAGGCTTCTGATTTCGAAGATCCATCTTATTTGTGTAACAGCCTTTATGCGAGCCTCCAGGGATGCCAGGTGCTGTGCATCTCCTCTGCGCCATCTCTCGCCTCCACTGCATCCCGGTTTCTCCCTCTCTCATTTTGACTGAGGAAACTAAAATTGACAGGTTGAGTAACGTGCCCAAAGGAGCGTGCGGCTGAGCTGGACTTGTGCCTGAGTACTTTGGGCTGCCAAGTGTGTGCCTTTCTCATGCACTGCTAGGAGTGTTTCAGGCCGTCAGGGTGCTGGGTTCCCTTAGAGGAGGTCCTGAGGGGCTGGGTGAGCACATCTCAGTCAGTTTAGTGGTGTGCTGTGGTTGCTGAGCTGGTGGGAACGAAGGCTCTTTTTGTGCTGTGGTGTGTGGCTTTGTGGGGCTACATGTGGTCAGTCAGCTGGGGCGAAGAGGGGCTGGGCTGGGCTGGAGAGGCTGCTGACGCTGCTGCCTGCCTGGGTTGGACTCTGGCCACTCTAAGGCGCTTAGGCCGCTGATAATAGCTCTGGGAGATTATAGGCTTTGGTAGATGAGGTACAGGTCTCTGGGAGGGCCCCAAACACTGCTAGAGATTTCAGGGACAGAGTCCTCTAAAGAACTTATCCCTAGAGAACTTATATCTTGGTCCTATAAAGTACCTCAGGAATGGTGAATCATAGGAGACCAAATGCTGGCTCTTCACTCCTTCTAACAGTCTGGGATAATACAGTGTATTTTATTCAGCACAACATTTGGTCCACTCAACAAGCCTTGAATTTTTCTGGTATGGTTTGGCTCTCAGCTATCGAGAGGCAGGAACAGTCAGAAGGATTGAACATAGCAATCTTCCCTCAATGGTCTCAATTCCTCTGTTCCTCTGGAGACCCTCAACCTCTGGGAACTGCCTGTGTGGCCAGGACTGGGAGGCTTTTGCAGAGTCCCTTCATTCAGCACCCTTGACTCAGGACTTCCCTCCTCACAGGACGAGTCCGACTGCAGACAGGAGCATCTCTCCAGATTGAGGGGCTCCGAGTGGAAGACCAGGGTTGGTACGAGTGCCGTGTGCTATTTCTGGACCAGCACAGCCCTGAGCAGGATTTTGCCAACGGCTCCTGGGTGCACCTGACAGTCAACTGTATGAAGCTGGGGAAGGTGGTGATGGGGGAGGAGAATGATGGGACCCTGGTAGTGAAGGGCATGAGCGAGTTCTGTGCATGCCCTACCCATCCTGGCATGTGCTCACCATGCTTGCTCCTTTATAGCTTGCCGCTTACCTCTGCCCTCCCTCACACCCTCAGTTCTTCAGATAAAATCCAATCAGCCCATAGGCTCTGAGTCAGGAATATTCACTCCTTGGTCAAGGTCATGGCTAAGGTGTATTGAGCCCTGAATGATGCATTTCACCCCCACATAGTACTTTTCATCTTGGGCCTTGTTTACCTCTCTCCACTAAAAGGGAGGCAGTAGTAACCATTCCCATTCCATAGGTGAGACTGAGGCAGAGAATCAGGTAGAAGCAGCTTGTGATAAGTCTAGGACCCGCTCCCCCTGATTCCCAGACTTCCCTGGGCACTTGACTCACCCCTTAGTTCCGGACATACAGCCTGTGTTCAGCGTGTGCCAGTGTTAGGATGGTCCTGCCAGACAGGTGACCCTCGGCTAGTATCCCCGTGTACCCGGGTAGGCTCCATCTCTGAGAGGAGTTTTCCCTGGCTTTTGAACTCTGCTTTGTTGGGATCATAGCTTTTTTGGCAGCCCCTGATGCCTCTTTCCCTCGCAGCACCCCCTCAGTTCCAGGAGACACCTCCCTTAGTACTGGAAGTGAAGGAACTGGAGGCTGTTACCTTGCGCTGTGTGGCCCGTGGCAGCCCTCAGCCTTATGTGACTTGGAAATTTCGAGGACAAGACCTTGGCAAGGGCCAGGGTCGAGTGCAAGTGAGTGGGTCAGCTGGACTGGAAGAATAAAACGGGAAGGCAGAAGAGGGACAAAAGTCAAGCCCTGAGATGGGTCGGAGGAGGGGCTTTCCATCGGCTTCTCTGAGCTTGAGGTGCTGCCTCCCTCTGCTGGCCAGCTCTGGAAGTGCAGGGTCTGAGGCTGACCAAACAGGAAGGGCCTTTCCTTAAAGATTCTTTAACCTAGGTGCAGAATGGAACACTATGGATCCGTCGGGTGGAGCGAGACAGCGCTGGAGACTACACCTGCCAAGCCTCCAGCACCGAGGGCAGCGTCACCCATGTCACCCAGCTGTTGGTGCTAGGTGCTTTTTGGTGGGAGGGCAGAGGAACCGGGCCACCTACAGTAGAAGACGTGACCTGTTCTGGGGAAGCACACGGAAGATTAGGAGACTCATGTTTGAATAAGGGGCCCCTGTAGGGTGAGAGAAAGGTTAAAAAATGGCCAGTTTAGTGCCCAGCAGTGCATTACAGTGGAAAGGACATGGGTGCTAAGTGTTAGCCCATGAATCATGGGACCCTCTTGAGTCCTGGTTTTATGATCTCAAAAAACGAGGTTCATATCAACCTCTCACAGGACTTTGCCGAGCACAGGAAGTGGCATATAGTCTGTGTGTGCTGAGCTCTTCCTTTTGGAAGGAGAGGCAAATGAGGCATGTGAGGCCAAGTATCCATCTTCATAGAACCTGTGGGGGAGAACCGGTTAATTGATGAGCCACTGGGGGAGTGTCACTCTCCTTGGTACTTGAGATGTATGATGTTGGGTGTATAGTTAAGGCTAGAGACCCTGGCATGAGGAAGGCCCACCAGGAAGTCTTGCCTCTCTTTCTAACCTCCCTGGACCCTCTTCCACATACAGTTTTTAAGCAGAAGGAAACAGGGTGAGTAGGCTCACCTGTCATTCCTCATGAAACAAGGCAGATTTGGAAAAGGGAGCCGCCTCTGGAACGGGATGGGTTTTTACCACACGCTCTGATTTGGCTCCTCAAGGCCCTGTTGCAACTTGCCCCATTATTACAAAGGGCAGAACCAGGAAGAGGTGTGTAAAAGGGCCCTGAGGGTTCTGGGAAGGTCATGGGCTGAGGACACCTTTCTGCCTTGGTACTTCCCACAGGACCTCCTGTCATTGTGGTGCCCCCCAACAACAGTACGGTCAATGTCTCCCAGGATGTTTCCTTGGCCTGCCGGGCTGAGGCGTACCCTGCTAACCTTACCTACAGCTGGTTCCAGGATGGTATCAATGTCTTCCACATTAGGTAGGGGACCCTCTTTCTTGGGTAGGGAGGCAGGGGATTGAAGAGTCGTCTCTGAGGGTCTCCTTGTCTGAGGACTAAGCTTTACCTCACACATATCACGTTGCAGCCGCTTACAGTCTCGGGTACGGATCCTGGTAGATGGAAGCCTATGGCTACACGCCACACAGCCTGATGACGCTGGCCACTATACCTGTGTTCCAAGCAATGGCTTTCTGCATCCACCCTCAGCTTCTGCCTATCTCACTGTGCTCTGTAAGTCTGAACCTCAACCCCATGCTCCTTCCACAGCCTGCTCCTCCCCACTGAGACAGACCAATGACCTTGTCCTCCAACTTGCATTCTTCCAGACCCAGCCCAGGTGACAGTCATGCCTCCTGAGACACCCCTGCCCATTGGCATGCGTGGGGTGATCCGGTGTCCAGTTCGTGCTAATCCTCCGCTATTGTTTGTCACCTGGACCAAAGATGGACAGGCCTTGCAGCTGGACAAGGTACAGGCTTGTGACAGGAGAAGGAAGGTCTTGGCTAGATGTCATGCTTGTCAGAGGGCCAGCTGCAGCTCAGCGGGTAGCTGAGTTTAATTCAGCACTGTGGTTGGGAAACATGTTTCCTACCAGATGCCAATGTTAGGTAGTGTTTGTGGAGGTGAGGTGAAGTATCTATTCCCCAGAAGAAGTATCCATTCTCAGTGCGTTGCCTTGAGGGCAGAACTGCCACAGAGACTCTGCTGTCAGGCCAGGGAAGGAACAAGGCTTTTGTTTTTAGGTCTAGTTGAGGATACACCAGTAACGGATTCTGGGCCTTCTGTGAGGTGGTAGGCCTTGAAGAATGGGTGGTCATTCCATGCAGAAACCCCTTTGCAGAGGCAGGCACAGTATAGTGTGCTGATGAAGTGAGGAGTTAGGCAGAGAGAGGGAGCTGCAGTGAGTGCCTGTAAGGACTTGAGAGATGTAGAAAAGGCTGGAAAGACAGGTTGGGTCCTAGAGGAAGGACTGCGTGCCAGCTTAATATGACCTCATTCCGAGCTGATTGGGATCTTTTGTTTGTCTGAGGAGACTATAAATTCCTTGAGGTATCCCGTCTTTCCAACCGAGAGTCCTCAGGGCTTTTACAATTGTAGCGTTTGGTAAGTTTTCGTTGAAAGTTTCCAAAAAATGTTAAGGCAACAGAAGCATTGAGTCTTGGCGATGGTGTTGTGGCGTCAGGCCTGTCGTTAAGAGTTGTTAGGAGCAAAGCCCCAAGGCTGTGAAGCAGCCAGGACAGTCAGGGTGAAGGGTTACTCAGGCTGAACCAGAGAGGGCCTGAAAACAAGACAAAACAAAAGCTTTCCTGCTCAGCCCAGAATGACAGACAAGGAGTTAGGTGCGGAGAGTGAGGGGCCACACTTGATCCGGGAGACTGGGAGGCTTTCTTATAGAGGTGGATTGAGAGGGGCAGAATTTAGCAATGGAGTGAGTGCCAAGTGGGGCAGGCAGAGAACCCAACTCAAGGGCTCAACTCAAGGGATCTATTCACGCTATTCTCTGTGAGTGGCGCCACACTGTGTTGTCAGTCTCACGTCCCCTGACAGAACAGACAGAAGTGGAGGACCAGAGTCCAGAGAGAGAGCTGATTTCCTGAAAAGAGTTTACTGAGTCCCCTCCCCTCTTAGGTACCTCTCTCCTCCCCAGCTGTGCCTCTGTTGAATTTGTCATTTCCTCTGTCCTCTAGTTCCCTGGCTGGTCCCTGGGCTCAGAAGGCTCCCTCATCATTGCCCTGGGGAATGAGGATGCCTTGGGAGAATACTCCTGCACCCCCTACAACAGTCTTGGTACTGCTGGACCCTCCCCTGTGACCCGAGTGCTGCTCAAGGTGAGGCTCACTGCAAACGTGCTGTGGTAGGTACAGCCAGGTGGCTGAATGTCTGTCTGAACCTTGTCAGCAGGGTGGAGTGAGACAGAGAGCTGTGGGAGGGGCTCCTATGTCTGTTTCTTGTGGTGGTCATAGCAACAGCCAGCAGAATACACAGAGATGATACTGGGCAGTAGGACATCAGCCACGTACACATTCACAGAATGAGATATCTGTATCGTCTCAGTCCCACAGGGAATAGAGCAAAGAGGAGAGAGGGGATGAGCTATAGAGATTCTTCTATCTCAGAGAGTCCTGCCCCAGCCCACCATTACCCAGCAGTCCTACCTGTTGGGAGCAAAGACACAGAACTGAGAGATGGAGAACAAGACTAAGACATTTTGACAGGAACCTGGGAATGGGGGACACCAAAGCTTAGAGGTAGAAGAGAGGCTGTGGAAGAGGCCCCTCCCAATACAGATCTGGCCTGCAGGCTCCCCCGGCTTTTATAGACCAGCCCAAGGAAGAATATTTCCAAGAAGTAGGGCGGGAGCTACTCATACCATGCTCTGCCCAGGGAGACCCTCCTCCTATTGTCTCTTGGGCCAAGGTAAGACTCCCCAGTCCTGACTCAGCTCTACCTGGGTCCATGCCCACTGTTTCCCTGGCTGTGTTTTTGGAAAAGAGGTTCAGGCTGTCAGAGGCAACATGGGGAAGGCACAGGTTACTTGGAGAGATGAGTGGCCCCCTTGGTGAGGGGTGGCTGCCTGTGTCTTCAGGGCTGACCAGTGGTTCTGTAGGTGGGCCGGGGACTGCAGGGCCAGGCCCAGGTGGATAGCAACAACAGCCTCCTCCTTCGACCCCTGACCAAGGAGGCCCATGGACGATGGGAATGCAGTGCCAGCAATGCTGTAGCCCATGTGACCACTTCTACCAATGTATATGTTCTAGGTTAGTGATCCAGGAGTGGGCTGGGGCTGGGGGAGCCACATGAAACAGGAGATGAGAGTATTGTTTTGGGGAGGTGTATAGATGGGGTTTGTGGGTATGGGGGTCCCCCAAGGTAATGGGTGGAGAACAGAATCTCCGACCTACTCTGCCTTTACCCTACTTCAGGGTCCTGATCACCCTTCCTCCCTCCGTTCCCCTACCCAGGCACCAGTCCCCATGTCGTCACCAATGTGTCTGTGGTACCTTTACCCAAGGGTGCCAATGTCTCTTGGGAGCCTGGCTTTGATGGTGGCTATCTGCAGAGATTCAGTGTCTGGTATACCCCACTGTGAGTGACCCATTCCTGACTTCACCCTGGACCTACCTGACCCTCTGCCCTTTCTCCCGTCCCTCTCCATGCCTAGTCACATGCTAGCTCTGCTGCCTTATTTTTATAGATTCTTAACATTCAGGGATGAGGTTCTGAGACTTTGGTGGTTGAGCAGAGGAGAGAGGTCAGCTCTCTGGACTCCATATTATCTCCATCTTCCTTGCTAATGAGATCTTCCTATATCCCCCAGAGCCAAGCGTCCTGACCGAGCCCACCATGACTGGGTATCTCTGGCTGTGCCTATGGGGGCTACACACCTCCTAGTGCCAGGGCTGCAGGCTCACATACAGTATCAGTTCAGTGTCCTTGCTCAGAACAAGCTGGGCAGTGGGCCTTTCAGTGAGATTGTCCTGTCTATACCAGAAGGTAAGAGGTCCCCAGCTCTGTACGACACAGAAAAGGATGAGGAAGTACAGGGTGGATGGGAGGACCTGGGAGATGGGCAGAGGTATTGAGCAGCTTGGGGTCCAGATAGGGTACAGAAGTGCTATAGCAGAATATGTGGGTGTTTGCGGTTGGGGAAGTACAGGGTGGAGGGACAAGATGAAGGACTTGGAGATTCCTAACCCTCCTATCCCTCGTTTGTCTGTCTGTCTGTCCTGTTTAGGACTTCCTACCACACCGGCTGCCCCTAGGCTTCCTCCAACAGAGATACCACCTCCTTTGTCCCCTCCTAGAGGTTTGGTGGCAGTGAGGACACCCCGGGGGGTACTTCTGCATTGGGATCCCCCAGAACTCATCCCTAACAGACTGGATGGCTACATCCTGGAGGGACGGCAAGGCTCCCAAGGCTGGGAGATCCTGGACCAAGGTGTGGCAGGCACAGAAATCCAGCTGCTGGTGCCTGGCCTCATCAAGGTATGTTCTGGAGGCAACATATCGAGGGAAAGGCCAGTCTCCTCTTCTTTCCTGATTCCGTCTTCTCATCCTGACTTGGTCATTTTCACCTCCTGTCCTACCTCATTCTTACCTCCCAACTGCAGTCTTCACAAAAGGGACTATGGTGGGCAGTGCTGGTCCCGATCTGCTCCATGGCCCTCCACCTCTAATCCCCAGGATGTTCTCTACGAGTTTCGCCTTGTGGCCTTTGCTGATAGCTACGTCAGTGACCCCAGCAACATAGCTAACATCTCCACTTCCGGTGAGAACCAGTGGTGGTGGGGGGTGAAAGTTGCTGAAGGTCATATGGGGATTCTCTGCCCACTGATCTCTCACCTGTCCCTTTGCCCAGGCCTGGAGGTGTACCCCTCCCGCACACAGCTACCAGGACTCCTGCCCCAGCCTGTATTGGCTGGTGTTGTGGGTGGAGTTTGCTTCTTGGGCGTGGCAGTCCTTGTGAGCATCCTGGCTGCCTGCCTCATGAATCGGCGCAGGGCTGCCCGACGCCACAGAAAACGTCTGCGCCAGGGTAGGTGTCATCACTTCCGTGGTCTGTCTCTCTCTGTCTCTCTCTCTCTCCTTCACTCTCATCACTGGGATCCTGAAGTACTCCTAGGCTACTTGAAGGATTGACCATCCACCAGCTGTCTGTCCCTTTTGCATGGCCCTGGGCAGCATCCTTCCATTCTGGTACCTGGTCCTGCATACCCTTTCCCCAGTTGATGGGAATGGTGTTTAGCGTTACATTCCCTGGGGTTCCCGAGGATCTTTACCAGGATCACTTGCTGCTCTCCTGTCCTTACAGATCCACCTCTGATCTTCTCTCCATGTGGGAAGTCAGGCCCACAGTAAGTCCCTTTACCTTTTTTGGCTTCCTACTGCTTCCTATGTTTACCTTCAGAAGGAATTGGAAATTCAAGGGAAATGAGAATCGGTGGTGTGTGTTAGCCCCAGCTCAGGGACTAGTCCTACAGAGTTCCTCTTCCACTCCCACCGCCTGGCCCTGCCCTTGCTTGCTTTCCCTAGCTGTGCCCTGTTGTGCGACTCCAATCTTCTGTCCTTCCTCAGCTCTGTTCCTGGCTCAAGCAGCCCTGACAGCGTGACCAAGTTCAAGTTCCAAGGCTCCCCAGTCCCCAGCCTACGCCAGAGTCTGCTCTGGGGGGAGCCTGCCCGACCACCTAGCCCTCACCCGGACTCTCCACTTGGTCGGGGACCTTTA
Organism: Rhabdomys pumilio; assembly: GCA_030674055.1. NCBI lineage: Eukaryota > Metazoa > Chordata > Mammalia > Rodentia > Muridae > Rhabdomys > Rhabdomys pumilio. The sequence goes on from JANHMN010000015.1 coordinate 59,918,570, forward strand.
CCACTGGAACCCATTTGCAGGGGCCCAGATGGGCGCTTTGTGATGGGACCCACTGTGGCCCCCCCACAAGAAAAGCTATGCCTGGAGCGGTCAGAACCTCGGACTTCAGCTAAACGCTTGGCCCAGTCCTTTGACTGTAGCAACAGCAGCCCCAGCGGGGTCCCACAGCCTCTCTGCATTACAGACATCAGCCCTGTGGGGCAGCCTCTTGCAGCCCTGCCTAGCCCCCCACCAGGCCCAGGACCCCTGCTCCAGTACCTGAGCCTACCCTTCTTCCGAGAGATGAATGTGGATGGGGACTGGCCACCTCTTGAGGAGCCCAGGCCTGCTCCACCTCCAGATTTCATGGATAGTCAGCCCTGCCCCACCTCATCTTTCCTTCCACCACCTGACTCACCTCCTGCAAACCTCAGGACAGTGATTCCTGGGACACTGATGGGGGTTGGGGTCTCCTCAGAGCCCCCTTACACAGCTTTGGCTGACTGGACACTGAGGGAGCGGGTCTTGCCGGGCCTTCTCTCTGCTGCCCCTCGTGGCAGCCTCACCAGCCAGAGCAGTGGGAGGGGTAGTGCTTCCTTCCTGCGCCCTCCCTCCACAGCCCCCTCCGCAGGGGGAAGCTACCTCAGTCCAGCTCCAGGAGACACAAGCAGCTGGGCCAGTGGCCCTGAAAGGTGGCCCCGAAGGGAGCATGTGGTGACAGTCAGCAAAAGGTAAAGGCAGTAACTACCCGTTCTTGCCCAGACCCTCCACCCTGCCCTGTCATTCCATATTGCCTCTAACCCCCCCACACCCCCCCATTCTCTTCACCTTCCATGGTCCATTCCCACCCTGAGACCAGAAGACCCCCTTATCTTGGAAGTTCTGCTGAGGTCTGTGAAACATAATCTGATTTAGAAACCCCTAGGTTCATATTTTCCCGGTCACCATCTACTCCCCCGCCCACACTTCCCACCTGTCCTTTATATCAGGAGGAACACCTCTGTGGATGAGAACTATGAATGGGACTCGGAATTCCCGGGGGACATGGAGCTGCTGGAGACTTGGCACCCGGGCTTGGCCAGTTCACGGCCCCATCCTGAACTTGAGCCAGAGTTAGGTGTGTGACCCTCTAAGCTGCACTCTCCCACGCCCACCCTCCCATGCTCTGAGCTGGTCTTTTTGTTTCCCAGGCAATTCCTGAGTGTCAGGCTCCCTGCCCTGGAGTGTCTCTTACTCCCTAGACTCCCTGCGCTGCCCTTTGGAGCCTCGGCCTGAGGCCTGCAGCCAGTGAGTGAGTCACGGCACATCTTCTCACACTGTCCTCTCTTCCCCCTTGAAGGTGTCAAGACACCAGAGGAGAGCTGTCTCCTGAACACCACCCATGCTCCTGGCCCTGAGGCCCGCTGTGCTGCCCTTCGGGAGGAATTCCTAGCTTTCCGCCGGCGCAGGGATGCTACCAGGGCCCGGCTACCAGCCTATCAGCAGTCCATCTCTTACCCTGAGCAGGCCACTCTGCTATGAGCACACTTAGTGTGAAACTAAGAAACGCATATGGATCTGCAAAGGAGGCCAAGACCTTGGCTCCAACCTGGGGCATTGTCCCTACCTCTTTGTGTCATAGACCCTGATGGTGGCCTGGTGGCAGGCTTGCGTGAGCTTGGCATAGAGCAGATGTACTGACTCTTTGAGTCTGGGAGCTGAACAGGTGTGCGTGTGTGTGTGTGTTGTGTGTGTGTGTGTTGGGGGGTGTTTATGGTGTGAGTGTCGTTTTTTTTTTTTTTAAACAAGTGAATAATAAAAGTCTGAAAAACATTTCTCTGTTACCTCTCTTTGTGTTTAAGAGAGATGAGCAAGTCCTGGATATGTACAGAGAGGGTTCTGAATGGGGCACATTTAGCAGTCATTCAAGAAGAGTTGTTATGTGCCCAGCAGAGAAGGCATAAGAAAATAGAGTAATCATTGAGACAACGCCTTTGTCCTTGGGGAGTTCTCTCTAGTCATCGAGGCCAACTACATTCTGTGATAAAGCTATAAGCTGGTTATCACATTGGCACAAAGAGTTCAGATTCAGTCAATATTTAGTAAATACAACACGTGGGGATTCCTGGGACACTCACAGGGGATCGACAGCGTTCCCTGTGTGCCAGACAGCGCTCGGAGTTCTTTCCTTAGCCGTCTAAGTCTCCACACAGTAAGTCTCTTGGAGTTTATTTTGTAGACTGGGCACGGTGGCTAAACCTGAAGGTGCTTTCGTAATTGACCAGAAGCCGCACAAGCAGGTAACAGGCAGAGCAGGTGACGTGGCAGTGAAGGAAAACCCGATTATGGGAAACTTGACATTCTGTGGGTCTGAGTGGGACTCTGGGGAATAGAGAATGCAAAGGTCAGAGTGGAACTGGTTGGTTTTTTAAATAACAGCCTCAACAGGGGACTCCACCATAACGTGAAGAAAGAAAAACATTGGTGGATTTTAAGTGGGGAACTTCACTAACTGAAACTTGAAAGAGTAGGTGTTCTGGACACCTCTAAACTATTGCTGTCTACTCTAAGGGCAGAAAAGTGCCTACCAACTTTCTCCACTTAGCCCCCTCCCCCCCAAGATCTAAGAATAAATGTCAACTCATTAAATGGGAGATGGAAGAGAAAGAGAGAGAAACTGGGTCTGAACCCAAGGTCCCAAGCCCTACCACACCCTTAAGGCCCCCGGGCAAGGAGTGACCTCACTGTTCAGTCCCCGCCCTTTTTCCTCCCTCCCCCCCACCCCACTTGCTTGAAGTTAAATGGCAAGCAGAACCACGTGGGGGTGCTGTCCCAGAATGCAAGCCCCAGTCCTATTATTCCTTACTCCTGTGGGAGGACTCTTCCTGTACCTCCATTTACAAAAGGCCGGCCTTTTTGTAATAGTAGGCTTCTCACAGAAACAGGCCTGCGATCGTGAGCTAATCTAGGCAGAAAGTTTCCTACTAGGATACAAGTCTATGGATGTTGAGTGGAGGTTGATCTCCTGGGTGGAGACCTTTTGCAGCAGCGCCAAGGACTCAGCAGGCTCTTTATTGCTCATTCCTGCCTACTGACCACCTATCTTAAGCGCTCCAGCATGCCGCGCTGCGCTTTTAAACCCTCTTGGCCCTTGCCCCGCCCCTGGTCCGCCCCATCTGAGGCGGGACCCTCCAGAAAACTCCAAGCCTGGCCGGGTCTTGAGCTCCACTCGCCTCTGCACCCCCTGACGTGAGAGCACTCTCATCCAGCCCGCTTGGACGGTGAGCAGGACTGAGGGAACAAGGCAGCCGGGTGGGGGTGGGGGGATGTGTGTGGTCTGTAGAAAGCAAGAAGCCAACACTTGAGACTTGCTTCAGGGAGCGAGGGGGTTGAAGACTGGCGGACGCTGGGGTCCGAACTGGGTGCCCCGCCCCGTGCTGTCAGGTGCGGTTCCCAAGCCTTCTCTGCATTGTTCAGCAATTAAGTAAGGCAAGCTTTGCGGGTGCACAGACGGGGTGTCCGTCCTGACCCAAGAGATCTGGTCCCAAGTCCCAGCAGTTGTCTCCTGAGTCGAGTTCTCTTTGGGGGAGAAGGAGGGCGTCCGACGTCCGCAGGCTGCTGAGTGGCAGCAAGAACTGGATTCTGGTGCGCGCCCCGGTGCGTCTCTGCGGTCCCTGAACTTACCGCGCGACCCTTTCACTTCCTGGTCCAGGAGCACGTGTGGGCATTGCCTGCCTTCTGTGACCCCGAGACAGCCCTTTTGGTCCCCTCCAGCTAGTTCATTTGTCTGGGTACTCAGGGGCACCAGCCGTGGCCACGGGCCTTGGTGAGTTCTTTGCACAGTAGTCTGGCCTTCTGTGAAACCCCCTTCTGGAGTGCCTTTGACCTCGGACATCTTGGGGCTGCAGCCCTGACTGCACTCGGATGTGCCCTGTCTGAAGGGGCTGGCTCCTCTCCAAGCTCTCTTACCCTAGCCTGAGACCCGCTGCCCCCTCCCGTCTCCCCTGCTGCTGGGAAAGCCGGTGGTGGCCGCGGGCGGGCGGGCTGCCCAGACCTGCGTCACCCCAGTGGCGGGAGGGCTATGGTTGACTCATCCACAGTAACGGCCCAGGGTGTGGCCGTGGGGGTGGGAGCGGCGGCTGGAGGGGCTGAACTTGCAGATCGGAAGTAGATTTTCTCCTTGTTGGGCTCTGCAGGCCTACCTGTGTTCGTATTCGAGAGGTTCTGGGATACTTGGTGTCTGTGGAGCAAAAGCAGCGGTGACGGAAGTAGAGGTGCGCTGTAGAAGACCTGTAGCTGGACGGGTCCCCGTGTTCTCTAGAGCAGTAGTCAGGGATAGCTCATCTGTAAGCTCCTCCCACTTTCTCTTTCCTGCAGTTCAGGGTACACCTCAGACTGCGGGCTAAGGTAGGGAGGGGTGAGTAAGGTGCTAAAGACGCAAATTATCTTTGTCCTTGCGATCCCCTTGCATACCCATGACTTTGCTGTCTATGCCGGTCTCCAAGGGATTGGCCCCTAGTCTGTGTTCATTCCATGGCTCCATGCCGTTCAAGATTACCAGGTGTGGGCTTTTTAGCTCAGAAAATGTTTTCCCTTCCCAGGATATTTTTTCTTTGATTCTCTACCCACAAACTGCATATGCCCTCCAGATCCTCCAGAGCGGCCGCTTCCCCCTCCCCGAGACCCCTTTGTCCATTCTGGTTCTACCCTGAGAACTGCTAGGATCCCTTTTGCCCCTTCGCCTAGAGCCTCCACCCAAGTCTTTGTGGAGTGGGTGTTCCTGCCCCGGGGGGGGGGGCGCCACCCTGCCTCCATTCCCATGTTTGGTATACAGAAGCCATGGCAACGGCCTCCACCCACCCCCCTCTCCTCCTGAGCAGCCCTTGTGGCTTCCTGTTTGTGGAGCTTAGCTTTCTCTTCTGCTCAGGACTCTAGGTGGTTAGGGGTCTGCCCCCTGGTGGGGGAGGGTCTTCCCTAAGGCATTCCTTTAACCACAGTGCCCCCACTGGCCTTCTGCCTACCCATGTGGCAGTTCTGTTTCAGCAGTTGGGAAGTTCCCTACATTCCACTTGCACAGTGAGAGGAGAGTCCCATTGTCTTCTCAATACTTAGTCAAGACCTCTTAGAATCCAACCCTCCAACTTCTTGTCCCGCTTGCCTTCAGTACTGATGTTGAATGGCGTAAACTACCAGCCATGGTTTGGGTGGAGCACTGGGTTGGAAGGCCTTTTATGGTTCCTCCTCCTTTCCCAGTTGTAACCTTGTGGGCCTGGATGAGGATGGTTCCCAGGGCTACAGTCAGCTCTATAGAGTTCGTCACTGCCAGCCCACCATGCAAGCTATCCAGTTGTCTTCACTTGGGATACCCAGTTCCAGGCATCCCTCACACCTGTGTTCCAGCTGGACCGGTCTCTTTAGCCCACACCAGGAGACTTGCCATTTTCTCTTTCTCTGAGGGAGGGCGGGGTGGGTCTCATGGGTGTAACTAGGGTGGGTCTCTCCAGCTGCAGGAGCCACAACCCATCCGTTGCCTGCTTGCCTGCCTGCCTGAAGGTAGGGAGAGGAACAGCTGCTGTCCAGGCAGGGCCAGCTGGGAGAGCCTGGTCTAAGAATCCCGCCCCGCCCCGTGGCTCTGCCACTTTGGGGTTCTAGGGTCATGGCCTCGGAGTGGAATGGAGACACTGCAGCTGGAAACTAACAGCCCTGCCAGCTGTGTCCAGGCTTCAGAGCTGGGGCAGGGAGATACTGGAAGGGTCTGTCTCTGGACTCTCTTCTTCCTCTCAAGCCTGGTGTCTGGTTAATCATTCTCTTGCCCTTTCTTTACCTGTGCCTGGGCTCCAGGCTCACAAGCTCTTGGAAACAGCCCCAAGCAACAAGAGGAAAGCTGTTTCTAGAAGAGGTCTAGAGACTGGGCAGGGAAAGGAGGCTTGAGTGTGATAGCAGCCTCTAGCCCCCTCCTTTCTGTTTCCTTTTTCTAGCCATTTCTTTGTGGTCAGAGGTTACAACACTCCCCCCATAGCCTGGGGCTGAGTCGCTGCAGCTGGACTGGTGAGGACGAGGTGCTGGCTCCCCTTTCTGTCCTTCTGTCCAGGTCTCAGCCACTCCACCCGACTACCTGTGTTTGTCAAGCTGAGTGTGTGTGGCCTGCGGTTGGCTGTGGGTCAGGACCCAGCCTGACATTTATCTGGTTTTCTAATGAAGTTTAAAAATAACTGATTTATGGGAAGGATCCCACCGGAAATGTGCAGCTGGATAATCCAGAGTAGAAAGGAGAAGCCATGTTGAAGGGTGGGGGAGGGGACTGACCCAGCACACAACCTCTGCCCAGACATATGACATTATTAGCGATGGACTTATTAGCCTGGCCTCTTTGGCTGAGCACCAGAGCCCATTGAGGGGGTGGTGGGAGTGTTTAACCTGGGGTGCATGAGAGGGGGAGCCAGAATGACTTCATTCCTTAAGATTGACCTGGCCTGACGCCAGATGTGGGCTCCCTTCCTCTCTCTCTGAATGAAGGCGCTTGTCCTGTGGATACCATTTTGTGAGCAGTCGGAGAAAGCTGGCTCTATTTCTGGCTAGAGAGAAGGACCCCTAAGCAGTGGCCTGGATTAGCAAATGAAGGACAAGGCCCCTTGTCTGTCCCTGGCTCCCCTGCACAGCAGCAGTTACTCTCACTTACTCTCCAGGTTCCTGGGTGTGGCACCTGGCAGTAAAGTGGTGGGTGGGGCATGCTGCCCACAATGAAATGCCCGCCAATTCAGGCCTGCGGTCAGAAGCCAGCAGCCCTTCCTAACTAACCAGGGTCCTCAAGGAACCTTAAATCTAGCTATGCACTTTGCCACACTTCTTTCTCTTCCCAGGTTTCCTTAAAAATCACACTCAAGGCTCTGGGTTAATTTCCCCTTTCTGCTATAACAAACTATGAACTTAGCCACACACTAGGTGCTCTGATAGTTCTAGAGACTCAGAGGGAGATGCTGCCGGGCCATACTCACTGGGTCTGAGGAGCTAGGGGAGGATCCATTTCCTTTTCTTTTCTGGCCTCTTCATGACCCTTCCTGACACCCACCCTGTCTTCACTTCTCCCATGCTGCCTTCCCCTTTCACTTACTGAGAATGGGAACTTTCCTGACAGTACTGGGCCCACCTGGCTGAGACAGGCTAATCACTCCATGTGCAGATGCACACCTTACCTTTTCAACTATGTAAGATGATATGTCTCTTGGACACTATGGACACCATTGGTGGGAGAGTAGGCAAGGGTGGGGTTAGTCTGCTGATCACAGTTCCTAGAAGGAAGGAATTTGTTCTGTTTGCTGGGTTTCTCTCAGGAAATTCCTTCTGCCTGCTGAGATGTGGGCCTACCTTTCCCAGCAAGCCCACCCAGACTGCTTCTGCCCCTCTGCTTCTGTTAATTCCCGAAAGACGATCTGAACTGTGCAGCTTAACATTGGTTGTGCACACCGTTCCCACTTGTCACCACTACTCCGTGTATCCCCTTGATGAGCGCTGTGGCCAGAGACTTCACTCCCTTCTACAGCCCTTAGTACAGATCGGAGATGCTCAGTTACAGCCTACTGGCTAACGGAGGGTAGTTCACTCACTCCCGATCTTGGCATAGGTTTCCCAAATGCTCTATACGCTCACTTCCTGAATCATTTTTAAGGCTGGAAAGAATAGGGTTAGGGGCTAGAGTGATCGATTTGCCTCTTCAGGCTCCATTACTCCAAATGAGGAGCTGAACTGAAATCCTTCACCTCATCCTGCATTCCAGTGGGTCCTAGGCTTCATTCTAGACACAGAACCATTCATTCAGATGAAATTTACCATCTGGGTGGCTTCCTACCAGGCAGAGTTCAGAGCCCTGTTGCGCTAGCTCCTGGCCAGGAATTCCCTCCCTGGTCTTCACAGCCACCCTATGCAGTGGACTGTAGAATGTTGACCGTGGGCCTGGTTATGTCCTCTCCACAGCTCTTCACCGTCACCACAGCTGCTCAGAATGGCCAACAGGGGACCTGCATACGGCCTGAGCCGGGAGGTGCAGCAGAAGATCGAGAAGCAGTATGACGCGGATCTGGAGCAGATCCTGGTGCAGTGGATTACCACTCAGTGCCGCAAGGACGTGGGCCAGCCCCAGCCTGGGCGTGAGAACTTCCAGAACTGGCTCAAGGATGGCACGGTGAGAGCTGGATGGGAGAGCAGGGTGAGCAGGGCTGATGGTGCGGGGCCAGGGACTGCTTTACACAAAGCAAAGAAAACGAGCATGCAAACCCAAGCTTGCCAGCCTGAGCGTCTTCCTTGGGGGCTCTTAGAGCTGCCATGCTTTCCTGTCTCCATGGAGGAAAGGTCAAGGCAGATGTGCCTGTTGCAACAGGAGTTGATAGGTGCTGGTAATGTTTGGAAAGAGGGTGAGAAGTTAAGCTCCAGGCAGTGGTTCTGGAGTAGTGAGAAAAGACTAAACACTGGCCCTTTATCTGGGTTCAGAGGCAGAAGGCACCTTAAGGCTCACCACAGGAAAGGCATCTCTCTGGTTCATTGTCCTTGGTTCTCTGATCTTCAGTAGGCCTGTCCTCACCTCCGCCTGCCTGCTGTCTCTTCCAGGTGCTGTGTGAGCTTATTAATTCACTATATCCTGAGGGAAAGGCCCCAGTAAAGAAGATCCAGGCCTCTAAAATGGCCTTCAAGCAAATGGAGCAGATCTCTCAGTTCCTGAAGGCAGCTGAGGATTACGGCATTAATACCACGGACATCTTCCAGACTGTGGATCTCTGGGAAGGTGGGCCAGGGGCCAGAGCTGTTACCTGGGAGAGCGGGTGTTGGGCTGGGTGACCTTTACCAAAGAAAACATATAGCTAGTAATTTTCCTGAGGACAAGTGTGTGTGTGTGTGTGTGTGTGTGTGTGTGTGTGTGTGTGTGATTAAGAATGGGCCATACTGCAGGTTGAGGTCGAAACAATGAATTAAAGTTCAGATACCAGGCTTGCAGACCTAGTGACAGATAGAATGCTAGCATCCAGTAACCTACTTCTGCTGAGATGATATCACCGTTTTCTTCCAGGAAAGAACATGGCTTGTGTGCAGCGGACACTAATGAATCTGGGTGGGCTGGCAGTAGCCAGGGACGATGGGCTATTCTCTGGGGATCCCAACTGGTTTCCTAAGTAAGTATCTGTGGGATAGCCATAGGGCCTTGCTGGTATAGTATTCTTGCCCACCCCTGCCTGTAGATAATGGAACCAGTCATTACAAAGCATCTTTAGAATTCCAGAAGGTGGCAGGTGGTGGTGGCGGTGGCAATGACTGTCCTTTTGGAGAGACAAAGAGGTGCTTCTAGTCTCCCCAGGAGTTTTAGAGGCAGAGTGGGTGTTGGCTTACACACTGCAGGGAGGAATTTACTGGGGTAGCTAGCCTCTGATCACCCCCTAACTAGTATTTCCTTTCTACCCAGAAAATCCAAGGAGAACCCTCGGAACTTCTCGGACAACCAGTTGCAAGAGGGCAAGAATGTGATTGGGTTACAGATGGGTACCAACCGTGGAGCTTCTCAGGCTGGTATGACTGGCTATGGGATGCCACGGCAGATCCTCTGATCACACCCTCCTCCTCCCCCGCCCTCCATGAATGGTTAATATATATGTATATATATGTTTTAGCAGACATTCCCTGAGAGCCCCTGGATTGCTAAGCTCCCCTCTGCCAGGGGGGGTCCAACCTATCTTGTCACCATTGGCAGTGCCTGATAATTGCTCCCCCCTCTCTCTCTGGGCTTACTAATGCATTCCTTCCTCCACAACCATCAAAACTGGACCAATGTAAACCCTGGGACCAAAGTCTTCTTTTCCCGGCATGTTTCTGCTTTCGTGACCTCTTCTTTAAGTCCATCCCTTGGCTAGGAGGTCAGAGATCCTGCCCTGTGGCCCAATGCTGCATTGACCCTTCCTTCTACAAGGAAGCCTCTCCTACAGCTGTGGCTGCAGGGACTTAATTTATAGGGAGGGGCCTGTGGCTGTCACTCCAGCCACAGCTGGGCTGTACTTACACACGTCTGGTCAGCTTTCCCTAGCAGAAGCCCTTTGGCCCCTACTTTCCATTCCTGTCACTGTGGCTAAGGGGTGGAGCAGAGGCAGAAGAGCTACCCACCATGGTCTGGGGTGTGAGGAACACGAGTTTGCTGATTTTAAATAAAAGAAATCTCAGTTTTTGAATGGATTCTGGCTGTTTCTAGGGCGACTGCACCTGTTCCGGGGTAATGGAGTCATACCAGATAGGGAGAGAGGGTACAGAGGAGAGGTTGCGGGGCTAAGCCCTGTCTTCGTTTTCTTTCCCATCTTCTGTCTGTCATTGGTGTAGGGTAGGACAGGTTGGGTTTGAGAAGGGACAGAATCTCAGATCTGTCATGGGTAGGAGCCTTAATGCAGATTGTGTGGCCTGTGTCTGCAGGATGGGAGAACTTTACTCCTCAGCAAATTGGGCAGGTGGCCTGCTGCTCCTGGCCTGACAAGTACAGGCCTCATCTAACAGGCGATCTTTCAGGGAAATGGGGCAAGATGGTCCCCATGTTGAAGCAGGCCATTCCAACTCGGGTTGCTGAAGGTGGGGTGTCACAGTGACTAGATAAAGCCAAAAGCTTGGAAATGAGCAAGAATGAGTTGGTGGCTGTGGAGATGGATGCCTTGTCCATTGATCCCAGGCATCTGTGGGCCGAATTCCAGGGAAAGCCTCAAAGTAGCTTTCCTCTAGACTCTGGCCTTGGACAAGATAATCAATTTGGGGTCACCGTCCTCAGCCCAAACCATGAATGAATGCTTGCAGCCTGTAGGTCTTCTGTCATCTCAAGGCTTCCTATGCTGTTTCCATGTCTTCTCATGGAGGACTTGAGGGACTCTAGGTCAGCTAGTGTCCCATCCCTGCCCACTGGAACCACCCAGTCTCAGGACCTTGATTCCAATGTCCCTCTCCTTCACAATACTGTGCCTGAGACTCATGATACAGCAATTTGTAACCAAAGACCTCTTGTCTCCCCTCCTCAGCCTCACTGTGGCACTCTCTTCCTGGAAACACCTACTGTGTGCCAGGTACCAGTAGTTTATAGCCATCAGCCCTGTGGCTTTCAGCCCAGTCCTGGTGCTATGCTATGGAGGAGATAGCATTTTCTTCACTCCCAGGGGCTGTGGCACAGATAAGACAGGCTGGAGCCTCTGTATAAATCTCCAGGGGGTTAGCTGTCAGTCCTTTATCTCTCCTTCAGGAAGGCTTTGTGGACTGCCAGTGTGAGAGAGTGATGTCATTGCAGAGAAAACACTGAACTCACAGATTTTTTTTTTTAAACCTCTTTCCCTGATTTAACTATTTCGAGTTACAACTGTTGTCGACACACTGCCATCTTCTGAGATGTGATGTGCCTCAGCACTGCCTGGTCCCAGAAGATTCTTACAGAAGTTCAGGAGGCTGACATACCTTGATATTGCCCACATTTTATTCACTGGCTCTCACAAAGGGCAAGAAACTTTGCTAAAGCCATCTAGGAATCACAGGAAGGAGCAGGTATTTGAGCCCCAAGTCAACCTGGCTGAAGGTCTAGTCCAGCCTGTGCTATTACAGCCGTAAGTCGGATGTGGAGGGACTGGAGGATGGGATGTAATGGGACCCTGTTCCCCATTCTGTAAACTAGAGAATGATTTCTCCTAAGGCCCTGGGAAGACCGAGTAAGCCCAGCGTGGAAAGGGCTGCCACGGTGAAAGCTCATAAGGGCCCAAGAAATGGAAGCGAGGGGACAAAAGATAGGCTATGTGTGCACCTGGGAGATTTCTGCTGTCAGTGGGTCTACAGCCCTCCACCACTGCACAGCTGAATACGATCAAAGAAGCTCCAGCTGGCTCTACCCCACTCTCTAGAGTGACATTTCAAAGGCAGGCATCAGTGGAGTCCAAGAGATGCTCACTTTCCTTCCGGCTATGATCTCCAACTGCCAAGCTTAGAGGGGAATCTCAAAGTTTTTTAATCCATTTCAGTAGGTGTTCAACTCTGTCCTGGTTAGTTAGTTTGTTTGTTTATTTTTGTCAACTTAATATAAACTGAAGTCATCTGGGAAGAGGAATTTCTGCTGAGAAAACACCTCCCTCAGTTGGCCTTGAGGCAAGTCTGTCTATAGGGCATTTTCTTCATTAATAATTGATGTGGGAGGGTCCAGCCCACAGTGGGCGGTGACAACCCTAGGCAAATGGTCCTGGTGGTGTGAGAAAGCAGGCTGAGCAAGCCATGAAGCAACATTCCCTCATGGCTTTTGCTTCAGTTGCTGTCTCCAGGTCCCTGCCTTAAGTTCCTGTCTTGACTCCCCTTAGTGGACTGGGACTTAGGACTTGTAAAGCAAATAAATCCTTTCCTTGCCAAGATTACTTTTGGTCCTGATGTCTTCATTGCAGCAACAGAGAAAACTAAGACAAAGCCATTAGGGGGCCTGGCATCTTAAGGTCTTACATCATTTTCTGTTTCTTGCTTTTTAGCTCTTGGTCCCCACTGAGGTCAGTTTCACTCCTGACTTGAATCTTTTAAACGTTTCAACCCCTGGAACCCTGTTTGGTCCCTACCCTAATGACAGAGAAACAGCTCCTTTGTACCATGTCCCCATTTGCTTGTCATCACCCAGGTCACATTCTCTGTGTGTATTTTGTAACTGATACTGGAGTATTCCAGCTACCTAAGACAATCTCCTTCGAGGCCTCTCCAAGGTTTGCTCTTATATCTCCTCAAAGCTTTGGTCAAATATCACCTTTCCTGACCACCCTACTTCAAACCACACACCACCTCAGCCTGCATCCCACCCTGCATCTCTCCTTCCCCGGGTGCCATTTATGACTGTCCCAGACTTGTTTTACTTACGTTCTGTCTCCACCCATAGAATCTACACCGCACAGAGGCAGGGTTTTATTGGTTTTGTTCCTGGAGAGTGGTGCTACAGGTGCTGGATAAATATTTGTCGAATGGATGAACGAATGACTGTGGAACCACCTTCTTGCTTTCAAATCCCCTGGTCTAGTAAGAGCGCAGGCTGACCAGGGCCACAGCAATGCAGCTTGTCATGGGGCTGAGAAGGAACCAAGGTCCTTTGGCAGCTCCGCACTTTCCTTGTGTTAATTTTCACAAAGCAAAACCCCAAGCCGCAAAGTAGACGGAGGATAGTGGACGCGTGCTCTGGGAGCAGGGAAAGCTGACTGATGATTTGAGATGGGGGAGGGAAGGGGAGGAGCACAGGAGGAAGAGGGCAGATTCATCTTTGGTTCATTTACTTGGCCTTCAGCCATGAAGCCGAAAAAATGTGGAAGGGTGGAGAAAGTAGGCGTGGCCTATGATGGCCAATAGAAGGGAGAATTGGAGAAGGGCTGGAGGGGGGAGGTGGGGGAGGGTTCAGAAGCTACACTCAGTTTAGTTTACCTGTGAGATTTGTGCGGTGTGTGGGTGTTTACCCAGGTGTTTGAGGACTGACTAGACCTAGGCTCAGGGGCCCGGTGGGAGAGATGAGTCTGAAGACACTGTCTGAGAGTGTCTGTCTGCCCAGGGTGGAGGATAATGAGAGGGTAGGACGTAGGATCTGTGTGCGTAGGCCTCCGTGTGTGTTGTTTCTCCACGGAGAACAATAGACGCCATTCCTGCCCCTGTTGCTGCTTGAGAACCTGGCAAAGGGCCCAAGGCACAGTGGAACCGGGAGAGGGCTAAGTAACAGGACTCTAGAGAGGGAAACAATAAAGGGCCTGGGATTAAATTTGACGGTGAAAAGGCTGGAAAAATGAATTAGTAACTAAATGTCTCTTTTCAAAGAAGCAGGGTTTAGTCCCAGTGGCCAGGGAGGTGGGTTACAAAAAAAAAAAAAAAAAAAAAAAAAAAAAAAAAATGACCTGAAGTTGCATCTAGAGAAATTTAGGTTAGACAAAGAAAAACAACCATCTTGCCGTTAAAAGTTATTAGGCTCTGGAATCTCTCAAGGGTCAGAAGGAATATCTTCAATAAATTGAACAAATCTCATTTCCTAATGGAGAAAGATAGGCGGGTCTGCCTGGAAATGCTCAGATACATCCCTTCCCATGAGTGTGGTTTTCAACACTTACTGGGGTTCCATGCCAGACCCTGCAGGGTGAGCTATTGATACATTGACCTCTTTACACAAAGACTTTGTGGCCCTGAAGGGAAATAATATGGATGCGAGTCGTGATGGTTCTTGAAGCCGGTGAGACACGCCTTTGACGAAAACATGCAGGGCTCCATAGAAGGCCTCACTTGTCAACTCCTCAATTGCCGGGTGAATTCCGGACTACCACAGGGGTCAGAGGTCATCTATATCAGGGATGGTCTTCTCTCCCATCTGCCCAAGGGAATATGGGAGCCTGCTAGGGAGACTTTTGGGATAATGAGCAGTAACTGCCTTTGTGGTCAGAGGTCAAGTGTCTGTGGGTAGAGAGAGGGTAGTTTTTTTTTGGGTAGTTGGGGGTAGACAATCATAGAGGCATGAGTAAGGGTGAGAGCCAGGGATCGGCAAGGGCAGACAGGTCACATGACTGGAACCTGAAGCTTGTGTGGAGAGATGATGGAGCCATTCCATCAGACACTGGGACTGTCATTCTGCTTTACCCTTGGTAGAATATGACATTTTAGATGGTTTTCTAGTAGGGAAATACGACACAGTGTGTGATGGGAGCAAGATGGTGGTAATATTCACTATCATATTTTGCTTCACGCTGTGCTAGGGATTCTCCATTTTGGGTTTATTCTTTCATTATTTCAAAAAGTAACCCTTGAACAGGGGAGGAACCTGCTGGGTCTTTTGGGGCCTAGGGGTGTAGTATCTGCAATTAACAAGACAAACAATCTCTGCTTTCTTCCACTTTTCCCATAAGAAAAGTGAGGAGTCAGTTATAAAACAGCATGACTTGTGGTATAGTAAGAGGGTCTAGGTCTTAGCCGTCATCATCACCATCAGCTTCCCCAACATCACCATCATCATCATCATCACCAACATCATCACCAACCTCACATCATCATCTTCCTGCTACTACCTTATACTGAGCCATGTTTCCCTACTAGAAAAACCAATTTAAAAAAATCGGATCCTGCCATACACCCATGGTAGCTAGAGGACGATGACGTCTGGGGATGCGAGGATGACTGGAGGCATAAAGGGAGGCCAAGGATGGTGAGGTGTCCCAGGCAGGATGTGCTAAGTGTCCTTGCAGAGATGAGGCTATGCGGAACACAACTATAGATCTTTGAATTTCTAGATGATGCTCAGGAATGCCACTGAGAAGGGAGGTGAGGATCAGATCCTCAAAGGAGTTTCAAAGAGAAATAAATACCATGGGCAATTCCCAAGGGGAAATATTGAATCTGACAGGGTTTTAGGTAGTTGGCCTTGGACTTGTGGCAGCCTTCCTGCCTCTGCCTATGGCATGCTCGGATTACAGGGGTTTGCCACCATACCTGATGATGACAGAGTTGCAGGCTGTGTTTTGTTCGAAAGCTCCGTGAGGCTGCAAGGTAAGTGGTCTGAAATTGGGTCAGGATTGTTGCAGTCTTTCAGGCTGAAGTGACAGTTGCCAGGGTTAAGGGCAGGGCACGGATGGCAGGGAAGGAGGGAAGGAGGGAAGGAGGGAAGGAGGGAAGGAGGGAAGGAGGGAAAGGAGTTCAGAATTGTGTGTGACTCTCTTGTTGACAGTAGAACATGAAGGAGAGAGAATGGGACTAAGAAAGACATTGTTTAGTTTCAGTAACTCACATATTAGCTATTCCCAGGATGAGAAATCCACGAAGAGAAGGCACCAACCTAAAATACGAATGCTTCCCATTTTGCAGAGGAGGAGGCTGAAATTCGTAGAATAACAGTAACCTAGCCCAGCCAAACTCACGGAGCGACTGAAATCTAAACTCTAGATGGCGCGAACCTGAGCTACTTCTCACCCTCTTGTGGGGTTCCCCTGTGAAGTGACTGACCCTGAAGTAGGGGTTCAGCCTGCAGCTGACTTGAGCTGTGGTTTTCCTGTGAGTGGAGGCCAGGGCCACAGTGGAGGAAGGGAGAGGTCAGGCTTGGCAAGAGGTACAGGAAGTTCATCCCTGCAAGCAGCCACCTCTCTAGTTAAATGGAGATCTGGCGGCTTTGCAAGGGAACTGACAGAGCCTGAGGCACTGCCCCTGGATCCTGCTTCTGCAGGTTTCCGTGTTCAAAGCAGCCTGACCTTCTCAGACCTCTCTCAGATAGCCCCACTTTTACCTTCAACAACAGAAGCTACTGCGACCACCAAGACAATACCCAAGAGGTGTGCTTTTAAGACACTTGGATATTTATTGATCCCAGAGAGGCTTGTCACCTCCTGGTAAGGCTTTAGTATTTCATATCCTTTGGAGAGAACACAAAGACTGAAGCTTAGGGAATACGAGTGATTTGCCTGGAGTCCTCGGGTTTCTGGGAACAGAAAGCATGTTTTACATATCTCCCGTTGGCTTCTGGTTTTCAGAACCAAGTGTTGCAACCACAAGGAGCTCAGAGCTCAAGTGTTTGAACTGACTGCATGAACTAAAATTCAGGTTTCTAGACTCTGATCACCAATCAATCAGTGGATAGTGAAAGTCGAGCACCCTTGGGGATGGAATTGGCTTTAGACTTCAGGGAACACAGGATGGTGGATTCTCCTAACCTGACCACCAGGAGTTCCAACTTGCTAAACACATCTGTTCTCAAAGTGATATTCTTCAGCATGAGAGTGAGGAATGCAGATCCCAGGAGACTTATTAGACCTATAGACACAGATCCTGGCTGGGGATTAAATTGCATCTTAAATGAACTCTTAATCTTTAGACGATATATCCCAGAAGACTGGAAAGCATTTCTCTAACAAGAAAACTGAGGTCTCAGAAGGGCCCTGGCCTGAGCCAGGAACAGTTGTCCCTACCCCCTCAACCCTGGCTCTGTTTGGTGACTGTGGTGGGGTTGCCAGGGAAACCAGGCTTGCAACTTCCTGGCTTTGGCGGTTTTCCCCCTCGTTGGCCTTATCTCGGCATCCGCCACCCAGTCCAGGGCTGTGTGCTGGTCACGTAGGAAGGTAGGCGGGTGCCAGGCATGCTGAGGACACCAAGGGAACGCTGGCCCAACTATCGGATGGGTAGAAGGGTGGTGCTGTGAAGTTCAAGAGGTCCAGAAGCGTGGTGGGGCATGAGTTCATTAATGTCTTTCTCAATGGCTAGGAAGGTACCTGGCAAACCAGGATGTGGAGAATTGTGACTGAGTTAGGGCTCTCTCTGCCCTAACTCTCAGCTCTCAGTTCTCTCCTAGCTGGATCCCAGCATCACTTGCCTGTGTGCTCCTCTCCCGACTTACAGTCTCCAGCCCCAAGCACCCCCAGTGGTCCCTACCCCAACACCGACAACCCTCCTTCTGAAGTTCTGTGCACTTCTGTCCTTTCTGCCTGGTTCAAGATGACTTTCTGTGTTTTGGGCTCTCCTCTCTCTCCGCTGCAGCTCGGTCTCTGAGGCAGTCATTAAGAACAGGAAAGAGAAAGGGGTTTGTGAAGACAGATGGAACAGCAACTAGCAGTTTAAGTAAAGTAATGCGTGCATCGAAGCATTTATTTATGTTTTGGGCCTTACTTTGATTTGAAAAGAATTTATGGTGGTTTGGAGAATTTAAGTGTTCCAGGAAAGGCAGTGGGTGATGCAACTCTCAAGCTTCATGCAGTTTAGAAGAAAAAGAGTAAGATCCTGAGTCTTGATGTTTGTACTACACTAAGAACAAGACCCCCACATGGCTGAGGGGAAGACAACACTGCAAACTGATTTTCAAGCCTGGTCTTATCTTTATACCCCCATCCCAACCCCCACCCCCAGGGATGGGGGCTATTATTCCTTCCCAGGAGGAAACCAGGCCCAGGCCAGGGTCAAGCCTTGGGAGACTTTTAAATTATTGCTGTCCTTTTCCGTTCTGTTCCTCCAGGGAACACAGCATGGGAGAGCTTCCTCCTGGCCCTCCAAGATACGATTTTGGCTAGGAACCAGACTCAGAAGAAACAGCTTTACTGAGGATCAAATGGATACCCCTAAAATGGAAGCAGAGGCTACGGTATGTCTAGGAGAAGGAGGTGACTCCTGGCCTCAGGAATTCTGAGGGCTGGGTATAGAAGTTCAGAGAGATCATGAGGAATCACCATATGCATGTAACACAAATCCCAGGAATGTAGAGTCTCATCTCATTCTTTGTCCATGACCAACCACCTCATCCTGTTTCCTTCCTCACCTAGCTACAGAGTATGTCACTCCTCCTAGTGCTGGGAGGCTTTTCACTTCAGAGGGTGGGGGGTGGGGGGGGACAGGGAGTGGCAGAGAGCCAGTGTCCTTTCTCACTGCTCTTAGGAGATATGTTTAAGTGAGAAGCCAGACTTTGTTTTAATAGCTCTGCTGGACCGTGTCTCTCAGGCTCCTCCTGCTAAATATGCTTATTCATCATAGAGTCAAACTTCCTAAGTCTCCTGCCTCAGCTAGTGTGGGGGCATCTCAGGGGCCAGCAGGGTGATTGACCAGGCACCCTTCAGGGTTCCAAGGGATGAAAAGGGTGTTTCAGGGTCAAATCCAAACCAGAATAGACAGGGTGGGCTATAGATGTTTGCCTCCACTCCTCTCGTGGATTCTGACCCCTGAGTAGCAATCTAGGCCTTATTCTGGGGCTTTCCTTGGAGTGGTGCCATGGTAGAAAGGGTTAGGCAGCTGGAGGTAACTTGTTTAAAGTCTCACAAGATAAGGGTAGGATATTGCTGTGCTTTTGACCCATAGTTTTCTGAGAAAGCTTATCAGCAGTTGGGTCCTGGTTATGTGAGGCCTGAAGCTTATGTAGTTTTAGAAGCTCCAGTTAAGAAATAAATATGAAATTATTAATGCAAAATTAAATACATAGACAAACACTTGGAATAGTAAAGCTGGAATAATTACAAGCTTTAAGCACTCTGGAAAATGTCACCAAGATCACCACCACAGGAGGAGCGGTATACTTGTCAGACGGCTATTCCACACACACCCCTCTCAGTCTCTCTGAAGAACAATGATTTTATAACTTGTAAGACAACCCAGTCTTTCCCCGGAAGTGGACTGAACAACACTTTTATTATTATTGATAGATTAGGACACTTTTCTTCACAACTTGTGGGAAAAAATGACGTTGTTTTTTATTGTTCTTGTCAAATTTGGGGGAAAATTGCGTTAAACCTTTTTTTTTATAGGAGCTGTAGGATTTCAGAACATCATTCAGTAATTAATTTAATGTGTCCTTTGAATTGATGGCACTCAGTAATTAGCTTGTCTCTGGTCCTGCTCTAGCTTTGTTAATATGGGTTTTGTGCATTCTCTATCAAGGTCAATGCTTTATGTTAAATTAAATCAACAAGGAATTTATTATTCTCACAGACGTTCATGTCACTCCCTTCTCCTTGTTAAGTGGATCAGTGTGCACCAGAAACCCCATCTTACTCCTTCAAATTTCATCTGCTCCTCTTCCAGAATTACCTTTCTCTTCGGTATAATTTAAAAATTATTTTAATTTGCCTCTCAATTTCAGAGTAATTCCCACTGATTTCATGGCTTGCTTTTGCTATTTCTACTCCATGAGCTATCCATCTTAAGTTCATCTAATGCCCTTTAATGCATACACTTAAAGACTCCAGAGGAAAATGTCCATATGTATCCAAATCAGAAATCTTTTAAATTTTAAAAATTTAAAATTTGACTTGCCTGATTGGCATCTGGAAAAGTAGGCATCCTCCGATTTAGGTCAGTGGTCGAGTCAGTGAATTTGAGCCTCAGTTTAAGGTGATTGCTTAGTGAGCAAAAGTGCTTGCTACAAAAGCTTGCCTGACCTGAGCCTGATCCCTGGATGCAGTAGCTCACATCTGTATTTACGTGGCAGCTCACATCTGTGTTCATGGCATTCTTACGTGGGGATGGAAGGTAGAGACAAGAGAATCATGTTACCCCACCCCATTCCTGCCCGTGTGTATGTGTGTGTGCCACAAATATGTAAATAACTAAGAATATCAGTCCAAAATGGAATAGCCTCGTCAACTCCTTGCCCTTAGGGTGCAGAGAACTATGCAGAAAATGAAGTGAAACATTGTAAGAGCCAGAAACAGTGTCTTCCAGACATAACAGGGCACATTCAAACTCATGAAGACATGGTAGTAAACACAGGGCCTGCACAGGTCCAAGCCAAATGAAGTGAACATGAACTCCTATCCCTAACTAAAAAGCTATCTCTGGTTGACAGCCTCTCGCAAAGTCAGTCTCTCCAATGCAGTCTCACTGGGTGTACAGACCACACATAAGGGCAGGTCCCGGCCCAGCAATAGGTGCCCAATAAAAAAACTCAATAGTATTTTTGTATTATATTGCTTTTCTTGGACATTTCCCCCCACTCTTTACTGGTCTTTTGCTAGTATATCATTTTTTTAAATTTAGTGTTTTTGTGAGCTTACATTTTGGTGTGTATCTCTGAATGTTTGTTTATCATGCATTTTCTTTCTCCCTTTAAAAAAACCTCCATGTTTGTTTTCTAAAGGAAGAGAGTAAGAAGATGTGGAGTTGGAAGGGTGAGGAGGTGGGGATAATCTGGATGGAGATGTGGGAGGGGAAATAAAAACATATAGAAAACAAAATGGAGTTTAAAGCAGCATATTCAGTTGTTTCAGGATCTTCAATAAATTTTTATTTTATTTTTCAAATCTTTGAAAATACATTACAGGGTATGGAGAGGTGGATTCGTGGTTAACAGCACCAACTGCTCTTCCAGAGGACCCAGGTTTGATTTGCAGCACCCACATGGCAGATCATAACCATCTGGAATTCCAGTTTCAGGGGATCCAGTGCCACCTTGTGGCCACCTGTGGGGTACTGCAGGCACGTGGTACACAAACATTCATTCAGTCTTTATACTCACTCACATAAAAATAATACGTAAGAAAAAAGGTTCAAAACAGTTAAAGAAAACGTTAAAATATTCTTGTTATACTTCACAGTGTAGTTGCAGAATGAAGCCCACTGTCCTGATGTACTTGCCAAATGTCTACCTCTTCGTTCTCAGAACTTGTGAATACTTTCCTTACATGGCAAAAGAGGTTTTAGGGAAATGATTAACATAGGGAGCCTGAGATGGGAGATGACTGGGACTGTTTGGGGTGGGTGGAGTCCATGGGCTTTGTGGATAGTGGAAGGGGTCGTGAGCCAAGGAAAAGGGGCAGCCTTCGAAGCAATAGAAACTCTAGGAAGAATGCAGCCTTGTCGATGCTTCAATGTTAGTTCAGTGAAACACATCAAACTTTAAAACTTTAATAAATTTGTGTTTATTTAAACTACTCAATCCATGGTGATTTGTCCTAGCAGCACTGGGAAGCTAATACAAAGGGCTCAGAGAGTTTTAAAATGGGAAGACTGCCTCATCCTGTTTGGGAAAATTTGAGTGACTTGGAGATTCAAAGAGAAAACAGAGGAGAAATACAACTGGTCAACTGGTTTGGGTGTTTCCCGGCGGCGGCTGTTCTCTGATAGGACGTCTGATATGTGTGACTATGTTGAATTGTTGTGTCTCTTTCTGGACACAGAGAACTTCAGGTTTTACTAAGCATTGGTATAAATAGAATCCCCACTTAATGTTTTCTTTTATATTCTTCTTTGTATGTGTATGCATGGTGTGCATGCATGTGTATATATGTGTGCTTACATATGTGTT
>JANHMN010000015.1:59940282-59950335 GCA_030674055.1 Rhabdomys pumilio
TATATGTGTGCTTACATATGTGTTCATTGCACGAGTGTGCATGCATGCATATATATATGTGTGTGTGTTACATATGTGTTCATTGCATGGGTGTGCATGCATGCATATATGTGTGCTTACATATGTGTTCATTGCAAGAATGTGAATGCATGAGTGTGGAGACTGGAGGTTGGTGCTAGGTGTCCTTTTCAATTGTTCTCCATCTTATTTGTTGAAGCAAGATCTCTCACCTGAACCCAGAGCTTGCTGATTCCATTAATCTAGGAAGCCAGACTGCTCTGGGACCCTGACTCTGTTTCTAGGGATTACAGGAAGGACTGTCATACCTGCCATACCCATCAGGCATTTCTGTGGACTTGTGAGATCTGAACTCTGGTCTTCAGGCTTTCGTGGCAAGTATTTTACCCATTGCGCCAGCTCCTCACACCCACTTACAGCTTTGCAGCATCAGTGGTTAGAGGAATAATTTTTTCTAGGACTGGCTTCTGGCTTTGTTCATTCCCAACATTGTTTTCCGTCTATTTCCAGATCCTTAGGCAGCAGGTATCACAGCACAACCGTGTGGAGAATGTGGCTGAGAAGTGGTGGCCTGGCTGTCCAGTGAGTTGACTTAGTAGTCTGGTGAAAGAAGCATTTCAGGAAGTTTTCTTATCCTGGGAGAGTCTTAACTGTACAG
The DNA here is from genome assembly GCA_030674055.1 of Rhabdomys pumilio. Lineage (NCBI taxonomy): Eukaryota > Metazoa > Chordata > Mammalia > Rodentia > Muridae > Rhabdomys > Rhabdomys pumilio. The sequence goes on from JANHMN010000015.1 coordinate 59,940,959, forward strand.
GCAGGTGATGGAAACCACACCAGCATGTGTCACTAAATCCAGAATAAATGTTTCTTTAAATCAACTTACGTTGCACAAATACATGACTAAGCAGACTTATTGCTCAGGGCTTTGCTATGAGCCTTAGAGAGGCTCATACTGAACGGCAGGCCTGGAGCAAGACACTGCTAACTGTGAGATACCTTCAGGCAGAACACTGGGGAGCGATTTCCTTATGGCTCACTAGGCACCCTCTCCTCCCTGCCTTTAACCGTTTGTTCCTGCAGTGTGGCATTCCAAGTTGAGAAAAAGAACACATCCTTTGTTTTGCAGTCAACTATTTTGGCCTTACTTTCCTCTTTGGTGTGGGGCTAATAACTGCCTAAGAGAGGTGTGACTAGTAATTGGACTCCAAAGGACATTCTTGAGTAGAGGAATCCAAGGAATGAGGTGTGCAGCTCTTTCGATTAAGCAAGCAGCAGCAATGGCAGTTGTAGAATTGGTGGTGTGGTGGTGGTGGTGGTGGTAGTGGTGGTGGTGGTGGTGGTGGTGGTGGTGGTGGTGGTGGTGGTGGTGGTGGTGGCAGATGACTGTCTCCCTTCCCTCACTACCCCAGGGTTTGTCAACAGCTTTCTTTGCTTAGGTTGGAGTAAGGATCTGCAAGACAAGTTTGGAGGGAGACTTGGGGGTTTGGAGAGACCAAGAGCTCAGAAAATAAACATCTGAGAAGGAAAAACGATCACTGGTTGTTGGGAGGTTTTATTGAGTGCGGGGCATGCAGGATTCCAGGTCTGCTCAGTCCTGTCCTGTAGATCTAAGGCATGAGGGACCAACGTGAAACTGAGAAAATCTTAAACCCTCCTAAAAATATCCACAGGAGGAGATATCCACAGGAGGAGTGTTAAAAGGGAGCTTCCCCTAACTTCCTCTCAAGGATTTTGACCTTGTTTAGGGTAGAACTTACATTTTTAGTTTGTTTGTTTGTTTGCTTGTTTATTGAGATATATCTTGCTATGCTGCCCAGGTTGGTTTTGAACTTCCTGTCTCAGACTCCTTGTATTTTCAATAAATTCCCTCAGATCTAAGCCTGTGAGAATGCGTATGTATCTTCAGGGCTAGAAGCGGTTCTTTGGTTTAGTCAGACTCCCTCCTACTGTGAAATTTGTTTGGTTTAATGCTGCTTGCCTCTCAGAAGCCTGAACTCTCATCAGGTTTGGTTTGAATCCTCCCGGAAACGGTAGCGGTAACCATGGTAACCTAGGGTGGGTGGAAGGGTCTGTGAAGGAAAAACCATGATCCTGTGCCTGGCTTTTGGGGTCTTGATGGTTGAGTCCTCCTGGGCCCATGGAACGTAGACCCTTTAAAGTTAGCGCTTGACTTGAACTGGGTTAAAGCCAAAGTGGACATGATGGGCGTATCCAAGGGGCTCAACCTTCAAGAGCCTGGTTCCAGCTACTCTAGGGCGGGAAAAGGTTGAGGGAGGGGTTCCCGCCTTCTAAACTACCTCGTGACTGCCCCCTGGAATCGGGAGGGGCGAGGGCGGGTCTAAAACGCGGAGTGCAAGTTCTTGGTTGCTATAGTAACGCGTCAGCTCCCGCGGAGTCAGTGGAGGCGCCTGCAGCTGAAGCGGCCGCAGAGATGGTGAGGCTCTGGGTAGCTGTAGTTCTTGAGTCCTGGAATGGGTTGGGGCTCTGAGAGGGAAAGCTGGGGCCTTCTCTCAGAGGCTGGGGCAGACAGGAAATTCTGGGAGTGAGGACGGGAAGAAGGCTGGAAATGGAGTAAAGGAAGTCTCAAAAGACTTCCCCCCATCCTCTTGGGCTGAGTCCTCTCGGGCTGTGGGGTGTGATGTTGAGAAGAGCACCCGTTAGAAGACCAAACGATGAGCTCCATAACCTGCTATGCTGTTAACCAGCAGGGTGATCATGGGAAAGGCACCTAATGTTCCAGAAGAGCCTCAGTTTTCACTGTGTGGGAATGATTTGGGCACAACAGAAGCGTTTATGAATGAATGAATGAATGAGTGAATGAATGAATGTATGAATGTATGTATGAATGAATGAATGAATGAATGAGGAGGATCCCAGGTTTGCAAAGTCCTGGAGGAATGATTGGGATAAGTCTGCCAGTCCTGACATGCCTTGAACGGGAGCTGACTGTCATGGTCATAGGTTGTGAAGACCAGCAAGGCTTCGAAGGAGCCATGAAAGTCTAGACCCTAGTGCGTTGGCTCTGAGGGGTTAGGGGAGTCTGCAGACAGGTGTTGGAGCATGTGCTTACTGGAACTTACTTGAAATGTCTGCCAACCTGGGTGTCTGAGGTGGATGACTGGGTCGTATTTGTAGGCAGACTCTAGACCTAGGTTGTCTGCCTTGCTCTTATGGGATTTAGTGGATTTCAGAAGCAGCTGGGTTCTGAACTTCTGAGGACTCCCTGGAGTGTGCAGTGATGGGGATCTCTTTTGGTTACATTTTACTTAACTGTCTTCTCTCAGCACAGCCCTGTGTGTGTGTGTGTGTGTGTGTGTGTGTGTGTGTGTGTGTGTGTGTATGTGTGTGTGTATGTGTGTGTGTGTGTGTATGTGTGTATGTGTGTGTGTATGTGTGTATATGTGTGTGTGTGTAGTGCTACTCACAAGCTTTGTTGAGAGCATGGAGGAATGAGAAGAGATGGTGGTGGGAGGTTCATAGATAAGCTTCCAGGTGGCAGCTTATTGGCTATTAACCCAAAAGAGAAGGTTAATAGCATCCTCTGGAGGGAGAGAGAGAGGCAGGAGTCTCATTTCTAACCCTGGTGTAATGTTCATGGAATACATCACAGGTGGGCAACCTGGTCCATTTAAAGAAAGAGGACAACCAAGTGGATCATTCAGGTGAGAGGAAAGAAGTCTGAAGTGAGGGAATCCCTCCTTTCCTACAGCCAAGTCTGTGGATGAGAAATATACCCAGGCCAAGAATCTAAAGCCGGCGTTGCCAGCCTGTGTTGATTCTGTATGCAAAAGAGGAACTAGATCTGAGGGGGAAGGACCATCTAAGAATGAACAGCCTTTGTCTTTGTTCAGTTGACAGGTGTTGCACTTACGTCAGGGAAACTCCACACCGACCTATTCCAGTCCCGGCTAGCCTTGTCTTGCTTGCATTTAAGCCAAATAACATAGATCCTGCCATTATACAGATATATTTTGTTCTCAGCTAAAAATACGGGTTTTTTTTCTTGCTATGTTTCTTGGTCATAAAATAGTTACCTATTCATTGCAGAAAATGATTCAATATAAAAAACATCTTAAGATGGTTATACTAACCCAAAATGCAGGGGCCACGGGGTGTGGTGTCGGGAATCACAAATGTTCGATGCTATGCCCAGCTTTTGTGTGAGTGCCATGGATCCAAACTCAGATTCTCACAGCTGTGCAGCGAGCATTCTGCAACCAAACCAGCCCTCCATACCAATATTTCCAGAGGAATACTTACACGAAGTGGAAACTTAAGGGTTCTTTGGAAAGTCAGTTAGATGGTGTTTCGCTGGGCAAACACATGAAGGAACGTTTTGCTGAAGCAGACACAGGAGAGAGGATATTCTGCTAAAGCAAGCATGTGAAAGGACATGTGATGAAGTATTCTTTGCTAACAACACAAGTGTGTTGGTCTGCCTTACATATGTAGTTGAGTTGCATTTGTTGGGACTCCATAGGGAGAAACACACCAAAAGCCTTCTGATGGTATGCTGCAGTTTCTTGCCACTTCCACATACTTGGGCTGATTGGCAGAGTGATGTCAGCTGAGACAGAAGCATGTGCTGAGGCAAGAATCATGGAAGACACATGATATTTGGAGAATATAAATAATACTTGAGGGACAGTGACAGAGGATGAGCTAGGCTTGCTTATAGAGCTAGCTGTGCAACACTTGTGGGTCTCAAGACTTCGATGATCTTCAAGTCCCTGAATGAGGCACATCTGAGAACTTCTCCTGTCATTCCTCCTGGTCCCTCCTGGAGTGGGACCTGGTTCCTCTTGGTTCCTCTTGGTTCCTCAGCCGAGGCCTGACTGTCTCTGCTAGGTCATGTCACTGCTGATACTAACCCGACTCTATGGAACTAGACTGCTGGTATGTCCATGAGGTATTTGTGAGTGAATTGAGCTGCCACTGTCTGCTAACCTGTCAATTGAACTGCTGATTCCAGACAACACAGACAAGAGTTGCTCCAAAGAACCTTTCTAAACAGGTCCACTTCCCTGTATCCTTTCTTTCCCACCACCTCTAGTGGGTGGTGAACTAAGAGGAGACTAAAGAGTTTAAGAACCATCGTTAAAAGTAAGATTTTTTTTTTTTAAAAAAATAGTTACACTTACATATTTCTTAGAATATATTTTCCTCAATAAAATTTGACCGCTTTATACAGTTACATAATGAGGTTCAGATGTGCCCTGCTCCCCGTTGTCCTCACAGCCTCTTCCCTCTCCTACTGAAAAAAAAATCTTCTCTTAAAAACTTTGGATGTTATGGAGATCTCCGTGTCTCATCGATATCCATTTGACTTAAGTCTTTCTGCCCCAGAGTTCCTATTAGAATAACCTTGTTTGGGCCGGATTCTCGAGCTCCTGGGATGAGATGATATATAAAGAGAGGGGGCAGGCAGCTGGGTCAGTCAGATAAGCACACTAATGCAGGACTTGCCTATTTATTTGTCCCCAGTCACTCTTCACTACCTCAATTGTAGCTGGAGAAAGCTGTGTTTCCTTCCAAGGCTGTCTCCTTCCAAGCAGACTAGGCAGCTGGCTAGCCACTGCTCCGCGTCATGGGGATATTTATTTGGTCTCGCAAGAAATAAAACCAGCCCTTCACCTCCTAAGAGGACCACTTGGCTACCACCTCTGGTCCAGAGGGATCCAACTTTCCGTTTTTTGCTTGGTTCTTCATTTTTTTTTTCCTAGTGTGTTTATACAGTGACCTCCCTAGTTCTTCTTGTTACTCTTGGCAAAACTGGTTACTCTAGCCCTGGGGTAAGTCTTGTGGCTTCAAAGTCAGCAGTTCTTAAATGAGGTTTTCTTAGATACCCAACGCTGCTGCTCACAGCTTCCCCTACTTGGCCTGCTAGTGGCTGCTTTTCTGTGGTCATTTGCTTTCCTTCCTCTGTTCCGACTTCGAGGTTCAGGCAGTAGATTATTTCCTGTGGTGACTTCCTCCAACCTGGGTACCAAGGACACAGGAAAGAGAAGACACAATCTCTGCAGTGAGGGACCTATAGTCTGGTGCACAATGCCACATGCAGGGGAGTCCTTGAAAAGAAACAGGAAAACAGATGGGAAAACAATCATAACCCTTCCCATCTGTACTCTGTCCGGAGCTCTTTCATATACATTTCTCTCCACATCCGTGACTTAGAAAACGCAGAATGGTGGAGGCGTTTGTCTTAGTCTACTCTAGGGTCCTTAAGGGGTCATCTTATTTAATTTCATCCCTGTTTTGTGTCAGATGTAAGTCTGGTTTCTGCTGTGTGTCCCCCCCCCCCCCCCGTCTCCCTTAATTATATGAAAACTCAAACACCACCACTCCTCAGGGACCTTCTACCGGTTCCCTCTATTCCCAGGGTTTTCTCTTAGTCCTACCCACTGCCCTTTCTGTTCATTTCCTCTTATTCTAATTTTAAGTGGAAAGGAGAGCGTGTAACACTCACCACCCACCGTGTAACAACCCTTCAGAGGCTGCTCTTAGGCACCACTGGAGCTCCCATATCTGCCTCTTTATAAACCCTCGCTTTTCTGCTCTGCTGTCTTGGGGCTGGCTGAAGATGGCTCCTTCTGGAAGCCTACACTGGCTGAGCAGGGCAATGAGGGGAAGGAAGTCACACACAGCTGGGCTCATTGTTTGGTAGAGAGAGAGAGCGAGAGCCGGCTGAAGAGCAGTCGCCCAGTTCCGTGTAAAAACCTGACACAGGTGCTGCAGGTGCTGAGGGGAGGTCGTGTTGGTAATGTCAGAGCAACGAGAGACTGAAAAAACACCGTTTAGTGACCTGGAAGAATCACTAACATTTAGTGACCTGGTCCACTCACTTCTCTTTACACCATCCCCCTGGGGCTTCGGATTCCCAGACTTGGAGGGATCCAGTATGTCTAGACCATTTCCCCCCCAAGATATCTCAGCTCACAGAGCTTTGTTGAGGCGGGTGTGGGCTCCTCCAAAGCAATGAATGAATCAGCTTTAGATTAAGGCTACTGTTATCCAAAAGCCTTAGCAGAAACTGCTTCCCGGATGTAGATATCTGCTTGCGGGGTGGGGGAGAGATGAAGCCGAACTGACCGCTGGGACTGGAAGTTGTGATTAGCTGGGTTCTTGGCTGTAAGCCGCCGAACCAGAACTCTTATTTAAGTGGGATGAAACACCCCTAGAGGATTTAGGAGAGCCCACGAATTTTGCACAAACAGGGAAACAAGGCTCAGAAAGTAGGAAAAGAGGAAGCCCCTTCCTTCAGCTGTAACCAAGGCCAAAATCAAACAGATCTGGCATTCAGCGCTGCTGGCTTTGCACGCTGGTGGCATCCTAATCTGCGCTGCCCCAGATGGGTCTGCTCCTGCAAGGCAGGGTCAAAAAGGCTTTCCACGTTCAGTGGTTTGCATCGCTGGTTCCCCAGTCGCTGTCAGGTCAGGGGCATCTTATTGGTTCAGCTTAGACTAGGAAGGCAGATACCTGATGTTTTCAGCTTTTGTTGTTGGGAATGCGCCTTGTCTCTCATAACCATTAGCTAGGGCAATTTGCCAAACATAGGAAGCTATTGGCACATCGGAAAGTATTATATTTTGGTTAGCTCTGTCTGATTGTAGCTGGTAATCATTGTTCATCCACTACCTGGAGTTTGCCAGCTGTGGCTCAATGTGTTTCTACAGCTTTTATTTTCTTTAGATCCCAGCCTGCTCATGAAACAGGAGGGGCTTGGGTGGTGTGTCCTTAATGAAAGGGCCCTAAAGCTCCAGCTGAGAAGATTGGTAGTGAAGAGGTCGCTGTGCATTCTTGGGAAATCAGGTGCAGTTGCCTCTCTAAGGCCATTGTAGTGGGAGAGTGTACCTGTGCGGGGACAATGGACAAGGAGCCTCCCTCTCTCTCGCCACCCATGCTCTCCACCGTTTCATCCGTACCTTGTGACTGACTTGGCTTCATTAGCTCCGAGACTGCAGAAATGCCCTTTTGCAGACTTAGTGTGCTTTGCTAAGAGGTCTCCCAATGGGAGATGTTGTACCCTACATTTCAGGTCCTAAATAGACATGTTCTGCAAGAGGCTTCCTCACATGCTCGCCCTTCTAGTTGTCAGCATAGGGTTCGGAAATGTTTACTGCCTGTGGTCTGGATGCCACGGGGTACCGATGACCAGACCTTTTGTCTCTACCTGCAGCCACTAAGCACAAGGGATGACTCAAGCTCGGCTTCCACCGCTTCCAACCGGTCACGGAATAGGACTCGCTATCGGACCAAAGCCATGAACTCTGAGGTAGACGAGAGTCTTTTTGGAGGAGTCAAGGTAACTCATCATCAGTAGATCCTACCCCCCAGACTAGGACAATGCCGGTTCCTGGAGTGTGGAAAGAGAGAGGTACAGCGCTCCTTGGAACCGCTTTGGTGCCTGTGACAGTGTGACAGTTGATGAGAAGGAGGGGAAAAGAGTGAGATTTGGAGAGCTGGGTAGGGGCAACTGAGAGAAGGAACACTTCTGGAGGCATAGGAGCATAGATGGCCTGGGGGGAGAGAGTTGATGTCTGTTCCTGCTCTTCATTGCTCTCCCTGTGAGTGGAAGAGGGCTTTCTAGAGGGTCCCCTTGGAAGATTTCCCACTCTCCAGTGTCTTCCCCACTGCTAAAGGTAAGAATCAAAAGGGTGTAATTCTGTAATTACACTTTCAGACTCTTTTTGAGGGGAAGGGTCCTCATGGAATTTCCTAGTCCAAAGGAGGGTGGGGAATGGCCCAGAGCACCAGGAATCGTGCTGCTTGGTTACTAGTCCTGCCCTGGCCCAAGTTCTTTGGCCTTCTGGGTAAATGAGAGTCCAGGAAGTTGGCAGCAGGGGGCAGAAGTGCCCTGCACATTTCTGAGTCGTGCCCTTGTGGAAGCGGAGACTAACACCAGGTGGCAGTAACGCTCAGGGGACAGTGCAAAGTGACCCAATCATAGCTACCCCCTGGGCACCGTGCAGGTGTCTGTTACTGCATTGATGGTGCCTACATTTTCCTGTGTTTAGAAATTGTATTTTCTTGCTAACCCTTGTGAAATTAAAAAAACCTGAAAAACATCACACATCTGGTCTGTGTTCACTTTGCTGAATCCTGACTGAGTGCTTCCCTTACCACAGTTTGTTCCCCAAGAGTCTTGCTGTGCAGTCCATGCTGGTTCCAAACTAGCCATCCTTCTTCCCCTGGCTCCCAGTTGCTGGGATCAAAGGTGTATGCCACAACGCTTGGCCCAACAATGTTAGGTTTTAAAGGCAGTTCCTGTTAGGCCACTTGGTGTGTCCAATTCTCTTGATATGGCTTTTTTTTTTTTTTAATCATTAGAAAGGGTTAAAAACTACTAATATTATATCGTAGATTTATCTGTAACATGTTGTATTGCTTCAAAGTTATAGCATGGTCCGAGAATTTTACAAAGCCAGAAATGTTCATGGAGGGATAACCTAGACAGCAAATTTTAAAGTTTCAACTTGGTGGGTTTAACATAGGTATAGAAATACACTATCAGCCTCTCTCCTTCCAGCCCCTTGGCACAGTCTCTAGCATCCTTGTGAGGAATGCCTGCCCAAGAATAAAAGGTATTGTTCTCAGAAGGTTGGGCCAGTGCAGAACATACCCAAGCCATATTTTGATGAAGACTACCAGAGTGATTTCCCAGTACCCTGACTGCTCTTGTGTTCTGTAGCTGCGTGGGGTGGAAACTTGTGAGGTGAGGTTCGTATTGTGTTAGTGGCAAGTGGAGTGACCATCTTCTATGGATTTCTCTCTAATCCTATAGCCTTCATCCCAGGGCAAGAGTGACAGCCCTATCGTGGTGATCCGTGATAAACATGCCATCCGGAAAACTCTCAGTGCTCTGGGCTTGGACCACAAGCCGGAGACAATCCAGCTCATCACCAGAGACATGGTCAGAGAGCTCATGTGAGTCCCCAGATTCAGACAGTACTGCTTCTGTGCAGGGTGGCCTGTGCCACCGGGATGATTCCATCCAGACAGACCTGCTTTCCTGCCCACCCGTCTCCTCTTTTCTTTTACTTTTGGGGTTTTGTTTGCCTGTATAGATTTTTTAAAAAAATTGTTTTTGGTTAACGTACACAAAAATGGGTTTCGTTGTGACATTTTATTATATCTACTTTGTCATTTTATTATATCTACTTTGCTCTTATTTGTCCTTTCCTCCACGTCTTC
>JANHMN010000015.1:59950345-60019977 GCA_030674055.1 Rhabdomys pumilio
CACACACACACACACACACACACACACACATATTCTACATGTAAAAGAAAAAAATCAATATGCCCATCTTGTTTCAGTGTTTTCTCTCCTCCATCTTGGCCCTCCTCTTCTCCCTTTGGTAGGTAGCAAGGCACTGCCCTCCACTCCAAAGCTCGCTTTGGACTCTAAAAGTAAAGAGTAGAGGGGCACTGCTTCTAAGTCCTCGGCAGTGCCTTTGGGGAAGGGAAGTGAACCGATGAGTCACTTCCTTTTGGCTACATCAAGAGTCCAAGGCATAGGGAAACTGACCAGATGTCTAATTAGCACTCTGGCTCCTTCCCAGACTTGAGGCTATCAGAGGAAATTCACAGGGGCTCTCCAGGTTCCTTTGGGGTTAACTCAGTTTTACTTCCGGACTGGAGCAGTGTCATCAGACTCCTCCTGCAGGGCACAGGCTGAGCTCAGCCAAGTGCCAGGAGCCAGCGTTGTGTTTGATGGCTTAGCACTTGTGTTTAGGGCTTCACACTCTCTGACCATCCTCACTACTCTGGCTCCATTGCTGAATGAGGAATGTCACTTCACAGAATTTGAAGCCCTTGACTCATGGCTTAAGCTGAAGAGACACAGCTGGATCCCCATGCAGGAGCTGAACTTGACTGTGGCCTATGTTTAGCCAAGGCTGACCAGCCTGGACATCTGACAGCCAGCTGTGGGCAGTGGCCTGAGGGGTCCTACTTCTTGGACTTTCTGCAGACAGGCTGGTCATGCTTCAGATCCAGGTCAGATCTTAGATTCAGGTTGCTCTTGGTCACTTCACACCCTCCATTGTTTTGGGCCACACCACTTGACTTGGTGCAGTATAAGACCTTGCTAATAAGTGAACCTACTTCTAGGACAACCCTCCCACCCCCCCACCAGCTTTTATTAGATGAGATTTCACCTCCTGTCTCAGATCATCTGCGTCTTGTTGCCATGCACCTGTTAAACTGCCTCGCCCAGAAGCTGCTTTATTCTCTCCTCTCCACTGCCTCCTCCCCCACCCCTAATGTGTGTTATTTGTTTCTAATCATTATAATTAGCTGTAGGTTTGTTGAATGCGTTGGGTAGCTATAAGGAGAGCTCTAGAGACATGTCTCCAGTAGCTGCCGATCAGAATTTTTAATTAATATTTAGGGTTCAAAGCTTCTATCCAGGCTGCATGGACAGGGGTATTTAGATGTCCTACCAGCCTCCATTTCAACCCTGTTAAGCATTCTCTTATACTTATACCTCATTCCAGTGTCAGGAATAATCTGTTTTTAAAGTTTGATTCAACGGCTTTGAGTATCCTAAGTACCAAGTCCTGGCTCAGAGATTAGGCTGCTGATGTAGTTAAGACAGGGTCTCATTCTGAAGAAGCTTGAAACGGGCCTTGCACCATTGGTCCTGAAGTAGGCAGCTAAATGGAGTCAGAATATGATGGGGTTCCGAGGAAAACGCTTGGGAGTGGGGTGGACTGACAGAAACACAAGGACAGGTCGCTGACAGTTACATAGAGAACGTGGTGGCGTACGAGACACACTGTAGAAGGGAAGATATAGAATGTTTCTTTTGATCTGCAGCATCAGTTGCTTCTCACCCGAAACCCTTCACTTCAGTGGCCCACAAATTTGCAGACTCTCCTGTCTCACCGTAGTATGGAGAGAAGAGAGGAGGGAGCTTGGAGCCTGTTCTCTTCCCTAACTCTGGTAATTCCTATGTCAGTGTTCCCACAGAGGACCCCTCTGGGGAATCTCTAATCATCAGCCCTGAGGAGTTTGAGCGGATCAAATGGGCATCCCAAGTCCTGACCAAAGAAGAATTGAATGCCAGAGAGCAGGCCTTAAAGAAGGAGAAGGAAGCCATCTTGGTAACTCACCTTCATAGCTGTGTCCTTGGTGGACGGGTGGCAGAATAGGGAAGTGTAGTAGGGAAGCCAGCTTTCCATACCAGGTGGGATAAGCTCAGTGAAGGCACGCTAAAATAAAGTGTGCATGTGCATTTAATTGAGAAATGTTGGACATGGAAGACAGAAGGAAACCCCTGAGATATGGGAGTGGTACGTGGACCACTGGGAGGACGAGAACAAAGCCAGGCTGTGAGACCTCTCTGCTCTGATACAGTGATGGACTGAAGAGAAATCTTCCCAGGTTACCTGCGGCAGGCAAGTTTACAGGGAATAAACCCACCAATCCAGGCTGGTCTCCCTTAGGAAGCAGTCACAGTCCGAAAGAAGATCATGAAGCAGAAGGAAATGGCCTGGAACAATAACAAGAAGCTAAGTGACCTGGAGGAGGTGGCCAGAGATCGGGCCCAGAACCTTCTGCAGAGAGCCAGCAAACTTCGAATGGAGCAGGAGGAGGAGCTCAAGGACATGAACAAGGTGGGTCTCCTCCTTTTATCTGAGGACTCCTGCCGCTCCCTCTGTCCTCTTACTCACACCTGGGACAAGGTGAGGGATTGGTGTGGGCAGGGCTCGCATGGATAGGAGGGGAAGTGACCTGTTTGCTGGATGATGAGGGCAAGTCACCCTCCCTCCCTGAGCCTCATCGTGTCCACGGGTAAAATAATGACGACAACACTTCTTAGCAAAATTCTTGGCAGCACTGAACAAGCTAAGATATGAGAGGATCTTTGTGAACCATGATTGATAAGGATCTCACTCCTGTTTCTATCCTGTTAGTTTAAGTCTGGACCCAGATAGTGGTGGAGACAATAGAGTTCTTTTTGAAATACCCAGAGTACTTCCTTTAGCTGGGATCAGGAGCTCATTTGAAATTCTATTCTGTAATTCATTTACATGTCGCTCCCTTGTTGACTAATAAAAGCAAAAAAAAACCCATTGATAAACGGTAAATGTTTGAGCTATCGGGTGAGTGAAACATGCTGTTTTTTTGAGCTCAGAGAGCAGCTGAGCACGTCTCCATCACACACATTCTGCTCCCATTTCTTCCCTCTTGATTTTCTACACACTCATAACACCTCCTTCCTTAATCGTATCCCCAAGCCTAGTGCCAGAATTCTTTTCCCCCACTCCCTAGATTATTTTGAATGCCAAGTGCCACGCAATCCGGGATGCCCAGATCCTGGAGAAGCAGCAGATACAAAAGGAGATGGATGAAGAGGAGAAGCGGTTGGATCACATGATGGAAATAGACCGGCGGGAATCCCTTCAAAGGCAGGAGAATCGGGAAAGGAAAAGGAGAGAGGAGAGAGTACGGTAGGTAAAGGTGGGGTTTGGGCATTTTCCCCATAAGTCCTTCCTGAGTATCTTCAGGTTGATGTAGCCTAGCAAAGAGGGAAGAGCTGAGACACGGTTGTAAGGCACCAATAACTCTCGTCCCTTACGGAATGATACAGGGAATCACACAACCTGCAAGGCTTTTTTACAAGATTGTAATAGATGCTTCTCTGTATACTCCGATTCAGTGTCCTCTCTTGGTGCCTCCTGTCTTCCACTCTACACGTCTTCCCTCAGCATCTATGAAGTCTTTATAAGCAGATCCAAGGAAGGAACACTTTGCCTCGTTAGGCAGCTCCGATCTTTATGTTGACTGAGCTCAAACCCGCTTTCCAGGCAACTCTTTCTGCTCCTGCTAAATCTCGTCTGTCACACGAAGCATTCAAGCACCCCATCTGAATATGAGCTTATCATTTCTGCTTGATTTCTGTCTTTGCCTTGTTTACTCCCATTCTTCTAGCCTTTACTCATGCCATAGGTGTTAGATGCCTCCAAGTTTACTGATATACTTATAGCACCCTGGGGTCACTGGCAGGCGGCTCTGATTGTCCAGTCAGTATCCTTGGATTTATTGTTGAAAAGGAGCTTTGCTGAGTGGACCTCAGGGTTCAGCCCTGTCTATCAGCCGCCAAGATCCCTTCTGTGTTATAAATTCTTACACAAAAAGACAGTAGGTAGAGGAGGCATGAGAGTCAGGTTGGAAGACAATAGAGGACAAACACTAAAGGAATTAGAGATCCTAGTCTTTGAAAATCTACAAAGCTCTCTGTGAATCAGGGAGGAAGCTGCCTTCCCACATCATTAGGAGACTTAGGAAGAATCTGGATTCCAGAGGCTTGTTAAATTATACTAGGAGGGAGGAGGTGGGTTAGGATGTAGGGTAACTCCTGGGCAGACAGATAAGAGGAATCTCAGGGAACTAACACAGCAAAATGAGGACCTATGTTCCAGGACACTGGAGGAAAGGACTTTAGTCTGGACCCAGGAAACATAAGCATGTCAAAAGGATACTTGCCAAATGATGCCTGTGAAACCTCCTATCTTGGGGACCTATTTGGGTAGAAGTTGGGGTACAGACTTGAACTCTTCATTTCAGAGCCAGTCTGGTTTTGTTTTCTTCTAGGGGAAAACGACACATTGTGGAGCAGATGAAGAAGAATGAAGAGGAGAGATCGCTGCAGGCAGAGCATCGTGAGCAAGAGAAGGAGCAGATGCTGGCATATCTGGAGAGGCTCCAGGAGGAGGATTTGCAGGTAACAGGCCACCCACCAGGCAGTGCTGAGTTTCCCTAGCTCTAGCAGCAAAGCCCTCCAAGATTCTAGGACTCAAGAGTATGGAGTGATTCTTTTTTTTTTTTTTCCTCACAGGGCACACGCTCATTTCACAACATCACAGCCATCAACTTCTTAATTGCTGTCTGGAACACTTGTTTGACCATGGCATCATGCTGGGGATGAGCTGTGATTGGGATAGATATTGTCCTTGTCTCCCAGGGACTTGGGGTTCAAGGCTGACATATCAATGTGAACAGACACATAAAGGAAATATATGGCTGCATGCTTCACACAAGCAAACACAGGGATGTTTTATGGTCTGTTCCTCGGTTACTGAGGGAAATTACACACTCTATTGATAAACAGGACTGCTTTAGTGTCCTGCTCCCTGCTGTTGTCTCATTCAGAGTACATAATATCCCATTGCCATTAACTGTGTTGGGAAGCCAAACTTTTTTCCCTATTAGCTTAGATAAAATTAGTAGGGATACTTAATGAAAGAAAGAAAGGAAGAAAGAAAGAAAGAAAGAAAGAAAGGAAACAAAACACCTGATGACATACCCGCGTGAACTTCATAAAGCTAAGATGGTCTTCTATTTGCCTTATTTGGTGTGTTGCGATACGCAAAAGCACATAGCAAGGGCATATACACACAGGTCTGTGGGTATGCATGATTTTGCATATGAATGGACACACGTGTGTGCACACACGCACTTGGAAAGCCCAAAGCTGGTGCCAGGAATCACCTCCATCACTCTTAATTCACCGAGGCAGGCCTCTCAGTCAAGCCTAGTCTTGCTGGCCAGTTTGCTCTGGGGAATTCCTTTCTCTGTGTTCTCAGGTCACAAGCGGAGCACCACACCCACTCAGCATTTACAAGATTTCCAGGGATCTGAACTCCAAGCCTTACAGTCTTCGTGCTTGTGTGGCGAGCACTTTGGGCACTGAGCCTTCTCTCTAGCCCTGTAGCAAGCATTTGAGTTGTAGCAGATGTAGCATTTAATGTAGCAAGCACACATTAAAGTTCTTGGCAGTGTTGTACAATGTGTTTTGACCATATTCACACCTTTGCTCACTTTTTATTTCGTTTTCAAAATGTTACCCATAAACAAAAGTTGAAAGAATTAGAACCATACTGGCAATACTTGGCTAAACTACTTTTGCCTTAGACACTTTTGACACTTCGCTACGAGATGCTTCACGCCCCCATCTCTAAAAAGCAAGGCCCAGTCGCGTAGCCTCCACCTAAAGCTCCTCCAGAGACCCCGTAATATCACCTGATATTAACCTAGATTCAGTTTTCTTTAATTGGTAAAGAAATGCATTTTCAGCTACTTTTCTGTTTTTTCAAACCAGTTTCTAATCAAGGTTTGCACGCTGTATTTGATGAAGTCTCTTTAGTCTGACTGGATCTAGAAGCATCTCCTCATTTGTTGACTCATTTGTTTCTTAAATGTATTTTTATTTTTCACGGACACCTAGTGATTGTGCACCTTTGTGGTCTACAGTGTGACAGTCCTGTATGTTAGGATGTGTAATGGTCAGATCAGGGTGACCAGCGCATTCATCACCTCAGATAACTGACATTTTTTTGTATTGGGAACACTCAGAGTCTTTTCCACTAGCATTTGGAATATACGGTTGATTATTATTGGCAGTAATTGTCCTGCTGTGCTATAGAACACAGGAAATTATTCCTCTTATCTAATAACATTCCTGTACCTGATTCTTCTTCCATGATGCTATTTAACTCATGGAATTCATGGTCTTTTGGGTTTTGTCCCCAACTCCCCATGTGTATGGATGATTGAGTTGTCATCAGCCAACGCACTGGGTGTTATTGAGTGACTGGGAGCCTCCAAGAGTCTCATAAATGATCAGCAGATTTTCCTAGCTCCCAAAATGTGGGGGGTTGGTATGAAGACTTAGGTTGAAGATCCCTGCCTGGGGTAGAAGATGAGGCTTATAGACTTGTGAGTGGCTTACAGAGGAGACCTAGAAGATAGACAGACACACCTAGCTAGGACACTAGCTCTGGAGAGAGGTGTGGGAAACAGAGGTATGGGGAAAATATGCAGGGAACAAGGTGGTAAACAAAGCCTGGACACTTCAGCTTGGTTGTGGGGAGCTGGGAATTGGTGGGCTCACTGGCATGTTCCAGCACTGAGTCAACACCATTCCACTGGTGTGTCACGGTCCTTTGGATGTCCTTCCAAAAGGCACTCCCAAGTCTCCAGGAAGTAGTATTAGGCAAGCTTAGGGTAGAACCAGGCACCTCACCATGCTTGTCAGCATCTCAGAAGAATCTAGGGAGTCGTGTCCTTCCCCCCCAACCCCCCAAGTTGCTTTGAAGGGCGTCAATGCAAGAAACAGGGTAAGTCCCTTTGGTTCTTTGGAAGTCAAATGAGCTAACAAAAACAACAATTTGAAGAGTCAATACACAAGTTTTTTATCTGTTTAAGGCCCCACCTTTCAGAACTTGGGAAACAGCCTCTGCTAAATGCCTAGTGAGTGGAAACTAGTCACTGTGAGCAACACTTTTTTTTTCTTTTTTTAAGTCATCACTGCTGAATGGGAGCTCAAATTTGAATTTCAATAGGAGAAGGAAGGAATTTGAACACTGGAGGGTGGTAGCTCTTGAGGTCATAGGAGTAGACTTTAGTGCGGCAAGAGGGAAAAAAAATTAAGAGCCTTCATTTCCAGAAAGCGTTGAGAGATAAGTGTCAGGGGCCATCACCAAGCTGAGTTGGGTGAAGACTGCAAAGAGGCTGTTTGATAGCAAAGTTGCCTATTTGTCCATTCTTGAAAGAGAGCTTTAATCCGGGCTGGTGCTGGCCACACTGTACCCTCTCCTGCCTTTGTCTCTCTCTATACCAACATGCCGGTAGCTATATGTCTTGCCTTTGGCTACTCTAAGGATCTCTTCCTTTTGCTGGCAGGATCTGGAACGAAGACATCTGGAAAAGCTGAAGATGCAAGCTGAAATTAAACGTATCAACGATGAAAACCAGAGACAGAAAGCAGAGATGCTGGCACAGGAGAAACTGGCAGACCAGATGGTGATGGAATTTACCAAGAAGAAGATGGTAAGGACTTGGTGTCTGATGCTGGAACCAGTGTTCAGGAGTGACATGGGCCTGAGCCATTGTGAGACTCTAGCAGGAGATAGCCATGCCTTCATTTTAAAATTCACAGGCCTGGCTTCTTTCTCACTTCATCATGGCCTGATAAATTATTCAGTAAGAGTATAGCTTTTAGAGACACTCCCCTCCAAAAAAAACCCAGCGTATCATATTCTTCATTAATACAGTCACTTAAAAGCTGCAATCAGGGTCACAGGCAGTAAAAGAAAACTAAAGTGATTGGTGAAAGTGAAGCTTATATGAATTTTTCAAGGGTTGAGAAGCATTAGCTTCCCCATACTTTTTTTTTTGTGTGTGTGTGTGTGTGAAAACTTTTATCTAGGACATCCTATATTGGGTAGTTAAGATACCTCACTGTAGAATGAATGTATAAGAAGAAATAGATGGGAAAAGCAATATCAGCAAACACTTGGGATGAGTAAAACTCCCAAATGTGTGGACTCTGGGACAAAAAATGAATGATGGAGTGACTGGGGTATATACGGAGTAGATGATGGAGGAGAGAGAAAAAACTTTTAAGTATAGTTTAGAGTGAATATGGATTTATAATTTTTTTAAAAAGTACACAAAATGGCAGAGAAATGATTCTTTTGCGTGTGGATCCAGTTTCTTCTGCAAATTTGGAGTTCTTGATGACGGTTAACTTATCCTGCTTCTCTAGGATTCGGATTTTAGAAAGTGTGCGGCTCCTCCCAGCTCTGCCCTTTCAGGAGTAGTGGTGGAAGCATCTAGAATTTTCTTTCCTGCTATCTAAGGCAAGATGAGGCAGAGGAACCAGTGTTATGAAATATAATGGGGTGAGGGCGGTACCTGGCGGGTGCGAAGGGGTAGAGGCAGGGAGCAAGCCAGGGGGGAGGGTACTGAAGGAGGTAGCACAGAGGGCAAGAAATGAGGCTCTGAGGACAAAAGTAGGGAGAGAAAATGCCAAAGGGAGGAAGGGAGTGGGGGGATTCTTGTACTTGCCGCTACACCTAAGGCAGGTAATGACGTAGCAATTGCTAGGACCCTGAGGGCAGGCCAGCTAGATTGCCTGTAAACTAACAACCAGCTTGACTCAGTGGAGGGTGACCTTCAAATAGGCAGCTCTCTGAGATTCTTGGTAGTCTGGAAAAGTAGAATAATGAGTGATAAGAGATAGTCTTCATGGGATGACCGCCGCATGCCACCCAACATGTGCCTGTGGTCACGTGACTGCTCTAGGGGCAATGGTCTTGGAGCCTTGGGGTTTATTCACTCCTGTTCTTTCACAGAGGTGGTAAAGGGACGAATTTTGATGGTTTACTCTTGAGGTATCTGCTAAGCACTGTGGGGTTGCCCAAAGCATGGCTGGCAGTTTTCCCAGGCACTAATGAGATAACCGCTACCTGCTGCATTTTACAAGGCAGGCAGGGAACCACAGTTGTTACTTGGTCTTGTGGCCTTGCAACTTGAAATTATCTTCAGTATGAAGGAAGGAGTCAGAAAGCCTGGGCTCAGGATTCCCGTGTTCAAATCAGTTTTGGCGTGAGATGCTGCCTGAGCTATCTAGAATAAGGCCTTTGACAGCTTTTTGTAAACCACGGCTGCCTTCTACAAAGGCTAGTTGTCTTTATGTCTGTGCGTTGCTAAAGTCCCGCCCCCATTCTAAATGGAGTGAGGAAGTGGAAGGGGAATTGCTCTACAGATTGGACAGGGCTGCAGTGGTGTGCATCATCATGAGGTCTGTTCTTCCTGGCAGGCTCGAGAGGCAGAGTTTGAAGCTGAGCAGGAGAAAATCAGGAAGGAGAAAGAGAAGGAGATCGCCCGCCTGAGGGCCTTGCAGGAGAAGGCTCAGGATTATCGAGCAGAGCAGGTATCCACTTCCTCTCCCTCTCCGCTTTCCTTTGTCCCTCCCACTCCCGGAAGCCATCCCTCGGCTGCCTGTAAAGTGGCCTGCAGGGTGGAGGTATAGAAGAGAGAGAGACTGAGGTCTAGCTTTCAAAATCTAACCGCAGACAAAAGTCATTTAATCATGGGGAATGTATTCTGGAAAATGCACCTGAGGAGGAAGGGTGGACCTTTTCCCATTGTCCACAACAGCCGGAAGAGAGCAGAAAGTTCTAGAGAAAGTTTTGACATAAAGATTTTCCAACCTTAACTGACTAATGAACCGTCACCAGAGGAAATGTGGTATCTCTAGCATTAGCAGTTTTTAAAGTTAAAAGCAATTCTAGGAGTCCTCGGAGGTGCTGGAGACAATAAGGGTGATCTTCTGACCCTAAAGGTCTATGCCAGATTCCATTTCTTCCTTTTAAGTCGTTAAGTTGGTGACCCTATCTCAGATTCTTTTGTATACTCATAGCTCCCTTGTCCACCCCCCACCCCCCACCCCCCACCCCCCACCCCGTGTGCTTTCTCAGGATGCCTTGCGGGCCAAGCGCAACCAGGAGGTTGCGGATCGAGAGTGGCGCCGAAAGGAAAAGGAAAACGCGCAGAAGAAGATGGAGACAGAGGAAAAACTGCGCAAAAGCCGGCTGGAGCAGGTGGCATTCAAGGAGCACACGCTGGCCGTTCAGGTTCAGCGGGACCGAGATGAGTTCGAGAGGATCCTTCGGTAGGAGGAGCTGAGAACCCTGGCTTCCTTTCCCTGTATTGATAAAGTTGTGGAAGGAGAACAGGGGTGTGCTCAGGGGATGGTGTGTGTTGGATGGAGAGGAGATTCCTACCATGTTAACAGGAAGGCGCACATTCGGCTTGATCACATTGCTGCAATCATCCTGACTTGATGGATGGCTGAAATATTTCAAAGCCATTTGAGCCAGAAATTTTCTGGTTAGAGAAATGGAAAAGAGCATCTGGACGTGTTTAAGGAGCCAAGTATTATTTATCCTGTATCAGTGACAGTGTAAATAAAGGTCCCTCCTGCCGCCCCTAGATCCCACATCTTTCTGCAAACTAGGGAAACTGAGTAGGAGAAGCCTAGAGGAGATGGAGGATTCATCAGACCCTAAGGATTGTGTCATTAGAGCAAGACTTTGAGTGAGGCTTTGCCATTGCTTTGACTCATAGCTGGTGAGCAACATGTGTTGAAGACTCTGGGTGTCACGGAGCTCATTAGAAACGAGCGAACACTGTGCCTGCTCCACTCAAAAGGTTTCCAGAGATTCGTGTTTGGGTGGGCAACTTCATATGTCTCTCTGCTGCTTGACGGCTAGTGTCTTTTTACAGTTTGTTGTTTCCATTCACTGATGATTCCAGCATGTACGCAAAAGCCAAGGACAAACACTGCCTACTCTTCTGGTCCTCCCTCAGAGCTGTGGGCTTCCCTCTCCGATTTCTCCCAGTCAGAGCTACCAACCACCGCCAGATCTGATCTGATTGGCACCACTTCCTTTCTGCTTTGTTTCAACCTCTGGAAAATAAGATTTTAAAAAAGGAGGGGTGGGGGACAAACCAAAGAAAATTTGCATTTGGAGAACTTGAAATTACAGAAGTTAGGCTCAAATGAAGCAAGATTGACCAGCACCCAGTCATCTTGGAGTGTGGGTGCTGGGTCCTTCCTATTGGAGCTGTCTCAGTCAGAAGCAAGCCAGGCCAGGCTCCTGGACCTCTAAGGAGGCAGAGCAGACCTTCTCCTCTGAGAACAACATTCCTAGATTTTCACAGGGTCTTGTCCCTGCTTGTTCCACTGACTGTGATGCCTTTTGGCTCGTCTGCTTTTTCTGCCCCACCCCCACCCCAACCCCAACCCCTACCCTCTGGTTGTGCTGTGGTCACCAGACACCTGGTAATGGAGAGAACCTCCCAGATACCCCACAGAGCCTGCCTTTGGGCTCCAGATTGCCTTCCAGGTGTCTCCCCCTGCCTCCGTGCCCTTGGACAGCTGTGTGCCTTTGGCAGGCACTAATAAATATTAATGGGATGAATTCCAAGCCCTCCTTTTGCTCCTGACCCACTTGCCTCTGCTTTGCTGGGTTTGCCTGGAGCATGTACAGTAGCCAGCTATTAAAACTCCATCCAGCTCTTTGGAGAAGTCCAGCTTCACCTACTGTCCTAGCTTAGCACCCAGACCTAGTGTCTCCAGATGAGGTGACTTCCATGACAGATGTCTTTACTCAGGGAGTGTCCCTGACACAGCCATCCATCCAGATTTTCTTAAAGCATGACCTTCAGTACAGCCTGCATATGGACTTCCTGCATCTGTTCAGGAGATCCTGAACTTTCAGACTGTTAACTGATTTGAGACCTTTAGAAAAAATACTGACATTTAGGTGACACCCTGACAGGTTGTGATTTAAATGGTCTGGGGCAAGTAGCCTTTGAAATTTCTTAGGTGATTCTAGCATGCAGTCAGAATCCACAACTGTTGCTTTGCCCCTGTGCCTTGACCAGTGTACTTTTCTTATTGCCATGACAAAATGCTCCGTGAACACGATTTGAGTAAGGGCTTATTTTGGCTTATGGTTTGAAGGGATGCAGTACATCAGGGTGGGGAATCCATGGCACCGAAGTGGCTGGTCACACCATATTCAAGAAGCAGACAGGAAGAAACCACTGGTACTCGGCTCCCCTTCTCCATTAAAAAATATTCAGTCCAGGACCCCAGTCCACAAGATGGTGCTGCCCAAATTCAGGAGGAGTCTCTCTTCCTCCTCTAAACCTCTCTGGAATCCCCCACCCCGCCAATGAAGATTAACTAAATTCCTCCTGGTCTTACTGGAGTTTTCAACTGCCCACCAACCCAGCAGCTCTCTAGTAACACAGCTAGCTTTCCCAACCATAGGAAGCTAATCTACACAGAGGGGAGTGATCACAAGCAGGGAGAATACACCCACCTCAGATCCGTGTGGGCAGTGGGCACTTGATGTCTAACTATAGAAGTGCCTGGCCACAAGCACTTCCCTTCCTGTATCCTGGGAAAGGCTTCATGGAGCTGTGAGATTTGGAGAGGTGTTTTCATGGCTGGAGTTGCTGCTCGGACCTGAGAGGGTTCGCCATGGGTGATGGACTTTGGAAGGCAGTAAGGAGATGCATAAGCCATAAGGTCTTTGCCAATGGAAGAGGGGGGAGGGGTGGGATCTTTGTTTTGGTGTGAGTGAGCCTGTGAGAGAAAAGCAGGTGATAATTTCCCTCCTGAGATAGTTTTACAATTTGGTTTTGATTGTATTGAGAAGAAATCTGACATTAGGTTAGATGACCTCTGACTAAATTTCTTTGAGATGTAAATATATTTCACTTGAGCATCTCTGGATGCCATTAGAGGTTTTCTTTCTGATAGAAGAGTCCAGGAAGTATTCTTATGGAAGACATCCACAGAAGGAATGTGAGGACATGAGCTGGGAGGAGAACAGAGAAATGTCAGACAGATGCTGTCTTCCATCAACCGAAGTAGGGCTAACCTTACAGACAGTGTTTCCTTACTCTTGATTGGTTTTGTCGATGTTATTATCATAAGGGAGGAAAGGAAGGAGGATAACTTAGAACAGGCTTGAGAGGAGTTACATGCATCATTAGAAGGAAGAGAAGGACTAGCTCTTGGTGGGTGAAATCCTGGTTGTAGGACCCAGCTACGTAATTTACAGAGCCCAGTAAACGTTTTGACTTTGGAGATTTTTGTTTAAAATATATTAAGGGGTTGGAGAGCTATTTAGCAGATAAGAGCATTGGCTGGTTTTTTGTTTGTTTGTTTGTTTGTTTTTTTGTTTTTGAGAGGATCCAGGTTCAATTCCTATCACCCACATGGTAGCTCACAATGGCCTGTAACTCCAGTCCCAGGGGATCCAATGCCTTCCTTTGGTCTCTGAGGGCATCAGTCATAGATGTCGTACACAAACACACATGTAGGTGAAACATTCACACATAAAATGAAAAACAATTAGAAATTATTAAGAATATCAACACTGTGACATATGACAACGTATTTGGGTCTGTCCAGGGAGAGGAGCACATGGTAGACACTTTTAGTCTGGTGCCTGAGACCTCGAGGTAGGAAGGCTGTGGACTTTGAAGCACGGCCACTGAGGGGTCACCCAGGAGCTCAGTCCATTGCATTCCTTTTGTCCATTCCCCAGGGCCCAGAGAGAGCAGATTGAGAAGGAGAAGCGGGAGCAGGAGAAAAAGGCCGCGGGGTGCCTCCAGCATGCCAACGAGCTCCGACGGCAGGTGCGTGAGAACCAGCAGAAGCATGTGCAGAACCGGCTGGCTACCTTCGAAGAGGGCCGGCGCCTCAAGGAGGAAGCCCAGAAGCGCCGTGAGCGCATTGAGGACATCAAGAAACAGAAGCTCGAAGAGCTGAGGTGCGCTGGGTTTCTTTCTTTCTTTCCTCTTCCTCTTTTTCCCAAAGAGATGGCATAGCAGGCTGGAAACGGGCTTCCAAAAAGTGGGAGGGCTTTCGGCTTGCCCTCTGAAGGAGACTCTGGCAGAAGGTTCTGGGACTTCGTCTCCTTGGCTCAGTGGTAGCTCCTTGGCAGTGTTTTAGGATCCTGACTGGAATGCACTTGGTAGGTAGATGGTAGAAACAGGTTGGGGTACAGGGCCCTAGGTTTTGGAAGCCCAGGGCATGCCTTTTCCAGTCACACCTTTGGTAAGTACTCTACTTACCTATGCCCTCCCTGTATTTCTCCCGGCAGAGCCACGGGTCTTCCTGAGAAGTACTGCATTGAAGCTGAGCGCAAAGCCAACATCCTGCCAGCCACTTCTGTAAACTGAAGGGCAACCTCTATGGTCTCCGGGACAGCACAGATTTACCTTAGTCCCTGGGGCATCCAAGTTGCTGCTAACTTTGACATTTCATAGTTACAGATTAAAGCTATTTTATAAAGAACAGCTCCACTTTACTGCTGTGACGATGGGGGATACCAATGGACACTGAAGGGTGATCAAGATAAATTACAGTGGACCTCGATGGGGGACGGCTGATGCTCAGGGGCTAGAACCAGATGGTATTCTGGTGGGGTTTTCGTTCCTAAATGGTGGGGTCCATTTTCTCGGGGGGG
Organism: Rhabdomys pumilio; assembly: GCA_030674055.1. NCBI lineage: Eukaryota > Metazoa > Chordata > Mammalia > Rodentia > Muridae > Rhabdomys > Rhabdomys pumilio. The sequence goes on from JANHMN010000015.1 coordinate 59,964,954, forward strand.
GGGGGCTCCTGGCCTTTATGTAATCATATGGCCAGTCCCTTTTCACTATATTCTTGTCTCTCCGCTGGCCCTGTACCCGTGTCATAGGAATTTGGGACCACTGAGGCAAGAGTTAGAGCTCTGCTTTTGTCCAGGGCTGGTGAAAGGGTGCACAGGGCAGAATTGGAGGAGGAGGAGCATGACTGGCTGGGACTGGCTTAACTTGGCTCCCGTGACTCAGACCACATGAATGGAGGGGGCAGTGTGTGAGCCCAGGGCTCAACGCTCTGGACTCCATCCTTTCCTTAGATTCCTTCCAATTCCAGGCAGCAGTGCAGCACAGATGTTTTCCCCTATTTACACATTTGCTCTTCAGGTACTGAACACTAACTACACCACGAACCATCTAGGCACTACAGTCGACTTGGTCCCCCTTTCTGGAAGCTTCTCGTTTGTGCTGATTCTTCCCTCAGCTTTCATACACCTTTAGGACTGCTCATACATGCCCTTTCATACACCTTTAGGATGGTCCCAGCAATTTTAGAAGGTCCTTGAGCATCAAGCCTTCCATTTTGAATGGCAACGCCACCTTTCAATGATGGAGGCAGTTCTCTGTCCTGGAAGGAAGGGTTTCCATCTAAAACCATCACTGTGGTGTCCTCTCTTCCAGCCCCAGGCCCTAGCTCCATCTCTCAGACTCTGAGTCTAGTCTGTCTCCATGCAATTGGCTGAGGAGGAGAGGACAGCTGCTGGTGCGTCCTGGGTGTTTATGACGCCAGGTTACAAGGGCCTGGGGCAAGAGTCACAAGCTGCTTCCTGTGTTTCTTCTTCCTCAGGACCCAGTGGCTTCCTCACTTACCAGCTCCATCTTCCTCAACTAGAAGACTATTGCTTTTATACAACTAGGTGGGAAACTCCATTGGATGGGGTGGGGGAGGGACCCCTAACTCAATGCCCTCCAATCCAGAGATGTGTATCCATTCCTTCCTAAAGGTCTTGGGAGATGTGGTACCCAGCCCATGATAAGAGAGAAAGCATTGGTGGTGTCATCAAGGATTCTAGTTTGCCTCTAGCTGGCACATTGTTCCATTGATGGTGAGACCACAGAACAAGCCTCATCTATTTCAGAGAACTTTCTCAAGAACGTCAGAACCATTGTTGGTATCTGCTATTTGGCTGGTTCTACACCCACTGTCTGCAGAGCTGAAAAGAATGGGCCTGCTCTGCTGTGCAAGCCAAGGAGGAAGGACGTGTAAGACAAGCCTGGCATTTGACCAGGGCTGCTGCTAGGGAAATGCAGCTCTGGGGAGCTTGCAGAGCCCACGGCCCCTGAGTGAGACAGACTGGAAAGGGTTTAGGCACAGGGATAAAAGTCTGGCTTTGGACAAGGGACTATAGCCAACTAAGAATGTGAAGGTGGTTGGGTCTGTGAGAGATGGATTTGCAGTTACGAACACTGGTTGATTCTCTTGAGGTTCAATTTCCAGTACTCACATGGCAGCTCACCCCCATGTATAACTCCAGTTCCAGGGGATCCATGGCACCAGGCACACATATGGTACACATATCTGTGCATGCAGGCAAAATATCCATACTCATAAAAGAATCTTAAAAAAAAGAAACTAAGCCGGGCGGTGGTGGCGCACGCCTTTAATCCCAGCACTTGGGAGGCAGAGGCAGGCGGATTTCTGAGTTCGAGGCCAGCCTGGTCTACAGAGTGAGTTCCAGGACAGCCAAGGCTATACAGAGAAACCCTGTCTTAAAAAAAAAAAAAAAAAAAAAGAAACTAACCATATATATGTGTATATACACATACATATACATAAAGATGGTTTGGGAGAGAATCTCAACACAAAAGATTGCCCATCAACTTTTTCAAATTGGCCCATGATGTGGAGGAGGGGTTTGATACCTTCTCTTAGGATTCGTGACTCTTCGATAGGCTTCTGTACCCTCTAGAATCAGCTGGCTCACCTTCTAGAGCCCAGTTTCTCTAAGTGGGACAGTTCTGAGAGCTGCTGGGGTCTTGGGCGGCTCCACATTATCACCTCGTATAATCCACCTACCTGCTGCTTCTAAGGTGCTTTGTGGGGGTGATTTTTTCATTGCTGGGGAATGAACGGGAGCTTCACTTATGCCAGGTAAGCACTTTAATATCAAGCGGTCTCTCCAGCCCCTCTCATGCCCTCTTAATGGTGATTGGCAGTGGGACTAGGTCCATACAGAAGTCAGTCACCTGGCTGACGTAGGTGGGTCCGTCTGTGGCAAACGTGGTTGAGTCAGTAGGAAGTGGGGTGAATACAGCCTGGGGGGGCATGGGAATGAAGTGAGGAGGGGTACAAAACACGTGAGGGCTCTAGGGCACCCCCAGGCAATCAGGAATGACCAGTCTTAGCCTTGCCTCTAAAGGTTAGCTCTTGGCCCTTTGCTGAGTTCTTTCTGCTAGAGAGGCTTCCCCTGAGGGAATCTTCCACTGACCTTGTGCTCAAGAGGCACAAGTGTTTCCCTCCAAGCCATAGATCAGCCTTGGGGTTTTCATGGAGGCTGCAGAGGGCAGTGGGAGGGGTTGGGGTTGGGGGTGGTGTTGGGGTGTTGTTGGGGGTGTTGTTGGGGTTGGGGGTGGGGTTGGGGGTGGGATGGGGGTGGGGGTGGGGGTGGGGACCAGGAAATGATTAGGAGATGTCCTGGTGTTGGTGCATTTTCTTTGTTGATGTGAAGTTTTTCTGTTTGTTTGTTTTGAGTGCTCAAACAATTAGTAACTTAGTTATGGCAGATTTATTTATTTATTTATTTAGAGATAGCCCCTCTCTACATAGCTCTGGATATCCTGGAACTCACTATGTACACCAGGAAGGTTTCTAACTCACAGAGATCCACTTGCTTTTGCCTTCCAAGTTCTGAGATTAAATACATGCACCACCACACCAGGCTCAGATTCTTTTATCTCTTACATTTATATTGTCTTATATAGAAAGGTAGGTATTAATGCCCAAGGATCTCATAGACTGTCTTTGGCCTCTGGAATCCATCAGGCTGGATTGGTCCAGTCTAGGAAACCCAGTGGCTTGGTACTCAGGTAGAACACCCAGTCATATCTGCAAGCAGCTGCATCTCAGGCACATGCGCCCCAGCTCCTGCCTGGGCTCTATGCCCTACCTGTTCACGTGAGCCTGTTGCCAGGCTCTGCGGTGGCTTGGGGGACGGTCTCTGAACCTTTGCATCTGCTCCAGCTGGGTATGACTCTGCTGCTGGCTCAGATGGCCTAGCCATGTAGTCCCTGACTCAGTGGGGTGCTGGGATGTCCTTTGGTGCTCCTGAAAGCTTCAGCACCCCTATGTGTATGACTTGGGTCACAGCTGGGCATTAATTGGTCTCAGTAAAAGCACTTTGAATAGGCTCAGATGAAAGGGGCTTTCAGAGTTCAAAGCTCTGCAGGGTTTTGGGGGATGAGGAAAGGTGGCAGCTGTTTAGGTGATGGAAGAAAGAAGACGCTGAATTCTCAGACAAGAAGTCTGGGTACACAGGCTTGGAGGCTTAGGGACAGAGAGTTCCTCACTTTCTGTTCTTTCGACCACACCCCTCCTGCTACATTCTTGTGAAGGCTGGAAGCTCCGTGGTAAAGGCAACTAGTCACAAGAGACTTTAGGTCCCTTCCTATCGAAAGATGACCCAAATCTCTCTCCATGCACTGAGATGCATCCCAGGAAATTATGATTTATCTGTCCTTATAGAGTTCAACCCCTTTCCCTGCTCCGATGCCCACAGCTCCCGCCCTTGTCCCTGAGGTTCTCCTGAGCTCAAACTCCTGCACTCATACATATATCCTTCTTGGAAAGGGTGGCCACTGTCTCGTGGCTTCGATGACTTTGGTGCTGGGGGACAGTGCTGCAGTTGAAGCAGTGACTTTCTCAGCCTCCCAGAAAGAGGAGACAAGGAAGGAAGGAGGGCTAGGGAGGGAGGGCCCAGAAGAAACTCCTCAGAGTTTGTGAATTTTTTTTTTCCTACATGGCTGCTGGAGAATGTCTGTCTCTGGGCTAATGAGAATGAACACCAAACCTTGAGAGGAGACCTTGGAGAATTGCCAGGGTTCCGGTCTTCTTTGTAAGCCTTAGGCAAATGGTTACAGAATCCAGCTTGTATCCCCTGAGAGACAGGACACCCACTACCTACCTGCTAATGGAACCCCATCATCCCAGAGCAGGCCTCGGTGCTCAGAAAGCTCAGTCCACGTGTGTCTTCCTGTGTATGAAATGCACAGCCCTAGCCTCTCTCTGGGGCCACACTAAAGAGGCACAGAACCTCTAAGACCGAAGCTCTCTGTCTCCACTCTGCACGGTGAGCGTTAAGTGGGATAGTGCCAGTGGTTCTGGAAACTGGGCTTTACTGAGTCTTGTGGGGCGGGAGGTGTTAGAAGGAGGAACCTGGAGGAGGAGGGGAGGATTCCTCTTTACTCTTGGGCAAGGCTTATGGCTTCCCTGAGAGTTAACACTTCCCTTTCCAGCCAGGCCTGGCTGAGTTGAGACAAGCCCCACCTTCTCTCAGGAAGTCCTTTAGCCAGGTATCCAGGCAACAGGAAACAAACAGGGAGGGCAAAGGGAGGGCCTGCCTGGTCAGGCTTAGTGGGTAAAACTCTGAACCAGATACCAGCTTTCTTCTGATGCTCCTCTCCGCCTCTACCTCTCTGGCCCATTATTTAGATTAGGACAGGCCTAGGACCACTTGGGGGTTGTGGGGACCACAGCGCCCCTTTGAAGATATGTGATCCGAAAGTCCAAGTATTGAAGCAAAAGCAAACTTTATTCCTACAAGTCCAAAAGCCATGGTCCCGCTAGACATATAGAGATTAACTCATCACAAAATCTGTCTCCACACACGAGGGTGCATGGTTCTGGCCAATCAATCTGAGTTGTAGAATCTGAGGACCTGGCTATGATCCCAGTGAAGTACTCGTAGGTTTTGTGTAGAAGGCTCCAAGAGGTTTAGTTTTCAAGGATTTTATCTAATCTGTCCAAAAATAATCACCAGCTGTCACATTTTTTTTTTGAATTGTGTCTGGCAGGACCCTGGCTCACTTCCCAAGCACTGAGACATAGCACTAGCCACCTCTGGGGTTCTCTCTCTCTTTCTCTGAGCTCATCATCATCAATAACCTTTTCAACCTCTCTTTAAACATCATCTCCACCAAGCAGAATCTTGTGAATATACTAGCACAGTTTATCACACCATGGGCTAAGTGTCCCTTCCCTTGGCTGTGTCTCCCATCCGTGGGAATGTGGTAGGAAAAGACCTGAGACTCTGCTCTTTCCCCACATTCCAGCATGAAGTCCAGTTGAAAGTCTGTGGGATGGAGGTGCTGCTGAGCTTCGTGCTGTGAGGACACCTTTAGCGTCATGGCTTCTGGCTTCTCGGTTCCCCCTCAGCTTTGTCATTGGGATTCCATACACTCTTTACAAGGGATTCCCTCTCACCTTTGCTTGTCCTCCTGGCATTTCAATTGATGACATTCAGGCAACCATTTGAGCCTCCCTGAAAGTGGTGGGTCAGGTCGCTCTTTCAGAAGTCAAGACTGTGTGAGACAGGTCAGTCCTGGGATACTGCTTGATGGGACAGATCTGGGTACACTCAGGCTCCCTCTTGCAGTAACCTCACTTTCTGAGGTGAGCCAGTGGAAATACAGAGACTCAGGAAGTTGGACGACGGGCCCAGAGAATACTTGAGTTACCTGTATTTGATGCTATTGCTCGCAGCTCTGACTTGAGTTACCACCTGCAGCTGCAAACTGAGCTTCTTCAAACCTCTCATCACCCACAGATCTGATTTTCTCTAACCTGACTCTGACCCTCCCTGTCAGGACTTAGAGCGATCCCTCATGCCACCAGCACCATTTCTGAACCTCTGTCCTTGGTCTCACCTGGTACTCCTACATCTTATTCCTTCACTGAAATCTGCTGGGAAGTCAGCACTGCAGTAGCTCCTTGGCTTCCAGAATCCAGCTTCTCTGTGACTACCTTGCTTTGAGACCTACATCACACCATCTGTCTCTCTGTGTAGTTCCTAACTCCTGTTCCGGAAACCCTCTGAAACTTGCTCAGTTGGTTAACTCATCCCTGAATGTCCTGGCGTGAGCTCTAGGTCTACATGGGGCCATGGAAGAGGGGGTGAAGGGGCTGGCCATGATGGAGGTTAGTCTAGAAGGGAGTCAGGTTGAAGTCCTGAGTTAGCTGGGGATCTTGGACCTGTAGGAAGCCTGGAGAGGGACAAAGACAAGTCAGTTAGGGAGGGAAGAGCTAGGGGTTGTGTGGGTTGCTGAGGAGGTGGTTTTGGAGGATGATTAGGCTACCTATCCTCTACAGGGATCTGGGGTTGGGCTGTACTACATCTCCAAAGCTGGCTCTGGCTTCTCGGAATCTTTGTCATACCTCTTCTATCCCTCACAGTCTCTGTTCACTCTCTTCTAGGTCTTTGTCTTTAACTTTTTATTTCTGCTCTAGAACAGAAGCAAGAGCTATTGTCCTCTCCTAGCACAGAAGTCCAAGATTTTCTGATGTCAGCCTGGACCTTTATGGGATCTGAAAGGGAAGTGGAGTTGGCGGGTAGAAATGGGAAGTTTAAGGCAGAGACAGATGGTGAAGGAGAGGCAAGGGAAGGTTTAGAGCAGAATGCCTCTCAGGAGTGGGACCCTCTTCCTTTGCTGAGGCAGAGGCCTAGAGCACCACTGGGCTGCAGGCCAGTCCAGGCCGGTCTCAAACGTGAGAACACTAGGCTGGATCTGTGGCTTGTACCTTCTTCTCTTACCCAAGACCCTTCTCCCCATGGCACAGGGCAGGGAGGCTGACAGCCTCTTTTATAGGCTCCAAATTGCAAGCAGGTGACAATTAGCCTTCAGTAGGTCACGGGGGACCAAAGAGGATGCTCTCTGCCCTTTCAGGCTTTCAGAAACCCTCTGTGATCCCCTCAAAAGTGTTTTCTCACTAATAGCTTCTTATTCTTCCCCAGCCCTTCTCTCAACCTCTCTGAGGCTTCACAGTCGGATGCCTTCCCCAGCAAATCCCTCTGATGGGCCTCATCTTTTGGTTCAGTCTGGTGACAGAATCCACTGGTTACTCATAGCTTCCTGCATCTGGGAGCTTCCTCAGGTGTGAGCAGGTGGTAGAGCAGGACTTCAGAAGTTCCATTTGTTAAGGGATTAAGTTGTCTCATCCCCTCTTGCATGAGCTCCTGCACTTTGAATCCCTCCCTCAGACATTGGGTACTCCACTATGCACCCCACTACCATGCTTCCAGAGCTGAAGCAAACCTGGATTTAGCAGGTGGGGGAATGCTGTCTAAAAAATCTCATTTTAAATTACCTTGAAGCTGTTTAATTATACATTTTTACTCCTCTTTTAACCCCAACCACACTCCTCCTGACTTAAATCCCAAACTCAATTCGAACTCATTTGTAACAAATCTTAAATCAACTTCCATCCAGCCTTTGCGTTACCTCAACCTGTATGCAGAGGCAGATCTGTGAATGACACTGAAAACAGATTTCTTACCATAGCACAAAGTCCTGCCTTAACGCCTAGCTGCAATGCTGGCTGCACTTCTAGCTGCAGTTCTAACCTTAATACTGACCTTAACTTTGATTCCAACCTCATATCCAACCTCAACCCCACTTATAATTTCAACTAACCTCAGATTTAACCCAAGAGGCAGCCATCACTGGACATCAGCCTGAAATCTAGGGCAGTAATGGATCCCTCCATGTCAGTTTAGTGGAACCACGGGCTCAGCCCTTTCTATGGTTTTCCCTTTTCCTGGTCCTGTCTGTTTCCCCCTCCACTCACCACTGGCCTTCCATGCTTACCTCTAATGTGTAGTAGTAGTCCATATGGCTACCAGGCTCTCTTTTGGACCACTCAGGACTGAGGGCCAGGATGCCCAGCTATCCCTAATTGGCCAGTAGCTGCATCTGAACTGAATCTTTGTTTCTCCAGGCTTCTGTTTCCCTAGAATGGGGATAATAACCCGTTTTCCCAAAGGTTCAGGACAACTCCATAAATCTCAAAATAGATAAGGAAATAAGGATAGTTACTGTGTACATCTGCGGGGCCTGGAGCAACCTGTTATTGTTGGTAGTTTGAGTAAAGAGGTTTGGAACACAGAGGTGCGTGGACTCCATGTCCTTCCTTATTGTCGTGTCTTATACTTCGAAGGAGGTAGGTCTTGGCAGCATTCCTGAGCCCCATAACTCTCCTGAAGACTCTTCCCCTTCTGCCCTTCCCGAGCCTCAGGTAAGTAGTGGAAAAGGCTTCCTAAGGGCCCAAGCTGTTGAATGAAGCTTCAACTAATTTGCATCCTATCGGATAGTCCTGGAATCCAGAGAAGGTTAAGGAACTGTCCTGAATGCATGGATCAACCAACAGTGGCTGGCCTTCCCCCGTCTGCTGTCCAAGACCCTCCCACTGTGCCTAGAACTGTGTTGGCTTAGTCACTGTGATGGCTGGCTGCCCAGTAGACAGTCTATTTGAGGATTTTTATTCTAAGGGGATTCTGACTCCTATTAACACTGGGCCTACATTAAACTTTCAGGACCTGGCTGAGATACCAAGAAATCCCAGAATAAAGCACATAGAGGGGCTCAGTCCTTCTCCAACCCGCATCCGAATGAGAGGTGTACACGCTCGCATGACCTCCTGTCCTGCCTACCTCAAACATTCTCTCATGGTGCACACTCAGTCTCTCACTCCCTCCATATGCCCGATCCCTCTTCTTCAGGCCTCAGTGAACTGACAAGAGGTTTGTGTGGGAGGCAAACCCATCATAGCACTTCCTGCTCTCGGGGATTCTTGAACTTGGGGATGACCTTTGTGCCAGCAAGGATGGAGAAGCAGTAGCGTGGGAAGACCCTATTCTTATACACACCCCTCTTTCCCTCTTTCAGCTCAGGAGCTTCACTCCCTTTAAAGGGACTGAGAAAGGCTACGTTCCTGTGCCTCCTGTTACCTGGACTTTCCTTCCAGGTCCCAGCACAGCAGAGGGGTCCCTTCTCTGATACACTATCTTTTAGACCTGACCTGGAGAGCAAGGAATGCTTGAAGGGATTGGGACTCTGGAAATCTGGGTCTGCAATGGGTGTGTGTGTGAGTCTAGGGGTGTCTTTGGTCAATGTTAACTCTTCAAATGCTGGCCATCCTTCCTCCCGAAATCTGGCTTCTCCTTCCTCTTTCCCACTTCCCCCAGGGAAGGAGGCAGCGAATGAGTGGTGACAGGAGCTCCGTGGACGCTGGAAAATGGGGCAACTGTTGTCACCCCAAGGACTTGGCCAGAAGGAAGTGGAAGTTTAACAGGGGCCTAATTACAAGTCCCGCTGGTCACCCTGCACCACTCTTGGGACAGGGAAGAGCTTGGGTGAGGGCTGGGTAATGCCTGGGTAGGCCATCCTGTCACCCTGCTAATTAGGGCCACTTGGGCTCCTCCCCAAGGCGGGGACCAGGCCCCCTCCCTCCTATAGAAATAACTCCGGCTGTTCCTCAGCCTGGCACTCACTGCACCTTCCTGCTACCCCGGGCAGTGTCTGGGCCCTCCGCTCCCCCTCCCTCCACCTGCCCCTTCCACCCACCACCACCAGCCCACTGGAGCCCAGCCCAGGCCGAGGAAAGACCAAGCCTAGAGACATGGGAGTTCGAGGAGCATTCCATCTACTACTTGTGTGCCTGAGCCCAGGTATGGGGCTGGGCAGGGGCAGGAATACCCAGCATTATGCCGAAAGTCAGGGATGCTTGTGGGCTTACAGAGGAGCCTCACAGATGATCTAAGAGGCACTGGTGGGGACTATCTACCGTCACTTTGCTGATACTGATTTAGACACTGTCAAGGGGGTTTCTTCCCAGGAGAGCTCATACCTGAAGGCTTGGGACAGTGTCTGTGTACAGAGGCTTTGGAACAGATCTTCATGGTAATTGACAGCCTGTGTAGCTCATACTGTGTGCAAGGTGCCTTTTGTGCTGTTCCCACGCTGGGAGCTGGAGACAGGGCTTGCTTGGAGATCCGGAGTTAGTTGTGGGAATTGAAGGTGGGGTACGAGTCAGGTGAGCAGCAGCTCTGGGTGGAGGCTGAGGAGGAGCCTGTCACTGATCTATTTCCTTTAGACAGTCTGTGTGCTCTTCCCAGTGGAAGGACCAGGCCTCCGAAGCCAGAGCATTGTGCAGGAAAGCTGTCTGCTTTGAAAGGGCTCCACATGCTGGGTTGCTTCCATTATAGCTAGTAAGAACCCAGGCCTGGGACCTCTGCTCTGGGCTACAAGACAGTCTGTGTGCTACAAGAGCCCACAGGTGTTGCCTCTTCTGGGATGAGGCTGAGAAGATGTGGACAGGGAGGATGGTAGGCTCTCTCTGGGGCATCGTGGAAGGCAGGGCTCAGCTTTGAATACTATGGAGGCCTGCCTGGGATTGGGCAAGTCCTGGCAAGGGACACTCTATTGAGTATTGCAGAAAATAGCGTGGAGCCCCTCCTGGGGGGTGGGGTCAAAATGTAGGATGACGGGTATGAAGAAGGTGAGAGGAGAGGGGGCTATTTCATCATGTTTCTGTGTGTGGCGTTATTAGTGCCTGTGTGTGTGTGTGTGTGTGTGTGTGTGTGTGTGTGTGTGTATGTGAGAGAGAGAGAGAGAGATTGAGAGAGAGAGAGAGAGAGATATGACTGAATTTCTGGCAAGATGCCTGCTGCTACCTTTGTCTGCTGAAAGCCCCTCAGGCAGTGCCCACTTAAGGAGCCGTGGCTGTGCCGGGAGAGCTGGGGCATCTCCATGTGTGCTGTATGTGTGAGGATATGTGGACTAGATGCTTGCTGCATGGAGCCATGCGCCAAAACTTTCTCTGAGCTCCCCTTGTCTTCTCTTTCCCCCTGTCAGTTTGAAATTAGCTCAAAAAATTCAGAATAGGTTTCTTAGCTGAGAACAGACACTTACTGAGGTGATTTTCCTCACCGAGGTTTGTTAGCCAGCCCTGGAGACTTTATAAGGGACAACCACCAGTTCCTTGGACAGCCTCTCGACTTCCCCTGTTCCTCTGTCCTCGTCTTCTTACCCAGCACTCTTTCTTACACTGCCGGCTTTCACCTCGATTCTTCCCTCTACACAAGCCCCCCTTTTCTCTTAAATTCCCTGGGAATCCTTTCCTGGTGTTACAGCAAGATAAACCAGGGTGATATGCCAAAAGGGTGGGAGGAGGTACAAAATGCTCGGAACCCTTGGGAGGAGCTGAGGAAACATCTACGGAGAATTAGACTGAGGAGCTGGGGTGAGGCTCTTTGGCCTGTGGTAGGCCGTGCCTACCAAAATTGAAGCAATACAGCCTAGTGCAGGGTAGAAGCATTCTGTTCCAGCTTGTCACTTCTACCCCAAACTCCTTTCTCTGAATACTTACCCTCCACCTGGTTGACCTCGGTGATGCAGGGTGATGCAGAGAATTCTCCCTGTCGTCAGCTGTTTCCAGTGGCTCATCCTCAGGGTGGAGCCTCTGCTCTCAGCAGACATCTGGCTCATTCCTAGCTTCTCAACGCCCCAGGATCTGGCAGACTGCATCAGGATCCTTATCTTAGGAATGAGCTGCTATTCTTTTGGCCTAAGGCTGGAGGAGGCATCTCCAGGTCCCGTTAGAGTCCCAGAAACTAGGCTGCCTGTTCAAGGTCAAGTTGGAGTTTTTTCAGGGGTAGAATGTATGGGGGCTAGCCTTAGTTTACTTAGAGGGGCAGGTCCAGTGCCACCTAAGATATTGGGGGACATGTAAGGCCCTTGCTAGCTTCTCCAGAGTCAGGCTACACCTGGAACTCAGGGCTTCTGCAGATGTGTCTGGTCTTGAATAGATGTGCAGGAAGCCACCAGAGCATGCAGTGGGTGTGTCCTAGCCTAATGTGGACTCTGTTTGCCTGTAAATGTGTGTCTGTGTATAGATCCAACAGTTTTTTCGTGTAAGAAAGAGGAGACTACATTGGCATATATTCACATTTTGAGGGCTTGAAAGAACATGCTTGTGTCTATTTGTTTTGCCCAGGAAAGTGTGTACCAGTGTGTGTGTGTGTGTGTGTGTGTGTGTGTGTGTGTGTGTGAGAGAGAGAGAGAGAGAGAGAGAGAGAGAGAGAGAGAGAGGGAGGAGTGGGTAGAGACGTCCTGAGATTTGGCTCTGGGATCCCCAGAGAGCATGTTTATAAAAAAAAAAAAAAAAAAAACGGTCGGTCATCTGTAGACAAGCTTGGGGAGGGCTTTGTAGAAGGAGTGCTTCAGAGTCTGGAGGTAGGGAGCTGAGTGTCTAGGGTGGAGCTCTGGGTTCACTCCCCCCCTTATTCTTCTCTAGGTCTAACCGGTTGGGGCCAGAGCTTGCCTGAGGCTTCAGGGGAGGGAAGGAGGGAGAGGAGCTCAGTCCTAAGCTTCCTGATCCTGGCTCCAAACCTTGGGCTCCTGCTCTGACTCAGTGGCAGGAGGGGCCCCAGGGGGAGCAAGCTAGTGAGAGCAGCTATACTCGAACCACACCATCATACAAGGAGGAGGACACACAGTCTACAATGGTATATTTAGCTACACAAGGATCATTCTACAAAAACAAAACAAAAACCAAAAAAACAAAACAGCCATAGACAAAGACATACACATGAACAAGGCCAGGCTCTAGGCTAGAGCTGCCCAATGTCAATCAAAGGCACATATTGTCACTTAGAACACTTAGTGACATTATCATACACCACACACACACACACACACACCACCACCACCACCACCACCACCACCACCACCACCACCACTACCACCACACTGGCATACACAGCTATACTCTTGCTTTTCAGGATAGAAAGAGACCCAGAATTACAGTATCCACTCTTCGGCTTCTGGCTAGAGCACTTCACTTGACCCAGATAGGGCCTAAACCCAGCCTATGCAGGTGGCTTTTAAATAGCCTGTTTCTTCCAATAAAACATCTAACAACTCTGGGTGTTTCACACACGCGCACACACACACACACACGCCCACACTATCATGTAAATATGAAGGTAGATATCCTATATGTTCATGTGCGTGAACATTTTTTTAGCTACAAAGACTTATAGACATAAAATGCATATTTGAGTATATATGTATGTGTGTGTATGCAAATGCACAATTATGTATACACACAAGTACAACACAAGAGCTGTGTATACGTAAACAATACTCAAATGCTCTACACAAGTCTAGAATAAATACACAGGTTCACAAGGATGCCCAGAGACTGCCATATGAATAAACAGACAAACGATGTAAGTATTGCTTATGCCTGTACACATACACGCACGCACACACGCACATGCACACACACGCACACACAGTCCCACAGTTCCTCATTCCTATGGAAGCCCCATTGAGCTCCAGTTGGGAGGTAGCAGTGTGGTGGAGACTGCCTACTAAGCATTGTTTCTGTTCTCTTGTTCGACCTGTTTTACCCTTCACCAGCTCTGCTGTCTGCTGTAAGGATCAACGGGGATAGCCAGGAGGTCTTGTACCTGGCAGAAGGTGACGGCGTGAGGATAGGCTGCCCCTACGTCCTGGATCCTGAAGATTATGGTCCCAGTGGTCTAGACATTGAATGGATGCAAGTCAACTCAGAGCCCTCACACAGGGAGAATGTGGTAAGGGCTTGGCTCAGGGTCCCTGTACTCTGTGACGTCAACATGATGGGAAGCAAATATCCCGAGGGAGAAGGAAGGCAAAGGAGGAAACCAGGGCCTTGAACTTCCTCCAAGATCTCTCAGGGAATGAGGCAACAGGGATAAGAGCCATCCAACTGGGAGTCAGGCCAGCCAGTCTCTCTACCTCCTTCTACCCCATATCAAGGTGGGTGGAGATTGAATGTGTGCCCTGCCTTTAGAAGTTCCCAGTCTGACTTTACATTCCTCCAGAATATCTAATCCCCTCTGCACAGTCATTTGGTAAAAGGTCAGCACGCTCATTTTCAGCGGAGAAAACTGAGCCTTAGAGAAGGTCAACGAATTGCCCACACAACTCAGACAACCTTCCTCGGTTCCGATTGTCTCAACAGCTGTTTTCTTCTCTGCTTCACAGTTTCTTACTTACCAAGACAAGAGGATCAGTCATGGCAACCTCCCCCATCTGCAGCAGAGGGTCCGCTTTGCAGCCTCAGACCCCAGTCAGTACGACGCCTCCATCAACTTCGTAGACCTGCAGGTATCTGACACAGCAACCTACGAGTGCCGGGTGAAGAAGACCACCATGGCCACCAGGAAGGTCGTTGTCATCGTCCAAGGTATGATGAGGTTCTTCTGGGCTCCCCTTTTCCAGGCTTCAGAGCCAAGTGCAGCTTGGCCACGGTTAGCCTGGCTCCGGCTTTTGGCTGCACCTGGGCTTATAATTGCCTGCCTTGTTACAGCACGCCCTGCGGTGCCCATGTGTTGGACGGAAGGCCACATGTCAAGGGGCAACGATGTGGTGCTGAAGTGTTTTGCCAATGGAGGCTCTCAGCCCCTCTCCTACAAGTGGGCCAAGATCAGTGGACACAGTCACCCCTACCGAGCTGGGTCCTACCACTCACAGCACAGTTTCCACTCTGAGCTGTCTTACCAAGAGTCGTTCCACAGCTCCATCAACCAAGGTGAGGGATCAGCAGGGAGAGTGGAAAAAGTTAGGGGATTGAGACCTGGGGGCCTGCTGGGACTTCCAGTGGTACCAAGTCAGACCCGGCACCCCTGTGAGAGGCTGCTCATCTGGGCATGTCCAGGCAGCTGCTGTTGAGGGAAGGAGAGAAGGTGCAAATGAAATGTCAGTCAAAAGCAGCATGGGTAATTTGGAGAGAACACACGGTCCAAGGGAGAGCTGGCCTTGAGTCCTGGCTAGGATGCTGATCATAGTAAATCTCAGGCAAGTGGCTTAACATCTCCATGGCAGATGAAAAAGGAATACTTACTGGTGACTGCCATCACTGACATGAGAGGTGGGGATAAGGTATCTGAGGCTCCTAGCATTTAGAGAATCAGAATAATCACTGCAATCAAAGAATAAGAAAGCTAGAGGGTACCCCAAAGCTCCTCTGGTCTAACCTTGTCTCCATTTTTCAAACTAGTGCTGAGTCAGAATGTGTTAAGTTCCTAAGGTCACAGGGACTTAATGGTGACTCTGTCTTCTTTCTGAGAGAGGGGTCTTTCTTTCTTTCTTTCTTTCTTTCTTTCTTTCTTTCTTTCTCTCTCTCTCTCTCTCTCTCTCTCTCTCTCTTTCTTTCTCTCTCTCTCTCTCTCTCTCTCTCTTTCTTTCAAATTTATTTTCCTGTCTCAGCAAACGGAGTATGGGTCAGAGTGAAGTGGACTTGTGCATCCTTGTATACAGTCTCCTTGTTTTTTAGGGTGGCATTTTATCCTCCACCCCACAGGGACTGGGCAGGGTAGGAGTTCTCCGAGACCACTTTTCTCTGTCTCAGTAATCCTCTGATGGTCTTCTCATCTCAGGCCTGAGCAACGGAGACCTGTTGTTGAAGGATATCAACTCGGATGACAACGGGCTGTATCAGTGCACAGTGGCCAACCATGTGGGCTATAGCGTCTGTGTGGTAGAGGTGAAAGTCTCAGGTAGGTACAGCAGCCCTAAGAATCCCGTGGCTTGGGGGTGGGGGTGGGGGTCCGGGATTGGATTGCGGGTACCTAAACTCTATTTTGGAGTCTTAGCGGTTGCCTCTCTACCGCTGTGAGACAAGATCTTTGTTTAAAGCAGCTGGAAGTCACCTGCAGATTCACTTGATCTTCACTTTCTGTCCTCTGCAAAGTTTCCTCACTGGGCATCCCAGGGCTTGCTTGGGTTCTTTCCCACCGACGTCTGCCCTGGCATGTGCCAGGCTGTCAGAAGCCTGACTGCATCCACTTCTCTCCACAGACTCCCAACGTGTAGGCATGATCGTCGGCGCAGTGCTGGGCTCTCTGCTCGCGCTGGCCTGCCTGGCAATAGGCATCTGGGGGCTCATCTGCTGCTGCTGCGGAGGCTCTGGGGCCGGTGGTGCCCGCGGTGCCTTCGGCTACGGGGTCGGCGGCGGGGTCGGCGGAGGGGCCTGCGGCGGCGACTTGGCTAGTGAGATCAGGTAAAACCTGATGCATGATGCATGCTGCTGCACGGCGGGGGACCGGCGCCCTGTCCTCTTCACCCCTGTCTGCCATCGGCCGGCTGGGAACCCCATTCCAAACCTGCCCGCCATCGCCATGGAGTGCTGGGACTTCAGCATGTCGACCTGCCCACTCGCCGCATGGCTTTTCTGTCTTTCTTCTTCCCGCTCCAGTCTTCACCTCTGCTCCTTGCTTTTCCCTTTCCTTCCTGTCGTCTATGCATCCCCCCAATTCTGTCTGACCTAGACTGTAAGCTCCTGGAGGGCAGGGACCACGTGTTTTCCTCTTTCCCTTGTATTGCGCCGGCAAGAACCTCAACATGCCTATTTAAGAAGCGTTAACACCAGTAGTACTAATAACTTATATTAGAAGCAATCTAGAAATAAAAATAGAACAATAGCAGTGCTAATGATTGCAACGCCTTGGGGACAGAGGAAAAGAAGAGCGAGGGACAGGAGGGGAGGAGAGCTTGCCGCAGTTCAGGGTGAGGGTTAGTCAAGGAAAGGAGGGACACAGTTCCCGGATCACTAGGGCTCCTTTCTAGCCGAACACTAGTAAGGGATAGAGAGCAACATTGACTGGGGCTGCCAGTCGCGAGCTGGGACACTCAGGGTATGAAGGACAAACAGGGTATGAAGTATGGGGATGGTGGCATGGGACGCTGCAGGGTCGCTGGCCCAGGTATGTGAAGAAGGGAGAGTAAGTTGAGGGAGAGAGAGAGAGAGTTTGGTCGGTCATGGGGGCAGGCGGAGAGGGGCGCGGGAGATGAGAGGTTGCCAAGAGCCCCCAGCTCTGCCCAGGCCGTGCCAACGCCGCGCCGTGGAGGAGCCAGCTCACGCGCCCGCCTGTTGTTTTCCAGAGTGGACGCCGAGGCACCCGTGTGCAAGGCCAGCGGGCGCGGCAGCCGCGTCACCCACCTCCTGGGGTACCCGACGCAGAACGTCAGCCGCTCCCTGCGCCGCAAGTACGTGCCTCCGCCCTGCGGCGGCCCCGAGGACGTGGCCCTAGTGCCCCGCACCGTCCCCGCTGCCTGCGAAGCGGGTCCCTCCCCAGTCTACATCAAGGTCAAGAGCGCGGAGCTGGCCGACTGCGCCGACTGTGCCCAGGTCGAGCAGCGCTCGTGCAAGGATGGCCTTTTAGTGTGAGCGCGCAGCACCGGGCTGCGCCCCGGCTGGGAGGCGGTTGGGGGGGGGGGCCTCCGCCCGCAGCTGGGGACAGATTCAGGCCTGCAGACCTGGCTCTCATCGGCCACCTAGTGGGGGTAAGGGAGTTTCCCTCTGAGAAGCCAAGCTGGGCAGAGCCTCCTCCCCTGAAGTGGGAGGAAGTGGGGGCGACAGAAGACAGTTCAGAGCTTTCCCTGGGCTCCAGGGAGAGGAAGGGAAGGGAGAGCTGTCGGTATTCCAGAACCGCAGAGGTACAAGCCAGGTGTCCCCAGCCAAGGCAGAGGGCCCCCCAGCCCTGGGTAGGTGGATGTCAGGGCTGAATTGTTCTGTGTGTGAGATCTGAGCTCCGAGGCAAGTGTTAGCACAATAAAGAAGCTTAAAGACTGACACCGAGATGGCTGTCCCGCGTTCCTAGGAGGGCTGGGTGTGGAGTGGGGAGCCGTGACCGGGTCATCCGTACTTCTTTCAGAATCTTCTGCTTCTCCATCCTATAGTGAAAGCCATGGCTGAAAGGGGCATCTAGACCTAACCCTTCACAGTATGAATGGGGAAACTGAGGTCCTTCAGGATGGACTTTAAAATTCCAAACCCATCTTTCCCTTTTTAATCTAGAAGAGGAAACAGATGGACGTGGGCAGGTGTTAGTGGTGACCTGCCCATGTACCCTTGGCTGTCTCAGCATTCTCACCTTTCCATCATCTACATAATCTGAACTTCTTTATTTCTCCCAGATATATGTCTCCCTTTCCAGCAGCCGGGAAGGGATCTAAATTCATTCAGACACTGGAGTAGGAAGACCCAAGAATATCTAGTTCAGCCCTCTTTGATGGAAAGATTAAGGTTTAGATACCTGCTAAGTGCCAGGTGCTTTCGAATAGTTCATTTTACTTATCTCGTTAGCTCTGTGAGGCTGTGCACCATTAACATTATACACAGAAGAAACTGAGTTTCAGGGGGGTAATTATATCTCAACAGAGGCAGAAAAAAAGGCAATAATTTAAGATTTTGTTGACTCCAGGACATCAGGCTGCTCGCTGATAGCTGAATTCCTTCTGTAACATTCCCAATGAGGGCTGTCCCAACCTCTTCTGGACACAGTACTTTTAGTGTCAGCTCACTGCTCCCCAAAGCATGAGTCTTTGGTTGTCAAGGTGAGTTGGACAGGAGTCAGGTCCGGGTGGCAGAAGCGTAGGGTCAGAGAGCCAGGTTAGAGAAGACAGCTAGTGCAGGAGAAAGACTGAGTAGGCTAGAGAGGAGAAGGCAGTTGGTGCAGGGAAGAGTTCAGGCAGACTGAAAACAGGAGACCGTTGAGCCAGGAGAAGCTGAGCTGAGTCAGAGAAGATAGTATTAGAAGACAGAAGAACACACAAAGAACACACAAAAGAGAGAAAGAAAATACAAAGAAAGGCTACGGAGATTTCATAGAGTATTTTCTTCTGTTGACCGTGCACAGCTTTTATTCCTTGCTTCAAGATCTACTGGTGGGAAGCCCAGAGCTTCCTATTTCAACTCAGTGGCCTCTGGCGGACCACGTGGTTGTATTTCACAAAGGACACCTGTCTGGTTAGTGGGCTAAGGGATATTTAGAAGGTCATATTACTTCAAGGTCACTTAGTTCTGCCTGCCTTTCCCCAGCCACCTGCTTATTGAAGACCTCAACTCTTCTTTTGTTTCTCTTCTACTCAAAAGAAACTGCTCTCCCTAATTGTCCTTCTCCTGTCCCAGGGCAACATACAGTAGGTGTACCTATGGCTCAGAGTATCCTGCCTGGTAGAAAATAACCTGGAAACCTCCAAGATGGCATGAGGGCTCACCAAGGGGTGGTTGGGAGTGTTGTCTATTCTGCCCTGTCAGTGCTTAGCAAGATAGATGAGAGGGAATGAATGTGGGGGCAAAGGGAATTAAAGACCACTTACCTAAAAGTTGGGGTCTGGGTACTGACTGTGTAGGATACAGAAGGAAGAGAGTTAAGTAGGGAAAAGTAGAGAACCTGCCAATCACCTAGCTATGTTTATGAGTGCATTTCAGATGAGTTATTCATAGTTAGAGTTAGCTCTTCAGCAGGGCCCCATGCCTGGCACACTTTTGCCCTAAGGCAGGTGACTGATAAAAGCTGACATGAGGAAAAGATGTTTATATTCTGAGAAACTGCCAGCCCAGCCTCCTACAAGGTGGTAAGGGGCTGAGGCAGCCATGTGGCTTACAGGTTGAGGTGAGTGACATCTTTTTCCCCATTATGGGAGTAGGGGAGCCATGCCGATGGAGACTTAACTTTCACTTGAGCTATGGACATTGTGAGGCTTTGGCAAGTAAAACCCGTTAAGAAGTAGCAAGAGAGGTTTCAGTGAGACTCTGGCAACAACTTCTGTTAGGGTGGAGCTGGGAAGTGAGGAAGTTTCTAAGTTGTATAGAAAAGAAGCTTACTTTTAAAGAAAATTGATTTTCTTTCAAGAACACCTGGATCTTTTCCCCTCATTTCTTCTGTGTGTAACCTGTTTGGGCAGAGATATGGGGAAAGGGCACATATGATATACATCGAGCATGGCTTTGGGAGTGGGCCAGTCTAGGCTTGGGGTCATGGAAGCTTTGATTTGTAGTATTTGTCTTCTGTGACATACATATTCCCACAGTTCAATACCCAAGCTGCTGACATGATGTTATTGGCCTGGGGTTGGGAGAGATGTTTGAGATGTTACACCATCGCACCCACACTTCAGATGCAGTAGGAAAAAAAAATAAAGAAATAAAAAAAAGATAGGTAGCAAAATAACCCAAAAGTGGTGGGGGTTGGGTACCTAGCATCCCTATTTTGTTACAACTCATTTAATTTACATTTCTAGGATTCACTTTCAATGGATGGCCCTGTTGGATAGCTGGCTCACAAAATTTATGTTAGTCAGCTTTGATTCACGATGACAAAGTTCCTGAGATAATGAGTTTTGAAAGAGGAAAAGCTGATTTTTTGACTCACAGTTTTGAAGATTTCAGGTCATGACTGCTTGGCTTCCTTGCATTTAGGCCTTTGATGAGACAGCACACGCGTGTGAAAGCACAGTAGAGGAAAATGCTCAGTCCTTAGAGTTGGAAAGCAAAGAGGAAAAGCAAGAGGAGAAGCTGGGCATGCCCCAGTGTCTTAACGTCCTTCCACTGGTCATACCTTCTAAAGGTTCCACCATCCCCAAATAGCAGAAACTTAAATCAAGCCAGCAACACTCAAGGCCTTGGTGGTCCCTAGTCCAAACAGCAATACTAGGCAAATGACGAGCTAGGCACAGATGCCCCCTCTGGGAGGAAATCTTACAGCACTTCTGATTTATCACTGTCTGTCTGTCTAGAGATACAAATAGCACAAAGTCACCTATTTCCATTCTTCTTTCTGGTTCTGTCTTTTGCACCATTTCCCAAGCTTGCCAGGACTGAATTCTAGTTCTCTGGGTCACCAAAGAATTATGTGGATAACCAGCATCTCCTTGGCAACACACACCACTCTCGTGATAGCCATTAGAAACTCAATTTGGCATCCACAAGATTTTCATGAATTTTGCCTTGCAGTGCATCTGATGGTGAGGCATCTATGCAGAGCTTCTGAGTCTTCACTACCCACCCCCTCTGATATCCTTCCCCAGCTCTTAGAGGGGCATAAAGAGTCAATTCTCAAGCTGGTGGTAGGTGGAATCCCATGAATCACCAGTGTATTCGTCCAAGAGTAAACATGACCATGCAGGCAGGGCAGACCATTGCATTTTCATTTTTTTGTTCAAGTTTAGGTCCAGACCCCACTCTCTCTGTGTGTATGTATGTATGTATGTACGTATGTAGTATGTACGTATGTACGTATGTACATATGTATGTATGTATGCATTGGGGAGTTTCAGAGGTATAAACTACCTGTGGGATTAGGTTTGACTTGTCTGGAGGCAGATGAATGCCTGGTGAAGACTTTAGATTTGTTTCCTAAGCTTCCTGGAGCCTTCCTCCTGGCTTGGTCCCTGATTTAGCTTGGGAAATCCTGCTCTCTTTCTGGTCTCCCATTTGAAATAATAATGTCATAAATAGCTGAATTTTTTCCGATAAAGGCTGAGTGTGCTGGTGGTGGGTCCTGTGTGGGCTTGAAAGTGGGGAGTGGGAGGAAAAGAACAGAAACAGAACAGCTGTAATAAAGGTTTGTGAGTATTTCATGTTGGCATATGCAAAGGAGCCTCTGTGGTTAAAGCCAGATAGAACTAGATCCGAAGCTACTGAGTTGGCTCCCAAATTGTTAGGTTCTTCCTTTGTGAAATGAACAGGGAGAAGGCTACCTGATGTAATGTGTGTGCCACACACTGCTGTGTAGTAGGGACTCAGCAAGTGGTTGACTCCTTCATACCTAATGTGTAATCTTCCATAGAAGGGCACGCCTGGAAGCCTGGAAGCCTGGATCTATCCCTTCAGGGATCGGGATGGAGGCTGAGGTGAAGGGAAAGCTGCATTAAGGGGGATGCTTTGAGATTGAATTTAGAGACAGTTCACTCTCTGGAGAGAAGGGACAAGGAATTCTGTAAATTAGCAAAGTAGAAGGACCAGGCCTAGTCTGTGAGGCAGGCATTAATATTGACAGCAAGCCTCATTACTAACAGTGATACTAATAATTACAGGAAGCACCTGAAACACAAGCTCAGCAGGGGCCTGGACCAACTTCTAGAATCCTCTGGTGTTTCTTGGGACCAGGGCGTGTCTTCCTGGCATTTAGCACAGCAGCTGCCCTCTGGGGTGCCCACTGTAGCTCTGAGCATGGCAGCTTCTCTCAGGTGGCCCATTCCTCCTGAGAGTTCTTCACACCCACAGGGTGGACGCAGACCAGCAGTAGCTCCTGCTGTTTTTTTTTTTAATTTCTTCTAGAAAATCAACTCAGTTCAACAACTGGGCTTCTCTGGACACTCAGCCACACACTCTGCTCTCTCTCTGCCCAGTCTCTTCAGTGTTCTCTGGGTTGTCTCTGCCTTCTTCCTACCAGGATGCCTGCTGTCTTAGACCCTAAAGTACAAAAAGGTTCCGGCACCTCCTCTAGCCCCAGCCAACTTGCCCATGCCCTTGGCCAAGGCATTTTCCTTGCTTGTAAAGCTCCCAGGCCTCCTCCTCTGTTGGCCCCTTTCTTAGATGGCCATCACAGAAAGCAGATTGGACTAGCCCCGCCCCTTCATCCCAGCCTCTCTCCTGCTGCTAGACCAGTAGAAGATTTACTCAATTATCTTTTTCTGTTTGGGGAGTGTCCTTTTATGCTGCAGCTCCACCAACCTAGGCTTCCCCTGAGGGTGGTGGCCTGGTCTTGTCTTTCTCAACATTAACTCCCTTGAGAGCTCAGCTAATGGGTGAAAATTAGTGATGGATAGTTTGTGGGAGCACTCCTCTCCAGATTTGATAATGACAGTAGTCAAGAGTGCTTCAGAGAGGCGGGGTAGGCAAGGTTCTTGTGGAGCTAACCCTCCCTGAGAGAAGGGAACAAACAGACTAGCGCATTAGTGGGTAATGTCGCCAGTGCCCCAGGGTTCCAAGGCAAGGGCCCAGGGCTGTGTCTACCGGCTAGGTCACAGTGCCCTTGAACCAACAGCTCTATGCATCCATGACTGTCAAAGCTCATTCTTATGTGGCATAATGGCTTCTCACTTACAGCTTGTGAAAGACTCGAGGAAACGTCATGTCTGTGATAACTACTATAAAAAATTGAGCAGCTGATCCTTGTCCAGAGCCTAACCTGCTACTATAACATTGGTCCTGTGGCGAAATCTGATTCCTTCTTTTCAGCAAACATGAAGTCTTTCCAGGAATGGAGCATACAATCTGAAAGGGGAGATAAAGATGTCAGTAGTTTTTCCGTTGGTATCTGTCACCCCAGTCACCTAAGAGCTACATACCAACAACACACAGGTTTATGTACCTGGGTTAGACTTCTCTCCTCAATTCCACACTTGCTCTCTGCTTCTTTACTGCTCAGTTCGTTCGGTGTTAGCATGCCCCATAGATGGCCTGTGGTCATCCCTAAATCTATCCTGCTACCTGTCTTTTCAGCAGATGACAACTCTGTCTGTTAATTTCTTTCTTTTCTTCTCTGTTGCCACCATCTACTTCCGCCAGGGCCAGGAAATCTTGGTTTTGTTTTAAGAGTGAGTCTTGAAGTAACTAACTCTTTCCTATTGCTGGTCCCTGAGTACTGTCATATCTTACCTGGCTTACATTTTCCGTGGGACTCTGGGTGACCACCCAGCTTCCTTCCTGTTGACCGCAGCTTGGTATTTACAGAGGAGCCAGACTGATAGCTGCTCATTCTTCTACTCAAACTTCCAAAACGGCTGTCCAGAGGCAAAGATCTTAGCTGGTTCCAGACCTTTGCTCTATTGTCTCTGACTTGACCAACTCCTGCCCCACTCCCTGGCTCTGCACACCAGTCACCTCGAATCACCGTAGATTTTCATCCTGGCTAATCCCTTGGCTTTTCCAGATTGCCCAGTGCAAGTTCTCATCTTCTTCAAATTCTCTCTCAACAGTGTCCTTTTCAGTGAGGCCCATCTTGGGCACCTTGGTAAAGGCTGTGTCTTCTGCCTGTGCTTATCATCCCTGATGTCCACCCTGTCTTTAATTTGCAGACCGCGGGCAGTCTTTGGGGCACGCTGTCACACATAGTGTTTCAATCACTGGTGATTGTTGCTAATTAATTCACCCCCTGTTGTACCTCTACCAGCTCTACAGGGAGGAAGCTCTACAGGGATTCTTACCTGCTTTATTCACTAAGGTACTTAAACTCCAAAACCAGCCAGGGATGGGCTTAGCCAGTCAAGGTGCTTGCTGCACAAGCCTGGTGAGCTGAGTTCAACCCCCGGAACCCATGTAAAGATGGAAGGAGAGAGCCAACTCCATAAAGTTATCCTCTAACCTCTATACATGTGCCGCCATGGCACATGCACAGCCCCATCATGCACACACACACATGTACACACAATAATAAATAAATAAATGCCAGGCATATAGAGAACGCTCAACAAGTATTGTTTCTAGGAAAGGAAAGAGACAAGGGTTCAGATTGCTTGCATCGAGAGGAGTTGACCCCAGTCTTCTCCAGAATACAGAGCTTCCTGAGGACACTTGGGAGGTTTTCTGAGCCCAGACTACAGACTATGTTGTCTGAAAGGGGAGATGGAATGGTAGAATCTCCTAACCCGAGATTCTTGGCTCCTCTGTTGGAGACAGACTATGTGGCAATGGCCATGTCCTGTCCATCTGCCCCTAGATTCCCACATTAACGTCTTAGTGAACAAGTATGCTTTGGGCCAAGTGCTTAGTGTGTGTGACAGGATTGGGATATGAGATTTGATGCTTCCAGGAGCAGCCGGCCTCCTGAGGGAGACTATTAAGCTCATTTGGAAAAATTATTGAATGATGCCTATAGCTGTTGATTCAGCTTCATGTGAGCGGGGACAGTTGATGCTGTGAGATCACTTGAGGAAAGGCTTCTGCAAGTAGGAGTGCCCGGGGCTGAATCACTTGCTTGGAAGGCAAGATGGATCTGATTTCATGCTGGGTTGGGAGTTAGGGAGGAGTGCCTGGATTAAGAGATAGAGTATGTGAGTGTGTCAGGATTTTCAGACAGATGAGTCTTGCTTGGAATGGAGGGTGTGCGTGGGGCTGCTGATGGTTAGCATCGTATTAAGGCCCTTAGGTCTAGGGCTCAGGAGGGTTTGTCTGTGTCAGCTGCTATGCACCCCAGTAGGGGATCCATCCTCCAAGTTGGACTTCATTCCGTTTACTACAAATTGTCCACTGAAGCCGCATCCCTCTAGGGTTGAGGGATTCTGTCTTCCTCTGCATTTTCTCTAGATTTTCCCAATGCAGACAGTATAAGAAGATCTTTAGTGTTTAGAACTCAGCTGACTCAGGTTCCAGGAATGAGACCTAGCTCTGACAACAGTACTTAGGCTGTGCTGGTACTCTGAGGTAAGGGGACAACTTGGTAATGGGATGTTTCTGTGTCCCTCCAACAGGAAGTGATGTGGTGAGGAGGTAAGATGTCCACTGGGACAGTAATGGATGAGTGGCTACAGGGGCAAGGACTAGGACACAATAGACCATAGTATCTTCCTCTGTCCCAAGGTCTAGACTTGGGATATTTTTGAATATTTGCTACCCCTTCCCTAGAGAGCCTGTTAGCCCTTGGAAGTGTCCAGGACAGCTCCAGCTCAGTATGACTGAGCATTTAGTGACCTGCCTAGTTTAACCTTGCTGTATGTGGCCAGCTGTCAGCGATCAGCAAGCAGGCATCAGGCAGTAGTCAGCAGTGAGCTCCCAACTGTCCTGCAAGGGCATTTTGAACCCTCTGTTCCAAGTTTCCTGACCGGAGGCAGCAATTCCTGACATCCTTCCATGAAAGGATGCTTAGTGCCTTTGTCCTGGCTTGTGTGACACCTTTGAGGACCAACCATAGCATGTAATGAAACAGGAGCTTTGCAGTAAGCGCAGCACCCCTTCTGTGTCTGACTTTGTGTGACTATGTCCCTGCCATTGCCTGGAGTGGCTTCTCTCAGGAACTCCGACCAAATGCTGGAGGAGTCTCTGTGGGTAGCTTGGAGTCCCAAGAGACTGAGGTTCCTCGTGGTTCCCGAGGCAGCTCCGGTACTGCGTATCATTAAAACTCCAGGTCCTGAATGTTCTTGGTCGTTCTGAAAATGCAAAGGCAAAATCTGGGCCCGGAGAACGGACCCTGTGGGTCTGGATGAGCCTAAAACCTCTTTGGGAGATGTTCTTGTTATCTTATAAACCTCAGTTCTCAAGTTTGCATCCAAGGAACCTGGCAGATCTGCAGTGTAAAAGAGTGCTCAATTAGAGGCACATCCCCATCATCCTAGCTGGGTGTGGAATTAGAGCAGAGAAGGGGTTTTTCTTCTTTAGGCTGACTTATGTTTAAATTATTAGGTCAAATTCTATGAAATCATCTGTATTTCTTGTATCTATGGTAATCTTCATATGATCCAATCCAATATATTTTTCATCCTCATATTTTTTTTTTGTTAGATCCTGTCCCCTGATAGTTAAGGATGCGTGGATTCTTGACTTTATCTTACAATGTGCTCTGCTCTGAGTATTACCAGTTTTGGTGAGTGACACCTCCATCTGCCTATCATGCCTGCTCAGGGCAGATACCCCTGTAGTATCCTTGGCCTCCCTTCAACCGAGAACACAATGCCCTGTCTATTCTAGGTCCTGGATGGTTATTGGACACCCTTGGTTTTCCCACCACCGCTTTGACTCCATTTTAGGCTGACGTTACTTTTCAGGATTGCTGCAAACACTTCGCCTTTAGGCCTTAATTCTCTCCCTTCTCTCTGTTCTTTACACAGGTCTCTTTAAAATTCGAGTAAGATCATGTCATTTCCTTCCTTAAAGCCTTCATCACTACCCTCCTTCTATGTTTACAATTAAGGCTGAAATCGGTCTGTGTCTTAGCAGACCCTGCCTGACCTGGCTCCAGGAACTGGCGCCTTCGAAGACCACTCTTGCTCATTACCCTCTGGTCACAGGGATCTTCCTTTAGAATCTAAAGTTTACACATTCACGTATATCAAAATCTTTCCAGGAAGCTTTTCATACTCTGTTTTATTAATCCTTTTACTTTCTTTACTTTCTGCTGGTCGTGGCTTAAACATCCCTTCTTCAGAGAGACACATTGCCTTCCTGCCAGCTATATTTTGCTCCCTCGATTTTTCCTTACTCTCTGCTCTCAGTCCCCCCCCCCCCCGCCTTAGGAAGCTTAGTACCTCTTTAATTATCCATTTGTGCTTATTCATGTTTGTCTCTGCCTTGCTGACTGCTTCCTGAGTGCAGCGAGGGGGCAGAGGCAGGTTTGTCTCCTTGGCAGCTGCCTTCTCAGCGTTTCTTGCTTGTAGGCACTCCTTAAAGGCCTGCTGAGAGAACGAATACTGAAGATTTTAGACAGCACAGTTGGCTGGAGCCAATGTGCCAGCTTCAAATTCATACCCTTCTGTTGTGTGTCTTTGGTGGAGCTAGACAAAGCTGCAGGTTTGCCTTTAGTTATGGAGAGTGACTAAGAATTATGGCAGGAAGAAAGGCCAAGGGAGGATTCCTTATATTTAAGCCTACTTGTAACATTTGTAACTATAAATCCTCATAGAAGGGGGAGCAGAGAGATCGTGAGAGCCAGAAATAGTGCGTGTCTGCAGCGAATAGTGGACAAGACAGCACTATCGCACATGAATGAGCTCACGGTGGCTGTTTCTGCATGCACAGACCAAGGGAGGGCTCGTGTAGTCCTGTTTCTGGCTGAGAAGCTATTGACAGTTGATGGCTGGGAAGTATAATCAATTTCCTGCAGGGATGTGGCCTCTGAGAGAGTTCTTATGCTCCAATAGATGGTCCTACACCCCCACACACAGAGCAGCACTGAGCGGACTCAGTGGGTTTTAAACAAGAGCAGCCCATGAAATTGGGAGGAGATTGGCAGGAATGATGTGGGAGGGTTTGAAGCGAAGAGAGTGCGGGTGTTACATGTTACATGCATGTGCAAAATTCTTAATAACAAATTTTGTTACTTGAAACTGTTATGTGTTTTCTTTCAAAATGACCTGGGAGGCCACATATGGACTGAGCAATTTTGGGGTTTCATATTAAAGCATGGTAGTAAAGAAAAAAAAAACCTTGTTTCTTGTCCCAGGCTGGGGGCTGTAGCCTTTGTCTTCTTACCTGTAACTACATCTATTGGGGAGAATCTTGCACACACATAGGTGGAACTATGTTCTCTGCCACTTCCAAGCCAACTTCAGACTTAGGGGCACATATATGGATGGCTCTACCACTATTTACCTAGAAAAGAAGTCTCAGAATTTGTCTTTGGGCAGGGACTTCCTGGATCTTGGATTCAAAGAGTATGAAGCTCCAGAGGGAGAATAAACTCCCCATAGTGTCCCTTTGTCCCTTTACTGATGGAGGTGAGCCAAGGAAGGCCATCAATAGCATAGGCCAGAGCGGTAGCCATCTTGAAGAAGTGAGAGTGACATTATTTCTGAGCATGCCTAGGGGTAGCTGATTGGGAATGAGTTGACAGGCATTTCAGTCCACTGTCCTTTTAGGAAACGGTCTCCAGGGAAGGAAAGTCTGAGTTAGCTGCTACCTGGACTTGGCTGAAGCTCTGGATGTTAACCCTGGTTTTTGGTATAGAATTCTCTGGCAGAAATGTGCACTGATGATGCCTTTCTCTGTCTTCTCTAGACTGGCCAGGTAATAATTTGTGAGCCTCAGTCTCTCCCTTGTACCTCTTATCTTTGCCCCTGTAGTATCTAGGTCTGTGGCCAATCCACCTCCCTTCTTATCTTCTCATGCTGAAGTGTTGCTGCATGTGGGATGTGTTCTCAAGGCTCAGGAAGAAGCCAAGGCTATGGTGTGTGTGTAATGTTGCATACATTTGTGTGTGTGCATTCGTATGTGTGTTATGTGTGTTTCATGTGTGTTGTATGTATATTATATGTGTTGCATGTGTGTTTTGTGTGTTTGTATATGTGTATGTGATGTGTGTGCTTGTGTGTGTGATGTGTTTATGTTGTATGTGTGATATGTGCGTGTGTGTTGTGTGTGTCATGTGTCTATGTGTTGGAAGATGGGACTGCTAGGAATTTTCTGGGTACTAGGCTGTAAGGTTACTGCTGTTAGTAAGAGGCAAGAGGTGCCCACGGTATTTCTGAGCAGGGAGGGAGAGGGCCAGATGATCAGTGGATCATGGGTAGGAGGACTGGGGGATTGGTGTGTTCCTGGGTCTGACAGGCAGGACGGTGGTAAATACCTAGTGCCCTGAGCTCCTGCAGTCATGAAGGCTGGCAGTATGGTGAGTAGACCAGCCAGTGGAGGCAGCAAGTAGTAGGTGGGTGCAGTCCACCTTACTTTCTCTTCAGTTAGGCAGAATTTCATTGTCTTTACCTGACCATGGCGATCACTGAGTAGCCCCAACAAGGGAATACAACAGCTATGTGGTGGGCTTGAAGACAAGACAGAGTATGACAGACAGCATCCCAGTCCAAGAATCCCAGGTCACATGATTGTCCTCTCCCCCAGGGAGTGTGGCTTTGGCCCCAGCACCACTCTCCCTTTTCTGCCCCACTTGGAGGGGAAGCCAGAAGTCATCCATCAGCCTGTGATGTCTCCACAGTACACAGCTAAACAGAACTCTCGCTTTGGGAACACCTGCCCAGTAATCACCATGCCATCTAGTCTTTCATGCCTGCTAGCTATTCCCAGGCAAAACCTCTGCCCTACTGCTCCTTCTCCACCTGAGGACAGGACTGGCCCTCACTGGGGACAGAGGTGTCACACAGATCAGAAGCTTTGAACTCACTGTGGGGCTGTATGGCTGCTGTTGACAAGATCAGAAGCCCTTTGAGGGTAGGGCTGTGACATGTTTTAGTAACTGATGGGACTGCTGTGCTGCTGTGCAGATGTTCAGGAAAGCTTTCTGAATGAGCAGATGGATGCCTTTCCTGCTATACAGATTCCTGTTCAAGCTTAAAAAAAAAAAAAAAACAAACCCTTATTTGTTAAGTCAACTATTACTTCTGACAAGATGTCACAAACCACTCTTCCCCTGTCCCAGAAGGAAAGACCTTGGCATCGGCTAAGTTTATGTAACACCACTGATTTTGAATTTTTAGTGAGCAACCGAGAAAGAGAATATATAGCATATTCCATGGAGACTCCAAGTGTAGTCAACATTTTTTTTTGGGAGGGGGGAATCTCTGAGCAACCCACAACTTTAAGATAAATTCTGTGTTTGCTTTAGTTAAGGCCTAAGAGGTTCGTTTTTTGTGTTTTTTGCTGTGATTGCTTTTGCTTTTGCATAGACCCAAAGAAGCTTGACTAATGCCAGCGTTTCTCTTTTATTCTTAGACGTTCTAAGAAACATGACAGTTTCAGCGACCGTGTATTATTCACTTGTTTGTATGATTGCTGAATTGTGTTTCTTAGTAATGGTGTAACTACTTCCATCACTTTCCCCTCCATGGTACAGATATTTCCCCCAAGCAATGTGCTGAGAGAAATGGCAGAGGAAGGGAAGCTCCATAAATCTTCCTCCACAAAGCATGGCTGCTTTCTGACTCCTTAGATGAACCCCTCCACTGGCCCCTCCCTCCCTTCCACTGGCCCCTCCCATCTCACTGCTTATTCATCCATTCTTGCTTTAATTTGTAATGAATTCTCACTGTTGGAAAAATGCTATAGATTGTTCGGGGAGAGAATAGCAAATAGTTTTCATCCAGAAAACTGAATGGAGTGATTGGTAGGGGTAATGTCAACATTGCATTTAGACTAGTGTGAAAAGTGTGTTAGCGTCTAACATGGCTCTGGAAGTGTGTGTGTATGTGTTTATGTGTATATATATATATATATATATATATGTATATGTATATGTATATATATGTATATATATTATACATATATAGTATATATATAGTATTTATGTGTATATATATGTATGTGTATATATATACACACACTATATATGTATATATATGTGTATATATCTATGTATATATATAAAACCACACACATACACACACTATATAGTGTATATATATATATATGTATGTGTATATATACACGCACAATATATATATATATGTATATATATATGTGTATATATATATATATATCCACACACATACACATATCTAATGCATTTGTCACTCCTGGGAGCAGCAGCTTCCTAATATGATCAATCTTTACTCTTGCTTGGTCTTGCTCTGAGACAGTTTCTCCTTACATCTGCTGAGACAGCTCGTTCCATAACTGTTTCGTCATCAGTTACAAAGTTCTTTCCTGGTGAT
Source organism: Rhabdomys pumilio (assembly GCA_030674055.1). NCBI lineage: Eukaryota > Metazoa > Chordata > Mammalia > Rodentia > Muridae > Rhabdomys > Rhabdomys pumilio. Next base: position 59,996,062 of record JANHMN010000015.1, read on the forward strand.
ATAGTGCAGTGTGAGGAGCTGGATTGATTTAGAAAATCCAGAACTAATACGGACTTCACATTGACTAATTATGACTCTTTGGCTTCAGCTTTCTACCTAACAAGTTAAACAGAAGAACCACAAAGGTACCTCCCAGCTATGGTGTCGTGTTACTCACTCAGGTCAATATCTGTGTCTTGCTAACATGCTCCATTAGCCCTGGTTACACACTCTGGGCTTCTGTTAAAGTCCTGCAAATATTTGTATAGCTGTGTCCATCTGAATTTGTTTTCTTTCAGATGAAACACCAGCAGTTTTCTTTAGTCATTTCTCATGCTGTAAGGGCTTCCAGGATTCTCACCATTCTGGCCATTCTCTTCTGGGTGCACAAAGTTTATAGCATCTCCCTTAGAGAGTAGCTTCTAGAATGGGAGATAGGCATGCAGCAGAATACCCCCACTATACACTCATATGCTCAGCATGCCACTCCTGGCAATGGCCTGTCTCCTACACATAGCCCAAAGGAAAGACAGACACTGGAACTTTCACAGACCTGGGGAGGCTGTATTCTGGAATTTTGCAGGCTCTTCTATCAGGCTGCATGTGAGATGGAAACAGGCAGCCAGTGGGTAAAGATTGGAAAGGGATGGTTGTTTCCCTAAGAGATCAGTAAGGAACCAAGAGCTAAGAGCAGGCATGATGTTATAAATATGGAAGAAAGGCTTGCTGGAGATGTCACTGATAATTGCCCCAGCCTCCCCTCCCTCCTGAGAAGCACTGAGTATTCATATCCATAAAGAAAATGAAGTTCTCTCCAAATAGATTCCTGTTCTATGCTTTCCCCCAATCTCACTCTGTAAGACCCTACAGCTCAGGTTGGCTTGGTACTTTCCAGGTAACCTAGGCTGGCCTAAAGTCTCAGCAGTTCCCCTGCTTCAGCCTCTCTAGTGCTAAGATCAGAGGTATAAGCTGCCATGCTTAGCTGTAGTCTAATCTTCTGTCACGTGACTTCTTGGTCCTAGCCGATCTTGCATTCATTCTTTCTAGAAAGGAAAATGCTATTACTGAAGACGAAGAACTTGAGAGTGAGGAAAAGAGCGGCCTGAAAAGGCTTCTGGTCCGCTTATGTGCATACTGAAAAATCCCCCCAAAGAGACTGACACCTTGACTCACGGGGGCCCCCCACTTCCACCCAAACTCCAAGGGCTCTGAAAGCTCTGCTCTGTGCTAATGGAGCACTCTATGCCAGTAATGAGTCCTCCCCAACAAATGAGTCCTCCCCAACAAACGAGTTCTCCCAACACATCAGTCCCTAGTGCTTTACTCACTCTTTCTTCTCCATCCCTCCCTCCATCCCTTTCCTCCTTCCTTTTTTTCTTTTCTTTCTTGCTTCTGTTGTTGTTGTTGTCGTTGTTGTTTTTGTTGTTGTTGTTCCAGAGATTGAACCCAGAGCCAGGAAAGACTCTACCACCGAGCTATTTCCCCCAGCACATTTTGTTTTGAGACAGGGTTCTGACTAAGCCAGTCAGGCTAGCCTTGAACTTCTGTAGTCCAGGCAGGCCTTGAATTATCATCCTTCCACCTCAGCATCCCAAGTAGCTGGCTTTCTAAACTTGTACCACAAAGCTAGCCTGCCTGACCTTTTAAACAGAACCTGTCAGCATGTAGCACGAACTTATCAGCTTATTTAGATGCCATTGAACATGAACTCTATGTAGGCAAAGGCTTTGGTTCATCCGAAACTGATTCTTCAGTGTCTCAAGGTGTTCCCAGCATGTGCTGCACCCTCAGTTCATACTTGGGATGGTGTAACTTTTAAAACATCTTTCCCAATACCTTTTAGAATAAGATTGGTCTTCCAGATGTACTTTGTGTTTTCCAGAGGAAGGATAGTAAGTCTACTAGTTGACAAGTGAGTCACTGGGATGTTTGTTTGAGTAGCATGGGGCCTGTTGCAAGAGGCCCTGGTACAACCCACTGCAAAACCACTGTCTATCAGAGTCACCTCATGAAGAGGAGAACTGTGCTCTGATATGAGGCGAGGCTGTGGGGATAGAGGGAGGGAAAGTAGGTGACAGCGAGTGTTTTATCACCCCAGAATCACCATGGCCCATCACTAGATTCTTTTCATACTGTTTCTAGGAACAGGCTGGTTTTCCATGATTTGGTGAGAAAATGCCTATAGGTGGCGGGGAGGGTGGACTGGGCATGTGCACACTACAAGAGGATGTTGGAAAGGGGATAGAAAAAAAGTGAGTGCAGGAGAGAGTGAGGATTATATAAAGCCAGGGACCCCTGAGAAAAGCCAGCAAGGGGAATCCTGGGTAAGCAGAGAGGAGGTGTGTAATGTGAACACACAAGCCAGTGGATTCCATTTGTCCCAGGTGCAGTGACTGTTTGTCTTGGCATTGAGGAGAAGAGGAAAAGTACCAGGGCAGGATTGACTTCCTGGGTGGAGAGACTAAGCCACCTAGGAAACATATTGAAAACTACCTCTGCTTCTTCAGTGCCTCCTTTCTCTCCATTATAAAGGTCTGTGCAGGGCCTCAGGATAAAACCCATTATATTTGGATGGGAATAAGCATGAACCTTAGTAGCTACTGCTCCCTGAGGATAAACTTAACTCATTAAGTGTTTTGTTTTTGCCATGTAACAATAAACAGCCTAGACATCTTTCAGGATAGAATCATTCAGCGGCAGGACAAATCTTCCAAAATGGCCATAACTATATCTTCTATGGCATATGTCAAAGCCACCTTTGATGATCCTGCAATTGAGTGGTATGGACTTTGTCTCTCCCCTTGAACTTAGGTGGATCATCTACGCTTACTCCTGAAAATAAATACGGCAGAGTCTAAAATGTCTCTGTACTCTTTCCCTCCACAGTTTTCCTCCTGTAGCTTTTTCAAAAAGGTTTACTTATTTATTTTATGTATATGAGCCCACCATAGCTCTCTTCAGGCACACCAGAAGAGGGCATCGGATCTCATTACAGGTGGTTGTGAGCCACCATGTGGTTGCTGGGAATTGAACTTGGGACTTCTGGAAGAGAAGTCAGTGTTTTTAACCACTGAGCCATCTCTCCAGCCCCCTGTGTAGCTTTTTATGGCTCTTCATTCTCCCAGTTTCAGGAAGACAGATTTATCCTGAACTTAGCTGTTTCTCTTGAAGTTGTAGAAGAATTTCCTGCTGGTTGGGTCAAATTATCTGTAATTTTTTTTTCTGGCAACCATGTAGAATACATGGAGACAGTCTGAAATACCACCCCAAGATATGCAGGAGACATGAGAATTAATGGCAACAAAGATGCCTATTAATATGGTGTTACCAGAAAAATGGCTTCTATCCCAGCATGGCACATTAGCTATCTCTCATCATCTGTAACCTCAATTTACCTTGAAGGCCCTTGAACTCAGATGATCTTAAAGTTCTTCAGGCCAGAAAAAGAAAGCCCTGCCCTCCATCTTCCCCTGTTCTGTGGCTTTTCTGATGATAACATCTTGAGCACAAGACTCTGGGGGCTGGGGTTGGAATTGGCAACGGTTAGCTCAATTTCCATGTTAGTTCAAACATCTGATCTCTCTTCGAGCCCAGGTCCTGGCCTGGAGGCAGTCCCTTGGTGACTGTTGGGCAAGACCAATATACAGTGGTAGAAGAATGGATTCCTTGGATAATCAATGTCCCTGTGGAGCCTAGAGAAAGTCCAGTGTTCTTAAGGAAGCTTCCTATTAGTCCACTTTGTCCAGAGAGGATCCAGCATGTGTAAACAGGATGGAGAAGGGAGGAAGTTTGGGCCAAGGTGATGTTCCAGGATGGCGGCTTTCTTGGCTGTCCACTAGAGGCAGACCGACTTGCGGACGTTATGAGGATCCTGGAGGTATCCAGGTGTGGAGCATCATGTGGGTGGGCAGGGAATCTCATCAAGCACCAGTTTATGCTGTCTCTCATGACATCCTCTATACGACGGCATTCTCTGTCTCTGGAAGCACTCTGTCAGTGCAAGCATCCTTCCTCTTCCCTGATGAGGAGATCAGAGAGTTAGCCCTCCCGTGTTTGGAGTCTTGGTACACTTGGCCTGGCCTCAAGCCTCTGAACACTAAATGTCCTGAACCCAGCCACCCCTCTTTATGTCCTAAAACCCTGGAAGAGGAGATGTTTGTTGAGAACGGGAACTTCTTCTTAATGTGTGCACACCATCTGCATCCATGCCATGAGTTAGTGCCATGATGCCTTGTCCATGCGGCATAGCTAGGGCAAGCCTCTGGACACATTGTGTAGAGCTCTCACATTCTCCCAGGTGGCCACAGCCATTCGTTTATAGGCCTTTAAAATATTAGGGTAAGTATAGGAGCCCATGACAAAGCACCTCAGAGTGGGAGTCCATTCATGTTAAGTGTCCAGAATAGACAAAGAAGGTAGACACGTGGTTGTCTAGGGCTGGGAGAAGCACTGGAGGGTGGGGGAATGTTGACTGAGTGGTTATGGTATTTTTTTGGTGGGAAAAGTGATAAAAATGTTCTAAAGTTGGTTGTGGTTTGGAGGTTAAGCTCCAGATTAACTTAAAGCCATTAAACTGCACACCTTAACCAGGTGGACTGTACAATGTGTGATTTATAGCTCAATAAAATCGGTTTTAAAAGCTGTTCTTTTCTAGGCTTCTACTTTCTTACCACAAATTTTGGGGAGCAAAGGGTCTAGGAAAGACCCTCTTTCTAGCAGACAGGACCCCTAAATAGGGTACACTCTCAGTTGTCCCTCCCCCCCCACCTTTCCTGTCCCTTGAGAAGAATATACAGGTACCTGTCACTCCTGGACCCAGTTCCTAATCACGGAACAAGACACTGGTCTTTCAGGACACAAATAACAGTGAAACCAGCAAGCTCAGCATGAAAACAACCATGAAGCCTATATCATCTGAGATGCTCCTTCAGGGACAAGGTATGGGGCATCTGGGAATATGTGGGGCTAATCTATAAGGCCTAGAACCTAGTCTGACAAGATTTTTCTCACCACTCTTCTGTGGAAGTAGGTGTTATCAGCCATTGGCCAGGGTGGGGGTTGGGGGGGGGGAAACTTCTCTTGAGAGTTCATTTCTCAAGAGCAGTTGGCAAGAAGTGAGTAAGATTCATCTATACCTTTCCTCGATATTCTTGTTCCAGGAGCCATCGATGCTCGAGGACCTGTTGGGTATGTCCCATAGGGACCCAGCCTTTGTCTTTGGAAGGCTCAGAAGTCAGCAGGAGCCAACAGGTAATTAGTCTTTGAGATAGAGTGATTGAAGGTGATTAAAGCAAGGATATTACTTCAACTGAAGGAAGGGAGGTAGAGGGGTTAGGGAAGATTTCCTGGAACACACTTACTTTGAAGACTCAGAAAGAGAGGGTGGAATGGAGAGGTGAAGGCACAGCAAGTGTGTTTTAGGCAGAGAGAATATAATGTGCACAGGCCTGAGGGGAGTGCATGTGACGGAGCAGCTCACTGGAAGAATTGTAGAAGAGGATTCAAGTTGTTAAAGTCTGGCTGGAGAGGGCTGAGGCGTGCGTGCAACAGGAGATGCAAAGAGGCAGGCCTGTGAGTCTAGGGAGGAGCAGTCTAGCTCCTTCTCAGCATTTCCAATCCCCCTTTCCAACGTATAAGACTCCTACCTGAGCAGAGGCCATGGTGCCATGCCCCAAAGAGACCAGCCAGAATCAGGAACAGTGTAATTGGCACGACTACCAATAGCACATCCTTGTAGAAGGCCGTTCCAGAGGCTGCAACATGGAAGGTAGAATCAGAGACAGGCCTGATGCAGCACCATAATCCCTCAAACACTGCCTACTGGTTCTTGGCATACCTGCCTCATGATGGCAGCTTTCCCAGGGGGTGACTGTGGTCATATCCCAGCTGACAGGATTGGAGGCAATGCAGGTAAAGGCCACATTCTTGTCCCCCAGTCCCAATGAGACACTTAACACTTGTCCATCTGAGAAAAGGTTGTTCAGGTCCCTGTTAAAGTCCACTGTCCCCTCCCGTCGCCAGCTGTAGGTTATGTCACTGATGTTGGGGGCCCAGCAGGACAAGAAGACCTGACAGGTATTGAGGGGTTGAGTCTCCTCTGTCGCAGCAGTGAACACTTGAACCTCAGGCTTGGGTACTGCATCTGTGGGGGAGCAGAGGAGAGGAGTGGGTTACAAGGATGCTGGGGAGAGTCCTCAGCTCAGTCTGTGTTCTACACATGGTTAGATCCTCTCTTGGACTTTATTCTCATTTATCTCCCTCTGCTGATTCTTTAGCTTGGTATCCAGAGCCTTTTATGAAGTGATCCATGTCACCCTCCTCTCTGCTGGCTCCCTTGCCTAGTCCGTTGGTTTGCAGTCCTCCCAAAGATGAGGTACTGCCTCATGTCTTCCATGCCTCTGTGTGGCTCATCTGAGCACACAAGTACTCTCTGCATCCTCTTTTGGAGAAAAGGTCTCAGACTGTATTCTGGGTTGTTCTCATAGTCAGAGTCCTCCTGCCTCTACTTACAGAATGCTGCAATTGCGGGGGCGTGCCACCCCACCAGGCTTTATCCTTTCCCTTCTTGCCCACATGGACACCTCTTATGCATCCTTTAAGAATTTCCACCCCCGGCTGTCCTTGCCTCTGCTGCCTGCCTGTGGATCCCATTCCTTTAACTGGGCTGCCTTGTCTGGCCTCAGTGAGAGAGGATGTGCCCAGTCCTGCAGTGACTTGATGTGCCAGAGTAGATTGGTAGAGGTAGAGCTCCCCCCTTCTCAGAGGAAAAGAGGTGGGGATCTGAGGGAAGGGCTGGGAGGAGATGAGGGGCTGCGATTGGCATGTAAAATGGATAAATAAATTAATAAAAAAAGACACCTCCCCTTTGGACACATTGCCACAGTCATTATGCCTTGACTGTGATACCTTCCCTGACAGTTCAGGTGTGACTCAGGACTCTCTAGGCTCCCTGTTCCTGTCTTTTTTGTAGCACTTCCTTCACAGTGTGCCAGTCACTCAACAAGGGATGACAAGTATTTATTAGTTCAGGTAAGAGCACACATTCCTGCACTTTGGGAGCTTACGGTTTGGTGAAGGCGACAGACACAGACATGACGACAAATAAAAAGACAATCACAAGGGCATAAAATGCTGTGACTGAGGAGCCCGGGGGAGGGGCTCTGTCTTGTTCTTGCCATAGCTTGGCTCCCTAGTGCTGGCAAATTGGTGCTTGATACCTAGGCTGCTGAACAAATTAGTGTCCTGGCATCCTAAGCCGTGGCTCCCCAATCCTATATAGATTGATGAGCAAATTCCTGGGTCTCTAGCAATGAGGCCAGTGGGAGAGCATTACAGTGACGACGGGGAGGGCCGAGCCTCTGACAGCATTCCAGTCAAGCCGAGTAAAGCCTCATTAACGCCAGCTCAATCTGGTGGGATTTGTGATATGAAAAAAAAAAGAAATGATTTGCTGGGTATACTAATAGTATAAACAGAGATTACAGGGGGGATATTTACACCACTTAAGAGGACAAGCTGCCTCCAAACACCATCAGGCGCAGTGGAAACACCCATCGACATTTCTGGTAACCGATCCACTAATTCAAATCATTCTTATCTATTGTCAAAACCAAGCTCCTAAGGACGGCTGCCTGGCAGCTTCCTGCAATTAGTTCTAATCACGCTATGTATTTGGAAGCAATAAAACAGCAATTTCCTTAAAATCTGTAATTCAGATCCCGAGAACAAGGCAGTTTAGAGCTTAGTGGTGTGGGTGCTGCATGCATTACCACACTCACTGTCCTTGTTTCACGCGTGCTGCGGCTGAGACTGGAGCAGAGAAGGCCCCAGGGCCTTCGTGGCTGTGGAGGTTACTCACTGTGTAAGGGCACTGGGATAGGGGGCTAAACAGTGCCGAAGCCAGCCAACATTCTGACTGCTAAGATGTACAACTTACTTCAGGCCTTCACATCTCTGGAAGCTCAACCTCGAATTGTGCATCAGCTTCCTGACTGGCTCGCCCAAGGGCAGGTACAATAGCCATCTCTGGGGCTTTGAGGATTCTTCCCAGTTTGTTTATAGCACCCCTCTCTCCTGCATCCTCATTCTAGCCGCTATCTCTACTTTCCGTTCTTAAATTTGGACTCTGTGCAACCTTCCACATGTCTGAATTTTTACTGAAGTATTGGTGTGGGGCCACACACATTTGTTTCTCAAGCTGTTAGGTAGATGAGACGAATGGGAGTTAAAAGGCCTGGGATAGCCTAAATGAGTGGAAAGGGAGGGGGAGGTGGAGGAAGGGAAGGGGAGGGAAGAGGGATAGAAATGGGAGGGGAGGGGGAGGAGGAGGAAGAGGGAGAAGGGAGGGAGAAGGGAAGGAAAGGAGGAGGGGAAGGAGGGGGAGAAAGAAGAGGAGGGGAAAGGGAAGAGGAGGGGAGGAGGAGAGGTGGGGGAGGGAGAGGAAGAAGAGGAGGGAGGATGAAGGGGGACGGGTAGGAGGAAGAGAAGAGAGAGGAGGGAGATGGGGAGGAAGAAGAAGAGGGGGAGGAGAAGGGAAGGGGAGAGGAAAAAAGGGAGGAGGAAGAGGAGGGAGAGGAGAAAGGGGAGGAGGAAGAGGAGGAGGGAGGATGGGGAAAAGAAGAAGAAGGAGAGGAGAAAGGGGAGGGGAAGAAGGAAGGGAGGAGGAGTGTGGGAGGGAGAGCATGCATCCCATCCTTATTTGATTCAGCCACTTCCACTGCAGAGATATATGCAACTGCATAAGCGATGCCAGTTTAGTGGAGCAAAGCCCACCCCATGGACCCTAAGAAATAAAAATAGTGGCTATCATTAGCTCTCAAATAATGTAGCTCAGGTTGGCTTTGAACCTGAAGCAATTTCCTGCCTCAGACTCCCAAGTGCTAGAATTACAGGCATGTGCCAACTATACCCAGCTAAAAGATCTTTTAAGAAAAATAAGGCTGTGGGAATTCTAGACCTCTGGTAGAATTTGTCTTAGTGTGTACAAGGCCCTGGTTTGGAATCTTTAGCATTAACTGTAGAACGACAGAAATCAAAACAAAACAAAACGAATATGGGTTGAAAATTCTATAGTTAATTATAATTTAAGTTGAATTTAACTTGTAAATAAAGACTAATTATGTCACATGCCACATCTTTTCCTTTTCTTTTTTAGTGTCACTTGTAATCTACGATGCTACCTTATAATGAATAGACAGGCCATGCTCTGCTCTATACTTCCTGTGCTTTATCCTTACGGGTACTGTGCGTGGTACTGGTTATAAGGCTCACTGGACAACTGGGGGAAAAGGTGAAGGTCGGAGGCTCAGCACCATTTCCTAGCCTGCTGAGCCAAGGAAAGAAGGAACGAGGTACAGGTGAGGTTGGTGTGCCGGTGAAGCCAGCAGCTTTGAGAGGTGTTCACCTGGGAAGTGTGTGCGGTGCTGTTTTTAGATGTGACTTCTGGGGAGCAGCTGTTCTGTGACTTAGCAACGTGGTCAAAGGCCAGGTCTTTCTGGAACCTTGTCCTCCCCAGCTCCCATGGCTCCAGATGCTTGCCTGGTAGCTTTCAGAAGAAGAGAGTCAGGGAACAGTGTTGGGCACACTTACCGTACACCTTGAGATGCAGGGTCTGGGTCCAGGTTTGACCCCCCGTATCCACCATCAGCACAGAGAAATTGCCACTATCTCCAGTTTTCAGGGGTCCAAGCTCCAGGCTGAGGTTGTCATATAGCTGGACTCGGCCCAGAAAACGAGAGTGGTACAGAGTCTCCAAGGAACCCCGGAAAAATGTAGCCAGGAGCTCCTCTGATGGCCACAGAGATCTCCAGATAGCCTCACGCACTTGGAAGCCCGGAGGACACTCAGCCACCAGCAGCCTGGAGTCTCCTACCTTGCTTAGCAATTGGACACTGATAACCATAACCGGAAGAAGTGCTGTAAGAACAAAAACCCTAGTGAATCTGCTATTCCTGGCAAATGGCTGAGTGGCTCAGAATTGAATTAGGGTCCTTCATCACAAGGCAGCTGCACTGAGCTGAGGGTGTAGTAACATGTCCCACGGATAGGGGAACAAAACAGGAAGAGAATCTGGTCTTTGCTCATGGAGAAATCAGACCTCAAGCCAGCCACTAAAACAAATTAAGTATCACGGTGAGAAAAAGTGTCTCAACAGTAGGTTAATAGTCCTCACCCAGCCTGGAGCGGCCTCAGAAGGCATCCTAAAGGAGGAGGAGGAAGCAGACAGACCAAGCAGTGGCTACTGGGATAGGAATGGAGAAGTACTACAGGCCAGAGGGAGCCGCAAGGGAGGAGGAGGGCATAAGAGGGGGAGCATGGGGAAATGAAAGTGGTTCTGCCAGGAGAAGTGAGGAGGAAAGGACACTGAGAGTTGGTGGGACCCCACTGTACCATGAAGGAGCGCTGGATTCTGAGCTCTTTAATCCTTTAAACAGCAGTGTGCATGGGTGCGTGCATGCGTGCGTGCATGCGTGCGTGAGGTCGCATGTGGGTTTTGAGTGAGAAAGTGACATGATGAAATGCACGCCTAAGATGGTCACAGCAGAGGCACAGAGACCACACTGGAGGTGGTGGAAAGGCTGAGGCTGTTTTATGTATCAAGATAAATATGGTGGAAACTTGAACAAAGGAATGGAACCACGGGGATGGGGGGTGAGGGGTGGAGCGACAGAGAGAGTAATACTGTAGTTAGCAAACTTTGGTATTAGATTAGGTTTGAGAGTGAAGGGTGCTCCCAGGTCTTTGGGACCCATAGGATATTGTTATTTGTGATCTGAAATGGAAAGAGACAGATAGGAGGTGAGATAGCAAGGTGCTGACATTTTTTGAGGACTGTTTTGAGCTTAAAATATGAGGAAGACAATCCTGTTCGAGCTGTCCTCTTGACTCCTTTTCTGCCTCATTCATGTGTGCTTATTCTGGAAGCATCACTGTCATCTCTGACTTCTCCCATTGCTCACTGCAAGGCTACATTCTTTCTGCTTTCCCACAGTGACCAGAGATCGGCACCCTGTCCTATTAGTAGTGTCTGTTTCTGAATCAGAATCTCCCACCAGGCCCTTGAACTCTTTCAGGTCAAGAGCAAATGTCTTTATCTTTATACGTTCAGTTTTCCTCTAGCTCAGTAAATTGCTCTGAATTTGCTAAGGGCTGACCCTGACTGAGCCTGGCATCAAAGAAGGCTTCCAGATGCAGGGCAAAGTAAAGGCTGATACATAATGTATCCAAGTGCTGGAAGCGGAGACCTGAGGTCTGTTGTAGATGGCCACTCTGCTGACCACAGCTCCAGTTCTCATCCATCCTTAACTCTGGGCCCAGACATCTCTATCCTGAAGGATACAGATTCAGTGTTAACACTGGCTGTCCCTTAAGACTGAGGTTCTGTCATATTTAGCTCTGCCAACAAATCAGCAGTGCGACCTTCAGCATCTCTCCTTCCTCCTCTAAGTAAGACAAGGAGCCATATCAGCCCCACTGTATCATTCTCGTTTGCCAGTAAGAACCCCTTTAAAAACGACTTAAGGTCTGAGAATGTTGCCTGAAGTCTACAGCAGTGTCTTGGGGGCGGGGCATGTCTATGGACTCCATTTCATTGTTGGCCATCAGAGCGATGGAGGGGGTCACCTTGTGTTTGGAGACTCCAACAACAGCTTGCTATCAGCCATCCACAAGCCCACAGGGACCACATTGAAACTGCTGTCACCTCACTTCTTCATTCAATGTCCATCTCTCCTTGTACAGGATACAGAGAGTGACCTCAGCATCCCTACAGGCTCCCGGAAACACTCCTCAGACAGTAGGGGACCCTCCTCTACCTTACCCTCCTCTCTTTTCCCTGGACTGTAGAATCCCCATGTGTCAGTACTGCCAGATCCCCATCATCCCAGCACCCAACCTTGTCTTAAAACTGCCATAGTTCAAGCTGCTCTGGGTCCTGCCTGAAATGGGTGGTGTCTCCTGGATACAGATGCCACTGGTGATGCCACCCTATTTTGTCCAAGACGAAGCTTTAGGCTGCCCCACACTTCACTTCTTCTTTGCTCCTAGATTCTCACTTGGTTTTGAGAGGCAAGCTGCCTAGCTGTCGGATGACGGCAGCTGGGGAGAGGCTTTCAGCTCCCTGAGGACAGGCTGTCCATCTGCCCCACTTACCTTCAAAGAGAAGAAGACTCCAGAGGGACCACATGGCTGACGTCTTCCTTTGGAAGAGTCCCTCAACAAACCAGGATATTCATCCTAAGCCAAATGAGTGCACGGAAGGAGCTGTGGTCCTGCTGGAAAGTCCCATGTTCAGAAGGAGGAATCTTGACTCAAAACAAGATGTCTTGAAAGTGAAAGCATCCCGGGTAAAGTGGAAGTTGGCTGTAGGCCCTGCTGTGCCTCGCCGGGCTTTCAGGAGCTGGTTCTTGTAAGTCAGCCTCCATTCTGTGAACATGACTGGCCAGAGCATGGTGACAAGCACATCCACACAACCCACGCACTTCTTACGCATGGTCACCAGGCCTCTCTGCATCCAACTCTGCCCATGGACCTGTCTAATCATCATCACTGTCACAGAGGGTTCTCTGAGCTGCAATTCTGATCCAGTCACTTCCCCTCTGCTTAAAAGTCTCTGAAACTGTCCTGCTGCCCTCTGGATAAAGACTAAATACTGAGCTTAACACCCGAGGCTTTCCAGCTTCTTGGCTGCTCATATCTGCTCTCCTCTCTAGCCATCCCAGCCAGACTACCTTTTTAAAACCAACCATTTGACATCTGTGCACATTGGATTGGCTTCTCTAGCAGGCATACCTGGCCTGGCTCTGCACTCCGCCAGGCTGTCCTTCAAGGCTCCCTGCCTATAAGCGTAGTGAGAAGCCCTTTGTACCCATGTGTACTTACTCTTCTTTGTAACCTTGGCATGTTGCTGACTGGTGATAGTTGCACAGTTTCTCTAGGCCATTTAATAGCAACATGCGTATTTGTTTCTGTGCTGGACACACTAACTATTTAATAAATAGCAATTAAGTGATTGAAGGACTACCAGATATGGCTAGCCCTTTTGCTTTTATGTAAGGCTGAGGACCGTTCTCAGAGCTGATCTCCCTGTCACCCTGTTGGAAGTATTCGAGATGTTAGGCAGCTTGCTGGGGTCACAGAGGGGCAGAGAGCATGGGCTGTCCCCTCCTCGCTCTTATTCTCTGCTTTTACTTACTCTTTTTTCCCTCCCTCTTCCCTCAGTACTAGAGAGAGAATGAAAGGCTTCTGGAATGTTTTACCACTGCATATCCCTATCCCCAGCAGAGAAGTCATTTTAAAATGCTACCCTTGAGAAAGATTCCTAAATGTCCTGAGTGTGAATCATTGTGCGTTGTCCTGTATAGTATCTAGCTTGTGAGTCAAATGGATACCATGGATAACACCAAATCAGGAATTAGACATATAGGATGGGAGTTGATGAGTAGGAAGGGTTAGGGAGAGAGTCCCAGCCTGTGGAAACAGACATGCCAGGAAAAGTGAAGGTTGCAAGCAAATGGGCATCTCTCTCTCTCTCTCTCTCTCTCTCTCTCTCTCTCTCTCTCTCTCTCTCTGTGTGTGTGTGTGTGTGTGTGTGTGTGCAGTCATCATTGCACTAGGCAGTTAGCATTCATGAGGCACCAGAGAAAGTGGATCTGCATGGGGAGTTGTTTCCTGAGAAGGTAGATTTTGAGCATGATTTAGATAGTAAGAGAAAAAGGACACTGTTGAGGTCTGGTCTCTGGCTGGCTTCAAAATGTTGCGTCCTGAGCTGTTGTTCTGGTCTACTGGTCAGGATTGCGAGGAATGGAGACAAGGCAGAGGTTCTGGAGTCAAGTCTCAAGTCTCCTTTATTGTCTCTCTTTGACTCCTCTACTAACGCATATTGTCCTCTTCACTCATATTGATTCTCATTCGTTCTTATTGCTCTTAACCCTATTACAAGGAAATCCTGGGTATTTATAAGCACACGCAGGAGAACACAGGTGAAAACATTTTACCACGTGCACTATGCAGCTGGGGTCACTAAACAGCAAAACAAGCTATGTGGGATAAACAAGATATTTGTTAGAGTGTGCTCAGCTGTTGTAGGCTGCTGAAAAACCAAGTCTCTATCAGGGTAAATGGTTCCAGATGGCTGCAAAGATGATAACTGCTTTCTAGCCGCTTTCTGCTTAAAGTCGGCTCCCTACAGGACACCAGAGGTTCTGGTGGGCCTTGAACACAGGGAGAGAGAGTATGTGAAGAGCCAGCTGTGGGAAATTACCTAGTGGGCTCCAGAAACAGAGAGGGACAGTCAGGGAGCCATCTTTCGAAGCAGGCGTGGGAAGAGTGGAAGGGGAGATTGGAGTCTGATTATGCAGGCTGGACACTGGGGTCAGCTATTCTTGAAAACAGTGGCTAGCTACACTTGAGTTTCCAGGGTTGCTGGCTTAGTGGTTAGAGATAGGCCCAAGAATCTCAGTTCTAATAGGCACTGTTCCAGGTGAGCAGCCGCTGATGGCCTGCAGGAATCCCGTAAGAAGCACTGTTTGGAGGCAGGGGGCTTAGAGGCAGCCTAGGAGAGGAAGAGGAAGGTAGTCTGAGAAACAGAAGGGTCTGAACTAGGAGGGAAATATCTAGAGGAGAATAAAACGTCTGCTGAGTAAGTCCCAGCAGACCTTGGGAGCTTCTGGCTGTAGGATAGAAAACCAAGGGAGGGGACACATGTATGGATGTCAGTTCTGTCATCTGTTTGCCAAGCATTTATTGAGCATCTATTTAGGTGCCAGATGCTAGGGACACAGAGATGAAAGGCTTGTCCCTTACCCTTAAGGAGTTCCAAAGTTTAGAGGAGGAGATGAGATGTGCAACCCCATAATTAAACAATCAATGTAGCAAGAACAATGCCAGAAGTGTGCACAGTCTGCTGGGAGCCAGAGGGCAAAGGCCTGTCCGAGCCTTGGTGGAGGGCTGGGGAGACCTTAGTTGAAGGGTGGGCATTGGAATGAGCTTTAGAATACAAAACAGATGGGGGTCGTGGTTTTGAATGCAATATCTAGAGTAAGTCTTGGATCCCAATTTGCCCATGAAGCCGTGAGAACAGTAACTTCTGGATTCTGGGTGCTCACCTGAGGGATGGGATCAATAACTGAATCTCCGAATCTGGTTTATCTTGGATCTGCTCCCCAGTGAGACTTAGATGTTAACTGTGTCTGCAAGAGACAGGAAAGGCCAGAGACAGAGGAAGGCGGCAGAGGAGAGGACAGAAGCATGTTTGATGTTGAGCAGGACCTTGCTGTCAATCTCATCCAGATTGGAAGCCCCATGATGGCACAGAGCAGGTCTCTTTCACTGTTACATCCTGTGTGCCGCCAAAGGCAGACCTTCTAAGAGGTGATGTCCTGGAAGCATCTGTCAGATTGCATGGGGTGACTCTGGAGGGATGTAAAAGTGTGACAAAGTGGGCTAGATCCTTAATTCCTTTGGAGGACACAGTTGACCCCAGTGGTCCTCTAACAGTTCCCCCTGTTGGCAGGGAGAAGGAGGGATGGGGTAAGGCTTGGAAAATATTCTACCTCCCCAAAGGGGAAAATTTCCCTCCTGCTGCCTGACAGCTGGAGAAAAGGCAGACTGAAGGAGGTGCTTCATCCCAGGTGCTGGGAAGGGTTAAGTCTTGAGGCAGGCAGGTTCTCTCTAGAACTGCTAATCACTGGTTCACACCACATTAATTACCCAGCCACAGGGGGGAATGTGCTAGAGTAAATTAGCAGGTGAGTTCAAAGGGGCCACTCCCTGCATTCCTTAATTAAGGGAGCAGCTGGCTGCTAGGGCTGCTACTCCCGTCTCCCTGAGGCTTTCTGGGAAGCTGGAGTCAGGAGGAGTCTATGCATACTGAGGCTGGAGGTGTAGCTTTATATGTTATAGTCTGGGCCTCACCATTAGCCCACTTCTACCACTGGCCACAGGAAGGCAAGCAGGTGACCAAGCAGAACAGAGCCATCAACCGAGAGCACTTGGTGTAGACCTTTGGGTTGTGTTCAAGATGCTCTGTCTGCAAGGGAAGCATTGGGTCAAACTTCTTCCACAGGGTGAAGCTGGGAACTGGGAGCCGGGAGAGCCAGGCTGGGAAAGAGGCTGTGGAGGCAGAGGCAATCAGCACACTCCAGGGGAACCAAGAGTGAAGGGAAAGGACCAGCGTTTTACTGGGGAATGAATGGGGAGCCGCTAAGTGTAGCTCAGAGGGGAAATATACATCGAGGTCTGAAGAAGACTTTCAAAACGCTGCTGCTCAATCCAGTTTGGAGACTGTTGTGGACTGAGATCCTGACCAGACCAAAGTAGATCCGGAGTTATTTCTACTAGGCGAGTTTCTAAAAGACAAGAGTTTTTTAAACCAGTTAACCAGAAGGAGATATTTTATGTTTATGGTGGGGTCTTGTATGTAACAGTCTGGCTTTAAACTCACTGATTGTAGAGGATAACCTTGAACTTCTTACCCTCTTGTCTCTATCTTCTAACTGCTGAGATTACGGGCATGCCCCACCGCTTCCAGTTTATGGGACACCAGGGATTGAACCATAAGTTTTATGCATGCTAGGCAAACGCTATCATCTGAGTTAAAGCTCCAGCACGGTTTCAGTCCTGTCGGAACTATACCTTTGAAATGTCTGCTTCCCTGGCCCTTTCTGCCTGCAAAACCCTAGCTCTGTTCAGCCCAACAGGCACCTTTGCTAATCTTGTAGGTGGGTTGCTGCTCTGTGGATTGCTAATAGGTCATTTAACCAGGTTTGAAATGTTTTTCAATACCTTAAAAGGACACACCTGTGAGATCAGTCAGGCGACGCCTTGATGCTGGACTCCAGAGGCCCCTCCCTCGTCAGCCTTCTTGGGCAGCTGTGGTATGTCAGGAAGACTGGGCCTGAGGCAGAACAGGTTAGGAGAGCACTACTTCAGTCACTTCCTAGAAATATCCACTGTCACCATTTCCGAATGGGTGCATTGGCTATTCTGTACTGGTAGCCCCTGAGATGGCGTTGGTAGAGGGTCTTTTCCAACTCAATCATGTCCTGCCTGTCCTGCCTTCACCCTGGCTCTCGATTATAAAAAGGTAGAAGGGAGAATGTCTTCAGTGAGCCCTGGGGCTATGGTGTATAGAGTAGGCGAAAAGAAAGAACATGCAGGGGGCGGGTGTGGGGTGAGGTAGGTGCAGGAGATGTTCTTCTTAGGGCCTCTCTGTTTTTGAGGCAATGAGATAAATACCTTTCTAGAGATGTGAAGAAAGTCTGTCTAGGAGACAAAGCCACCGTGGAGTTTTATTGAGGTAGAGAGGGGAACTGGAGGCTCATTTATACATTCATCCTTTACCAAACTCTTGTTGGGTTCTCATCTCCTGCAGACTAAGGCATCAAATAAACTTTTATAGAGCATCCACATGCAGAATCTCCGTGAGGTCAGCACTCACAAACTGGGTGGCAGCAATCCTGTGCTGATGATAAAGGTGACCATCACTACTGATGTGCTCCGTGTGTGGAAAAGATTCCAGAAATGAAGTAGACCTGGACACTTTCTGAAGTGATGGAGTTCCCCCATGGACTCTCAGCTAAAGCCCTGTGTGCAGTGAGAGGCAGAGGCAGACTTGCTGAGGGCTCTAGGTTCTGTAAGCTGCTCTTGCTTCCCATAGTGCAGAGGAGACTGAGGCTACAAAGGGCACAGAGCTGCTTATTTAAATAAACATGTAGACTTTGTTTCTTAGCCTGGAATTGAAAGGAATCCCAAGGCACACAATCCTCTTGGTTCTATTTTGTCTTGCATCTAAGCTGTATGGCCATGTAGCCAGCCATATATAAGCCAATAATCAGGTGTTATTCAATTTCTTTCTCTCTCTCTCTCTCTCTCTCTCTCTCTCTCTCTCACACACACACACACACACACACACACACACACAATTGAAATATATATATATGATATATATGATATATATATATATGATTTATGTATTTTATTTATATGAGTACATTGTAGCTGTCTTCAGACACACCAGAAGAGGGCATTAGATCCTATTATAGATGGTTGAGCCACCATGTGGTTGCTGGGAATTGAACTCAGGACCTTTGGAAAAGCAGTCAGTGCTCTTAACCACTGAGCCATTTCTCCAGCCCCCTTTGAGATATTTTTAAAACTACTTTATTAGGTTCTTATACCTCTACCTCCCTTCCAACCTTTATTCCACCCCAATTCCAACTCACAAACACTAGGTAGGAGAGAAAGAAGGTTAGAAGGGAAAGGAAGCATAGAGCTCTTTAGACTACTTTCTTCTGCTGGTTAGGGGCA
Organism: Rhabdomys pumilio; assembly: GCA_030674055.1. Lineage (NCBI taxonomy): Eukaryota > Metazoa > Chordata > Mammalia > Rodentia > Muridae > Rhabdomys > Rhabdomys pumilio. The sequence goes on from JANHMN010000015.1 coordinate 60,014,347, forward strand.
TTGGGTTCCTTGGGGGCAAGTCCGGTCTTCATAGTCCTCTTTCCAACTTCTTCTCTTGATCATGACCACGTGACAAACCGCAACAGCAGCAACCTCCTTCTTCATTGCACTCCTAGCCCTCTCTGGGCTCTGTCATTTATTCCTTCTCCAGAGTTCCCCAAATTAAATTATCTACAGCTGGCAAAAATCATGCCCTTGCTAGTGCAGGAGGCAAATCACAATCACTTGCTGTGAAGCAGCCTCTTATCTCACACCTGGGATTAAAACAAAAAACATATTCACATAACATAACTTTTTTTTTTTAAGAGCCCCAAATTCTCATTACAGAATCCTATATAGCCTGGAATGTTCTGGAAACTTGTTATGCAGCTAAAGATGACATTGATCCTCCTGTCTTCACCTCATGAATGCTGAGACTTCAGGTACTCATCACCACATTGGATTCCTGAGATGCTTCCAGGGCTTTTCTGCATGCCTACCAAGTACGTTCTACCAATTGAACTGCACTCCCAATCCCCATATTTAAAGATGTAGGTTTCTTGTGAATGGATAGCCAGGACATAAATTCTTGAGTACCAGAGACGGCCAGCAGAGGGCAGCCATGAGGCTCCCAATTATGTGTTCCTTTCTCCTTCCCTTAAGGGGCAATTCCAGGCTGCTGCACCCGAAATCCCCAGTCCAGATACGGAATTCTTTCCTGTACCCTTATCCCTTAGGCAACATGAAACTATAGAGCCCAGGTCCCCAGAAAAGGCATGATCATCTCGTTCTTTTAGATACATAACCATCTGCATTTAGCTCTGACTTGGAGGAAAAAAGATGTTTCACAGCCCGGGCTGTTTGGAGGTGAAAGGTGGGCTATAACCTATGTACCTGTGGCAGGCAGCAGCTGTCAGTTCTCTCCAGCGTCCTTCCTTACTGTCAACTGGGTCTATCCTGTTTTCCCAGTGATCTGTGCTGCCCACTCCTCCGCGCCCCCCCCCCCCCCCGCCCTGGACGTGAGGCTTTGGGCTGGATGCTAATATTTCAGGGATAGTGTGGGCTGGAAAGTATCTGCATCCTCAGATAGCTCTGCTGTCTGAGCTTTGGGGAGGTTTTCTTTCCTTCTTTCTTTTTCAATTTTCTTAGTAATGGATCGTTTTTTGAAACAAATTGCAGTTTATTTTTTTTCTAACTAAGGGAAAAGAATGTTTTCAGCTGTGTACATAGATCTGTAGAGACAGATACCAGGGAGGAGAGAAAAGTTCCTGAGCAGTCAGGAGTGTGTGTGTGTGTGTGTGTATGTGTGTGTGTGTGTGTGTGTGTGTGTGTTTGTGTGTGTAGCTTCTCTGTAGTCATCTGAGCCAAACAACTTGTTTTTCCTTTCCATCCATTGCAGACCTGTACTTTTGTAGACTATAATAAAAGCAAATTACTAGAAAAACAGAATAAAAAAAGGCATACCTACAAAAGACAAACTCTAATTTTATGATTCTATTAAACAAACATACAATTACTGTCAGATTGCTTTAAAGGTTTCTAAATATCTGCTGTGATTTTTGTGCTTGTTACAGATTTCTTGAAAGCAATTCAGGCTGGCACTAGTCTGGGTTACTGGTGTAGTAAGAGTGGAAAATGGACAACTCAGGAAGGGGCAGTCTATGCTCCTGGGAAGAACTGGAAGGGCTGGAGGCATCCAGAGCAATCTCCAGTTTTCCTTCAGGAGCTGACTCGTCTGTGTTTTGACTTTTATATGAGGGAGTAGTTTTTCTCTTGAGGGAGTAACAATGGTTTGGGGTCTGAAAGTGCACTCTGGCTGACCCATGGAGGTTCTCTGACTATAGATGGTCTGGCTCGAGCTGGCCAGTCTTCTCAGCAGGCTCTCTGGTAAGTGGCCTAGAGGGGCTTGGTGTTTCCTGGTCATGAACTGGATGCCTGATAGGGCAAGGGCTAGGAAGTTCCATAAAGTCTCTTGTAAGCAGATCAGCCCCTTGAAGGTACTTGCAAATTGCCCGGGGATCTTATTGAAATGCAGATTTTGATCTAACAAAGTCTGGGGTTGGATCTGAACAGTTGCATTTCTATTAAGTACCTAGGTAACCTTGATACTGTTTTTATTGGAGAGCCTGGGGAGCCGTATGTATAAGATGTTAGTAGATCCGTGGTGCCTCCTGGAAGATAACATTGATGTTTCTTTCATAGGCAAGGCAGGTGGGGTCTGCTGTCAGACTCTTAAGTCAGACTCTGCTGTCTGATTCAGAACAGGAACCAGTAAAGCTGGGCCAGGGCCTAAAGGAGCATTGTTTACTGAGTGTGGACACTTCAAACCAACACCGAACTGCCAGGTGCTGGAAATGAGTGGTAGGAGCAGCACAAAACAAACGGACATATTTCTTTTAACAAACTAGATTTTACAACCACTTTTTAAGTGCAAGAAATCAAGGACTGACTTTTCTGGGGGCACTCTGCAGTCTGGAGCTTTGGGTGAGCTGAGGTCTGTTTCTGAACTGGGCATGCTCAGAATTGCAGGTGAAGGCAGAGTTCTTGCTGCCTTCATGGCTCTGACCCCTTGTCTAGATTTTATGATATTGTATGGGCAGCCCATTTTCTGCTTTACCTTGGTCTTGCTGAACTTTTGATAGGCCTGTTAGTCCTATAGTCAAGGGCTTTGTGCTTTCCTTCCAGGATAAAGGCAAGTATATTTTCTTTTCTATTTAATAGATTTTATAAAAATCTATTTATCTGTCCATTTATCCACAAACACACATACATATCTATCTGTATTTAGTTATCTAGTATCTTATCTATATCATCTTATCTGTCATGTTATCTATTATCTATCTCTCTATCTATCTATCTATCTATTTATCTATCTATCACCTATGTATTGTCTATTATCTATCTAATCTATATATTATCTATCATCTATCTGTCAGTGTGTCTGTCTGTCTACCATCTGTTTATCTGGAAGAAAAACCCTTTTCCATTTGTACTGAAAGAAGATATGTGTACAATGTTATACCTGGAAGTGTGAGTGTGTGTGTGTGTGTGTGTGAAGGTGGGAATTATTCATTCCCACACCATTGCCTGGTTTCCCACTTAGAAGAGAACCCACAGTTCAGGAGCCCCTGGCCAGGAATAGGGCATAGGGTTTTCCTCACTGCTGGGCTAGGAACTGGGTGACCCACAGAGAGAACTTGGAGCCACTGCTGAGTGCTGGAGGCTGGAGGCTGGAGGCTGGAGGCTGGGGGCTGGGCCTGGAGATGGGTATATGTTGGAGGAAGACATTGCACTGGGAGAGCGCATCATTGTAAAGACCAAGGGGATCTTGGCAGGTCCTGGTATTTGAATCCAGATTGTTGGTGGGAATCTCATTCCTTTTATCCCATGAGGCAGAGAGAGGATTATCCTGTAAGAAAGTCAGGTCAGTACAGGGAGGCAGAGAGGGAGGCAGGACAAAGGACGAGGAAAGGGCAGGGAATCCTCCTTACTAGGTCTTTTGGGGTGGGCATTTTAGGTCTGATTGTGGAAGGAGAGACATTCGTGTCAGGGTGTTGGCATTTTTCTCCACCTACTTTCTAGCGTCTGACTTCCCTTCTTCAAGAGAATACAGACCCCTTTACTTCTATTTAATTCGGACATAGGAAGAATTAGGATTGCTGACTTACATTCTAGTCCCAACTCAGCTACCACCAAGTGTGTAACCTTATTAGTCACTGTATCTGAGAAGTCCTTAGCTCTTTCAACCACGGAAAGAGTGATGGTATTAACTTCCTCATAAGGATGATAGAAAGGCTCAAGAGAGATGACGTGTAAAAGATGATTTAAAAATAACTGCCACAAAGTATAACATATGTACATGAAAATGCCACAAGGAAACCCATAATGCTACATGCTAACTTCAAAGATACCAAGAGCTGGGAAATGCCAGGGATTTAGCAAGTAAGGGATTTGAAAAGAGCTACTATTAACCATCTTTCTTACAGGGTTTGAAGAAAGAAATTAGAACCGCATCGGCAGTGACAATCCCACCAAGCAGGCTTGCAGGTAGCCAGATAATTAGCGTGCTGCTCTTGGTCGAGGCAGTACCTGAGACTGGGGAAATAACTATTCAGAAATACATCCCAAAGCAGCACAAGAGACACAAGGACAGCTTTGGGGGAAATATGTGGCTTGGAACAGCCTTGTGAGTGAGAATGGGAGATGGCTCAGAGGGTGCTAGGGTGACTAATCATGTTATGGATGGCCATGTAACCCCTCCCCATGGGGACCCCACCCTCTGCCAGACACTCCAGTTAGGGTCTGTGTTCAGTGAAGAAGGTACAATGGGAGGCTGCAGGGTAGTGAGGTCTGACTCCTGACAGTTACAGGGACAAAACATACCAACCAAGGGGAACTTCTTGGGCTCACTTATGGCGCTGGAGATGTTGTTTTTAGCTTCACAGGAATAGTTCTTGGCACTCCATTCTGCTTTCACTGAGACGAGGAGAGAGGCAGCTCTGCCAGAGGGAGCCAGGGGTTTCTCTAGGATTTCTCCGTCAATGTAGAAGGAGTAAAGGATTGGAAGGGAGCCCTGCTGGGCCTCACAGAGAAACTCCACCTTGTCTCCTATAGCAAGGCTAGTGGCTTCCTGCTGCAGAGTGAGCACAGGATGGGATACAGGAGCTGGAGGAGAGCACACAGAATGGGAGAGTCAGCTTGACTACCTAGGCTCCAGGATCCTTTCTCCCCAGGCTTCCTTACCTACTCCCAGGAAATCCCATTGCCTGATATCTGGACCCTTTAGGAGTGTCTCTCTTCCCTCATGCACTTACTCCAGAGTTGGATATCCAGATAGCCACTTTTTTTTTCTGAATTATTCTGACTTCAGTGTATATGTTCACTATACAGTGGTAAAGCCCAGAGTTTTCCTCCTTGGCTTCTGAGATGAAAAATATTGGGCTGAGACTCCTGTCTTGAACAACATGGTTGTCCTTGTAGAAAGAGTAGAAGGGCTGTAAAGCTGGCTTCTTGGGGTCCACCTTTGCTGTACACTTCAGGATCACATCTGTTGACTCTGAAGAGGTGATGCGGCTCAGCACGGGGTCCTGAAGCAACTCTGGGGAGACATGAATCCAGGGCTGAAGAAGAAAGTCCTAGACAGTGAAGCCCAGGGGGCTGAGGACTCATCTTCTGCATAGGTCAGGCTACAACTGTGATACGAGAAGAGAGAGATTGATTCACCCCTAGAGCTTGTCTATTGCTTTCATGTAGGGAATCTGGAATGACTTCCAAAGCCAGGTCCCATGAGAACACCAGAAGGTCAGAGCCAGAAGACGCCTTAGTGGTTGTGGTCCTCAGAGGTGAAAAGTGGGTATCTGGGCTGGTCCAGGGCTCTCCCAAATTCCTTGCATTCTTTAGCTACATATTGGACATTTTTTTAAAAAAAAGATTTATTTTATTTATATGAGTCTCTTCAGACACACCAGAAGAGGGCATCAGATTCCATTACAGATGGTTGTGAGCCACCATATGATTGCTGGGTCTTAAACTCAGGACCTCTGCATGTTGTACATTATTGTGGAAAACTCAGGTTCCAATGAATTACCCCATAATCATCTGGAGAGAGAGAGAGAGAGAGAGAGAGAGAGAGAGAGAGAGAGAGAGAGAGAG
>JANHMN010000015.1:60024704-60038748 GCA_030674055.1 Rhabdomys pumilio
AGAGAGAGAGAGAGAGAGAGAGAGAGAGAGAGAGAGAGAGAGAGAGAACCAAAATTTCTGGATTATATAGGGAGGAGCCTCTGGGGAAGGGCAGCCTTCCCCTCTAGGTTGGAAGCAGGTTATGCCAGGTAGGGAATGAGGGATGCTGAGAGAACCAGGAGGCCAGGTCTGCTTTGGTGTGTAAAATACACATCTCAGTCCCTTGTCCCAGGGTCTGAAACCAAACACTATGTAGTTGGAGAAAATATCCATTTCCCGATGAAGGCAAGAACAGAGGGAGTGAGTTTCCTGTGTTCTTGCCAAAGTTTCTCTGACTTAGTGGAAATGGGAAGCCTATTCTGACTCTGACACTGCTAGGTAGTGTTCTTGTGGTCAGATTGCTTTATTGTTTACGTAGTAAGGAGGGAAGATGGCGTCCAGTGTCTTACCCACTCACCTAGAGGGGCTAGCATCTACATTTTCCTTCTTCATTCTTTGCCTGCAGATTTCTGGTTTTTTCTTCAACTTTGATCAGCAATGGGTGGCCCAGGTCAGTTCCCGTGAAGAAGACAGAGTGGCCTCAACATGCAAAGCATCTATGATATTGGGAGCATAGAATGCTCAAAGCAACAGCTCCCTGATGTCATCTACTGTCATTGTGTCCCAGCAGTTGTGGGTGTGAAGAGACTCGTAAGTCATCACCCATCCCCTGCAGGTGACATGCCGGTGGACCTTCAGAGGTGGATAAACTGACTGTCTGAGCTCAGCTGGTTGCCCATCACTCTCTTGTGGATGAAGGTGACTTTGGAGAGTAGCAGTGAGGTTACAAATCTGCCCAGGTCACAGATCTTCTTAGGACCCAATCTACACCGAATGGAGACCTACTATGGATTAGTGAAAGGCTCCAAACCCATCACACCATGTTTGCGTTGCAGCCTGACACTGTTGCCAACAAAGTCCACCCGAGAACCCCACAATGAATTACAAAAAGGACACTGCAGAGGTTTTCAGCAGGTATATAATTTTGTGTTGGGCTGCACTCGTATCCTTGGCTGCAGGTTAGCCACGTCTGCAGGGCATTGGACAGAAAGGTGGGAGGATTCTCTTCCAAAAGAGACAAGCCCGTACCTAACTGTGCTAGTCACTGTCAGGGAAACAGCTGTGAGGGCCAGTGGTTGTTGGAGACTGAGAAACATCAGCTTAACAGGAGGTCAGAGGGGAACTCAGGAGAATGGTCACTGGGTACAGCTCTGGGTGTGAGGGCAGCAGGCTAGGCAGCAGTCAATCAACCACCCAAGTTTGAATCCTTGCTTTGATTCTTAATCTGATGAGAGACCTTGGCTAAGTTTTACAACCTTTTGGGTTTTAGGGACCTTATCTCTAAGGTGAACAAATGATTATACTGACAGTCAAAAGAAGGTTTCCTGAGATTTAAAACCATGAGATGCTGTCTCTTGGAGACTCTAAGATGCTGAAATCTTCCCTGGCTGCTGCCTGTGGTAGCTCTTGGTTGCACTGTAGATATCAAATATTTGAAATTGGCTGGCATGGCTGAGGAGCTACAAGTGCACTTGGCTTTGTTTTAATAAATTTAATGTTTGACGTTACATGTGGCTGTTGGTTGCCTTCTTGGTCATCACAGACTTAGAGCCATAGCATACAAAGAGGAAGGACTTAGCCTGGCAGTGGTGGCGCACGCCTTTAATCCCAGCACTTGGGAGGCAGAGGCAGGCGGATTTCTGAGTTCGAGGCCAGCCTGGTCTACAGAGTGAGTTCCAGGACAGCCAGGGCTACACAGAGAAACCCTGTCTCGAAAACCAAAAAACAAAACAAAACAAAAAAATAAAAAGAGGAAGGACTTGATGAAGGCCAGCATTGTTAGAAGAGTGAGCCAGGCTGCCTGGCACTGCTAGACTTCCTCCCCAGTGCCACCTCCTTGGGAGGTCTAAAAGATGAAGCAAATTGAGTGCAGTTACTTAGTTGTTCGGCTTGTGACTGGGACCACACGGTTTGCTGGGAGCAGAGGTCCAAGAAAGACCCCAGAACATTTCTGAGTTAGGTCCTAAAGACAGGACACACTGGAGATGTGTAATACACGCTTAAAACTTAGGACGGAGCTGAAAGGTGCAGAGTAAGGTAAAGGAAGGAGCCAGATCGGAACTGAACTCTGAGCCTGGCCTGCAAGGGAGAAATCACTAGGTGGCATCTGGCCAACCCCCCTCATTCCCTCCCCTTGTCACCTCCCTTCCTCCAGAGGCAGCTAGGCAGAACTTGGAAGGGCCAATGGGAAACTATGTTTGAGTCAGGTCTGCAGCGACTCCTTGTGGCTACATGGACAACAGTTGCTTTAAGAAACAGTTGCTTTTTATTTCCCCATTATGTGAGATTTAGAGGACAGGAGCTGGGTGAGGAGGGGAAGCAGGAGATGCGGATCAGGTGTGGGGAGGGGGTGAGAGAACTGGGAGAGAGAATGAAAACTGGTGGGGGTCGAGCACCTCTGAAACAAGCCAGAGCCTGTGGACAGTGATATGGAGGTGACCCTAGCCGAGACTCCTGGCAGCTGAGCATTAGAGACTGAAGTGGCCACCTCCTGTAGCCAGGTGGGACATCCAGTAGAGGAAGGAGGACATCAACCCACCCACAAAACCTTTGACCCAAAATTTGTTCTGCCTACAAGATGCGAAGGGATAAAGATGAAGCAGAGATTGAGGGAATGGCCAACCAGTGACTGGTCTTAACTTAAGACCCATCCCATGGAAGAGAGACAATCCTTGATTCTATGAATGATACGCTGCTATGTTTGCAGACAGGAGTCTAACGTAACTATCTTCTGAGAGACTTCACCCAACACTTGATGGAAACAGATGCTGAGACCCACTGCTAAACAGCAGGTGGAGCTCAGGGAGTCTTGTTGGGGATAGGACCGAGAGAGCCAAGAAGACCTACAGAGTCAACTAACCTGGGTCCATGGGGCCTCACAGAGACTGAGCCACCAACCAAAGAACATGCAGAGGTTGGACATTTGTAGCACATGTGCACCTTGGTCTTCGTGTGGGATCCCTAACAACGGAGCAGAGTCTGTCTCTGACTCTGTAGCCTGCCATTGGATTTCCTTCTCTTAGATGGACTTCTCTTAGATGCTTTGTTGGACCTCAGTAGGAAAGGAAGTGCTTACTCCTTCTGTGACTTGGTGTCCCAGGGTGAGGTGGTATCCTTGAGGGAGTGGGGAGGGCTTCCCCTTCTCTAAGAAGAAGAGGAGGGGGGAGTGGGAGGAGGGAGGAGTGGGAGGAGGGGCTTGTGAGGGTAGGACTGGGAGGAGAGGAGGGAAGGGGTCTATGATGGGGATGTAAGGTGAATAAATAAATACTTAAAATCTAAAACAAAAGATTTTTGATCTGCAAATCTGCAAATGTCATTTCTCTCTTCACCCACTCCCCACCCTTTCTTTCACCTGTGTTTTCAACCATTCTTACAGCCAGCAAACTTTCTCAAAGCTCTTCTCTATTTCTAGCTCATCGGCTCCCTGAGCTCAGAAAAAGGCAGGCAAACACTAGAATACAGTCGTGCTTCTTATGGCGTTTCCCCCATTCTGTTTATCACACAGCATTGCATTTGTTTTTTGTTTTGTTCTTAACCAAAATCTTCCTCTATTTTATGTTCAGGCGTCTCGAAGTCAGATGTGGAATCCAGTTGTGTCTCTAGTCCTAGCTCAGAACATGAGGTCCAAGATGCATCAAAATGTAGTTCCTGGGGGTGCTGGAGACAGAAAAAAGTACTCAGTAAAGTCTTAGTTAAGCTGCTTAGTAAGTGGAGTACCTGAGCTGGTGGCTTAACTTTACTGAAGGTCAGATTAAAACTTTTTATCATGGTAATAATGACCCCCAATTTTTAGTAGTGTATGAAGAACTACCTTTCAAATATAGAGGAACTCAAATTTCCACCGTCTCCTCCTGTCCTGCCTCCTGTAATTGGATTCTTTTTTAAAAAATTATTTATTTATTATATTTATTTATTATATGTATATGAGTACACTGTCGCTGTCTTCAGACACACCAGAAGAGGGCATTGGATCCCATTACAGATGGTTGTGAGCCACCATGTGGTTGCTGGGAACTGAACTCAGGACCTCTGGAAGAGCAGTCAGTGCTCTTAACCGCTGAGCCAGCAACTGGATTCTTGTAATCTTTCTTAGGACCTTTCCACTGCACTGTTAATGGTATTCAACCCCCCACGCTCCATGAATTTGGTTATGTCATCTCAACTTGGTATTTTCACTAGATGCTTCTGAAATGATGTTCTTGTTTTCATCACCTTGAAGCTGTTCCAAATGAGCCAGCAGCCCTTCCTCTGTCACACCTCTGACTGCTCACTCAGTGTTATTCTGCATCAGGATGCCACACATGGCTATGGGTGTTTTTCCCCCCCATTGGATATTTTATTTATTTGCAGTACAGATGTCATCCCCTTTCCTCATTTCCCCTCCCTAGAACCCCGTATCCTATACCCCCTCTTCCTTTATGCTTTTATACCATTTTGATTACATGCATGTAATAAGGTCAGTTCTAGGTTGAGGGTCTAGCAATACAATAGATGCAAATAGTTGAGGAACAAGCAATACACTAAACACAAATAGTCAAAGAAAAAGCAAGGCATTAAATACGTGAACACTCCCATGATCACTGTTTCTAAAGGCTTATCAGGATGACCAAAGTATCTGAGCCTACTTCCCTAACCTAGCCCAAGGTCCCTTTCATGTCTGAAGCCTACTTCCCTGTTCTGGCCTAAAATTTAGAATCCTGTCTGAAATTACTTCTTTATTCTGGCCTAATATTTAGATTCCTGTCTGAGATTACTTCTTTGTTGTAGCCTACAATTTAGGCTCCTACCTGAAATTACTCCTTTGTTCTAGTCTAATGTCAGATTCCTGCTTGAAGCCTACTTTCTTGTCCTTGGCCAATGTCATATTCCTGTCAAGCAGCCCCTTTCCTTGTCCTTGGCCCATGTCAGCTTCTTGCCAAGCAGCCCCAAAGGCTTTCCACCTCTCCCCATTTTTTATTTCGTTAACAAGACTGAGCCTGTCTTAGGTCGTTCTGACAAGAATGCCTTCCTTACCCATCATGGAATATGCATTATCAAAGGCAATGCACTGATGTCTTAGGTTGGTAAGGCTCTGTGCAGAATCTTACCCATCCTTGGCTTGCCAGCCTGTTAATTTAATAACTTTGTCTGGGGGTCCATTTTCAGGTTTAAGCCATGTACTTTGGCTGCCAACATGCTGATGTTGTTAAGGATAAGCTTTAACACGATGGACAGGAATAAAAGTATTCCCAGGACAAGAAGGGCTAGCCTGATGAAGCTATATATGCCATTCCTGTAGTTTGTCCAAAATGGAAATACTGAGCTCAGGCCATGGATAATTTTATTGGCATTATCTACAGCATCAAAGGTCAACAGAGCAGCAGTCTTTAAATTTATAATCTCATTATGCAAAGTTAACACACCCAGAGAGGTGTTAGGATTATGCCAAATATTCTACAGGTGTCTTTAAACTTTTTTCTAATTATAATGACAATAATTATGAATTTCAAAAGTAACACTACTCCAATAATATTTGTCATGACACTTGGGATGGCTCCTAACTCTTGAACCCTGAACCTCCTTCAGATAATTTGAAGTATAGAGCATGATTTGTTGTTCCAGATACCTATATAAATTCTTTTGTATACTCAATACATTAGTAACATTTTTTTGCTAGATGGTTAATAAAAATAGTTGTCTTAACTCCTTGTGTCAAAGCTATTGCAGAAGCAGTGGTGCTAGCAATTAATGGAATTAAAGCTGTTATACCAGCAATAATCAAGCCTGCTACCTTCTTGCTTCTGTTTAAAGCCTAACTCTCTTCTTCCAGCACTTTCAAATTTTTTTCAGAGAATTTGATTTGAAAAAACCTTGGGTTTTCTAGTATTCAAGTCAGTGAGACAAAAGCTGGTTGATAGACCCCCGTAACAGACATGCCAGGTTTCAACACACTAGCATAATTGGAAATTATACAGTCAATACAACTTACAATAAATGTTATAGAAGAGACAAAATTAATTTTAGCTTGACAATTAAAAGAGCCTTAAAACATGCACTAACCCTTGTTTGAAATCCAGATCCTGTCCCAACATTATCTCTTGCTATCCTAACATCATAGTGAGCTACAGCTAGCTTCCAAATATGTTTCTGGCAAAGTCCAGATCCAGTCTTCCAAAAGTAGACTGTTGATTTCTATATTGGATTGATTTCTAGACCAGTACATGATTGAGTCCTAATAGCTGGGCAACTTTAAGAAGAATACAAGAGACACAGTTTCTCTTTTTGATTCTTTATCCACAAGGTCTAAAAACTTGAGGCAAAGCAGCTTGTTTCATCTGGAATATAGTCAAGCAAAGGTGGGTCAGGAACATATGTCCAATTCAGCTCCCCAGTCACCCTTGTCAGGGCACTCAGCAAGCTCACAGGTTAGCATCATTCTTTGTCTCAGCAACAGTATGTCTCACCAATCTTTTCAAAGTTCCATTGGCCTCTTCCACAATACCTTGTCCTTGAGGATTATACAGAATCCTCGTACTAAATTGTTAACAAAAAGTCTTGACTGCTCAACTACAATTGCCAGACCCATTATCTTTTTTTTTTAAGTTAAGTATTTTATTTATTTACCTTTCAATGTTGTCTCCTCTCCCATTCCCTGCCAAACCCCTTACCCCATCCCCCCTTCTCCTATTACTATGAGGGTGTGCTCCCACCATCCTCCCATTCCCACATCTCTGCTCTCAAATTCCCCAACACTAGGGAATCAAAACTTTCAGGCACCAAGGCCCTCCACTTCCACTGATGCCTGGCAAGTCCACTCTCAACTACCTATACAGGTGGAGCCATGAGTCCCTCCCTTTGTGTTCTCGGGCTGGAGATTTTAGAGTGGCTATTCCAGCTTTTTCTTAGGACCATTTACTTGAAAAATTGTTTTCCAGCCTTTTACTCTAAGGTAAAGTCTGTGTTTGTTACTGAGGTGGGTTTCCTGTATGCAGCAAAATGCTGGATCCTGTTTACGTATCCAGTCTGTTAGCCTATGTCTTTTAATTGGGAAATTGAATCCATTGATGTTAAGAGATATTAAGGAACAGTGATTGTTGCTTCCTGTTACTTTTGTTATTAGAGGTGGAATTATCTTTGTGTGACTATCTTTTGGATTTGTTGGAAGAGGATTACTTTCTTGTTCTTTCTAGGGTATAATTTCCCTCCTTGTATTGGAGCGTTCCCGCTATTATCCTTTGTAGTGCTGGTTTGTGGAAAGATATTGTGTAAATTTGGTTTTGTCGTGAAATATCTTGGTTTCTTTGTCTATGGTAATTGAGAGTTTTGCTGGGTATAGTAGCCTGGGCTGGCATTTGTGTTCACTTAGGGTCTGTATGACATCTGTCCAGGATCTTCTCAATTTTATAGTATCTAGTGAGAAGTGTGGTGTTATTCTGATAGGTCTGCCTTTATGTTACTTGGCCCTTTTCCCTTACTGCATTTAATATTCTTTCTTTGTTTTGTGCATTTGGTGTTTTGATTATTATGTGACATGAAGTATTTCTTTTCTGGTCTAGTCTATTTGGCATTCTATAGCTTCTTGTATGTTTATGGGCATCTCGTTCTTTAGGTTAGGGAAGTTTTCCTCTATAATTTTGTTGAAGATATTTATTGGCCCTTTAAGTTGGGAATCTTCATTCTCATCTATACCTATTATCCTTAGGTTTGGTCTTCTCATTGTGTCTTGGATTTCCTGGATGCTTTGTGTTAAGAACTTTTTGCATTTTGCATTTTCTTTGACAGTTGTGTCAATATTTTTTATGGTATCTTCTGCACCTGAGATTCTCTCTTCTATCTCTTGTATTCTGTTGGTGATGCTTGTGTCTATGACTCCTGATTTCTTTCCTAGGTTTTCTATCTCCAGGGTAGTCTCCCTTTGAGATTTCTTTATTGTTTCTACTTCCATTTTTATGTCCTAGATGGTTTTTTTCAATTCCTTCACCTGTTTGGTTGTGTTCTCTTGTAATTCTTTAAGGGATTTTTGTGCTTTCTCTTTAAGGGCTTCTACCTGTTTACCTGTGTTCTCCTCAAATTCTTTGAGAGTGTTATTTATGTCCTTCTTAAAGTCCTCTATCATCATCATTAGAAGTGATTTTTAAATCTGAGTCTTGCTTCCCTAGTGATATGGGGAATTCAGGACTTTCTAGTGTGGGAGAACTAGGTTCTAATGATTCCAAGTACCCTGGGTTGCTGATGCTTATGTTCTTGTGTTTGCCTTTTGCAATCTGTATCTCCTTAGTGCTACCTGCCCTGTCTCTGATTGGAGTCTGTCTTTCCTATTATCTTGGTTGTAGCAGAACTGTGTGGGGTGGGTGTTACTACTGGGGTTAGAGTTGAGGCTCAAGATCTGCTCAGTGCTCAGGCGCAGACTAGAAGGAACCAGTGCTCTGGGCCAGGAGTGACTTCCTGGGTCCTAGTGGGTCCCAGTTACTCCCTGTTTGGGGTGGGTGCTGCTGTCTCCTTACCTAAGATACTGCCCAGGTTAGAGCTCCTGGTAGGCCCACTTCCTCTGGGTTCTGTGAGATTGGGGGCAGAGCTGCTGCCTGGGATCTGCTCTGTGCCTGGGCCCAGACAGGAAGGGCTATGGGTGTGATAAGATACTGATCTTAGTCCTAAGAGCTTTTAGGTAAGGCCATGTTCCTATCTGGAATCAGCTCTACTCAGTCACTGAGTGTGACCTTCAAATATAATCTTGGGGCTGGAGAGACAGCTCAGTGGTTGAGAGCATTGGCTGCTTGCTCTTCCAGAGGACCTTGGTTCTACCCCCAGCACATATATGGCCATTCACAATTAATTGTAACTTCAGTTTCAGAGGATCCAATGCTTTTTTCTGGCCTCCATGGGTATTGCATACATGTGGTACACAGACATGAAGGCAGACAAAACACCCACACAAATAAAAATAAAAACAGAAGGAAAAAATATAAAAAGATAGACTTATGTACCATAGTACCACAGAGCAAAAATGCTTGGGAAACCCTTAGGTGCGCTTGCTGTGCCCCCCAACCCCCAAACTCAACCCAGCCTGTCTGTCTCCAGCTTCTTATCACATTTTCAGTATATCCAGGAAGCAGGATTGATCTCATTATTTGAGTTAATGTCAACATTGTTCCTGTTAGTTATTGCCCTCTTCTTTAAAACCAAGACACAGTCTCTCTTCTCACTTGGCTCCCATCTCTGTATGGAACTTTCCCATCATCCTCTGCAGGCACAGCCTCCCTCCTTCCCCTGAGTCTGTATTCTTTAAGTAGCTCATCTATGCCACAGATTAAATTACTATCTGTAATTCAGTGAAGCCCCAGTATGTCTTCCTGGGCTGAGGTCTAATCAAGTGTCAGATACTAGTGTCTAGCTGCTTCTGTAGAGCGACATGTAGGCATTCAACTTCAACCAACTGAGACGGAATCCTCCCTTCCTGTACTGAGTAGTCTTCACCATCAACTGGACTGGATTTAGAGTCCCCATGGAAGTATACCTCTGGGTGTTTCTCTGAGGATGTTCCCCAAAAGGTTAACTAAAGAAAGACAACACACCGAAAGCTGGCAGCACCATCCCAGGATCTTGGGTCCAGACCGCAGGAGCACATGGGACGTCGGCATGCATCTGTGTTTCCTGATGACCCACAAACGTGATCAGCTACCTTAGCCACCTCTGCCATGTTTTCCCAGAGATGACGGACTGCATCCTCAAACCATGAGCCTGAATAAACCCTGCTTCCTTAAGTTGCTCTTGTGATGTATATTGTTACAGCAATGGGAAAAGTGATATTCCTTCTCCTAGCCTGGTCCTCTCCTGGTGCTTTCTGTGTGCGCTAACGGGGCCACTTATCCAATGTACACATCAGAGAGATGACTCAGTCATTAAAGGATAGGCTCACAACCAAAAATATAAGAAATTAAATGTTTTGATTTTGATTACAATCAAAGTGCAAATTAGTCAGCAAATATGTCATTACTAATACACCCTACAATATAATCGAATAAATCCCCTTTGTAATATGTTTTCATTTTATTTGTTCGGTTCTTCCAAAGAACCTTGTTGAATACAGACCTCTTTCTGGCCTGGCCACTGCCTGGCCCCTGTGCACGTACATCCTGCCTTATTGTCTGGCACCTACATCTGGTGTTACAACCACTGCTTGCATTCTTTCTCCCTCAGGACTGCTTGTTTCTGGGAGGCAAGGACCAGGTTTGCTCTGCTCCTTACCAGACTTAGACATCTGGCAGAGATGTGTTCAGCAACAAAACAAAACAGGTTTTAGAGTGGGTACCGAAGAATCCCACCTTCCCCCTCTTGGTGCTCCTGCTTCTGCTCAGGAACAGTATAGATGGCTGCTAAATTGTTGAAGGTTGGTGTGTGTGTGTGTGTGTGTGTGTGTGTGTGTGTGTGTGTGTGTGTATGAGAGAGAGAAGGAGAGAGAGAGAGAGAGAGAGAGAGAGAGAGAGAGAGAGAGAGCTTCACTAATGGTGGTTAGTTGGCTCTGAGTTGGCCCAGTGTCCACACAACTCAGTGCCCATTAGTTCAAGTGGAAGACCACCTGTTTGGAGCAACTTTGTCTCCGCAGTTCTTCTGACTCCTACCTTCGAGTCCTGGCTCTAGTTCCCCACTTTTATACCCCTTTATACCCCGCCTCATGTGCACCTCCATAGGTAACACATTACACTTTGCCTGTGTGCTTCAGATAGGACATCTGTCACTGAGACCACGTGGTTACTAAGAGCAGCATTAATAATTTGGGAGTGACTCATAGAAGGTGCTGAAAACTGCCGGAGGCTTATTCTTTCCCGAAGATTGAGGAAGAAAAGCATATATAATTAAAGTGATAAATTGGATTTTTTTGGGCTTCTCTGTTTACCACTGTCAAACATAATCTATTTCATGCATTTATACAGAATGCATAAAATAGGTCAGAATTAATTTTCTTCAGTTTGCTTATTTTCCTCTTCAGTTCCCTGGGTAGATGCATAGCCCAGATAGGGAGGGGACGACTGTAAGACTTGTGTATTCAGAGGAGATGGTACTGGAAGATTTAGTGTACTGAACCCCGGGAGCTGGTGACACCCATGAGCAAGCAAACAATAACGAGAGGTAATGAGCTTCTGGGAAACAGCCTGGGACCTGGATCAGATGGAAGAGAGTTAGCGTCACAGCTCAGTCCAGTGAGCGTGGGGCTTGGCCTCCAATCTCCTTCTTTCTTTTCTCCAAGTCCCTTCTGCATGCTCTCCTCTGCTGCTTCCTCCACCCCTCTACTGTGTTCCCTTCTTCTGCATGCAGATGCAAATAAGCACCCCAAATACTTCCCACCATCATGCCCTCGTCTTGAGGCTTACCTCATTGTTCTTTCCTCAGAGCCAAGCTTCTCAAAAGACCCACCCATACACAAATCTTCTGCAGTCCCCACTCACTCATCAACCTCGGGCCATCTGGCCTCCGCCTCTGCAGAGCCCCAACTCCTCTGAGCGGCTTTTGTCAAAACCACAAAGGCTCCTGCACTGCCAGCCCCAAGGGGAGGCGGTGTGTATGGTTCCCTGCCGGCATACTGTTTATTTGGTTACACAGTAGCATTTAACAGTTGAACACGGCTTCCAACTTGAAACACGCTCCTGGCTTGGCATCTCTCATGCTCCGCAACAGCCCCCACCCTTCCTTCTACTTCGTTAAGTCTATTCGCTGGGTTCTCTTTTCCCTATGATTAAATGAAGGGGCGCTCGGAGTTTGGTTCCGGCCTTCTTTTTTATTTGCACCGTGTGCCTTATTGTGTGGCTTTGAAGAACACACCAGCGACACCTAAATTTATACCTCTTGACCCCACTCAACTTTTCCCATGAACTTCTGAACTAACTACACAATCGTCAGCTCTGCGCCTCCACTTGTGTGGCTGACAAACGAATGAAATTCTTCATCCTTCTCTTGGAGAGGAACCACCCACCGGTCTACCCTAGTTACAGCCCCTCTTCAACTCCCACCACTTTGCTCATCTTAGTACCCCACATCCACCCTGCTGCTTAATAAAACCTCAGACAGGCTTCTCATCAAATCTCTGGCTAGGTTCCATCTATTCCTCTTCAAACTATATCACAGATACATTTCGAGGCATCACGACCGAAGTGGTGTCTTCTGCACACGTTACTATAAAGAAAGACCTCTTCGTTCCTGTCCTCCAACCTGGTCTCTCAGTTGGCTTCCCCTCACTTTAAAAACAGAAGAGTGTCCTACTTATAGAATGCACACTCCTCTGCTTAAAGCTCCATTACACTAAGAATAACGCCCCTCCCCCTCGTTGACAATATCCTGCATTATAGCTTTTCTCCTATCGGAGGCCACTCCCCTCTATGTGTTTTGTCTTTAGGCTCCATTAAGCCAAGGACACTGAACGCTTCCTCTAGCTTTCCTTTGCACAGATCTCTCCCACCCCCACCTACCATCATACAATAAACAAATTAAAATATTTCATGATTTAATCAGACAGGTGACTATAAGAAGTGCCTAGGCACCCACCACCTAGCCCTGTTTAATTATAAATTTTTGTCACACTTATTTTGGTTTGTTCTTTTCAATCCTGCCTTTGATTTCTCTCAGAGAAGTCACATACTGCCATTCAGCCAAGGGCCCATGCAGCCCCTGACTCCTGCATCTGCTATTTATTCTTTCAGCATCTGTTTTTGCAGTCAGTCCATGTGTGTGGGCCCACTCACGATGTCTGGTGTTTGGCTTACCTGCAATTTTCTGCAAATGGTCTTTTAGAGAGGAAAAGCTCCAAGGCTCCCCCTTTTCCTCAGCACAGGTTGTGACATGTGGCATGTGACAGACACAGTGGTTTTTTATTGTCACTTACTGTGGTAGAGTACTTCATCGGGTGCAAAGTCTAAGGCATCCGTTTTCCTAGTGGTGGATAACTGTGCCCTTTTTAGCTTTGGCCACTGCGGACGACGGTGCAAAGACATTTGCACACATTTCCTTGAACTCACACCTGAGCTGCTCTAGGGTGAACCTTAAAAACAGCATTCCCGAATAATAAATACAACATGTCTCCTCAACTGTGCTAGACAATGGCAGACTGGTCTTTAAAGAGGTTGAACAAATTCCCAGGCCTAAACCAGCTCAGCTTTTCCAGAGCTCCACTTCAGCCCCTACAGAGCTGCCGATCTGGTCTGTGCCGCCAGGGGTCGTCAGGCATCTCGCCCGGACTGATTGTTTTCTCCTGAACTCTGACAGTGAACAGTGTAGGCTCCAGTTTGTGGGTCATGTGGAGAAGGGGGCCTATTCAAACACAGCAGTAAAACGAAATAACAAAAACAACAACAATAATGATAAAAGTAAAAACACACTCATTCCGAAGGGGAAAAAAGGACCCACATGGCTAAAATAAACATCTGCATGCTTGACATGTGAATCTTAATAGGGCTAACTTTTCACGAATCTATTTGTTGTAGATGCTTAAGAAATAAAGTAACTTAGCCGATGTTTTTTGCTCTCTCCCTTCTGGGTTCAGCTAAGATTCCGTGTTTGGTGGGCCTCCAACTGACTTATTTGTATGTGTGTTTCCATAAACAACTTATGGGACTATTTTTATTCTGCATCTAATAGTGTGCAAGTTTCTTTCTGGCACACCCAGCATGGATTCCAGAATAGACCTTCGTTGTGTTGCAGTGCTCAGGGCACGGCTCTTCCAGTCTCCTAAAAGGGTCTTTTAGGTTGTTTGCAGTTTGGGACTATTTAAACAACAGTGGGTATACACATTGCCAAGATGGATATTTTTGTTTTTTTCTCACGCTCAATTTTTATGTTCCTAGAATTGTGTCTGGTGTATTATAAGTGTCCAGTAAATATAAATTGAGCAAATGAATAAATGCACAGCCTCTTATGTGTCTCTAAGTTGCTCAAATGCAGCTTGTTCATAAATGTATCTGTAGTGGCTAGATATGTGTATGCATATACATGTACACAT
>JANHMN010000015.1:60038758-60058173 GCA_030674055.1 Rhabdomys pumilio
TATACACATATACACATATACACATATACATACACATACACATATATATACATACACATACACATACACATACACATATATATACATATACATACATATATATATATATATATATATATATATATATATATATATACTGGGTTCTGGGGTGAACTCACCCTCCAAAGATGCTGTATTAAATTGAACATCAGCAGCAATTTGAGAGTGTGAGCTTCCCCCAGCTCTGCCAGACTTAGTTTGAGGTTAAATACATGTTCAATACTACTGTATATAAAATCATATAATTGCTATTTTAATTTGTATTTTAAGTCATTTCTGATGATCCTCATCTGGTATTCCCCTTGACATCTTCTGTTGTTTCCAGTTTATCAAATGAATAAAAGGGGGCCAGAGTGGGGTGAGGGTCATCTCTAAGGCTGGGGTCTGATTCCTCAGAGGGACTGCAGGCCTTATGCATCTCTAGCTTCCCTTTGTCCCTGGAGGTTCACATGTGCTAGGACATACCCAGGATCCCACAGGATGGAAGAACTCAGCATGGGGACCTGGGCCACCCACTTGTCTAGCTGTACCTCAAATTCTGAAGCTCCTCATGAGGGTTGGGATGGGGGTGCCATAGGGACCCATGCTGTCCTTTTCTAGGAATACCTGGCATGAGGTCCTGGGATTCAGGTGTTCCAGCATGTTCTAGCATTTGTAGCTACTGGGATTTTTCTAGGGATCCTGCATATTCCCAAGAGGGGAAGCTGCCTTTGGAGTCCTCAGGAAACTTCCTTTACCTACAGAAAACTATACCAATCTGTCTGTCTGTCTCACTGGTCTGACAAATTGATCATTATCTGGAGGAGACAGCCTGCTTGAATTAAGGATCAGATGTACCAGCAGACAGGGTTGGGGAGTGTGGCGTGCAATTGAGGCAGAAGGTTGGAGCATTCAGGAGTCCTGGCCAAAAGGGAGAAATGCCAGAATGCTGGACAGAATGAAGCATCAGGGCTTGCTGCCCCTGAGAACATGGGAGACGTATCATCAACTGGAATATAGCAGCAGTCTGGTTTAAAATAGGACTCCAGAGACTTAGGCAGAGTGGTGGTTATGCAGAAGCCTAAGTCAGCTGCCACGAGCAAGGAATATTTGCAGCACAAAGAGATGGCACTCATCTGAGATTTTTTCCCATTTGAAAGTACTTAAAAAATCATAACCTGTGAGCCCAGAGGGTGAGCACTCTGACTTAACAAACCCGCTTACTTCCCTTTGCAAAGCTGTGCAGTCATTAGCTTCTAACAAGAGGAGAAAGCAGGTTCTTACTAAGTCTTGGTTTGTGAGTTAAGTCTTCTGAAGTGGTAGAAGCAGCAGTGAGGCCTCATCTCTTTTTGACAATGTTAAATCATAAGACATCTCACTGCTACTCAGTCGTGGGGTGATTCTGTCAGTCTAACTTAAGAAAAACGGAGCCTCCTGACATGTCCTCTGCTCGGAATCCCATGGTGAGTCCACAGTGTGGATCAGACGAAGACCTTTCTGGTGGCAAGAATTTCTGCTCTTCCTTTACTCTCTTAACCAACCACACATCTTCTACTTCCCACTGGATGAAGATTTTATTTCATCCATGCCTTTTGATGTCTTTATTTTTTCTTCCTCTGAGGACATACAACATCTGACCCATCGTCATCTAAGCCTCTCTGAATAGACTCCACACTCAAAACATAACGTTTTAATAACATTCAGGACTTGTATGTCTCTTTAGGCTATGCAACTACATCTTTTGAAAGATTCAATTAAAATTTTTATTTTAACAGACTCATTCTTATATTTTTAATAGCTATAGCATTGCTTAAGTATTCAGGCACTGCATATTTCCATTTTTTTGTGTGTTTATATCTAAGAGTATTTGTGCATTCCTTCACTAAACTATCTATTTTCTAGATTCATTCTTTCTATTTTTCACTAATGGGACAGCATATTAGTCAGTTACTCTGAAGTGGAAGTTTTTAGATATGTCATGTGATGCAGACTCACGTGGTATTTTGCTAAGACAGACTCCTGTACTGTTTTACTGAGGAGGACATGTGATGTTTGGAGGGAGTGACAGCATGCTTGCCTAGTTGGCTTTGCAATGCTTTGTTGGTCTCAAGTCTTCATCTTCCCTGATCTTCACTTCATTGAGAGAGGCACGGCAGAGAACTTCTCCTGGTGTCCTTGATGGCCCTGGTTGCTCCCACTGACTCATGCCAATTCAGCGGAGGCCTGGAGGTTTCTGCTGGATCATGCCACTGCTGCTGATTTTTGTTTGCTATCCTGAAACTACTGAAATGAACTGCCCGTATCCTGACAAAGAGATTGGAATCACCCCAAGGAACTACTTCTAAACAGGTCCACATCTCCTTGTCCTATTTACCATCTTTTCTCCCCTACCTTTGGACAGTGGGCTAGAAGGGGGTTGAAGCATTTGAGAACCCTTATTAAAAGTAAGTTTTAAAAAATCTAAGCCTACCACAGAGGGGGAAATTTCCTAAACAGAACTCCAATGGCTCAGGCTCTAAGATTAAGAATCGATAAATGGAACCTCATGAAACTGAAAAGCTTCTGTAAGACAAAGGACATAGTCAATAGGGCAAATAGGCAACTTACAGATTGAGAAAAAGTCTTCACTAACCCCACATCTGACAGAGGGCTAATGTCGAAAATATATAAAGAACTCAAGAAGCTAACCTCCAAAAAACCAAACAACCCAATCAAAAAATGGAGTACAGAGCTAAACAGAGAATTCACAACATAAGAATCTCGAATGGCTGAGAAACACTTAAAGAAATGTTCAAAGTCTTCAGGGAAATGCAAATCAAAATGACCCTGAGATTCCACCACCTTACACCAATCAGAATGACTAAGTTAAAAAACTCAGGTGACAGCACATGTTGGCGAGGATGTAGAGAAAGAGGAACAGTCCTCCATTGCTGGTGGGATGGCAAACTGGTATAACCATTTTAGAAATCAATCAGGAGGTTCCTCAGAAAATTGGAAATAGATCTACCTGAAGAACCAGCTGTACCACTCTTGGACATATTCCCAAAAGATGCCCCACCATGCCACAGGGGCACGTATTCCACTATATTCATAGCAGCCTTATGTATGATAGCCAGAAGCTGGAAATAATCCAGATGTCCCACAACGGAAGAATGGATACAGAAAATGTGGTTAATTTACATAAGGGAATACTACACAGATATTAAGAACGAGGACATCCTGAGTTTTGCAGGCAAATGGATGGAACTGGAAAATATCATCCTGAGTGAGAACTCAGATCCAAAAGGATATGCATGGTGCGTATTCACTAATAAGTGGATATTAGCCCCCCCCAAAAAGTACAGAATATCTAGGATACAATCCACAGAACTCAAGGCTAACAAGCAGAAGGGCTCAAGTGAGGCTGCCTCAATTCCACTTGGGAGGGAGAAGAAAACAACCACAGGAGGCTGAGGGAAGGATGGACCTGGGTGAAGGGGGGTTGGGAAAAAGGGAACATCATCAGGAATGGAGGGGAGACAGGAGAGAAGCCCCAGGACCAGTAGAATGAATGGAAATATGAAACCTTGGGGGTCTGCAAGTGTGGGGGGAGCCCTAGAAAGAGCCAGAGACCTGGGAGGTGAGAGACTCTCAGGACTCAAAGGGAGGGACCTTAGATGAAATGCCCAACAGTGGGGAGAGGGAATTTGTACAATCTACCTCCAGTAGAAAGACAGGGCATCAAGTGGAGGGATGGGGTCGCTATCCCACATCAAAAATTCTGACCCAGAATTGGTCCTGTCTAAAAAAACTGCAGGAACAAAAATGAAGAAGACACCGAAGGAAAGGAGGTCCAGTGACTGGCCCCACTTGGGATCTATCTCAATGGGAGGTTCTAAGACCTGACACTATTACTGATGCTATAGTGTGCTTACAGGCAGAAGCCTAGCCTGGCTGTCCTCTGAGAGGTCCAACAAACAGCTGACTGAGACAGATACAGATACTTACACTCAACCATTGGACTGAAGATGGAGACCCGTATGTTGAATTAGGGAAAGGCAGGAAGAAGCTGAGGAGGAGGGCAACCTCATAGGAAGACCAGCAGTCTCAACCAACCTGGATCCCTGAGATCTCTCAGACACTGAGCCACCAACCAGGCAGCATATACGAGCTGGTCTGAGACCCTCCCAACACATAGACAACAGAGGACTGCCTGGTCTGGCCTCAGTGGGAGAAGGGGCGCCTAACCCTTGAGAGACTTGAGGCCCCAGGGAGTTGGAAGGCCTGATGGGGAGGAGGAAGACTCTTGAAGACAAGGGAGGAGGAGAAATGAGATGAGGAACTGTGGGAGGACAGTCTGGGAGGGGGGTGATGACTGGACTGTGAAAAAATAAAAGTAATATAAAAAGATCTAAGCATACATTACTCTATGCTCCTTGTACAGCTATGCAATGAGCATTGTCCCAGGTTTTAGAAGCATGGGCAAGTCTTTAGTCTCCAGTAAAGACAGAAAAGAGAGATAAGGCAATTAAACTACTGAATGAATCAGCATAGGTACATGAGGGCAGATGCCAAGGGAATGTAGACACAAGCTTTGGAAACCTCACTCTGAGGAGTGATGGGTAGACACAAACTGCTCAGATGAAAGCTAAGCCAAAAACAGAGGAGCACAGCACAGTACCAGATGCCCAGATTATCACACGGGGAGAACACAAAGCGCAGTGGTCTGACAAAAAAAAAAAAAAGTCCCTCATAGGCTCATGTACAAGAATGCTTGATCCCAGGTTGGAGGTACTACTTGGGAGGGTTATGGAGCCTTTAGAAGGTACAGCCTTGCTGGTGTTGGGCTTTAAGGGTTGGAGCCTAACTTCACTTCCTATTCTCTGCTTCCCACGTGTGGATGTGTGTGATTAGCCGTCTTCCTGCTGCCGCCGCCATGCCTTCTGCATCATGGAAGACTCTGTTCCTCTGGACCTGGAAGCCAAGATGAACCTGTCCCTCCCTTTCGTTGCTTTTGGTCTTGATGTTTTACTCAGCAGTGAAAAAGTAACCAATACGTTAAGTATCTGCTGGTGTGCATTTAAGTTTAACACAGCAGGCTGGGGATGTTCAGGCCACACATTCCAAAGGTCTTCAGACTCTCTCTTGCTTAGCTTCTGTGAGACGGACATTGAACCTTTGGAACACTGAATGATAAAAATATTTCCGTGTACCTGAGACCTCAGGCCAGCCAGATGGTTCACGCCAGCAATGTGATTTATGGTGAACACCTGTTATTTTACATCTAAGTTGCCTTGGACCATGCTGTTTCAATTTGACCTCTTCTGGGCCTGGGGACTAGTGGCTAAGATCTACATGCTGTATTCCTGTGTGACTGACCCTCGATAAAACTCTGCCCACCAAAGCTCAGGAGAGCGTCTGTGGTTGGCAATACTTGGTCTGTTTTTCCACTCATGGTTGCTAGGAGAATTGTGTCTACATGCATCCCCTGGGAGAGGTTTTCCTGGACTCTGTCCTATAAGCCGTTCCGTACTTTCAGATTTTAATCTGAATTCCTTAGCCTCCATAAAGAGTCGGGTGTTTTAGATCTCTATGAATTATGGTCAGTAGTGATGGGATTCTGTCTGTGGGCTGGATCCAAGTGTGTGGCTATCTAGAAATCATGAAAATATGAAAATCAATGAATTTTCTTGGGATGGGGATAAGGGTAACCAAAGGTACATACAATGCACTCCAAGAGATCACCAGTGTCACCTGGGAGAGAGCTGCAGCCATTCCCATTTCCCATTGGCCACTTTGGATTCAAAACAGTCACTACTCCGTATTTATTAGTAATGAAGATGAGTGTGGTTATTAGACAAGCTGGAGCGGAAAAACAAATCCCAGAGCTGTTTGTCATATTCCATGCTACTACGCATTGAAAATTCCGAGGTGGTACTGCTAATTTGTTCCATGATCACATATCCGTAGTGGCAGAGTAAGTCAAGGGAGAAATAGGGCGAGGGGGTGGTTGCGGCAACTTAAGCAATTTATTGGCACAAAGGACTCCGTTATCAAGGCTGCAAATAAGGCATCAATTTCGAGGATAGGTGTGCACCAAAGTGTTTCTCAGATTTCTGTTTGGTTGGACGAGCATGCTGCCTTCTGAAAAGTGTGCCTTGAATCTGGAATAGCTAGAAGACGTTGGCTCTCATAGTGGGGGGGGGGGGGGGGGGATGTGCTTATGTAAATAATTATTCAATCAATGGGGGACTTCAGTTTTGATGCCTTTTTGAGACTTGAGGCAGAAGTCTGTTGGAGATGACAACATGCAGTGTGGACATTAGTTGGACAGCAATGTCCCTGAAGTCCAGTGATCAGAGGATTTCACAGATGGCCAGGGAAATCAAATGCCTCAATTCTGGGCAAGGTCCTTCTATTTCTTCCTTTTTCTAATTACAACAGCCTCCCTGCTCTGATCTATGGAAGGGAAGGTGGTTAATTGCTAACTGCAGGCTTCTGCCTCTTTCTACTGTGTGACTTGGGGCTCAATACTTACACTCTCTGGGTGTTAGTGCGCTCAGTGTATTGGTTGTGGTAGCAGTTTGCACGTGGGGTTTTATACAATTTCTTCTTGAAGAGTGAATGAGTTAATGTCTATAAAGTCCTTGGCACAGAGCCTGGCATACATTAAGGGGTCAACAACAAAACCATAAAGAGTAGCAGGATTTTCAATAAATCATCAAACATAAAAAGCCATTTTTTGAGGGCTCCATGCCAGCCACATAAGCCCCAGGACTGTCATCCTGGAAGAGGACATCTACATCTACGTACCTTGAGTTAGAGATGGATATGACAGAAATACTCTGCTGGCACTTGGTCCAATGCTCAGGCCACATTTGATTTTTAGTTTATTAAAATTTTGTCTGTCTGTCTGTCTGTCTGTCTGTCTGTCTGTCTGTCTAGGTCAGAGGATAACATGTGGGAGCAGGTTTTCTCCTTTCAGTATGTGGGCCTAGGGAATTGATCAGGTTGTCAGCCTTGGCAGCAGATGCTTATACCCACTGAGAAATTCTGCCAGCTCCAGGCCACATAGTAAAGTGTAACACATAATTAAGGTGTAATCTATTGTGTTTAGGTGCAAAATTATTCTCTGGCCACCTAGGAGGAGGAAATGGGCCCTAGGGGACAGGTGGGTAAGACAATCAGTAGGGCTGAACTCTGAAATGCAGACAGACTCTCTTGTGTCTCTAGAATCATGGGAAGTCTTGTAAGGAGGCTATTTGGTGAAAGACATATCAGCTATGGACTTTGGAGACAATGTAGATAACTTGGATGTACACCCTAGCTTCTTCAAAACAAATGGTTTGAATTTGTGATGCCCGTCTTCCACCCTGTGTTCACCCATAAGCTCCTGTGTCTGAATGCTTGGTCCCCAGTTGATAGAGCTGTTTTGGAAAGTTGTAGAATCTTTAGGAGGTAGAACCTAACTGGAGGAAGTGAGTCCATAGGGGTGGAGCTTGAGGTTTAGCAGCCCAGCCCTTCTTCATGTCCTCTCAGCTTCCAGCCACTTTCCACTCTTTCTGCCTTGCTTGCTTTCACCATAATGGACTGTATCCCTTTGAACTGTAAGCTAAAGCAAAACCTTCCTCCCTTAAGTTGCTTCTGGTGAGGTAAGCAGTCTCAGGAATGAGAAAAGTTACTAATACAAGTGTGATTTTTGGTACATTATTCACTTTTCTCTATCTCAACTCCTTCTATAGAAAGGAGAAATCACTTGACTTGCAGTGTTGTAACGATAAAATTACATAAGGCAAGGTATATGTAAACCACCAGCTACATGGTAAGTGCTTCATAAATGATGGCAATTATGCTTATATAAGCAAGCAAAGTACGGGTATGACAAACCGTGAAATGCATTCATGGTAACTGTCATTGTTTTGTGACAAAAATTCCTGTGAGACCAAATTAGTTTCCCTCTCAGAAAGAATAAGACAGGGATAGCAGGAGCTCACATTTGAGGGCTGGCAAATGTGTGCAGCTCATGCTGAGAAAGGATCTATCATTTAGATCAATTCTCTGTCCCAGAAATATGTTCATTATTGCCCGAGGGAAAGTGACTTTGGGGAGTGGGAGGGTGTAAAGTGGGGTGGACCCCCTCAGGCAGGGGAAGAGCAACAGTGAACCGCCATTTGTAAGGCATTGCTCCATATTAGGGTAGGATGCTTGTTACTTTTTGTCAACTTGGGCAGAGTGAACCTCGACCGAGGAACTACTTGTGTCAGACTGGCCTGTAGGCACCTCTGGGGGGCATTTTCTTGATTGCTGACGGATGTGGGCGAGCCCAGCCCAATGTGGCAGTATCATTCCTGAGTTATCTAAGAAAGCTGGCTGAAATAATCATAGAGGGCAAGTCCATCATCAGGGTTCCTTCATGGTCTCCAGTTCCTGCCTCCAGTTCTTGCCTTGGCTTCCCTCCATGATGGATGGTCAGTTGGAAACACAAGATGAAACAGACCCTTTCCTTTCCAAATCACATTTGGTTACTGTGGACAATAGCCCCCATAGCCTCACAGGGAGTGGCACTATTAGGAGGTGTGGCCTCATTGGAGTAGGTACAGCCTTGTTGGAGGAAGTGTGGTACTAGGGGTGGGCTTTGAGGTTTCAGGAGCTCAAGCCAGGCCCAGTGTCTGCTCTCTATTTCTGTTGCTGTCAGATCCAGATATAGAACTCTCAGCTCCTTCTTCAGTACCTAGTCTGCCTTCATGCCATGATGATAAAGAACTAAGCCTCTGAACTGTAAGCCAGTCTAATTACATGTTTTCTTTTATAAGAGTTGCTGTGGTCATGGTATCTATTCACAGCAATAAAACCCCAAGACAGTCATGTTTATCTCAGGCACAGAAACCAAGCCTGACCCAGGGTGGAAGCTGTTTCAACTATGGTTATCAGCAAATCATTGGGAAACTAATCCTCCTGAATGAAGAAAGTTAGTGGTGTTTAAGACCTTGCTGGAAAACAAGCCTGGGGAGTGTTGAGAACCTGGGAATAACTTGACTTCCAGACATCGGTAGGAAAGGTGGCAATATGTGAACTGGTCCTTGTTCCCCTCTTATGACATTATATATGTAAGATCCAAAATCGGTTCCTCTTCTTCCAGAGAAAATGAAACCTGCATGTTGCTATGTTGCAGTCTCTCAGTGGGGGCAGGTTAAGTTCCTACTGGGAGTATGTGGCAGTTTCTACAGACACCTTCTCATAACTAGAGGGGTGTGTGGCTGGCATCTGATGCGTACACACCAGGGACACTGCTAAATATCCTACAGCACAGAGTTCCCTTAACCCCCGATTATCCAGCCCTAGTTCACAATGTCAGGAATGCTAGGGGTGAGAAGCCCTGGTCTGGTGCAAATGTAAATATGCTTCACAGATGGCGGAGGAGCGTTCCTGGAACCAGCACAGGATGTAATGGGGACGGGCCATGGCTAATAAGTGCCCTTTCATTGGTAGACAAATACAGAAGGAAGGCTGGTGGGAATGCGCAGTTCTGGGTGCAGAGATGAGCACACACGGAGCACACACATCTAACCTCTCAAGGTAGACTGAAGGAGAAGGGCAGAGTCTTTCATTTGAAGTCAACTCTTACTTATTTTAAAGCGATTTCCTTAAGCACATAATTATATGTTTATTTCCCGAAGGAACTCTTGAGGCAGAGGAGACCTGCTTAAATTATGGGGAGGGAACTGCACACAGGGCTTTAATGGGGTTAGAAAAATTTTCTATCTCCTTCAAAGGAGCCTTGGGAGGAAGGTAAGAGCAGATTCTGCTCTGGCAGTGCAGAGAGAGGATATGGGGAGGACCAGACAGCAGAAAGGGTGAGGATGGGTCACACAGCACAGTTGATCAGTACTGGCAAGGAGACACAACTCTCAGGCACAGCTTCAAGGCCTTCACCTCCTCCTGTATGGGTAAGCTCTGGCAGTGAAAGAAAAGAGCTGAGGAAACAGGATTTTCCGTCTTGCTGGGTTATGCCCTCCTCAGGAAAACATGCACACAGACATGCACACTCTGGTAATAGCCAGTCTGGTTTCCATCATGGAGCAGGCGTGAGAGGGGCAAGGTGGATGGATGGAGCTTTTGGTGAGAGGAAGGTGAGGAGTTCATGCAGTGTGTCTGCCCCCTTTCCCTCCTTGCAGCTTGAACGCCTGGGACTTTGGAGTTTCTTGTCTTTGGCTGATATATTCCCCTGGGCAGGCTAGAGAGGGACCCAAGGAGACAGTTACAGAATGGGTCCCCCAGTCAAAACAGAGAAAGCATTCTTGATGACAGCTCTTATATTTTTTTGCTTAAAAAAGCCATATTGTAAGAGTGAGCTGGGTAGTGCTGAGTTAGGGGCATCAGGGATGACGGGAAGTACAGGGGAGGGGCTGGTATAGGTCAGGCTCTGGTCTTTGATAGGAGAGCTGGAGGCTGGAGGGGGACTCTTGACTGTCTGTCCGGTGTCTGGAATAGTAGATATAGCCTTTAGTGTACATCACGTGTGAAGGGACTGTCATTACTCTTCTCCAGAAGGCAGGGCTCCTGAGAACAGGAATCATGACTTATTTTACTGAGTCAGTTCCACCTCTAACAGCACCTGGTTCACACAGGGACACAGAGTATACCTCAGGATGAGTTCTCCCTTACTCAGTTCAGCCTATTATAGCAGAAGGTAGGGCACGACTTCAGACTGCCATTATGGAACAGAGTCTACTGGGCCCATGTATGACATTTATCTCATTTCTCAGAAAGTTCAAAGTGTGGTGCTCATAGCAGGAGTACAACAGGAGAGAAGTGAAGATAACACCTGAGAAACATGGCCAAGAGTCATAGTCCCAGAGTTATTTATTTGATTACTTAATATTTATAACCACCAAGACTAAGTTCCAGCCTTCCTTAGTCTGAGACTGGGGACAACATAGGGGTTGGAGGTAACAGATAAGCTGAGTGCGAGGTGAGAGGTGGCCAGCCCTGGAGAAAGAGGGAGAAGAGAAGAGGGAGGGGGAGGAGGAGAGGGAGAGGGAGAGGGGGGAGAGAGAGACAGAGACAGAGAGAAGGGGAGAGGGAGAGGGGAGAGATAAAGAGACAGAGAGAAACCTTATCTGTGAGCAGGATATGCAGGCCTTCTGTACCCTGAGAAGAACAAAGGCAGCTCAGGTAGGACAGATGACCCTATATAAGGGGTGATATCAATGGGGCACTGCTGGTGTGGGGGTGCAGATTCCTGAGGCTGCTTGGAGACCGTGTGGCCAGGGACATGGATCTTTCACTGATCAGTTCTCCTCTCTCACATATGGTCAGGGAACAGTACCTAGAATCCTATCATCTTCAAGGAGACAAAGGGTGTGCTGAAGTCCTGGCCCAGCCTTCTGTTTCCTGGAACTGTGACCCCAGGCCTTTCCGAACTCCAGCTACCTCATCCAAAGAACTGAAGGGGTTTCTGTCTTTTCACCAACCCAGGGCTTACAGGGAGCTGAAGTACTGAGCGTGCTGTGTACATGCACGGTGGTAATGAGTTCTTATTAGTTATTACCTCATTTCCATGGGGTCTTACCCATCCTGACGGCCAGGTTATGGTTTTGGGGAAGGACTACTTTTAACCAAA
The DNA here is from genome assembly GCA_030674055.1 of Rhabdomys pumilio. NCBI lineage: Eukaryota > Metazoa > Chordata > Mammalia > Rodentia > Muridae > Rhabdomys > Rhabdomys pumilio. The sequence continues at coordinate 60,050,379 of JANHMN010000015.1, forward strand.
AGAAGCCAGAGGGAGCTGAAGGACGCAGTACTTTAGTCCACTCCCCTTCCTCCCTGGCCACATTTTCTATACACAGCAGGAGTAGGGGAGGGGGAAAGGCAAGGCTGCTGAATCCCTCATTTTGTTCGCTGGTAGAACTGGAAGACGGCCTTCTCTTGTTCATACGTTTCAATGGATCCCGGTCGCAGGCGCCGAATCTCAGCAATGGCATCTCCTGCGGCCAAACTCCTCTCCTTTACCAGGTAGCAGGCCAGCATGGTGCCAGTGCGGCCAAAGCCTAGGGCGCAGTGCACCCCGACAGCCTGCGAAGTAGAGGCTGATAGAGCGGAGTCCAGGGCTTCCCCAGTACTCTCTAGTCCCCACCCCACACATCTTGGGCCCTTACAGGACAAGAAGCGACTAGGAGGCCTCTAAAATAGCTGGTTCCACGTTGGGCTCTCAGCCTGCATCTCCTGTCTTCTATCCTGTGCTGGCTCGTACTGTACACCTAGCCACTTGTGCTATTTTTCCTGAAATGTGTCAGTGCAAACTGAGATGAGGTGCAAAATGCTTAACCAGGCTTTGAAGATGCCGCATGAAAAAGACTGGAAATGCCTCATTAATAATTTGTTTCATATTGATTCTATGTTGAAATAATATTTTTGACTTACTGGATTAGTGCAAAATTAACTTCACCTGCTTCTTTTTCAGCTTCTTTTTTTTTTTTTTTAAAACGTAGCTGCTAGTAAAATGTAAAATTACAAGTGTGCCTCTATGACATATGGACCTCTAGTAAATGAGTTTTGAACCGCTTCCATCTGACTTTGGCGCTCACTGGACTCCTGGAAGTATTTCACTTGACAGTACTCTCTATCTCCAGCCTACTTGGCGCCACCTCTCCTAGCAGCATAGATGACTCTATGTAGGGGGTGGGTCCATCTATCTCCCACCCCACTTAGCCCTGTCACCCTCCCCCTCTCCTCCCAACCTCAGACTCTCCCACTCCTCTCAGACTTCAGCCCCGGCCCCGCCCACTCATTTCCTTCCAGGCCCCGCCCTCTCGCTTTGGCTCACGAACGCGCTGACCTCTCCCCGGGCATTGGCCTCGTCCACGATCTTCACAAATTGGTCGATCTGTTCCGGGGACGGCGGGCAAAAGTCAGGGATGCGCAGTCGGTGCAGCGTGAGGCCGGGACAGGTGTCACTGTGAGGGGGTCCGCGCTCTGTCAGGGACACCAGGTGTCGCACGCCCAGGTCCAGCAGGAACTGGTAGTGCGCGGGCAGCCGCGGCAACGCCAGCCCGGCCAGCCGTCCCGGGAGCACCCAGGAGAAGTTGGGGGGCTGTACGCCCATTGTGGGGGGAGGGCACCCAGGGCGAGGCTGGCCTTTCCTACTCTGCCGAGCGATCGGGTCAACCCCCCCGCCCTGCTTAGTACTTGCCCTAGCGGGCCTCGTAGTCTCTCGGATCTGTCCCCGTGACGCTCCTCCCCACCCAGGGTTGGCTGAATAGCGGGGGCGGGGCTAAGACGGCTCCAAGGCTGGCAGAGAAGCCCTGCAGCCCAACGGATGCGGAGCAGGGCACTCGTTGATAGGCTGGGTAATCAACAACAAGCGTGGTTATTGCAGCCGGGAGCGAATGCACTAAGGAAACATGGAACAAATTAATTGCTCCTGTAGAGAAAACAGCCCAGGGCTGGGCACTGCTGCTCCCTGGTGGTACGTTGGAGTTACTGCATCGTGGGTTAGCAGCCTAAGGGCCTGGTCTCCTTTTCACAGTTTTTGAACAAGGGTTTAAGTAGTAGAAGACAAATCTATTTCTGTCTGGGCGCGGGTGTGGTTGGGTAATCTCTTCAATGACCAAACATTCATGGTTGGTGTCTTCTTGAGTTCTTGAAGTAAGAGGGAACTACTATGTCCCAGACAACAGAAAATTTTATTTTTCTACTGCTGGGACTGTTAAAGGGTGGGGGTTGGGGAGATATGTGGCACTAGAAATGGTACTCAGGGTAATATAGTAATCACAGTCAACAACATAAGAGTTAACAGTATTTGAGCATTTGCTTTCTGTTAGATGTTTGTGCGAGCACTTTTTATATTTTTAGTTAATTGTCATAAGATAGATGATCACAATAACCCCATTTTGGAGATGAGAAAACTGAGGCACTGAGGAAGCTAAGGAAGATACTGTTCTCCAGAATCTCTCTCTCTTTTTAAAAGATTTATTTATTTTATGTATCTGAGTACCCTGTAGCTGTCTTCAGACCCACCAGAAGACTCCATTACAGATGGTTGTGAGCCACCATGTAGTTGTTGGGGATTGAACTCAGGACCTCTGGAAGAGCAGTCAGTGCTCTTAACCCCGGAGCCATCTCTCCAGCCCCAGAGTCTCTTTTTAAAAATTATCATTTATTTTTATCTTATAAACATTGGTGTTTTGCTTGCATGTGTATCCGTGTGAAGGTGTCAGAACTGGAGCTGGAGTCACAGACATGTGAGCTGCCATGTGGGTGCTGGGAATGGAACCTCTGAAGAGCAGCCAGTGCTCTTAACTGCTGAGCCATTGCTCCACCCCCTTCCAGAATCTTTTAATAGCACACTTTCCTACAGTGAGCCAGGAAATTACATTCTTTTTACACAGCCATCTTTACACTCTTCCAAACATCATTGTGTTTAAAATCCTGGGTATTTTCTTAACCAGGGGCCTAGAGAAGTTGGTTACTGTGGCCAGGGATATATTGACTTAAGCCCACAACACCTGGCCGTGAAGATGTCATACCCTCCTTTTGTTGCTGGCCAGTAGGGTGAAAATTGGGGCCTTGGTAGCCATAACAAACCAAGATTGGTTACTTGTCTCCAACTGCCAATCAAGTAAACCTTCGAGTGAAAGCGGAGGCGGTTTATTCAGTGTGCTACATTAGTGAGAGAAACAAAGAGGTGCAGTCCCTATCACCCAAGTCTACCTTTGGGGTCTTGGCACAAGGATTAGGCTTAAGTAGAAGGTAAGAGTTATGTATAACAGCATTCCTGGTCAAGCTGTGGTCCCCAGTCCCCTGTCATCCTAGCCTCTGCTTTAGTCTCTCATACGAGGAGAAAGTCATCGGAACACGTGGAATCTCTCTCCGGGAGACAATGTTCCATCTCTCAAACACCAGGCTCCCAGCCTTTTCCTTCCGCAGCACATGAGACTCCTGGGGAAATTCCAGGATCTTGGAGTCCATTGTTTCAGCAACTAGACAGCTGGAGGGAGGGGCACACGTGTCTCTAGAATACCTTCATTCCTGCCCATGACATCTGTGTCTGTCTACCCCCTAATACACAAAGTTATCCCATGGCTTAAGCAAAATGGAAGGATTTCTCCCTTCCACGGTGGACAGCCTGCTCTGGCTCAGTGGAAACGCACCCTGAGTGCAGACAGGGACCCTCCCAGGTTCCTAGCTGCCCACCTCATTCCTTTTCCTCCACAGCCCTGTGGCCTGAGAGCCACTGTTCACCCCATTCATCTTCTCCTCGTCGAGGTTCTTCATGGTACCTGGAACTGTACTGGTGAGCAGATCCTTTCTTGGGTTCTTCTCTGTCCATTTTCCATTCCCACTTCTTGCCCTTCCTCTTACATCTCTTATCTCCTTGCTGTTCACCTCCAAGCTTGTTTCTTTCTCCAGTATAAAAACAATTCTTTGGGAAACAGATTCTCCTCTTTGTTGAGCCCCTAAACTGCTATCACTGTGCTCTCTCTCTCTTGTGGGTCTCTTTGAGGCTAAAAGCCATCCCTACCCAGGCTTGCCTATGGAAAGGCCAGTTGGCTCCTAGTGAAGACTTGCTTTCCCCTTGTCTGTTCATCTGTCATCTTCCAGAGAGAGAAGGGCTCAGGGTCCATGTCTGAGATGTGTCCCATTGCAAATGTTTCCTTTAATTTTCTGTCTCAGCTGAGGGTTTCTGTAAGAAAAGCCACTGCTGGGGTTCTGGCTAGGCTTCCTGCAGCCATGGCAGTCCCTCCCACAGTACCTACAGGATCGCTCTTGGTTGTTTAGGGCTATCTGGGCCTCAGGAGGGTTTAGGCTCTGTGTACTTTGATCTCCCACTGTGGAAGTTACTTTGTTGAGCCAGAGTTTCCTGTTTTCATTGGAACGAAGACTGATTTGTAGATTCTTTTATTTTTGCTGGAGTCTGAACATGATGTTCAAAAATGTTAAGTAAATGGATTGAAAAAATAAAGACTGCATTAGCAAGACATACCTCAAGACACTGGAGTCTCCAGAGCGTCTGTGGATTCTTCAATTGCGTGGAGACTGTGTTGGATATTATGTCTAACTTCTTTTAAAACTTCATTTGTTTTATTAATTTATTAATAAATTTATTTAAATTTAAAATTATTAATTTATTAATTATTAATATAACTCACACACCAAAACATGCAATGAATACACACTTCAGTGAAGTTTTACATGTGTACACACACACACACACACACACACACACACACCAATTAAAGTAGATAAGGAACATTACCCCATACTATTTATTTATTGAGCTTATGCTTTTAATTTTTCTGAAATGATTAACATTTTTTTAAAAAACCAATTTCATACAGAGTATTGTAATCATCTTTGCCCCTGTCACCCTCTCATCTCCCTCCTTCAGCTCTCCTCCTCTTCCTGTCTCTCCTTTTAAGGAAGTGATTCTCTGTCTAATTACTTTTTTTTTTTTTTGTAAAAGGGGCAGGTTTCTTGATCTTTATTGGACACAGTCCCTATTGCATGCGCCTGTGTTGATAGATAGTATGTGTATATGTGGGTATGTGGGTATGTGTGTACAATTGGACATGTTTTTGGGGAACAAAAAGATTTAGTAACTTCTCTGACTTTGAGGAATTTATGCCACACTTGGGGGGATTTAGATACAGATATAATTATACCCAGAATATGTAATAAAGTACTAAACTTCTCATCAAAGCCATTGCCAGTATCTGACAATCAGATAATATACAGTCGAAAGCTAATTGTGCAATAAAAGTAACAAGCATGAAGTCACTCGGGGGAAGCGAAGGTGGGGCTAGAACCACAAGATGTTTCTGAAGGCAGACTCTTCCTTCTCCATTTGGTTTTCTGTTTATTCAGAAGTTCAACAGAATAGTTTTAGTACATCCTAACTACCCCTTTTCATGTGTGCATGTGGTGTGTGTGTGTGTAGGCCTGTCTTAGTTACTTTTCTACTGCTATGCTAAGACATTATGACCAATATGACTTATAAAGTAAAACATTAGTTCAGTGGTTACAGAGGGTCAGAGTTCATGACTATCCTGTAGGCATGGCACTGGAGTAGTAGCTGAAAATTTACTCCAGAAGCATGAGACATTCTCCCTCTCCCTTCCTCCCTCCCTCCCTCCCTCCCTCCCTTCCTTCCTCCCCCCCACAACACATGGGAGACTAAGAGAGACTGGGAATGGCATGAGCTTTTCGATCCTCAAAGCCTTCACTCAGTGACACACCTCCTACTACAAGGCCTCACCTCCTAAATCCTTCCCAAACAGTTCTACCAACTGGGCACCAAGTGTTCAGACGTATGAGCACCTGGGCCATTCTCACTGAAACCACCACTGGGTCTTGGCTTCCTGACTGACAAGAGGTGAAGGTAGACTTGGACACTTCCTTCTTTCAGTGAGGTCCCTGTGTCCCATCAGAGCAGAGGGTCACTTGAACTACAAGACAGTCTTTCTCAGTCTGAAATGTTCTGAGTTTCCTGTTTGTTAACAAACTTTATACCAGGACTCAAAGATCTGGAAATTGGACCTATGAAGAAGAGGCTGTGTGGAAGGCAACCTCCAAGATGCCTCCAATGGCCATCTCATGTCTTGGAGTAGTTCTTTTCTGCAATGTTAGTGCCAGTTTTTGTAGCAAGTAGGCTGCTGTTGACATGGTAGTATATAACTTCCTAGGTTTGGTCACAATAAACTTGGATTTTTTTTCCTTATTCTTCATTGGGAAGAAGATTTGTCATGGGAAATCTTGAGGGGAGGCCAGCTGCCACATTGTTAGGATGCAGGGAGGTGTCTGTGAGGAAAACCAGAAGCCTCTGACTTGCAGTCAAGCTTGTGAGTTAGCTATTCAAGAAGTGGATCCCTCCATCTCCAGTTTAGACTTTAGGTGGCTTGTAGAACATCTTGATTATAATCTCAAGGGTTGCCTGGCTTAGAAACATCTAGCTGATCCTGTCCTGAATTCCTTACACACAGACACCGAGTAAATGAATACTTATTGTTTAATCAAAAACTGAAGAATTTATTATGTAGCAACAGGAAACTACTATAGATAAAAATATGAATTGAAGAAAAGAAGATGAATTGCCAATAAGTACAGGAATGAAAATAAAAACAAAGGAGAAAGGCACACCAGAAAGCAATTGTGTTATGAGTGGGTTTTGTGAGAGGTTAATGCAAAACTTTCACATCTGGTGAATTTCATGTAGAGCAACCAACTAGAGTAGTCTGGGTAAATATTTGTGTGTGTGTGTGTGTGTGTGTGTGTGTGTGTGTGTGTGTTCCTAAAGGTTTATATTTGGGCAGCTAGGGATGAGCTATAAATTACTTTACCATTAGCCACGTGCCGGGTTTGAACAATCACAATGCATTTGCTCCTAACCAGACACAGTCCCTATAAACCAATGCTGGTACTGTCCTGAAATCTACTGGCTGTGTGTCGGCTGGGGATGTAGAGGTCTGAGGTGGTCTGGGTGTGGCCAGATCACCTTGGACATTTTAATACAGGTCTTTCCACCAGATGGCACTGATAGCTTTTCCTTGTTTCTTTCTCTCTTTTGTCTTGATGAAGACATATGAGTTGTATACTGTTGCAGAGCGTTTCCCAGCCCAAACCTCACCATTTGCTAGTTGATTTCTTGCATTTTTTTGCATTTAAGATGCTTATAATTATATTTTCTTTTTGGGATGTCGGGGGATACCGTCTTAGATGAGATGTGATTGTGTGAGCTGGAGGTAGGGAAGTACACCGGTGAGGCAGGCTTGGATGTCCGAATAGCTATTCAGAACGGCAGGTAAAGGCAGAATCAGAGGGAACACCCAGGTAACAGTCACTTTTGCTGCACAAGCTAGCTCGGTGGGTTCTCCTACGTTTAATGTCAATGTGCTTGGAGTTCAGAGGAAAACAGCTCAGCTGGCATTTTGACGCCAGCCTGTTGAGAGTCCCAGTGGAGGGTACAGCTAAAAGCTGTAACTGGAAGTCTAATCTACAGAGCTGTGATACAATCAACACCTCTTTAACAATCAAGTTTATGGCACTTTGTTCTGGAACAATAGAGAACTTCCAGGTCCTCTTCTCACTTATTTTTACTAATTACTAATATTCTGACTATAATAGTGTTAGTAGATCCTAAATTGCTATATTGTTTCTTGTCTCTGGGCTTTATTTTAAGTCTCTTAATTTCCAAAGCAGTGACCACACTGGTTCATCTTTTATTAGAAGTTCAACAAAGATGGTCAGTCTACGAAGCTCACACAGCCAACTCCTCATTCTCCTGGGGCTTCCTAAAGCCATGCTCTTCACCAGGCTCTTTCTCATCAGTGCTTCTCCTTCCCATTAGTGCTTCTCCCTTCTGTTAGTGCTTCTCCAGCTCCAACCCACAACTGACATCACATGGTGCTTGTGAGAAATTCAGACTCTCAGATTCCACTAATGCAGCATTCATCAGTATCACCTCTCTAGAGCTGAGAAACTACCGAGCGTGTCTGTGGGCAGAGGAGGCAAGCAGCAGCAGCAGCAGCAGCAGCAGCAGCAGCAGCAGCAGCAGCAGCAGCAGCAGCAGC
>JANHMN010000015.1:60058183-60072815 GCA_030674055.1 Rhabdomys pumilio
GCAGCAGCAGCAGCAGCAGCAGCAGCAGCAGCAGCAGCAGCAGCAGCGGAGGAGGAGGAGGGGGGCACACACTGATACTTAGAGGAGTCTAACTGGCCTGGCTGGAAGCCCAGGGCCAATTAGAAACACCTAACAGTCTGAGTTAGAACAATCTATTGGCTGTAGGTACAAGTTAGAAAGAGATCCAAGAAAAATATGCTTAAATGTACACGTGTTTTTCCTGTTTTTGTTCCAAGGAAGGGCTTGGTTCCTAGATTTCCTTTCTGGGGGAATTCTTGAAACATCACTGTCTGCCCTCTTCCCTTTTTAACTACATTCCAGGCATGGCAGAAACTACTCTGGTTGCAATCCAATTTACACGCGCTCTGCTTCTCCCACATTATGAAGGAAAGAGAGAGGGATCCATGGGCAACTTAGCACATCACGCCCCCTTTCCTGTTCCATGGCAGATCTTCTCATCCAGACTCCATCTTTCCAGAACTTCCTTAGGAATCATCATGCCTGTCGTCCTCTGGACTGGCCTCCTCAAGTCTGGCTCTACAAATTTCCCCTTTATGATGACCTCATGGAGTACAGATTTTGACCTGACCAGTACTCTGTTAGTTGTATTGCCTTCCAGAGACCCCCTCATATACTTGTTGATTGACACATAAGCCCTATAGGCCAAGGTTCTTATTTTTCTCTTCAGCTTTCTCTCACAGCATTCTATTGTAACATTCCTGTCATCCAGAGAGGCATGGGTCCTCAGAGAAGCAGGGTGCTCCTTCCTGCTTTGCCCAACTGTGTCCCATACCTGCTCCCCGTTCCTTTAGCTTGCTGTAGCACTGCATCTCTCCCAACGTTCAGTCTGGAGGCAACCCAAGTGTCCCAGGAAGGCTTCTTTACCACGCAAGGCTTATGTACTCTTCTGAGCTTCTGTGTATCTCTATAGCTCTGTGGCTATAGCTTGGTGGTAGAGCTTGCCTAGAATGTGCAAGGTCCTGGGTTCAAACCTAGCCCTACAAAGAATTTTATTATACATTTAAACCATTGAAGCCTTTAGATAATACACTATACAAGTAAGTATTGCGGAAGAATTAAGGTACATTTTTGAGAAAAACAGACCATGAAAAGAGGAGCCAGTCCACGCAGCCCAGGCTTGGAGGGAAACAGTGAGAGGAGCTTGAGGTTTATGTACCTGTTGGATGGGCTGCTCAGCAAAGGTCATGGATGAGCTTGGCCTATATGACTCAAGTGAGATTCTCTCAAGATCATTGCCTGCAAAGGATCCCATTGTACATTTCAAGGACTTCTGGGAAATTCCCACCAATCTTTTCAGCCTGCAGTACTGATGTGGGAAGTCTCAAGAAATTGACTCAGATGCTGTGAACCTGTTATCTCTATATTTGCTGGCCTCTGGAAAATAATATTCAACTTTCTTGTATATCTCAGATGAGCATTTCTAGGAAGGAAGGAGGACATTTGGAATGTCCTCAATGTCACCTCTATGATAGAGAGAACTTAGGAATAAATGAAAGAGACTTTCCCAAAGCACCATGTTTTGGTAGCCACCTTTCTCTCACTCACTGTATATGATACACATATAAAACTCCCTCCTTACTGTGCTCTCTCTGCCTGCGATTCTGCATACATTTCTCCCTCTGGCTCCTTGAAGGTTTAATGAGCTTGCTTCTCCACATTTTAGAGCAAGGATTCCAAGCACTGGTTTGATGACACCCTGGAGTGTCTTCATTTATCTCAGGGGGTGCCTTGAAATTCACAAAACAAGATTAATTTAAATTCATTTTCGTTTAAAAAAGTAAACAGACATTATATAGTAATTACAGGTACAAGTGTGTGTATGTTGAAATCAAACTAATAAATGCTTGCCTTAGAGAGAAATCAAGAGGATGGGGGCGGGGTTGCAAGAGATTATAAAGGTGGTTTAGTCTGCGTGTTTTCTAAAACACCCCTTCCTTTATCTTATTTTCAGGTTGACCAAAATTAGTCGTGTTGCTATGTTGGAAGTGAGGGATGGTGGGGATAAAAGCTCCTAGAACTATGGTCCATTTTCTGTCCCTACCATAGGCTCTGACATACAGTAGACCCTCACAAAGCACATTTTTATTGACAGTTGGATTGGGATACAGAGGGATGGGCAAGGAAGATGCATGTCTCAAGATAGACCCAGCTCTGGAGGGGGGATTGGCAGCCATCTTCAATGTGAGGGGGCTATGGGGGGCATACATTGTTACACAAAATGCTGTAAGAGGAAGCTGAGGAGAGAAATAAGAACTTTATCCCTCAGGGCTTATGTGTCAGTCAACAAGTGCATAGGGTGGTGGTGGTGGTGTCTAATAAGTTACAGAGAACTGGCCAGTTTAAGATCTGAATTCTGTGAGGTCACCAGGGCTACATAAAGAAAGATAGATGGCTGTAGAGCTGGTAAGTAAATTAGCAATCCCATTTGAGTTCTAGGAGAACACGGAGTCCCAGACAATTAAGGAGAGGATGTCTGGCTGAGATGATCTTAGTGTTAGGTGACTGGCCAGAGGCTTCAGTAAGTGCCTATTGACAATTTGTGCAAATCATCAAAAAGTAGGGTAAATTTGTGTCAAAATATATGAGTGTTAGTGACTTGCTGCTGCAAGTAGAGTCACAGGAAGGTTATAGACACAGGAAGGAACTCCAAATTCTACACGGGCTTAGTATCTTTTAATTAATAGAGCTGGTGTTGTTTTCAAATCCGGATGCACCACTTAAGAACTATATTGCCTGGAAAAGGGCATATATGAGCTCATCTGTGTAAAGGGGAAATTATCATAATAGCCTACTTCAACAGCTATGAGGATTAATCTACGTAAAGTGTTTAGAGCAATGCTTGCTACCATGAGAACTCAGTAAACACTGGCTCTCCCCCTTCTCCCTTCCTCTTACTTATCATCATCATCGTCGTCATCATTATCATCATCATTGTCATCATCGTCGTCATCGTCGTCATTGTTGTCGTCCCTGTCACCACCACCGTCACAGTAATAGTAGGCTTCACATGGGAAGGACTAATAGATTAAGAATGTAGAAAATATTAGTGCCCCCCTCTAGTCCCGAAGAATAAGCTTAGGAATGCCTTCCATTGTTTGCTAGATTGGAGGCAGAACATCATTTGCTGGAACTGGAAACATAGGCAGAAGGTTAATTGCATAACAAGCAAGCAAACAAACAGAACAAAAAGCCACTACGTACAAATTGAGTTCTCAGAGAATCCCCTTGTTACATTTTGATGGAATAATCTGCTGCATGGGGGAGAATGCAAACATACATGAGTTATTAAAATCATACTTGGTAGTAAGAGGAAATTGTGTCTGGGCACAGGGTTTTATGGCTTATTAATCCTCGAAAGCAAGATACCATTAATCAAGTGTATTCATCATTATCTATTACTGCTGATAAAAAAAATCCCAACTTGTTCTAGACAAAATGATTGATATGAAGAGAAATTTTGAAGCCATTATATAAAAACACATTCCTTATTCTCTTTATTTTAATGAAAACTAAATATATCTATATCTTCCCAGGGGAAGACAAATCAAGTCTAACATCTGATCTTGGCCAAACTCAAATACTGGTTTTGAAATTCCAGTGATTCTATTTGGTTCTTTCTCTCCAGTTCAAATATTGAGGGGTTCCTGTCATATGATCATTCAGTTGTTCAGTGACTTAGGATGAAAAATTTGTGAATTCATAGGGAATTTATTTCTTGAATTGGTATGGCTGTAACAAATACCCAGCGGACGAGCCAGACTTCTTTATTTAAAATTCTTGATGTTGGAAATATCCTCAGTCATAAAATATGTTGGATTCATGAGGACATGGGAAGATGGTAGTTGATGATTAATATTGTTGTTGGTCTTTTGCTCTAAGACTGTACACGGAAACAGTCTTAGCCTTTCTTGTCCTTGTATTGGTAATATCTATGTGTCTTCAATTCAGTTAAATACAGCAAATATGCACAGGTGAGTAAGCTGTTGGCTTACACGCTTGACTAGGAATCCAGGAAAAAGCATGAAACTTAGATTTTGGCACTACAGTGGATCGTTACTTCCGTGACTTCAATAGAACATATCCTTTGTTATTCATACCCTTTAATAAACCTCTATCACCGGTACTGGGTTCATCCATGTGACCTATTTTGGCTAATGTGACATCAACAAATGAGATGGAAGCAGAGGTCAGGTAAATGTGCACAGTGGGACTCAGCATCTCAGAAACCCGAGACCACTATGCCATGGATCATCCCAGACCTAAAAACCTCATTACAGTGTGGAGAGACCAGTTAAGCTTAGTCTCTAAGGACTTCCCAGATGGAAGCAGCTCCATGAGAGATCCAAGCCAGGCATGATCAGCGGAATGACTTAGATCATAGAATTATGACCAACGAATAGTTAAGTCACTAAGTTTGTTGGGGTATTTAAAAAAATATGTATATGTGTGTGTTTACTATATGCAAATTGGTACCCACAAAAGCCAGAAAGGATGATGGATCCTTGGACCTGAAGTCACAGGAGGATTTTAAGGTACTTGATTCGAGTGCTGGAATCCATAGGGGTCCTTGGCAAGAACAGCAAGTACTCTTAACCATGGACCAATCTCTCCATAGCATGTGGAATATTTCCTTTTCTTACAAAGAAATATAAATCATAAAAAAACAATGTCTGGAAGTAGTATGTTGCCATAACAGAAATCAAAGTCACATAACCTCCCCTTTAGGACTGAGTAGGTGGCAGGGGCTTTGGGGAAACAAGTAGGTGTTGGGGAACCTGGTGACATGATGGAGACTTGCTCATAGAGGCTGATCAAGGGTAGATTACATTATGTTGTAGAGGAAATGCCTGTAACACTGTCGCATCCAGGAATGTGGAAGGCAGAATATGTATTCAGTCAACTGTATATTCAATTTTAGGAGGGTTTCTACGTGGACTGCTGTAGGGGCCAAACTGCCTTTGGATGGTTACATATAGTAGGGTATGTACGTGTAATAGGAAGACAGAGATGAAGTAAGGAAAGAACTCAATTTCTAGGAAAATCTCAAAGTAGATTTGATGGGTCCAGGAGATGCTAAATTGGGAAATGAAGCTTTCATAATTTTAGCATCTTCAGCTGGCAACAAATTCTTTAAAGATGATCTTGGGACAGAGTTGAAACCACAGGTATAACAACAAGATTTAAGTCCCTAGAATCATTTAAAGTGATGCCTAAGGGACGGGGAAGTCCTCTAAGAACTTAAGGGCACTTCCCTACAGCACCGTGATATGTTGACAAACTGGAGGCCTGTCTCAAAAAATAGTTGTGGGGATAACTTTTCTCTAATGTATTCGGCTATAACTTGAGATGTAGGAAGTCATAAAAATTTTAAGAGAATCGGATTCATTTAGACTTAATAGTGCACTGGAGGGTCAAAATTAGAAGAGACAAGAACTTAGGAAAATCATTTAGCCACCAACACAGGGTGTTTTTATTTGTGCAAAAGCCATTTTAGAGAACAGACCCAACCTTGTCCAGAGAGTAAAACTGTACTCCTTTTTCATGTGCCTGTAACTGGATTTCAGAATTGCTGTGGACCAGTGATGGGTATGTGGCTCCCTGTTGCTTTTTCACAAATGTGTGATGAGTGTATATGGAACATATAACCTATTGCTTTAGGTCATACATCATAGGTCATAGGTCAGTGAGAGAGAGACACAGAGACAGAGAGAGACAGAGAGACAGATACAGAAAGAGAGAGAGAAAGGAAGGGAGGGAGGGGGAGGGAAAAGGAGAGGGAGAGGGAGAGGGAGAGGGAGAGGGAGAGGGAGAGGGAGAGGGAGAGGGAGAGGGAGAGGGAGAGGGAGAAGAGGGTGGGGCATGATTTTAATCTGTCTCAGTTTGACTCTTTCCCCAAGGACCTTTGAAATTAGACACACCTTGAAACTGGGCCCATGAGGCTATGCACACCACTATACCACCAATGCTGCACATTCGAATATATTCTTTGGGTTCTGCAGTGGCTCAGATGGTATGGCTTACAGAATCATGAACTATAATAATGCCATAATAAAGTTTTTTTTTTGCCTTAAGCTACTACCTTTGGAGGATTTATTATGCAATGACCTGCCACTGACACAGGAGTCCATTGTTAAGAATCAAGTTATATCTAATAAACTGGAGGATGCTGTTGACTTGCTTGAGTTAACTGAAACCCATGGATACTTTCTCTTGACAGCTTTGTGGAAAAGATAAACGATGGATAGGATTCTAAGACAATGCATTGCGGGCTTTCGGAGCTCTATGTAAAGACCCAGTCCTCAATCCATGTGTGACAGAAAAGAACGAGAACAGGCTATGACACAGCAGACCTGGTTTGAATTCTAATTCTACTGGTTAATTTTGGACAAGTACTTACTGTCTCATAGTCTTGTAAAGAGGTGTCACTCACAGGCCCACAGGATTAGCTGATATAATGTACAAAAGTATGCTGTACAAAGCCTGGTACATGCTAGCATGCTTTCTACATGTCGATTTCTTATATCTGCATTTGCTCTGTTCAATTTCCCTTTGAAATCAATACAATCCTCCATAATACCTGAAAGACAGAGGCAGCATATGGTCAAAGGATTACTAAAACTCAACGGTAGATCTTGCGGCAGTTATGAAATATATTACTGCTACTGAGTCCAAACTGAGGTAGAAAACTGGTTAGTGCTATTCACACAGTTGTCCAGTCTTGAAACTTTGATGGTCCCACTTCTTAGTAGTCTTCCTAAGGATTCTTCTTGTGTTTTAAGTGACTCATAAATATGAGTTCTATTCAGAGGTAGAGTCGATGACGTGGCCTGTTATACCTCAAGACACAGAATGGAACGTGTCTCTTTTATGACAAAATAATCATAACCTTTTGGCTCTGGAGGTGACTAACCAGGCAAGGGAGTGAATTGTCCCTCAAATAGAATGGTGTCAAGCCAGAGGTTCTCTTAGGCTCCCTACCCTGGACATTTATTGAGCTAGCTATCAGAGGTACCATGGCCAGTTGAAAGAACTGTGGAACAGAAATAATCCATCATTTAGGTTCTTAAAATGAAGATGACCCAAGGGAGTTGGGGTATTTTACCAGACTGCTCTCCACTCACTCAGTGCACTTGCTGATTTTTCTGGGTCATCTTGAGATGGAAGTCTTTGGGTCCTGCCAGTTGGGGTTATTCTTTTAAATGCAATATATATATATATATATATATATATATATATATATATATATATATATATATATATAAAAAATAATGTCTGTCTTTTCTCTCTCTCTCTCCCTCTCTCTCTCTCTCTCTCCCTCTCTCTCTCTCTCTCTCTCTCTCTCTCTCTCTCTCTCTCTCTCTCTCTCTCTCTGTGTGTGTGCCTGAGGATGACATAAAAGGCCTCCTGTGATCTCTAGGAGCTGGAGTTACAGTTGGCTGTGAGTCACTTGACATGATTTCAGGGAACTGAATTCCATTCCTCTGCCAGAGTCCCTCTTAGGTTTGTTTTTGAGTTTCAGTTAATTAGTGATTTTAATGAAAGTGTATTTTCATACCCAATCTCCACAACAACTCCATACTGGAAGTACTATTTTTCTTACTTTATAAGTAATTTTGACTCAGAGACCTGGGAGTGAGTCTGTCTGACTTCAAGGATTTCATCCATTACAGCAGTACTGTGGTCGGGAGCAGGGCAGTCTCAGAGCCTTTTAGTCCAGGAATAACTGAATTGATCTTTGGGCTAGGTAGTCTCTGTTGCTGAGTGCAAGTGTTACTTCTTCACAGGGTACTGTTGGTCACAAAGTACCTCTGTGGACGCATCACTACCAGAACTGCTTGTATTCTGCTTCAATTTGGGCTGTAGTCTTCTTAAAAACTGTTATTAGTTTTATCTACTAAACTCTTTTTCCTCTTGCTTTAGTTTGACGGTTGCTGAATAGTCCATGACGACCCTGAACTCTTGCTTTTTAAAAGGGAATCTGTTACTCTAGCCAACCACAGTGCCATCATTTTGGTGGGCTTTGCATCGAAATGCTTTTCATAAACAACAGCACAGATTTTTCTGGGCTTAATAAATTTTAGGAGAAACACATTGGATTTAAGTACAACATTATGCCAGCGACCATGTTCTTTATGCTGTGTTAAGAAGTATTTCAGGAGCTCTGAGGTTGCATATAAATTTAATTTGTTATTTTTGATCGTCATACATAAAAATGCTAATGAATTGGTGTTCGTCAGAAATCAGTTTCTGACACAAACCGAATGGTTTAGAAGAACAATGTACAAAGAAAGGCACAGATAGGATGGAGGAAAACCTTCAAGGGTTTTTAATAGCAGGGAGACACTGTACCTCACAGGCCTGAATGATCAAAGGGAGTAGGGGATTAGTGGAAATCAGAGAGCATAACTATATTAAGAACATTGCCCGACACGAGTTATAGCCTTTAGTTAAGGAGTGCAGCCAACCCATGGAGGCCTGGCAGGAAGGGAGCTGGAGGGACAGCTACTCTAACCTTCTATTTTCCCATCCTCTAAATCTCCTGCTGGGGCTTCCCCTTGGCAGAACTCTTCTGGAAGGGAGAGGGCAAGGGAGCCTGCTGATGCATCTCATGCAAGTCAGCCTCCAGAGGCACAGAATGACATAAGAACGGTGGAGGACCCATGGGGGCGGCAGTGAAGTGCAGCGTCCATCACAGCTACAGCACAAGATTACTATTCTTACACACCATTTGAGCTGAGGCCACAAGAGTTTCTGGGAATGGTCTGGAAAAAGATCAGATAACAATTCTAGTTATCCGTCTAGTCTTTGAAACTCTGAAAAGGGTTCTGACTCTGCTTCTTCCAGTTCTTTTGAAATTTGTAATCTTAATGATTTTGAAACAACTTGGACATGATCTAGCCGCACGCACCCCTATTATAAGAAGTCTAAAAATAACTATTCTCTATGCTGGTGATATAATTTTATTGTCACTAACCAGAAATGGACTTTTATCTTACTGGAAGATAGAATGGCTTGAATTCAAAATTTCTAAATTCAAAATCATCATTTTTGGCAGATAGCATTTATGATTTAATTGGCTAATATCTAGTAATTATATCTGGTGAGCTAATTTTTTCAGCTATGTCACAGTACATTCTGCAATCTTTTTTTAATCTAATGTTTTCATTACAAAGGGTTCCTACTTAAAAGTAGATTTGGGGGGGTTATATTATTGACATATATCTATTTTGGGGGCCTGAGAAATCAGTGAAATCTATTTCACATTTTTACTTAGCCACAAACCACACAGCCTACATTCCTGTTCGATAAGTGTTGGTTGAGTGAAGGAGTGAAAGACGGAACTCTACATCTTTGACTTTGTCTTTTCTTCACTTTTAAAAGGAAATAGGTTTTAGGAAGCTGGCTGAAGGCAAACCCTAGTCAGAAAACCTCTACAGGGAAGAGGGCTGGCCAGCTGTTTGGGGGCTTGTCTAAGAGACTCCATTCTTCTTAACGGAGGTGAACCTATTACTTGCTTGGTTGATTTTTAAGAAGTGTGGACTATCCTTCAGCAACAACATGGATTATTCTTGTTTGTTCTTAAGGTGAGATGTGTCTCCTGCCTAGTACCCACTGAAGCTTAATTAGAGGGGAAGCGATTCTGGTTGACAGCCGAAGGATGCGTTGCCGGTTCATCATGGAAAATCTGCATTGTTGAGAACTGTTTTTGGTGACGGAGAGAGATGTTTCTTGTTTGGGGTGCCCCATGATAGAACCAGGTGTTTGTATCTATGAAGCAGCTGAAATTGGTTATTGAAACAGAATGGGTTTTAGTTTTTTTTTTTTTTAGTAAGACATTTTAAAATTAATTTAAATTTAAGTTACAGCTAATTATTGTAACTAGTTAACTTTAATTAACCTAAAGCCAGAATTATAATTTATTAAGTCTAATTTAAGTTTAAATATCTAATTATGCCAGTAGGTACCATATTTGACAGCAGAACTCTAGGTATTTTATGTTTTATTCCTACATTACGTCAGAATATCCCTTAATTTTGTTTTCAAAAGAATCACATGTTGTTTTGAAATTTAAATTCTTGGGCTTTACTTCTGTTGACACAGGGTCTCATGGTGTAACTGAGGTTGGCTTTCTATGCTACCTGTATGAAGGTCATAGGCACATGCTACCATCGCTGCCACGAATAACATTTATTGATTTGCAAATGCTTACTTTGTCATTTATGATAGCTTTAAAACATGTTCTAACACTCTTAGACATTCCTCCACAGAGTGTCTGAAGAATAATTGTACTTCCCTTGAATAGAATAGAAGCTGGTCTTGGTTCTTTTGTTTCTAGCAAGTAGAATGTGACAGAGGTGACGGTATGACTTGGGAGGTTAACTCAGAAGGGCCGGTGAAGCTTTCCTGACACCCTCCCTCTCAAGCTAAGCACCCTTATGATAATTACGGCTGTTCTGAGGCTACCAAGGCTACACAGTTATTTGGAGAGACCGCTCAGGGGTACTGGAGGAGGAAGACTAACTGTTGTAGCCTCTAGATGTTTGAGCTTTCTCAAGTCAAGCTTCAAGTTATTTTAGGTATAGATGCTATCTGATTGTGTCTTCCCAACAGACCCTGAGAGCGAACTGCTTAGCTGAGCCCAGTTAATCTCCAGTGAGGTGTTATAAAATCCTTGGTATTATTTCATGCCACCGTTTGGAGGCTGTTGGGAAGCCACAGTCAGAGTGATCCGTGTGAAAGAATAGTGCAGGACATGGATCTGTGCAGCCCAGGGATGTTCATCATTGTTTGGTCTATG
This sequence comes from Rhabdomys pumilio, assembly GCA_030674055.1. Taxonomy (NCBI): domain Eukaryota; kingdom Metazoa; phylum Chordata; class Mammalia; order Rodentia; family Muridae; genus Rhabdomys; species Rhabdomys pumilio. Next base: position 60,069,003 of record JANHMN010000015.1, read on the forward strand.
GATTTTATTTCTTTGAGAAAGATCTTGCTATGTAGTCTTGGCTGTTCTAGTTCTCACTACAGTCCCGACTGGCCTTGAGCTGGAAGCAATTCCACTTCAGTGTCCTGAGTGCTGGCCTTCTAGGCCTGGGCCACCACCCCTGGGTTCCTTGGATAGCTTTGAGGGTCAAGTGCATCACATCAACTCACTTTGGATATCAGGAAGTGCTGGTCACCTTAAAAAACAAACTGAAAATTTTATTTCTATGATGGTCTTGCCATCTTTCCTAGGTTAATTAGTCTGGAAGTCCTGCTTCTGGTACCCTTCCCTAACCTCCTTAATGCTGATATTACAGATGTGAGCTACCTACCACTCACAGTGTCCTTTTGTGTTCATACCTTTTTTGTGTAGTTGTTTGCAAGCTCAGAGCTGAATTAATCAGCCGCTTTTGTAAGAAAATAAGATGAAAAAAATCATCTGCATGGTTCCTTTTTCTTATTTTCCTCTTTGGCATTCTTTAAAACAGAAGCCTCACCTCAGTGGTATTAAGCCACTTCGTAGGATGAAGACCAGTCATGTGGGGGATCTTTTATTAAGCCAGTATGTGGTGTGGGGTCATCTAGTGGGCTAGCTATGGAGCTGGGAGACTCTCCAGTGGCCTTTTCCATAAGAGGAGATCTTCAAAGTGACTCTCCAGATGAACAGAGGTAGTAAGCAGCAAGATCTCAGGTCTGGTGAAGTTCATGCCCACGCCTCTCTTTGTGATTCTCCAGTAGGGGGCAGCTCTGAGTCTAGTCATTTAGGGATGGGATGGAAGCAGAAAGACGAATAAGATCCAGCTGAGGGTTGGACCTTTCAGATTATTAGTGGTACAATAGTAGGAGTGTTTTAACACAGGGCAATGCATATCATAAAACAGGTACAAATTAAGCTTTGTGATTTTTTCCCTCTGACAATAGAGATCACTTACTGCTGGGGGAATGCTGTAGGCTTTGGGTGATGTGTCAGTGGTACATGGCTCAGCATAGAGGGTAAGTAAGCTTACATGGTGCAGACGCTTGGAAAGAAGATGAGGTGAAGGCAGGAGTTCTTAGTAGCAGTGAATTTAATACTGGGAATTTTCGGCACCATGGCATTTGGCGAGGAAGATATTTTGGGCAATGGGGATTGTAATATGTCTCCAGTTACACCATATGAGTAGTTGCTTACTCTTCTGTTTGTGGGTCCAGGCTTGTCTGTCTCGGGGCATGTGATTTTCAGGTGTTGAGAGGAAGGTCAGAGGGAGGAGGGGAGTGAGCAAGAGGCAGACAGGGAGGGAGGGAGAGAGAGAGAGAGAGAGAGAGAGAGAGAGAGAGAGAGAGAGAGAAACAGGGAGACAGGGAGGGAGGGAGGAAGGGAGAGAGAGAGACAGAGACAGAGAGAAACAGAGACATGGAGAGAGAGGGAGGGAGGAAGGGAAAAACAGAGAGAGACAGAGAGACAGAGAGACAGAGAGACAGAGACAGGGAGAAAGAGGGAGGGAGGAAGGGAAAAACAGAGAGAGAGAGAGATAGAGATAGATAGATAGATAGATAGATAGATAGATAGATAGGGAGAGAGAGAGAGAGAGAGAGAGAGAGAGAGAGAGAGAGAGAGAGAGAGAAACTTTCATAGGGCTGACTGCTCAGGAAACTTAACACCTGGAAGTATGTTCTAAAGTAACCGCTCAAAACCTTTTATAATATACATAGCTTTTCACCTTTGCTACGGAAGAGAAAATTCTGGAAGAGGTTCCACAATAATGCACTGGCACTGTAACCAGGTGTGTCAGGACACATCTAAGGAACTCATTGGCATGCTCAGCTTCTTGTTAGGCAGCCTCTTCCTATGGCTTCCTTATGACCACAGAAAGCCTGTCTCATGGAATAGTAAGCCCAACAACGCTTTAGAGTAGAGGTGTGCCTCAGCCGGTCTATGGTTCTTTCCAGCAACTGATGGACTTGTCACCATTAGTATAAGGTAGCTCCCCAGAAATTCTGCAATTGCCTTTTGAAATAGGAAAACCTCAGGTCATAATGGGGCTGAAAACTTTTCCGGACCATTAAGACCAGTTCCTGTCACTTGCCTCTAAGTAAAAGTTTAAACAAACCTCTGTTCTGTGTTAGGAAAACCAGAATCAATATCTGATTACAGCAAAGTTCAATGTCATTCTGCCTGATTCTACTGACCTCACAAAATCCACAAGGGGTGGGAGCTGAGATTGATGACTCTGGAGTGTCTGACTCAGAATCCAACTTCTTGGGCTGCTATCCACAGGCTTTCAATGGCATTAATCACCAATAATCACAGTTGCTGTATTAACATTGCACAGAGCTGCATAGCTCATAAATCATTTTCCATATACACATTATTTAATCTTCATAAAAGCACCACAAGGTGATTATTACTCTTGTACTTTACAGAGGAGAAAACTGAGGCTTAAGATAATGTAAACACATTACCCAAGATCTTGGGGGGAGTGGGTGTCGGGAGTGTGTTTATATCTGGTCTTCCTGATCTAAGTCTGTTTGTGCCATTGGGGCAGAGTCCAGAGAACAGAGTCAGGACTGGGAGTCAGAGGGAGAGCATGAGATGCTGCACTAGGCAAAATCTGATCATCTAGGAATGGGCTGTTCTCAGATAAGGACAACCCTTCTCTAGCCCTTTTTGTCCGGCAAGATAATGAGACAACACCAGAGACCTTTGTATCTAGAATTATGTTCAATACTTTTGGCTTTTAGACGAGGAAGCAAAGGTGCAGAGGTTTGTTGTTGTTCAAAGATTCACACAGCTGCCTGGAGATAAGGCTGGAATTGTTGCCCAATTTTCTGCCCTCAAAATGGAATTTCAGCCACTCTACCTGGGTGCCTTTTCAGTCATGGAGTCTGTTCTTTTGACGAGGAAGCCATGTGTTTACAGTGGAAGATGATGGGGCACGTCATAGATAAGCGAGCTAATAATAACATTTGCTACGATTCACCAAACACCTGAGAAACGCTGCATCAGACACTCCATAGGCATGCTCTGTAATTTTCACCGGAACTTTGCAAAATCTGTATTATTATTGCAGGGAGAGATGAGGACTAGGGATGAAGAGGGACTAGCTGAGTGATATTGAGTTCACAATTTTTCCATTGTACAGTGTAACCTCTGCAATAATTTCTCCCTTGTCCTAGAAAACTGAAACCTCTGAATTTTTTTTACACAGTCAAGTATCAGTTTTAGAAATCATTAAAATTCAAATCATCTGTGTTTATTCCTAGAACTATATCTGATTAAAAAAAGAGATAAGGGAGATGATTCGGTTATCGCCTTTAAACAGAGACCTTAGAAGTCTTGATTAATAAGTATATTTTTTAATTGTGAAGAAAAACCAACAGTTTTTTTTTAAAAAAAGAACTACAAATTAAAGTCTTATGCTTAAATAATTAAGAAAGTAAAAATTAGTTTTTTCAACTTCGGTTCCTCCGGAGTGCCAGGGCAGAGCTGTAGTTGCTCTTTCAAATTAACTAGTCCTTCCCTCCAGATAATACCTGTAGGAGGAACAACTTTGCAGTTGCTCTAATACAATCCTTTTCTCTCAGCATCTGTGATATAGCTAAGAAAGACACATGCATACACACACACACACACACACACACACACACACACACACACAAAATAAAGCAGACACATACATACAGGAACACACAGACTCACACACACACACACACACACACACACACAAACAGACACACACGTACAGGAACACACAGACACACAAACACACACACACATACACAAACAGACACACACATACAGGAACACACAGACACA
>JANHMN010000015.1:60079614-60097114 GCA_030674055.1 Rhabdomys pumilio
CTCCTTCTCCTTCTCCTTCTCCTTCTCCTTCTCCTTCTCCTTCTCCTTCTCCTTCTCCTTCTCCTTCTCCTTCTCCTTCTCCTTCTCCTCTTTCTCCTTCTCCTCCTCCTCCTCCTCCTTCTCTTTCTCCTTCTCCTTCTCCTCCTCCTCCTCCTTCTCTTTCTCCTCCTCCTCCTTCTTCTTCTTCTTCCTCTCTCTCTCTCTCTCTCTCTCTCTCTCTCTCTCTCTCATAAAATTTACTAAAAATAGAAATAAATTCAGCCAGTGTCTTAGTTAAGGTGTCCAGTGCTGTGAACAGACACCATGACCAAGGCAACTCTTATAAAGGAAAACATTTAGTTGGGGCTGGCTTACAAGTTCAGAGGTTCAGTTCATTATCATCAGGGAGGGAGCATGGCAGCATTCAGGCAGGCATGACTCAGGAGGAGCTGAGAGTTCTACATCTTGTTCCCAAGACAAACAGAAAAATATTGACAGCTCAGGCAGTTAGGAAGAAGGTCTCAAAGCCTTCCCCAACAGTGACGCACTTCCTCCAACAAGGCCACACCCACTCCAACAAGGCTACGCCTCCTAATAGTACCACTCCTTGGGTTAAGCATATTCAAACCACTACAACCAGTATACACAATGATAAAACTCAATGCACAGTTTTACCTAGTGGTGTGCCGGAGATGACCAACAATTGGCTTCTGAGAATGGATGGTTCTTAGAAGTTACGATTATCTTCAGTCATGGGTAGCTTGACATAAGACTTGGTGGTATGGAGCATGTACAGCATGGCAGTTCAAACATGCTATGAGTTAAAGCTTTCTTTTCCCTAATAGCCAGATGCCAGCACAGCAATGTCTTTGGAGAATTACAAACTTTCTTGAGATCTTTTGGTATCAGAGAGATAGCGTTTGCTCGGTGGACTCTGCGATATGACTGCACTAGAGTTAATATAACTGAGGACTAAATGGTGGGGGACCTTGTTCGAATTTCTTCAGAAAAAAGACCCTGAGATGTGGGTTTGGGAGCAGACAGCACCTTTTAAAAAGCAGGTGAACCCAGAAAGCACAAGTCAGACAGTAAACAAATTGAATCCGGGAAGCTTGCTTGTTTAAGCCGGGATCCAGACAAAGGCTTCACAGTTGATGGGATTATATATCTCCGCAATCTTTGAGTTTGTCTCCATTTGTCACCCTTTGCTTTCCTTTACTGAGGAAACTGGGTCGTTTTCCTGCTGACTGTGAACCCTGCCATATTATCTAACATGCTCTTTGTGAATGTAGCATGCTATACTGAGGCCTCTTATCTGTGGTTTAGCTTTCTGTGTTTTGTTGCCATTGGCAACTGTGCACTGAAACTATTAAATGGAAAAAATTGAAAAGTAAACAATTCATAAGTTTTAAATGGGATGCCATTCTGAGAAATTGGATGGACTCTTTCTGCACACTATTCTTTCCCAAATCTACATCACCCCTTTGTACAGTGTTTCCATCCTGTGTCTGCTGCTTGCTTGTTAGTAACTATCCAAGTCATCAGATAGACTGTCAGGATATCACTGTGTTTATAGTCAACTAACCCTTACCTAATTGAACAATTGTCCCAAAATGATAGTGGCAATTGAGACATACCAAAAAAGTAATACAACGCTTACAAGATGTGTACATACAGGAGAAAGAACATATCTCAAATTATCTCTGGTTTCAGGCCTCCATTTTGAATATATCAGCCTATGGACATCAAGCACTATTATAAATCATGTAAATTATTCTTAGATTTAAAAGATAGACATTTAATCTAGTTTGACAATAATAAATACTGATAGATACTTATCAAGCTTGATTTGTTATGCCATCATTTTGTGATAAAATTTATATTTTATTGAAAAAACCTTTTCATACAATATATTTTGATTATGTTTTCCCTCTCCCAATTTTTCCCAGATCATTTTCACCTCCTTACCACTCAGGTTCTTTTTCTCTTTCTTTAAAATAAACAAGCAAGCAAGCAAGCAAGCAAACAAAACCCAACCCAACCCCAAACCATAAAACCACAAATACACAACTTCCTACCAAAACAAAACAAAACAAGCAAAAGTCAAATAAGACAAAACGTGCCCAAACAAAAAAAAAAATGAGACAAGCAAAACAAAACAAAACAAAACGAAACAAAACAAAACAAAACAAAACAAAACAAAACAAAACAAAACACCATACAAAAATAGCATTGCGTGAGTTTTTTTTTTTTTTTTTGTATTGACCAACTACTCCTGGGCATGGACCAGTCCTGGAGTATGGTTATACACCCAGTGGAGACGGCATTGGAGAGACTGATTTTCCTTTGTCAGTGGATATCAATTGCAAATAGCTTCTTGGTTAGAGATAGGAACCCGCATCCATTTTTCACCTCTCAATGGTGGGACCCTGTCTGGCTTGAACCTGTGCAGTCTTCATGTGCGATGCCACAGCCTCTGCGAGTTCCTATGTGCATCAGTACCTTTTAATCTGGAAGACACTTGTTTCCTGGTGTCATCCATCACCACTGGCTCTTACAGTCTCTCCACATCCTCTTTCACATAAATCCCTGAGCCCTGAGGGAGGAGTTGATGAAGACATCCCATCTAGGACTTTTGATGTTTCAAAGTCTCTCACTCTCTGCACATTTTCAATTTAAATTTAAAGAAACATTGAGTACATATTACAAAGAGTCTTCACATATCAGCTCCATCACTCCTACTGATAATGACCCCCCCTACTATAAACACTTTATTATAGTGTGGTAAATCTGTCAAAATTAAAGGACTAATAATGAATCAGTACACTGTCAAAGTCTTAGTTTATCAAATTTTGTTAGTTTTCCCTAATACCTTTTCACTATGGTAGGGTCATATTAAGATGCTATATTGCCTTAATAGAGTTAGTCCTTGAGTCTCCCTAGGCTCCTTTTGGCTGTTTCTCTGACCTTGACAGTTTGGAGCACAGGTTAGATATATCACCGGATGCTCTTCTACTGGAGCCCATCTGATGCTTTCCTCCCGGTTTTGCGTGGGAAGATCTCGTAGCTCCATCACTGTATATTAAGGGTACAGACTACCACTGTGGTTTGTGGCTGCTGCCTTTGACCTTAATCGCTGGCTGAAGAAGTGTGTTTCTCACGATTCTCAACTTGAGTCATCCCGCATTCCGTGTTTCTTCCTACTGCTGCTTTCTTTTTTATTTTTTATTCTTTTGGCATGGACGTCACTATGGCAGCCCACAAACCAGGAGTAAAGGATGATATTCCCTGTCTATACAAATGCCCTCTTCTTGAGAGTTTGCGATGTATGGAAGCTATTTGGAATCCTGTACAATTTATCCATCTTTCCTCCCCATTTATTTACTCAAGTATGTTCTTACACCGATACAGACCATGGAATTATAACCATGGAATTATAAATTATAATTACTATTTTTGCTTCTTAGCTTTGGCTACTGGAACACTGCTAGTCAACCTGGCGCTTACGTGCTCCTTTGATACTCTTGATCAAGTTACAGGCGTTTGTTCTTTTGTTTTTATGAGAAGTTCCTTAATTTCTGCCATCCGCTGATCTGGGAAACAGATTTATTCCATTTACCTCAAGTAACTGGGAGGGAGGGATTAAATCTTATGATGAGGTATATAAAACCCTGCTCTGCTGTGAGCGGCTGTGGCGCTTGACTCCACACAGCACTGGCCAGCAGTCCGAATGCTCTCTTCCTCTGTAAAACTTCCCCTTGACTCTTGTTTGCTGATGCTTTGTTTAATTTTCCCAACCAGAGCTAAATTAAAGAAAATGTGTGACAAGCTTTTCTGTTTCTATAGCTGTTTCTGTTAGGAAGTGTGGCCCTTTGTTGTTCTGGCTTCTCTCTCTCTCTTTGTGTGTGTGTGTGTGTGTGTGTGTGTGTGTGTGTCAGTGTATATGTGTGTGTGCATGCATATGTGTATGTATGTGTGCATTGTGTGCATCTGTATGTAAAACTGGATCTTTTGCTCTCTGTACAAGGCCTTGCTGCCTAGACTTTGCGAGGTAAGACAGCCACAAGCACTTATTACCTTTCTCTCTTAGTTTTTCCTTTTTATCTGGTCTCTCGGGGCTTTTCTTTTTCCTTTTTGTACTTTAGCCATGCACTTAAAAGTGTATTTTCACGTTTCCTCTAGAATTTCTAAATATTTTATATTTTAGAGTTTCAGTCTTACATTTCCAAAACTAAAAGTCCCGCTCCCCACTTTTGTAATCCACTGTTTTATATTTGGGAAATGAAAAACCCCTGCAAAACATTATTTCAAATATAGTCTATCTTCTGCCCCAAATTAGGTATCTTTAATTTATTCAGTGACTATTTACACACCTATATACTGTTGTAAAAACCTGAGATAAATCAGCAAAGGAAATAAAACCCCTGCTTTTCCAGGAAGCTCACATTGCAGCGGGAGATGCAGACTGTGACAGATAAACACAAAATGCAATTATATCGTGCTGCATAGAGAACGGGGTAAGTGTGCTGGAAAGCTATACACGGGAGGGGGAATATCAACAGCAGCAACAACAGAACCCCCCCCCCCCCCCCCCCCCCCCCCCCCGCTAAAAACCGGCAGCAGCATTTAAGACTGAAGAGGGAGGGAAGAAGCCCAGTGCCCAGTGCGGTGGCGCACCACCTTTAACTGTAGCATTCAGGAGGCAGAGGCAGGAGGATCTTGTGAACTTGAAGCCAACTACATAGCAAGTTCTGGCTCATTCAGGGCTATTTGGAGAGACCTTGCTTCAAAGAACAAAACACACAAAACAGATCAAAATAAAACAATATTAAGGGAAGAAGATTGGCTGTTTTTCCTTTTAAAATAAAACACCTCACTACTAACAGAACTATTAGTAGGCTTTAACAGCACAGACCGGGTATGTTATTTTTCTGCACACGGTTCTGGAAGCTGAGAAGCACAGCATTGGAGAGGCTGCATTAGGACTTAGTTCCACCTGCCTGGCCCCGGCACACAGATGTTCTTTGTGTGCAGCAGTGCTCACCCAGACCCCCAGATAGCAAACCTTGTTAAACCGAAGCACTTTCTTTAGATCACCTGAAACGGAATGGATGCCTGCAGTTGATTCTGTAGGCCCAGGGAACTGTGTGCACACTGCGATTCCAGCACCAGATTCCCCCCCATTCACCCTTTTCCTGAAGAGAGTGTAGCCTTGGAGCTTCCTTTTAGTTAGTTTTTTTTCCTAAGCAATTCCATCTTTTGTAGAGTTTTTGTTATAAAAGGGAAAGGGTAGGTCATGCTGAGGACAGGACCTTTTCATTCGTGAGGCTCAGGTATCTGGGAGGTCTTTATAAAACCTGACTTGATAAAATTACTTGGAGCATAAGGAAAAAAAAGGGAGGAAGAAAGAAACAAATACGTTTGCTGGATGCGTTTGTTTCCATGGTAATGTGTTGAAGGGTGTCACGTGGTGATGCACTACACAAGAGAGGGTAGAAACAAGGAAACAAAGCGGACAGAGCTCATCTTTTTTCTTAGAATTATTTATTAGATGTATATAAGCACACTGTAGCTGTCTTCAGACACACCAGAAGAGGGCATTGGATCCCATTACAGATGGCTGTGAGTCACCATGTGGTTGCTGGGAATTGAACTCAAGACCTCTAGTAGAGCAGACAGTGCTCTTAACCTCTGAGTCATCTATCTCTCCAGCCCCCAGAGTTCATTCTTATGATGAGACTGCTCCCATGTTACCAAACCACTCCCTTAGAGCAGTATTAGTCAACTCATGAGGATAAGCCCCTCAACTCTATCTGCTTCTGATCGTCTCTCCTCATAGCTTGTTTTCGATGCTGACTCTGATCACTTAGCTGATGGAACAGTTGTCAGGTTTCTTCACTGTACTGTCCCTGCTTATGCTCTTTGGAGTTAATACTTCAAGATTATACAAATATCCCTCCCTCATGTTTTCACCAACTGGTTTCATTATTTTTTCAGCTACTTTATATGTCTGTAAATGAATTGTCCCCTGAAGTAGGAAATTAAGGATTCTTTGGAAAGTCAGTTGGATGATATTTTTGCTGGGACAGCATGTGAAGGAACATTTTGTTGAAGTGGACACAGGTGTGAAAGGCTAAGGTAGGCTCACGAAGGAACGTGTCACTGAAGCAGACACAGATGAAAGGATGTTCTCCTAAAGCATGAAAGGAAACGTGATGAAGGATTCCTTGCTAATGACACGCATGTATTGGTCTGCCTTACATTGCATAGTTGAGCTGCATATGTCGGGACTCCATAGAGAGAAATGCAGCAAAAAACTTCTGGTGATGTACTGCAGTTTGTTGCTGCTTTTAAGAACTGGGGTTGATTGGATGCACATTCAGAGGCAAGACCTGTGCTGAGGCAAGAACTGTGCTGAAATAGGGCACGTGGAGGACACGGGGATGTTTGGAGGGCACAAATAGAACTCTAGTGATGGAGACAGAGCTTGGCTTGTTGGTACACCTAACTGCAATGCTTGTGTGTCTCTTGTCTTCACTTATCTTTGCTTTCCTGAGAGAGACATAGATGAGAACTTCTCCTGGTGTTCCTGTTGGTCCCTTTTGCTGGGCCTCATGAGGCCTGGCTGTCTCTGCTGGACCATGTCACTGCTGTTGTTAACCCGACTCTACCAAACTGTACTGCTGGTGTATCCATGAGGTGTTTGTGAGTGGTTCGAGCTGCCTCTGCCTGCTGATCTGTGAACTGATTTCCAGACAACACAGACGGGAGCTGCTCCAAAGAACCTTTCTAAACAGGACCACTTTCCCATATCCTTGCTTTTCCACTACCTGTGGTGGGTTACAAGGAAGGTTAAAGCATTTAAGAACCATCATTAAAAATAAGGTTTGAAAAAAAATTAAAGTTATAGTCCCCAATGTAAGAATGAGTTGGGTTCAGCAACAGTTCTGTTTCTGTTGTCTCTCTTTTAAAATGTAGTTTCTGAGAACCTGTATATATACAAATAAGTAGAAAAGATCAGATATATTTTTTTCTTGTAACCACTGTGCAATTATTTTTTTATTATTTATTTATTTATTTATTTATTTATTATTATTTAATTATTATATTTCTAGACAGAAAAAGTTTTGTACAAACACATGTGCTTGATTCTTTTCAAGTTATTTGCCTCCAACCACAGATTCTCTGCCATAGAAATTCTATCTCTAAACCGACTAGGTTCTTCTTTTATTGGGTGGAAACAAATAAAAAATGTGATATGCCAATAGATTTGTTTTCTATCTAAATTTCTCTGAGTTTTGCAAAAATACTTTATTAAGACTCATCACAGACTCTGTGTTTTGTGATTGGTTGTCTCTTAAGAAGTTCCTGTCTAGCTCCATATACTTACAGATGGTTAAAAACCTTCAAATCAGCTCTGTTAATAATAAGGTTTTTGATAACACACCTTTGTAATGTACACTCAGGGGGCAGTTAAAACCCTCTAGTCATTCAAACTCAGTGTATGGAGATCATCTACCGCACAACGGAATGAGGACGAGTTACTAATTATGCCAGGACAACTGGCCTGGGCAAGTGAAGGCATGTGTTTATCTTGTCTAACGAACGAAGCCACTGTCCATTGTCACCCCAATCAGACAAATCAACTTCTTCTTTTTTGTCAGAAAAAGTCTGACTCTGACTTCATATTCAATCCAAATAAACATGCATCCCCATGACAACCGTCTCGTTCCTGGATACAAGCAGCTAGCTGGGGATTAAATGAGTTCATTTTCTTATATGTCCACGTAGAAAGATGCCAGCTTTAAGTCCCTGATTTTATAATAGTTACAGTTTAAATGACAACATCCAGTATTCCCTACAAGTCAAAACAGTGCTTTTTTTTTTGTAACAAAAATTTGTATATCAATCAAATCATATCCTCCAGCGCAAGTTTGAAAGCAAGAGCGAGGGAAATAAAACTTCATTTATTGGGCATGGTCACTGTAGTAATCAGGACTGATTACATAACTTGTGAAATTCAGAGCAAAATGAGAGCATGGGGCCTCTTAAAAAAATAACTTTCTAAGAACATGGCCCTTTGTGTGACTGTCTAGGTTGCTTGGCCATGAAGTTTTTCTGGAAACAATTTTAACTATAGAGACCTGCATCTTATACCTAATTTAAGATACACCAACAATAAAAAAAAATTTTAAACTGAAGAAATAACACCATCCACATGTTTGTGTATGCATTATCTTTTTTTTACCCATTTCTTTTCTTTTACCTATGTGGATATAACTTATTAAAATGATGACTAGTGTTTATGGATTTTTTTCTACATATAATGCATTCTTTATCTGGCATAATTTTGTCTATAACTTGGTCAAGAGTTCTCAGTGCATCTGTTTCCTCATCTGCACAGAATGGATAATGTTATTTGTCCCCCAAATTATAAGGGTTAATCGGGTTAATATAAGAAAGTACCTAGAATGAGCATTTAGTAAACACTACAGAACTATTTGCTATTATTATCATCATTATTGTCTTGGCCATTTTACTCACCATATAAATGAAAGTAATGTTAGACTAGGAAGTGTCTTGAATTGCCACAAAGACTTGGCATGTAAAGCTTATTTGTTCACAGTGTACCAGGTAAAATATTTTTGATATTTGTATGACCATTTCTGTTTTCATCAGAAAAATTTGGAACGAGTAATACTAATTGTTATGAGGCTCTCCAGTCAATCTTGATAATTGACTTTAAATGCTAAGCTTACTGATAATTTTACTAGTGTTCTTAGTTTTCCTCAAAAGGAACTAATTGATTTAATTTTAGAGTCTAAGTGTTCTGTAAATAAATCACTACACACTGCATGAAAGGTTCTTCCAATATTATTGTTTAATGTGTTTTGTGAGGAGCACAGAGAGGAACAGAACGGTAGCTAGCAGAAGAAAGGCAGGTTTTCTGTACAACTCAAAATGCTTCATGTCACCGTTTTCCCTCTGTTCTACTTTGGTAGACCTTGGAACTTTGATTACAAACTTGCATTACGTTTTTGTCAGTGCTTGGCTTGGTTTAAACTCCCCATTCCCCCAGACAGGAGCTTTATTTTGTCCAAAGGAGTCCTTCCTCGTGTCTGCTTAGATCAACTCCATTCTTCTTCATTAGTATCTCAGCCACAGGCTGGCAAGTGTAAAAAATGGTGCAGATGCCACACATATTTGGTTCTTTGTACTGGAAAGAGACACTTCTGCTTTGCAACTGAAATTAAATTTGCACAAAACACATCTGGGCTATTTGATGGGGTTAAGAAACTGAGTGTCACAAAACAGGGCTTTCGAGTCTGGTATTGGATTCCAAAGTCCTGGTTTCTACAGTGCTGTGCTCCCTTTCTGACCTGTAGGGCAGTCTTTCCTTGCTGCATCCTAGCCTTTGCCAGCTTGCTGACATTTTTTGGCATTCAATAGCTTGCAGTGACATTACTTTTATCATGTCTTTGTGGGTCCAGGTGTTATCACACAGGTTTTTCACATCTGTCTTCTAAAAAGGGCATTGAATTGAGGCCACCCTGCTATACTATAGATGCATTGTAAATATGCCTGTGCAACCTTTGTTTCCAAATAGGCTTGAATTCTGAGGAACTGGAAATAGGCTAAATATATGTGTGTGCATGTGTGTATGTTTGTGCATGTGTGTGCATATATGTGCATTTATACTCATATATTATGTGAGCCTAATTCATCTCATGAAGATATTCAAGTTAAAAATCATATTTCAAAATGTGAAATTTTACTACCTATATTTAATAGTGTTAAATTATTTAGATATTGGAAACATTTATACCACAACATTTTTCATTATAACTAAGTAAACTTTAGAATTTTGTTGATGAATAATTAATTTTATATATTTAAGGAACACACTTCTTACTACTTAAATTTGTTCTTCCAAAGATAATTATAAAAACTACTAAAAAGTAAATTATGAAGAAATGTGATATAGATTACTAAAATCAACAATGTCTAAATTAAAATGATGTAGATGAATGTGATTATTAGTTTTTATAGCAAATTATAAAAATCAGATAACATATAAATCATGTTGTTGATTTTTTTTCTACATTTTCTTTTTTTATTGGGTATTTTATTTACATTTTAGGTGTTTTCCCCTTTCCCCATTTACTCCCCACACAGAAACCCCCTATCACATTCCTCTTCCTCCTGCTTCTATGAGGATGTGCCCCCCCACCCCCACGCACCGACTCCCACCTCCTCATCATTGAATTCCCTCACACTGGGGCATCCAGTTTTCACAGAACCAAGAACTTCCTTTCCCAGCTATGCCTGACAAGGCCATCCTCCTTTATATATACAGCTAGAGCCATGGGTCCCTCCCTGTGTGCTCCCAGGCTGGTGGTTTAGACCCTGGAGCTCTGGTTGGTTGGTATTATTGCTCTCCCCATGGGGCCACGAAACCTTTCAGCTTCTTCAATCTTCTCTCTAATTTCTCCATTAGGAACCCCATGATCAGTTCTATGGTTAGCTGTGAGCATCTGCCTCTGTAGATATCAAGTTCTGGCAGACCTCTGAGGAGACAGCTATATCAGGCTCCTGTTGGCATGCACTTCCAGGCATCCACATCAGTGTCTACCTTTGATGACTGCACATGGGATAGTGTGGAATGGTCTCTGGACTGCTCCTCCTTCAGTTTCTGCCCCACACTTTGTCTCCATCTCTGCTCCCATGAGTATTTTGTTACTCCTTCTAAGAAGGACCGAAGCACCCACACTTTGTTCTTCCTTTTTCATGATATTCATGTAGTCTGTGATTTGTATCTTGGGTATTTTGAGCTTTTGGGCTAATATCCAATTATCAGTGAGTGCATACCATGTGTGTTCTTTCGTAATTGGGTTATCTCACTCAGGATGATATTTTCTAGTTCCATCCATTTGCATAAGAATTTTATGAATTCATTGTTTTTAATAGCTGAGTAATACTCCATTGTGTATATATACCACATTTTCTGTATCCATTCCTCTGTTGAAGGACATCTGGGTTCTTTCCAGCTTCTGGCTATTATAAATAAGGCTGCTATGAACATAGTGAAGCATATGTACTTGTTATATACTGGAGCATGTTTCAGGTATATGCCCAGGAGTGGTATAGCTGCGTCCTCAGGTAATGCTATGTTCAATTTTCTGAGGAACTGCCAGACTGATTTCCAGAGTGGTTGTATCGGCTTACAATCCCACCAAAAATGGAGGAGTGTTCCTCTTTCTCCACATCCTCACTAGCATCTGCTATCACCTGAGTTTTTGATCTTAGCCATTCTTACTGATGTGAGGTGGAATCTTAGGGTTGTTTTGATTTGCATTTCTCTGATGACTAAGGATGTTGAACATTTCTTTAGGTGCTTCTTGGCCATTTGAGTTTCCTCCGTTGAGAATTCTTTGTTTAGCTCTTACCTCATTTTTTAATAGGGTTATTAGGTTGACTGGAGACTAATTTCTTTATATATATATTGGATATTAACCCTCTATTGGATGTAGGATTGGTAAAGATCTTTTCCCAATTTGCTGGTTGCCATTTTGTCTTATTGACAGTGTTCTTTGCCTTATAGAGGCTTTGCAGTTTTATGAGGTCTCATTTGTCAATTCTTGATCTTAGAGCATAAGCCATTGGTGTTCTGTTCAAGAACTTTTCCCCTGTGCCCAGGTATTCGATGTTCTTCTCCACCTTCTCTTCTATTAGTTTCGTGTATCTGGTTTTATGTGGAAGTCCTTTATCCACTTGAACTTGAGTTTTGTACAAGGAAATAAGAATGGATTGATTTGCATTCTTCTACATGCTGACCTCCAGTTGAACCAGCACCATTTGTCGAAAATGCTTTTTTTCCACTGGATGATTTTAGCTCCTTTGTCAAAGATCAAGTGATCATAGGTGTGTGGATTCATTTTTGGGTCTTCAGTTCTATTCCATTGGTCTTCCTGCCTGTCTCTGTGCCAATACCTTGCAGTTTTTATCACTATTGCTCTGTAGTACAGTTTGACGTCAGGAATGGTGATTCCCCAGAAGTTTTTTTATTGTTGAGAATAGTTCTCACTATCCTGGGATTTTTTGTTATTCCAAATGAATTTACAAATTGCTCTTTCTATCTCTATGAAGAATTGAATGAGAATTTTGATGGGGATTGCATTGAATCCGTAGATTGCTTTTGGCAAGATGACCATTTTTACTATATTAATCCTGCCAATCCATGAACATGGTCGATCTTTTCATCTTGTGAGATCTTCTTTGATATCTTTCTTCAGAGACTTGAAGTTCTTGTCATACAGATATTTCACTTGCTTGGTTAGATTCACACCAAGGTATTATATATTATTTGTGACTATTGTGAAGGGTGTCATTTCCCTAATTTCTTTCTCAGCCTGTTTATCCTTCAAGTAAAGGAAGGCTACTAATTTGTTTGAGTTGATTTTATATTCAGCCACTTTGTTGAAATTGTTTATCAGGTTTAGGAGTTCTCTAGTGGAGGTTTTGGAGTCACTTAAGTATACTATCATATCATCTGCAAATAGTGATATTTTGACTTCTTCCTTTCCAATTTGTATACCTTTGACTTCCTTTTGTTGTCTAATTGCTCTGGCTAGGACTTCCAGTACTCTATTGAATAGGTATGGAGAGAGTAGGCAGCCTTGTCTAGTCCCTGATTTTAGTGGGATTGCTTCAAGTTTCTCTCCATTTAGTTTGATGTTGGCTACTGGCTTGCTGTATATTGCTTTTACTATGTTTAGGTATGGGCCTTGAATTCTTGATGTTTCCGAGACTTTTACCAAGAAGGGATGTTGAATTTTGTCAAATGCTTTCTCAGCATCTAGTGAGATGATCATGTATTTTTTTTCCTTTGAGTTTATTTATGTAGTGGATAACATTGATGGATTTCCGAATATTGAACCATCCGTGCATTCCTGGGATGAAGCCTACTTGATCATGATGGACGATTGTTTTGATGTGTTGTTGGATTTGGTTTGCAAGAACTTTATTGAGTATTTTTGCATCGATATTCATAAGAGAGATTAGTCTGAAGTTTTTTTTCTTTGTTGTGTCTTTGTGTGGTTTAGGTATGAGCATAATTGTGGCTTCATAAAATGAATTTGGTAGTGTTCCTTCTGTTTCTATTTTGTGGAATAGTTTGAAGAGAATTTGGTACACGTCTTCCTTGAATGTCTGATAGAATTCTGCACTAAAACCATCTAGTCCTGGGCTTTTTTGGTGAGGAGACTTTTAATGACTGCATCATTTTCTTTAGGTGTTATGAGACTGTTTAGATGGTTTATCTGCTCCTGATTTAACTTTGGTCCCTGGTATCTGTCTAGAAAAATGTCCATTTCATCCACATTTTCCAGTTTTGTTGAGTATAGGCTTTTGTAGTAGGATCTGATGATTTTTTGAATTTCCTGAGTTTCTGTTGCTATGTCTCCCTTTTCAGATGTGATTTTATCAATTTGGATACTGTCTCTGTGCCCTCTGGTTAGTCTGGCTAAGGGTTTATTTCTATTGTTGATTTTCTCAAAGAACCAGCTCCTGGTTTTGTTGATACTTTGTATAGTTCTTTCTGTTTCTACTTGTTTGATTTCAGCCCTGAGTTTGATTATTTCCTGCTGTCTACTCCTCCTGAGTGTATTTGCTTCCTTTTGTTGTAGAGCTTTCAGGTGTGCTGTCAAGTTGCTAGTGTATGATCTCTCCAGTTTCTTTTTATAGGCATTTAGAGCTATGAGTTTTCCTCTTAGCACTGCTTTCATTGTTTTCCATAAGTTTTGGTATGGTGAGCCTTCATTTTCATTAAATTCTAAAAAGTTTTTAATTTCTTTCTTTATTTCTTCCTTGACCAAGTCATCATTGAGTAGAGCATTTTTCAGTTTCTATGTGTATGTGGACTTTCCATTGTTTTTGTCATTATTGAAGACCAGCCTTAGTCCATGGTGATCTGATAGGGTGCAGGGGGTCATTTCAATCTTTTTGTATCTGTTGAGGCCTGTTTTGTGATCAATTATATGGTCTATTTTGGAGAAGGTACCATGAGGTGCTGAGAAGAAGATATATATATGGATGATATGTTAAATCTATTTGGTTCATAACATCTGAATTTCACTGTGTCTCTGTTTACTTTCTGTTTCCATGATCTGTCCATTGCTGAGAGTGGGGTGTTGGAAGTCCCCCACTATTATTGTGTGAGGTGCAATGTGTGCTTTGAGCTTTAATAAGGTTTCTTTTATGAATGTGGGTGCCCTTGCATTTGTAGCACAAATGTTCAGAATTGAGAGTTCATCTTGGTAGGTTTTTGCTTTGATGAGTGTGAAGTGTTCTTCCTTATCTTTTTTGACAACTTTTGGTTGAAAGTTGATTTTATTCGATATTAGAATGGGTACTCCAGCTTTTTTCTTGGGACCATTTGTTTGGAAAGTTGTTTTTAATCCTTTTACTCTGAGGTAGTGTTTGTCTTTGTTACTGAGGTGTGTTTCCTGTATGCAGTCAAATTCTGGGTCCTGTTTATATGTCCAGTCTGTTAGTCTATGTCTTTTTACTGGGGAATTGAGTCCATTGATGTTAAGAGATATTAAGGAAAAATGATTGTTGCTGCCTGTTATTTTTGTTATTAGATGTGTAATGTTTGTGTAGCTATCTTCTTTTGAGTTTGTTGGAAGATTACTTTCTTGCTTTTTCTAGGTTGTAGTTTCCCTCGTTGTGTTGAAGTTTTCCATCTATTCTTTCTAGGGCTGGATTTGTGGGAAGATATTGTATAAATTTGGATTAGTCACGGAATATTTTGGTTTCTTCATCTATGGTAATTGAGAGTTTTGCAGAGTTTAGTAGTCTAGGCTGGCGTTTGTGTTCTCTTAGGGTCTGTATGATATCAGTCCAGGATCTTCTGACTTTTATAGTCTCTGATGAGAAGTCTGATGAGATTCTTACAGGTTTGCCTTTTTATGTTACTTTACCTTTTCCTTTTACTGCTTTTAGTGTTTTTTCTTTGTTTTGTGCATTTGATGTTTTGATTATTATGTGATGGGGAGAATTTTTTTTTTCTGGTCTAGTCTATTTGGAGTTCTGTATGCTTCTTGTATGTTCATAGGCATCTCTTTCTTTAGGTTAGGAAAGTTTTGCTCTATAATTTTGTTGAAGATATTTACTGGCCCTTTAAGTTGGGATTCTTCATTCTCATCTATACTCTCATCTTAGGTTTGGTCTTCTTATTGTGTCCTGGATTTCCTGAATGTTTTGGGTTAGGAGCTTTTTGCATTTTGCATTTTCTTTGACAGTTGTGTCAGTGTTTTCCATGGTATCTTCTGTACCTGAGATTCTCTTCTCTATCTCTTGTATTTTGTTGGTGATGCTTGCGTCTATGACTCCTGACCTTTTTTTCTAGGTTTTCTATCTCCAGGGTAGTCTATCCTTGAGATTTCTTTATTGTTTCTACTTACATTTTTAGATCCTGGATGGTTTTGTTTAATTCCTTCACCTGTTTGGTTGTGTTTTTTGTAATTCTTCAAGCGATTTTTGTGTTTCCTCTTTAAGGGCTTCTACCTTTTTACCCGTGCTCTTCTGTATTTCTTTAAGGGAGTTATTTATGTCCTTCTTAAAGTCCTCAATCCTCATCATGAGAAGTGATTTTAAATCTGAATCCTGCTTTTCCATTGTGATGTGGTGTCCAGGACTTGCTATGGTGGGTTCTGATGATGCCTGACAACTTTGGTTTCTGTTGCTTATATTCTGTGCTTGCCTTTCGCCATCTGGTTATTTCTATTGCTACCTGCCCTCACTGTTTCTGACTGGAGCCTATCTTTCCAGTTATCTTGCTTGTGTCAGAATTCCTCAGAGACCAACTGTCTTTGTGATCCTGTGATCCTGAGCTCCTGTGTGGAAGTGCTACTGGGACTCAGGCTGCCTTTGGGATTCTGGGATCCTGGAATCCTGTTGCTCTGAGTGCAGTGGTTCCTCTAGGATGGTTCAGGATACAGTAGAGGGAGCAAGCACACCAGCTAGATGTCTGCCCCATCCAAAAGGACCAAGTGAGGGGCGCAAGATGAGTCATATTCTTGATTTTAAGAAAGAAGCCTGATATTTCTTTAGAAAATGTGTAAGGTACATAAGTCAGAAGAAGCATGTATCAACAACTGACTGAGGTGGTACATAACTGTAATCCCAGCACTAGGCTGCCAAAGCAGGAGGATCACAAATGTAAGGCTATCCTGGGCTATATATGGTGGGACCCATGTTAAAAAAAATTAAAATAAAGAATAATGTATTACAGTAAAGAGTCATTCTAGGAACTCACTAGACATTACATTACAGTTGCATTTGATGCATTTGGAGACTGTTGTATTTTCTAAAAGTTTCAGTCTGGAAGCTACATAGGGTTTAGTATGCTTGTTTTGTGTCGAATGGCGAGATCAGTTATTGTGAAATAGGAGTTAAGGAGGAACAACTTTTAAGATGGCCCAAGAGCACATATGTGCTTAAGTGACTTGATTCCTCTGGATCCTGAGGATCTAGAGATCACTTTGAAAATCTGTGAGCATTTGTAGTTGACTAAAATCTAGTCTTAGCGTTCATTACCAGTCAGCTTCTTGTGAAGGTGGTTCTGCTATATGGGCAGTCTGTCAGGTGTACTTGGTTAGATGTTGGGAGATACCTGAGGAGCAATACTGGGTGGGCCAGGAGAGGCTCTTCCAGGACAGGTCTCTGGCAATTGTCCTTTCTTACGGTGCTTCAGTGTAGCCAGTGGGGGCAGTGGGCAGATGGGGGCCTTGGTGGACAGGATTTCCCAGCCCTTGAGTACAGCTGGGGTTGTGGCTCCCAGTGTGGCTTAGGTAGAGGATTCTTTCAGTCCTTGACAACAGCCAGTGCCACAGCTCTTGGGCCCAATTCTGACTTCATTGCTCCTTAACCCTGAACAGCCCTTAATAAGCCCTCTTCTCCTGACCAGGGCCTGCAGTCTCTCTTTTTTGGTCCTTACAGCCTTTTATCCTTTATCTTCAGCTCTTCTTCCTTTTATTGTATTTTTTTTTTTTTGTAAACTAACCTTCCTCTTTCTACTTTGACTGTTCTCCAGGTGTTGAGGTGCTCCATTTGCAGGTGTTGAGGTGCTTCCCTTTCAGGTGTCGAGTGCTCTCTTTGCAGGTGTCCTGTAGCCAGCTGTCTTGCTGCATGCACAGGTCCTCTGGCTGTTTAGCTCCACTGACACCATCATCACTCTGCTTTCTTTGGTGCTTTGTTTGTTTCAAGTTGCTAGCACAGTTTACTCTTGTAAGAGTATGCAAGACAAAACCACTGGAGAAAAGATTTCTATTGACTCTAGTGTTACAAAATGAGAGGAGATGGCATAGGAGAATTTCCAGGCCAACCAAACAAGCACACCAAGCAGACTTTGAGGAGGAATGCTTGGACCAGTTATGGCCTTCCTCCTCCTCTTCTTTTTTTTTAAAGGCCAATCCTAGCTATTTATAGCATTGCTTCTCAGGATCAATCTCAGCTACCG
>JANHMN010000015.1:60099280-60121900 GCA_030674055.1 Rhabdomys pumilio
TCTCTCTCTCTCTCTCTCTCTCTCTCTCTCTCTCTCTCTCTCTCTCTGTGTGTATAAAGAGGACATGAAATTAGAAGAGAAACAATTTTTTGGGGGAAGTTTAATAAGAAGTTGGAGTGGAGAGGTGTAGGTGGATATGATCAAAATACATTGTATACATGTGGAAAATCAAAAGTGCCATAAAAGACAGAAAATTTCACATGAATGATCTTGTTGGATTTGAAATCTCTCTGTGAAAAATTTTCAATGTCCAATTTTCTGTATAGCATCACTTGTTATGAATTAATCTCCTCCCATTCCTCAAAAGCATACAAAACATGGAAGGTATTATGGGAAAATATGTTTTAGGGCATACCACTTAAAATTTATGCAGTTCTAAAATCTCACTGGGTATCTTGTTATAACGATTACGAATAAATTAAGTTATGACACACCAAATACTGGATTTTTACCTTTAAAAGGAAACTTAGCTTTTAAAAAACCCGCTATAGTAAACTGTATAGAGAGAGATGGAGTGATGGAGATTTGGCAAGCGCACTAAGATGGGCGGGAAAACAGACTTGGGGTGATCTCATTGGCGGAGTGCTTGAGCCTAGCATGAGCAAGACTCCAGGTCTGCGGTTCCACTAAAGCAAACCAAACCAAACACACGTGATGGTAGTGATGATAGTGATGATAGATGAAACTGTGGTAGATCCTTCTAAGATGGAGCATGTGGCCAGATGGGATGAAAGGAGGAAATATTAGGTATTAATTCATACATGTCAGATGTCTCCTTGTTGTGTACCCTGTGCTAACTGCTGGTACTTGGTGGCAGAGCATCTACTAAGTGGCCATGAGAAACGAGGATACAGTTTCTATATTGCCCTGGTATTGTGTTCCTTACCAACGACAATGAAGTAACTCATGTCCAGAAAACAAGTGCTGTATATGAACCGCCTCTGCTAATGAACACTGTTGGGGCTAGAACTTGTGTCAAGTGAGGTTTTTTGTTAGGAGCCTGATCATTGATGTCATGTTTCAATAGTAAAGGCATTTTATTTTATTTTTTATTCAAATCAAATGATTCCTTCTGAAGCTGGTTCGGGCTTTGTCAGTTACATTAAGACAATGATTTGGGAGGAGGTGCTGCTCAAAGGTGACCTGAATCATTCAGAATTTGATGAGGTCATTCCTTACAGATATATTTGGCTACACAGGGCTAAGCTGAAGATGGATCAACAGCAGATTCAGTTCAGAAATCTGCTTAGCGTGATTATCAAGATGAAACAGTTGTGAGAGTCTGGGAGAGATTTTTCCCAGGCATGGTTCACTGGCCTGAACAATTTTTCAGTAGAGGGCTGCAGCAACAGCCTCTGGGTCCAGAACCAATCATCCCTGCTATAAATGTACCACCTAGTCTGTGTCACTAGATGAGAGACCTCAGGGGTGTCAGAAACAAAGGCTCAAAGAGACAGATGGGAATCAAGAGCTTTTGATTATGTAGAAAGGAGAAGAAAGACACATCAGGTAAGAAACAGAGATAGTGACAACTGGCAACATGGCAGATGTCTAAACCGTTTGGTAGGTGACAATATCCCTCATGTTATTCTCAGAGGATGCCTGGGCAGATTCTCTTCACACAGGATAAATGTGTAGGCTTAATGCCTTAAGAGATTACATTAATCTCTCAAGAGATTGTCCTAGATGAGATTATAAACCCAGGGTGGCTAATATCAATTCACTCGCATCTTGCTAAAACAAAACCCAAGCTTCTCTTTAACTGTTCTCGTTCTTGCAGACACTGCGGTGTTTGTTATTGCCAGTGGCAACGTGAAGTCCTGGGCTTTGGAGAAATGATTTTGTCTGAAAGGTTTCATTTAGTGGCTGTAATACGAGCTTGCTCTCTGTGTTTTTGTAGGTGCAGAATGGATGCTGTGACACTCCTATGTGTTTCATTAAATTCTTGGAAATCTTTAAAGGCAGGGCTTATCTGACCCCATTAGACTTGAAGGAGCCACACCCTCCTTTGTGTAAATACCCAAACTGTGGATGCTGAAGTGTTCTTTACAACAATACAACAATGCAATTACAACTCCATGGTTGAGACAAGTGAGATTGGAAGTGAAGGCGGGGTGGGGAGGGTGGGGTGGTGGTAAATTTGGAGTCTCTCTTTTTTTCTCCGAAGGGTAAGGACATTTGACTTTAAACTTTAATTCATTTGGATTTTACTTGTGAGGGAATTTAATATTTGGAGTTTAATCTCATTTTAGAAATTTAATAATAAAGAGATTTAGTACTTAGACTTTGGGCATCTATATGTTGTCAACTTCGGTGACTGATATTGTTGTTTGATTTCAATGCTGAACTTAGATGGGGCTACATTAGGGACTATGACTCAGGTGAACTTGGATTGTGAGTATAACAGGGAATGAATTTTAGATCTAGTTATGGCGTAGTCTTAATTAATCTACTGGGACGATAGCTGTATTGAGTTCCAACATTCATGGAGGATTTATAGACCTTGAGAACCTGTTTGGAGGATCTAACAGGAGCTCAGCTACTCATAGACCTTTGAGTGAGATATGGTCCTCTCTGTGGAAGAAGTCCTCCTCTTTTGACTGAGCATAGCTCAACTTCAGGAGCAATACACAAGGAACAATGAGGAAGGAAGAAGACTCTGGCCTCACTAGCCAGATCAATGGATGGGTGATGGGTGGGGTGGCAGGTGTAACCAGACTATCCTCATATCTGTTGTCGGAGAATTTATCAAGGTGTACTGCTGTTAGCCGTATATATGATCATTCTAGGGTTATTGATCAGGATTGATGCATCAAAAGAACAAAAAGTAGAGCTTTTTTAGGTGAAATAGTTACACCATATTCCTGTATGGAAGGAGCCTGGGTCAAAGAGAGGTTCCCAGCCATGCCTCTCTACATGAGTTCCTCCTTTCAGCGTGGCCACCTCTTTACTCTGGCACAACATTGGTAGTTTAAAACCTGCTTAAGTGGGAATATTTACAGTGTAGAAAGAAGCAGATGCTGCACATTATGGCTTTTGTACTGGAGAGGGGTCAGCAGGTCACTCGAAAGAGTGACGTCCTATTGATGACTTTATGATTAAAAAACCTCAGTATCCCCTTTTTTCTTTCTTTGTATTATGTGTGTGTGTGTGTGTGTGTGTGTGTGTGTGTGTGTGTGTTGAGGATCTTGCTCTAGCCTGCTGAAGCATATGTTTGGATATGCTCTTGGCCACACGAGGATGATCTTGGCAGTGAATACTCTGCCCTTGTGACAGGGCACCTGTCTGGTACAGTATGACCTGGGTTGGGTGATTAAATCCGTCTGCATCTCGGGATCAGTGCCGAGCCATTTTCGCCAAACCAGTCTCCTTCAGCTTTAAAATTGGTATTTTCAACTCCATGGTTCTGACTTTTCTTACTGGTTCACATCTCAAAGGACAAAGAGAAAAGTATTCTGGAAAGCCTTGCAAACCTCAACATTCATGCTTGCCCTCTAGTGTCTGGGGAGTCATATGAACTTACAGTCTTCTAACACTGTTGTTAAAATAATACCACTTTTTAAATTTTTTTCTTATTTTGAGAAACATCTTGTCAAGAATTGGAAATTTATAGAATATATACATAGGTGTATTTAAAAACAATGCTCATATAATTCAAAGGAAGTTTTATTTCCTGTCTTAGATGTAAGTATGATAATGAGATCCCATTTCCATCCTGCCTTTCTTACACAGGTTTTGCTTGTGTGTATGTGTGTGTGTGTGTGTGTAACATCTTTTATTAATATTTTTGGAATACTTTATGGATTTATAGATATGTTGAAAACACAATACAAAGAGTTCTCATATGCCCTTCATTCAATATTAACATCTCATGCAGTCATGGTACATTTGTCAAAACTACAAAACACCATTGGTGGGTTACTAGTGACTAAATTCCAGTCTCTCCTTGAATCTCTACAGGTTTTATATCAATGTTTATTTCTTGTTTAATGATGTAACCCAGGACATTCCAGCACCATCTAGTCACTGTGTCTTTTTAAGTCTCCTTTGGTCTGTGACAGCTTCTCATTCTTTCCTTGTTTTTCATGACCTTGACAATATTGAGAAATCCTGGTTGGCTATTTTGTAGAAAATCTTTCATTTTGGATTTGTCTGATATTTTTCTCCTTAGCAGACTGACGTTATGGGTATTTGAGATGAATTATTCATTGTTCTTAGTACTTAAAAACAAAACAGATAAATATACTTACACAGGTAAAGATATGGATTCAGGAAAGAACACTTGTAGTTGGTGAGGGTGGGAGGAGTTAGCATAGGGTGGGAGAGGTGGATGCAATCAAAATTCATTGCTGACATATATGAAACTTTTAAACAATAAATAAAATGTTATTCAAATAAAGCAAAAATATACTTACATATACTAAATAACATTGTTTTGAATTTTAAAAGCACGAGATACTATTCTAACAGCTTTTTGAGAACTTGCTTTTTATCTTCAAACTTGTTTTTGAGCTCTGTCTTTTTAAAAACACATTTCTTTTGCTATAGTGTAACATATGCATTCCTAAAAAAATCTTCATGTTCTGCATGATTTGTGCACTAAAAATAACAGGGATTGTGAGATAATTAGGCCCATAGATAATTAGAGGCAGACCATTCAAAACCTATGCAGGAACACACCAGAGGGCTAACATGAACAGCAAAAATCCAGTGACATTATTAGCACAGCAAAGGCTTCTCAGAGCCTTCCACCAGCCTCACAATTAGTCCCCCTCTTCTGGCCTGCAGTTTAGAGGCTCTATGACCTTTGAGAAACATTTCTTCTAGGGTTATCATTTACAACAGGGGCTGGGCTCATGGAAATGTAAAAATCTCATTGTGAGTGTAGCTTCTCCAGTCATCAATAAAATTTTGTGTTAACACAGAAATTCTTGGCAGCGTCTTCATCAACACTTGCAGCATCACAATATAGCTTAGCGCTGTGGAATGCATAGCAATGTTTAAGCCACTATAAACCATCTCCTGCATGTACTAACCGTGCTGAGACAGAATTCTCAGCATCTTCATTAAGAGCTTCACAGCTGACAAGAAATTTTCTTTGCTTGTAAGAAAATGTGGTCTTTATTGCTTCACCATTAACCTGGGGAAAATGACGTATGAGTGAATATAACCTTTATGTTATATTGACATTATTCTTTATTTATGTAAAGCTTCAATTTACATATTGGAATGAGGATGACCTAATTTACATCCAGCCACTTGATTTGTGGCTGAACAGGATGTGTACATATCTTCTTCTTGTCTTTTAACTGAGGTAAACAATTCCTTCATATAAAAAAGCATTTCTCAGATGGAAACTTGGGATTCCTTGACTTTCTCCCCTTGAAAAACAAACAAGGCTGCAAAAAATGTTTTCTGTACATGTCATTGAGGGAATTTTTTTAGAGGTTATGATGATAGAAGCAAGCCTGTTGGACTACAGGGTATTGGCTTCTTATTTCTATTAATTCCATTGGCCCTCAGGCTTCTCTCTTGTCTCCCCCTCCCCCATATCTGATCCTGTTCCCTTTCCCCTCTCCCTCCCCTCTTCCATCCAGGTCTCTCTCTCCCTCTGCTTCCCATGATTATTTTCTTCCCTGTTCTAAGTGGGATTGAAGCATTCTCACTTGGGCCTTTCTGCTTGTTAGATTTCTTGTGGTCTGTAGATTGTATCCTAGGTATTCTGTACTTTTTGGCTAATATCCACTTATCAGTGAGTATATACCATGAATGCCCCTTTGGGTCTGAGTTACCTCACTCAAGATGATATTTTCTAGTTCTACTCATTTGCCTGCAAAATTCATGATGTCTTCATTTCTAATAGCTGAATAGTATTCCATTGTGTAAATGAACCATATTTTCTATATCCATTCTTTGGTTGAGAGACATCTGGGTCGTTTCCAGCTTCTGGCTATTACAAATAAGGCTGCTATGAACATGGTGGAGCAAGTATCTTTGTGGTATGGTGGGAAGTCTTTTGAGTATATACCCAAGCTGTGTCTTTAGGTAGATCTGTTTCTAATTTTCTGAGGAACCTACAAATTAATTTCCAGAGTGGTTGTACCAGTTTACAATCCCACTAGCAATGGAGGAGTATTTTTTTTCCACATCTTTGCCAGCATGTGCTGTCACTTGAGTTTTTGATCTCTGATTGGTATGAGGTGGAATCTCAGGGTTGTTTTTATTTGCATTTTTCTGATGACTAAGGTGTTTGAACATTTCTTTAAGGTCTTCTCTGCTATTTGAGATTCTTCTGTTGTGAATTCCCTGTTTAGCTCTGTACCCCATTTTTAATTGGGTTATTTGGTAACTCGAGGTTAAATTCTCGAGTTCTTTAAATATTTTGGATATTAGCTCTCTATTGGATGTGGGGTTAGTGAAGTTTTTTTCCCTCAATCTGTAGGTTGCCAATTTGCCATGCTGACTGTGTAGTAGTTCTCTGGTGGAATTTTGGGGGTCACTTATGTATGCTATCATATTATCTGCAAATAGTGATACTTTGATGAAGTGGATTTGGCCTAATGCTGCTTGTGTTATAATGTTAATTTTAGTCTCCAAAACCGCTTACAGGAGTGTCTGCACTTAAGACACCGGGGGACCCTACCCCCATTGGTTCCAGTTGGTAAATAAAGATGCCAGTAGCCAATGGCTGGGCAGGGCAGACAGAACAAGACTTTTAGAATTCCTGGGCTTGGGACATATAGGAAGGAGAGGAGGCAGATTCACCATGACTCAGAGGCAGAGGGATTGGGTTTAGGAGATACAGAAGAAAAATCATCTAAACTTTAGATGGAAGGGGAAAGTGGCCCTATGGGGGGGGGCTGCCCAGAAGGTAACAGGGCAGCAAAGACAAAACAGAACTAGAAGGTGTTACGCCAGGAGCACCGGAGGGAAATATATGCTAGCCGTGGGGAGGATTAGGAGTGCCCAGCCATTGAGGTTGCCAAGCCATATCAAAATTAACTGGCATGTGTGTGTGTGTGTGTGTGTGTGTGTGTGTGTGTGTGTGTGTGTGTGCGTGTCTTTCATTTGAGAATCCAGAGAGTTTTATGGGCAGTTGCAGTGTTTGAGCAGGATCTTGGAGCAGGTTAATTAAATTACCACTACACTCTGACATCTTCTTTTCTAATTTGTATCACCTTCATCTCCTTTTGTTGTCTTATTGCTCTAGCTAGAACTTCGAGTACTGTATTGAATAGATAAAGAGAGAGTTGGTAACCTTGTCTTGTCTCAGATTTTAGTGGGATTGCTTCTAGTTTCTCTCAATTTAGTTTGATGTTGGCTGTTGGTTTGCTGTATATTTCTTTTATTATGTTAGGTATGTGCTATGAATTCCTGATCTCTTCAAGACTTTTAACATTAAGGGGTGTTGTGTTTTGTTGAAGGCCTTTTCAGCATCTAATGAGATGATCATGTGGGTTTTTCCTTGAGTTTGTTTATATAGTGGATTATGTTGATGGATTTTCATATACTGAACCATCTCTGCTTTCGTGGGATAAAGCCTACTTGATCATGGTGAATGATGGTTTTGATGTGTTCTTGGATTCAATTTGTAAGAATTTTTTAAGTGTTTTTGCATCAATACTTATAAGGGACATTGGTCTGAAGCTCTTTTTCTTTGTTCTTTGTGTGGTATCAGAGTTTGTAGCTTCATAGAATGAATTAGGTAGTTTTCCTTGGGTTTCTATTTTGTGGAATAGTTTGAAGATTATTGGTATTAGCTATTCTTTGAAAGTCTGGTAGAATTCTGCACTAAAGCCTTTTGGCCATGGGCTTTTAGGTTTTTGTTTGGGAGGTTTTGGATGACTGTGTCTATTTCCTGAGGGATTATGGGACTGTTTAAATAGTTTTCCTGATCTTGATTTAACTTTGGTATGTGGTATCTGTATAGAAAGTCATCCATTTCCTCAAGATTTTCCAGTTTTGTAGAGTATAGGCTTTTGTAGTAGGTTCTGATGTTTTTTTTTGAATTTCCTGTTTCTGTTGTTATGTCTCTCTTTTCATTTCCGATTTTGTTAATTTGGATACTGTCTCTGTGCCCTTTAGTTAGGTTGGCTAAGGGTTTATTTATCTTGTTGATTTTCTGAAAGAACCAGGTTTTGGTTTTGTTGATTCTTTGTTTCATTCTCTTTGTTTCTAACTGGTTGGTTTTAGCCTTGAGTTTGACTATCATTGTCGCTGAGCAGAGAGTTGACCATGACTATATGGGCTTTCTGTTGTTTTTGTTGTAATTGAAGTCTAGCCTTAATCTGTGGTGATCTGATAGTAATTCTGATAGAATTACTCCATTCTTCTTGTATCTGTTGAGGCTTGTTTTATGTCTGATTATATGGTCAATTTTGGAGCAGGTTCCATGAGGTGCTGAGAAGGTGTATTCTCTTGTTTTGGGGTAAAATGTTCTGTACTTATCTGTTAAATCCATTTGGTACATACTTTCTGTTAGTTTCACTGTGTCTCTGTTTAGATTGTGTGTCCATTGCTGAGAGTGGGGTGTTGAAGTCTCTCACTATTATTGTGTGAGGTTCAATGTGTGCTTTGAGCTTTAGTAAAGTTTCATTTATGAATGTGGGGTGCTCTTGCATTTGGGGCATATATGTTCAGAATTGAGACTTCCTCATGGTGGATTTTTCCTTTAATGAATATGAAATGTCCTTCCCCATCTCATTTGATAACTTTTGATTGAAAGTCTATTTTATTGGATATTAGAATGACAACTCCATCTTGTTTCTTCAGACCATTTGCTTGGAAGACTTGTTTTGAGCCTTTTTCTCTGAGGTAGTAACTATCTTTGTTACTAAGGTGTATTTCTTATATGTAGCAAAATGTTGGATCTTGTTTATGTATCCATTCTGTTAGCCTGTGTCTTTTTATTGAAGAATTGAGTCTATTGAGGTTGAGAGATATTAAAGACAGATAATTGTTAGTTCTTGTTATTTTTGTTTGTGGTGGTGGTATTATGTGTGTATAATTCTCATGGGTTTGTTGTGAAATGTTTAGTTTCTTATGTTTTCTGGGGTGTAGTTACCCTCCTTGTTTTGGAGATTTCATTCCAATATCTGTTGTAGTGTTGGATTAGTAGAAATATATTGTTTAAATTTAGTTTTGTCATGGAATATCTTGGTTTCTTCACCTATGATGATTGAGAATTTTCCTGAGTATAGTATTCTGGGCTGGCAATTGTGTTCTCTTAGGGTCTGGATGAGATATGTCCAGGGTCTTCTGCCTTTTAGAGTCTCTGTTGAGAAGTCTGGTTTAATTCTGATAGGTCTGCCCTTATATCTTACTTGGTCTTTTCCCTTACAGCTTTTAATATTCTTTCTTTGTTCTGTGCATTTAATGTTTTGATTATTATGTGACAAGAGGATTTTCTTTTCTGGTCCAATCAATTTGGTGTTCTGTAGGCTTCTTGTACATTGATGGTCATTCTCTTTAGGTTTGGGAAATTTTCTTCTGTGCTTTTATTGAAGATGTTTTCTGGCCCTTTGAGCTGGGATTCTTCACCTTTTCTATTCTTATTATTCTTAGGTTTGATCTTTTCATTGTGTCTTGAATTTTCTAGATATTTTGGGTTAGGAGCTTTTTATGCTTTTCATTTTCTTTGACTGATGTGTCAATATCTTCTATGGTATCTTCTATACCCGAGTTTCTCTCTTCTATCTCTGGCATTTTGTTGTTATTGCTTGCATCTGTAGCTCCTGATCTCTTTCCTAAGTTGTCCATCTCCAGGGTTGCCTCCTTTTGTGTTTTCTTTATTGTTTATATTTCCAGTTTTAGATCTTGGACCATTTTATTCAATTCCTTTACCTGCTCCATTGTGTTATCCTGTATTTCTTTAAGGGATTTATTTGTTTCTTCTTTGGGCTTCTACTGTTTACCTATGTTTTCCTCTATTTTTTAAAGGGAGTTCTTTATATCCCCCTTAAAGGCCTCTATCATCTTCATGGTGGGATTTAGGTCATTATCTTGCTTTTCAGGCATGTTAGGGTATCCAAGGCTTGCTGTGGTGGGGGAACTGGGTTCTGATGGTGCCAAATTGCAGTGGGTTCTGTTCCTTATGATTTTTCACTTGCCTCTGGCCATCTGTTTCTCTCCAGTGTGTCTCTTACTGGGACTAGCCTGCTTGGAGGCAGGTAGGTCTCTGTGACCTGAGTTAGAGCTGGTCTCCTTGGAGGCAGGCAGTGTTGTCTCTAATTAGGGTGAGTCTCCTGTGTTTCTGGTTATAGCAGGTCTCCTGTGTCCCTGGGCCAGAAAGAAGGTGTAGCTGGAGGTGTGTGTGTGTGTGTGTGTGTGTGTGTGTGTGTGTGTGTGTGTATGTGGTGGGTAGATCCTGTGTCAGCTGGGATGAGTGGGTATCCCAACTGACATGAGTATTTGGGCAAGATTCTCACCTTTGTCTTTCTTTGCCTGGGAGGCAAGCAGGCTGTAGCATGTGGGCTGGTATCAGCCACTGATCTGGCCCAGGTGGGGAAATGGACCGGAAGGAATTTGGTGCTCCAGGTGGGTGTGAGTGGGGGAGTAGGTCCCATGCCAGCCGGGCTACAACGCAAACATTTCCCTTCATTTCTGATCATTCGATCTTTTATTTCTCGTCTTACTATATTGAATTGCACTATTTACATAGCAAACATCTCATTACTACAAAAGAGTGCTTCTAAAATTTCATTGTGTATGTGTGGTGTGGAATGGTGTGTGTGTACAAGCACCGTGCACATTCCAAGGCCAGAGAAGGATGCTGAGTGTTCTTTCTCTGTCTCTGCCTTAATCCCTTGAGTCAGAGTCTCTAATTGGACCTGAGGCTGGCTATTATTTTATTAGGTACTGACCAGAGAGCTCCAAGGATTCGTCTATGTTTGCCCCTAGTGATGAGGTCACATTTATGCAGGGTCATATCCTGTGTTTTTATGGTGATACAGATTCAAACTCAGGTCCTTATTCTTGCCTGACAATTGTTTGATCTTATTGAACTAACTCCTCAGCCCTCAATTTTAAGAATTAATTTTTTTTGTGGAGTTTTATTTGAAATTTTTATTTTTAATTTAATATGGATGGAAAAAGGTGAAAATTTAAACTCTAAGACATTTTAAACAGATGATCCCTTTGAATGATGTTTTGATATTGCTATTTAAGTCGATCAAGATGGCATAAATTACATTGATAGGCTTCTTTAGTTTTCTGAGGAAAACTTTTGACAGGTAAATGCTAATCATTTTTGCCTACTCCCTGTAGCTGGCTACTGAGAAAAGATTCTGACTTATTGCAGAAAGTCATGGGAATTATTCAGGCAGTCAATCCTTGTTCAGTTGCATGGCACTGGACGTTTGGCCTCACTTCTGCTGTGAATGATTACATGCCTTGCCCAAGCTTGCTGAGCTGTTTAGCTGTAACTTCAAAGCTTGAAGCTTCTCACTCTACCAGGGAATGGCTGCCATGAATGCTGAGCTGTCATGTCATATTGCTGTTGTGTCATGGACTCCTGCCGTAACTGGGGGGTGGCGGGGAGGGTGGCGGGGGGTTGGGGGGGGAGAATGATTTCTCACAACTTGCAGCTCAGCTGTAGAGTAGGGATTTCTCTCCCAAAGCTTGATATTCCGTCCTAGATCCCTGATACTGTTTCTCCTGTGACTGTCCCCAGCAAAGCTGCCCAACCCACGTGTGTAAGTTCTTCAGGGCCTTTGCTTTTGTTTGTTGCCCATCCTACTTAGCTGTGATGTTTTGATTTTTTTTTCCTGTGTAGCTTGTTTATATCAAACTCATTTTAGTTTTTTTTTTTTTTTTTTTTTTTTTTTTTTTTTTTTTTTTTTTTTTTTGTGCATGGCTAAGACTCACAAGTGCGATAGATTTCTCATTTTCTGGTCTTTTTATTTGGATTCTGAATTAACTTATTCTGATTTAAGTTATTATGGTATTCTTAAAATAAGTCAGATAGTCTTATCTTTTCTCAGTTTGATTTTCTTGACAATTTTCTGACATCCATTGATGGATCACATTTTAATCTTATTTTTAATTACCGAAGAATTGTTGGATATGTTTTGGGGCACAAAGATATTTTTAGATATTGGCATTGTAGAATGATCAAACCAGGCTATTCTCAAGACTATCATTCACAATGTTTGTGATTCCTTGTGGCACTCTTACTGATTCTTTTTATTTTTAGGACACACACACACACACACACATTTTCTGACAGTTTTATTTCTTCTCCTGATTAGCAAGCTTCTTGTCATGGATCAGACATGGGTTTTGTTTACACATCTTTCTTAGGTTCTTTTGATTTGTCTACTGCTGTCAACCATAAGATTTTCTATTTCTTCCTTGATTATTTTCTTACTCCTAATCTAAACACTTCTTTCTTCAAAATAATAGTTTCTTTGGGCTGAAGATTTGGTTTGGCAGTTAAGAGGACTTATTGCTTTTCCGGAGGACACATGTTCAAATCCCAACATTTATATGGTGGTTTACAATGGTCGGTAACTTCCGTTTCAGAGATGCTCTCTTCTGACTTTCACAGTTACCAGGCATGCAGATGGTGCTTTGACACACACACACACACACACACACACACACACACACACCCCATACAATAAAAATTTTTAATTTGAAAAAAATTAGTTGTTACTTGCTTGTTCACGCTACATATAACCAAATTCTCTTAATTAAACATTTCTTCTTTTCTCTTGTCTTTGGAGACAAGTCTCATGCAGTTCAGGTTAGCCAAGAACTTGGAATATTGCGGAGGATGACTTCAAACTCTTGATCCCCCTGCCTCTCATTCCTAAGTGCTGGGATTACAGACATCCATCACCATTACCAGCGTTGCCCATTGCTCTTAAATTCCTAAGACATCTTGCCTGTGTTTGTTAAGTGAGGTTCATTGCATTGAGCCTTTCAGTTTGCCGGGGGATGCCCTTACTTTCTGTAGCCTATCTCTAGCAACTATGAGAAATGAGCAGAAAATACTGGCCGGGCATATCAATTTATCAGCAGGGATGGAAACCTTCTAGGGATCTACGAACTCCTGGGGCAATATCCTACTTGGGCTAAAGGAATTTTTCTGCCTCAGGCTGTGAACAAGAACTCTGCTGCTTAACGCTTAGGTAAGGGAGTGAGGTGCGGTCTCTAAGACCCCCAATCAACACTGCTGCCTCATGCTCTGGCACCCATTTCCATTGTCCTTTCCTTTAGTGTGCACCAGCACATTTTCTCAGTAGCTTTTCCATGCATGCGTTTTGGGTTATGATCTATTCCACTGATGTATGCTTCCTGCTTTCTGGATTTTAGAGAATTCATTTTCCTTTCTGCCAGTGAAACTCCTTTCTTCCCCTGGCACCATATTGATCTACATTTTTAGAGACATATTTCCCGTCATTTGTAGGAATTGAAGTGGGAAGAGGATATTGGCATCTGTGCTCAGTCCATTCCTGCTTAAATTTGTCTTCTATGATTCTTCTGTGGCTTCTTCCTTCAGTTATGTCTTCATCCATGCTCTACAGTCTACTGACAATGTACCAACTCTGGGTCAGGCGTGGTATCAGTTGTCTTTCAAGAGGATAGTAGTGTTACCCATAAATAAAAGGGTGTGATTATTTTTTCTCATTTTTTTTTTGTAACAGGCATACTTGGTTTTATTTATATAAGTCAACAAGCACTTATTTATTTATTTACTTGTTTATTTCACATCGGAGGCCCAGCTTGGGCTAGAGACTAATCACCAATTAGTGGAAGCCACTGATCTAGGTGTTACTCAAAAAGCTGTTTTGGTCTCACTCACATCACGCTTGATATGCAAGTGATAGTTAGATGTCTTCATACATTGCTCTCTGATGGCTTCACATTTGGTCAGGTTTCTATTCTTGTCATTGGTTCCTGCACGTCTCTCAAATCTGCCTCTCCTGAGTTCTTGACTGCTCCTGCCTATTTCTGACACTTGTCACATTTCCCTTAACTTGTCTGGCTAATGGCTTAGTCTGTGAACTTTAGCAGCATTTCCCAACATTTGTCATGGTGAAACGGATGTAAAGCCCATTAAGTGTATGAATTTATAATCTTACTTACTTTAACACAACCGTCCTATTTTCTTCCATTAAAATTTAGAAACACTTATCCAAGTATATCATTTCCTTGTTTACAACCTTATTTATAAACCTTCAAAGCCTCTCAATTGCTTAAAGTAAAATGGCTTTAGAAGCAATATTTTTATAGATTACTTTATTAAGAAGTTTATACAAGGAGAAGAAATAGTATAGTGACACATTATGAGTAGAAATGCAATATTTTTTTCTGGTAAAACTGATAATTCTGATGGTTACTAGGAAGTGGGAAATATTAAGTAGATGTTTTATTCATGACTTAATTAGGTCGATGAGGTGAATAAAACAATGAACTGTTACAATCTATAGAATTTTGACTGGTAAAACAATAGAAATTTGAACTATAAATATATTGATTTACTAAAAAATGGACTACTGTGGTTAGAAGAGTTCAAACACTATTTTGAAATTTGTGTATGGTAGTAAAAAATAAAGTTTGGAGGTTGGTAGCTAAGTCATATTATTCTCTTAGTCTCTATGATGGTTAATTTTAATTTTCAACTTAATACAATCTAGAATCTCCTGGGAAGAGCATCTCAGTAAAGGATTGTCTAGATTATGTTGATCTCTGGGAGTTTCATGACCTTAACTGAAGTGGGAAGACTGCCCACTGAGAGTGGCACAATTCCCTAGGCAGGGGATACTGAACTGCATGAGAGTGGAGAAGATGAGCTTCGAACAAGCATGTATGCATCCATTGTTCTGTTTCTGATTATGGTTGTGATATGGCCAATTCCCTCAAGCTCCTGCCTGTCTTACTTCTCTGTTATGATGGACTGTAACTTGGAACTGTGAACAAAAATTAATCCCTTCTCATCTAAGTAGCTGTTTTTATCATAGCAACAGGAAAGGAAGATAAGACATTCTTGAATCTCTCACATTAGTGTTTGTGGCTCAGCTTAAATGTTGTTTCTATGTAAAAGGTCAGCAGGTTTCCTATGTAAAGATGCCAGAATGTTTCAGGGCAAGAGATGACCAACATGAAACTAAGGTCTTAAGTCTAGGGAGTGCTATAAAGGTATTTCTATTTTCCCATTTTC
The DNA here is from genome assembly GCA_030674055.1 of Rhabdomys pumilio. Lineage (NCBI taxonomy): Eukaryota > Metazoa > Chordata > Mammalia > Rodentia > Muridae > Rhabdomys > Rhabdomys pumilio. The sequence goes on from JANHMN010000015.1 coordinate 60,114,447, forward strand.
CTTGAGATGTAAATATCATAAACCAACTGAAATGTATAAAGTAAAACAAAAGGATTTATGAATAACCTACTTTTGAAGATCAGAGTCCAGTAAGAGCGCTGGTAACAAATGAATTCAGAGACTCAATGTGCTTGTCTCTCATAATTGGGAGTCAAAATTGGAGTAGTGGGACCGGAACTCACTTCTTAAGGCCTTTAAATGTGTTCATTTTAAAGTAGTGTGCAAGACTTCATGCAAGTCTTAGGAACTGTGCTGAATGTCAGATGTTGCAGAAGATTAAAAAAAACAACCAGAAAATCAGTTATTAAATTTAATGAGACAGAGGGAGAGAGAGAGAGAGAGAGAGAGAGAGAGAGAGAGAGAGAGAGAGAGATTTATGTTGTTTTCTTCTTAAGTGATAAGAGGTCAGAACTGGAAATCCTTGGGTTAAGGAAGAAGATACAGAATGATAGAGGTCCTGAGGTCCTGGTTACAAATAGCCTTTCTACCTTCCTTCTCTTTTTTTCTGTCTTTCTCTTCTTTCTCTAAAATGCCATGTTTATTATAGTTTTGGTGTTTGGGGAAATGATAGAATGAAGGTGAAATTAATGATGTGTAAAGCAGAAAGAAACATGGCGTGTGTGTGTGTGTGTGTGTGTGTGTGTGTGTGTGTGAAAATTCGTTAGGTGCTGGGCCATCTGAGCCTGTGATAAAGGTGCAAGTTTGACCTTAGATACATTCACCAACTGTTTATTTCTTATGAGGAGTTAGAAAAGCTGGTAGATTTTACAGTGGGAAGATACAGAGAGGTAGCTACCAAGCTTCAATATGAGAATGACCAAATTCATAATGATTTAACAAAATATAAGATCGCATATTTTTTAAGCAAATATTTGGGTAAGTGATATTCAAGGGTTGAAATAATGGCTTTATGATAACATTGACCAGTTCAACCTATTGAGTTGCTGCGTCAACCTCTACTTGCAGCTTGTTATGGAAAGGTGATTTCTCTCTCTCCTATCAGCCCTAGCCAGAGGGCAAGGAAGAAGCAAAAGGAAAGCCACACATCTTCACTGTAAAGGATCCAACCTAGAGAATGTCTCTTTTCTGTCCAAATCTCGTTCTGACTTGTAGCTGAGGCTTGAGAAATCTAGTCTTTGAGAGGATGAGAATACATCTCACTAAAAGTGGAATTACTGAATGAATGGTTCAGGGGATACAGTATTTTTTTCCCTCTAATTTCTCAATTAAAGGTCGACTCATGAATGGAAGGAAAGAATGAATGAGATTCTGTTCAGAAGTAAGGCAAAGGAGCACGATTTCAACTAGAAGACTGAGGTAAGCAGAGAACTGCTTAATTGTTGCTAGGCAGTGTGGCGGGACCACTTAGACTCTGAACAGGAGAAGCAAACACCGACCATCCTGACTCCTCCCTGAAGCATCCACATTAAAAAAAACTCAAAACCCAAAACCAAAACAAATAAACAAACAAAAACCCAGTCTGTTTCATGAGATTGAGCCCAGTGGTACATTTGGGATAGGAGAGGTGTTCCATTCAGTCAAAGGTCTCTGATAAGTCTATGCAGTTGGCCAGGGTGCTGGGAATGGAATGCTTGTTTTCTTCATTTCCCAATATGGGAAAGAGCAGCTTCCAGGGGAGGTCAGCAGATGCTGGAAATGCAACCATCGTATGCACACACGTGAGCACTCATCTATTAAGCTAAAATTTCCCATTATTTTCTCAGCATAGATAGGCAAAGTGGAGCCTTGGGAAGCTTTCTCATTTTTCCTGTCACACAGAAACTGGTGATTCAGGGGTCACAGGAGTTTGTAATAAATAACCCACATTGATTTCTCTGTTCTAGAATGATTTTTTTTTTTGCTTCCCTTCCTCCCAGTGGTCTGATGTTTACCCCAAGAGGCGGTGTTAGGAAATCATTTACAAAGTGGTTCAGCCTCTCCATCTGCTATAGTTGTAAATCTAAGGACGGGCCCGAGGCAAGGGATCCAGGACTTACTGTTTTTGATCTCTCAGACAAAACTTCGTCCTCTTAGTCCAGATCCCAGCAGCATCGATAGCCATGGAGAAGCTACTATGGTGCTTTCTGATCATGATCAGCTTCTCTCAGGCTTTTGGCCATGAAGGTAGGAGCTATTATAAAGATTCTTTCCCTAGGGGAGAATGGTGGGAGCTTAATATTTTACATAAGAAATCAAGGAGCAGGAGCAGGTATAGCTGTGTATTGATGTAACCTCAGAGAGGGTCAGATGTCTCCTGATCCCAAACTCTACTTGTAAGGGAGGGATAAGTCTTCATTATCTGAGAAACTACTCACTGTCTTGGTTTTCTGTCTCACAGACATGTCTAAAAAGGCCTTCGTATTTCCCAAAGAGTCAGCTACTTCCTATGTGTCTCTGACAGCAGAGTCAAAGAAGCCACTGAATGCCTTCACTGTGTGTCTCCACATCTTCACTGCTCTGAGCACAAGCCGAAGCTTCAGTATATTCTCTTATGCTACCAAGAAGAACTCTAACGACATTCTCATATTTTGGAATAAAGATAAAAGGTATACTTTTGCAGTTGGTGGGCCTGAAGTACAATTCAATGTTTTGGAAATTCCTGAGGCCCCAACACACATCTGTGCCAGCTGGGAGTCTGCTACAGGGATTGTAGAGTTCTGGGTTGATGGGAAACCCAAGGTGCGAAAAAGTCTGCAAAAGGCCTACACTGTGGGGACAGACGCAAGCATTATCTTGGGGCAGGAGCAGGATTCGTATGGTGGTGGCTTTGATGCAAAGCAGTCTTTCGTGGGAGACATCGGAGATGTGAACATGTGGGACTTTGTGCTATCTCCAGATCAGATCAACACAGTCTATGTTGGTGGGACACTCAGCCCCAATGTTTTGAACTGGCGGTCACTGAAGTATAACACACAGGGTAATGTGTTTATCAAGTCACAGCTGTGGTCCTGACCTACTGTTGTGAGCCCTGAGGCACCTCCTGGGATTACATTCTCTCTCTTGTCTCCAGTTATGAACCTTTTAACCTCAGCAGATGTTGTAGGTCTGTTCTGTGAATATGGCCTTTCACATCTTTCTCTGCAGTCCTCAGCACTAGAGCATGGAATTTAAATGTAAGGCTTCTAGAGTATCCATCCAACCCACTAGGACTCTCTATTAAAGAGAATCACACACACACACACACACACACACACACACACACACACACACACGCACAAATTGAAAAAAAATTTAGGCATAACCTCTCTCCCTCACATTGATGAGAAAATAGATGAACAGAAAGGAGAATAATATTTTATTGTTTTTGTTTTAGAATGTCATAGTGAATGCTGTATTTACATCATTTTTATCCCCCTCTCCAAATCCTCCCCTATCTTTCCTAAATCTCTCTTAAATTCATAACATCTTATTATTAGCCTTATATGCACACAAACACATACCATCTATCTATCGTGTATCTATATCTATCTGTCATCTAGTTATCATCTATCTATCTATAATCTATCTATCTATATCTAAAATGTATTTATCATCTGTGTCTACCACCTATTTATATATTTCTATCATCTATCGATCTATCATCTATCGATTATCTATTTATTTATTAGTCATTCATCTCACTGATCATATTTGGTGCTTCCTGTATTTTGTTGAAGGCTTGAGACTGGGTAATCTATCAAGAGGTCCATCCCTGAAGAAAATGGATTGTCCTTTTCTCAGGAGTCACTGATTACCTCTCACTGTTCATATAGGGTTGTGACTTTGTGAAATTTCTTCTGGCCGTGTTGCATGCCTACTGGTGTCATTATGGTACAGGTCTTGTTAGGGCAACCCCAGAGTGATGGCGCACTGACTACACTGTGCTCAGAATCAGTTTTTTTTTCTGGAATAAAATCTGTACCTGAACTTCCCAGGTCCATGAGTCAATAAAGTCACTTTTGATTTGAATGATTTTGAACAGTTTCATGACTAACTTCATTATTGACCCTCTGAAGTCAAGACTCTGAATTCAGGCTGACTGCCACTGTTCTGCAGACTCATCTGAGCCACCCCTCCTTCTGCTGTTGCAGTCTTTTGTGGTGAGTCTCACTGAGATAAACAGCCCTATTTTGGAGATAGCTGGTCATTCATGTGATTCAGGTGTGGGGTTTTGATACTCTCCCTTTTAGAATTCTATTTTGAGAACAGAAATCTAAGGGTCTTTGAGATTCATGAATCTGGAGTCAAGTCCAGTGATGGAATACGTTTGTTTCAGTCTGTTTGGCTGCTTTTTAGAAACAGATCCCTCAATGTTTCTGGCTTTTCCCAGAGGAGTCCTTTATCATGGTCTTTCTGGTCTGGGTAAACAATGAAGTCATTCCATAAGGTTTTACTCAGGGTTGGAGAAGGAGCTCATTCAGTCATTATTTTTGGGAAAGCATAGGATAGAATGGTTAAATTTAGAGGTTCTAGAATCAGGTCCATGTCCTGGTTTTATATCTTACAATCATGTGACCTCTTTGAACTCAGTTTTCTTTATCTATAAATCAGGAGAAATAATCTAATTCACGTAAAGGTTCATTGTAAGAGTCAGATGTGATTACACAAACAGTAAGCTCTTATAAGAGCCACCCTCTGTTATTATTAGTTGGCTTTGTACTACACGCCTAAACATTATACACCCTGAAAACAGTGCTATTGGAGTTTTGTCTAGGTTGGCAGCATGTGTGTTTCTGATTTGCTAAGAATTCAGTTCAGACCGTTAGGAGGATGAACAGAGTGTCTTTGAAGAAATTATTTATGAATATCGATTTCCCTAATTGACCTTTGATAACCATTTAGAAGCATAAGAGTTAGGGAAATACATTCTTAGGCAAAAATGCGAGTACAGATAATTCTCCATTGTCCTATTAGGGCAGATGCATACAGCCTGACACGCAGCTAAGTGGGAGAGAGGGTTGATGCTCTTTTCTAGTTAATGAATCTAACCAGGAGATATGTCTTAATTATAGAAGGCCGTCCCAACTCCTCAGGGATGTAGCATGAGCTAATATGTTCTTCAGAATTCAATTATGGGTACCTTGATACACACAGTCTAGTGGAGAGCCTCTGGCCCTGATGATTTTATCCAGGGAAAATTTCAGAGGTAGTATTTACATCTGGTGTGGATTAAAAAATCTTAATAAATATTTCTGTAGTGCTTCAATTTAAGCAATTTATGGTTCCGGTGGATACTTTGATGTAATTGTCTTAGAAAATGTATTCCTAGGTACCTGGTGAATTGTCATAATATATGAAATTGTTAGACTATTTAATAAAACAATATCTGCTGAGGATGATTTTGGTTTGGGGATGTTGGTGCTGTTATTTTAATTTTTTTTAATAAGTGGATAATACCCATCTTCCATGGTGGTAAAGCACTTGTCTTGCAAGCCTGAGGACCTGAGTTCGGTACCCAGAGCCTACACAAAGTTGCTAGGCATGGTGGTCCATATTTGTAGTCCCAACACTGGGGAGGAAGGAACAAGAGAATCACGGAGGCTAAATGGCCAGCCAGTCTGATCTAAGTTGGTAAGTCAGATTAATGGGAGGCTCTGTTTCAAAATACGTGTTCCTGTTGATGATATCAAGATTGTTTTTCTGACTTCTACACACATGTGTGAACATGTACACGCACAACTGCACACACAGATAAGCCTGCACGCACATAGATATGCACACACACATACATGAACACTTAAAATCAAGGCAAAATATTATCCCTTAGTCACAAGAAATTACAAGAAAGTAAATTAAGTGGATTTATTTTTTTTCCTACAGAAAATGAAGACTTCTAGCTCTAATGTTCAGGCAAAGCCTGAAGAGACAGTATATGTAATTCATTTATAGGCTAAATCCAGAAGATTGAGCAATAGCACAGATCGGAGCACCCAAGGATGGTTAACTATTCACACAACTTTCTTCTGTAATTGAAAATTGCCATTTGGTACAAAGGTTAGGCCTAACCCTGGCCCACATGGCAGCATCTAAGCAGTAGATACAACATGGTGCTCCACTGTCAGGAGCTGACATAGGAGACGCTCAAAACTAGCAGGTGAACTTCCTGATACAGTTCAGAAGCCTGGCACATCCCTGTGTCAGATAGAAATACTGTGTCACTGCTTATGAAAGAGACCGTGCATGTTCTCCAATAAGAGTCATCATGACAATGTCACAGTTAAGACTGGATTTATGTAGTTTCAGTTGACTGTATGGGGACCCATTTCTTTGGTAGGATCTGGTGTATCTAGAGCCTGGAAGATCTACAGATCTTCCCAAAGGTGGAGATAGGGTCTGTAATTTGTAATGGAAGTTGACAAAGTAAGGAGAATATTAAAATTGTGACTCTTTGCCCTGTTTTTTTTCTATCTCCAATTTTATTGTGTTGCAGCTAAACAAAGCTTAGCATAAAGAAAGCAAATCAAAAAACCAAAACATCACCCACAACAAGTTTTAAAAACAGTTTTGGTCCCTAGAATCCCCTGAAAAGAAGAGAAGTGATGCTTTGATTTCTAAGTAGCTCCATCCCAAGACAACTACCCTCTTGCTTCTGATGGGTTGGCCTGGTAACCTGCCAAGATTGCCTCCCTTCAGTTTCCTGTGTCTAACTCATCTGTGGATATCTGTTCATTTCACCTGGACCAGAAAGTAAGTTAAGTGGGTTCATTTGTTTTTTTCCTACAGAAAATGGAGATTCCTAGTTTAATTTCCCTGGATGCCTGGCCCAGTGATACACTGTAGCTTACTAATAAGGAAATCGTTACCTCTGGGGTGTTGATCATGAGTGCAGACTCATTGACTTGGGAGCTGTTAGGCCAGACTCTATGCCCAGTGTGCTTACAGAACTAGTCTTATCTGGTGGGCATTCTTAGATCCCTATAAGTTTCAAGGCAGGTGGCTATATTTAAAGATGGATCTAGAACAGATAGACTCAGGGAATCCTCCTGGACCAGTTTTGGTGCGTGTTCCATGTCATGTAAACACAAATAAGTGAACCCACAACGTCCCATCAAGGTTCTGAGGGTGCCAGCTGCCTAGTCACAGGGACGATCCCTCATACTATTTAAAAGCACCCTATACTTTTTCTTAAAGATTTATTTATTTTTATCTTATGTACATTGGTGTTTTGATTGCCTGTAACTGGAGTTTCAGACAGTTGTGAGCTGTCATGTTGATGCTGCGAATTGAACCCAACTCCTCTAGAAGAGTAACCAGTGCTCTTAACTGCTGAGCCATCTCTCCAGCCTCACCCTATTTTTTAAAAAAATATTTCATTTATGAAATTAAATATAATTATAACTTTCCTCCTTTCCTCTATCTAACCCTTCCCATAAATCTCCCCTTGCTTGTTCTGATATGTGTGGACTATATTTCTTTAATTAAGGCCATACACACACACACACACACACACACACACACACACACACACACACACA
>JANHMN010000015.1:60136652-60397436 GCA_030674055.1 Rhabdomys pumilio
GGCAGGGGCAGGGGCAGGGGCAGGGGCAGGGGCAGGGGCAGGGGCAGGGGCACATGGATCTCGGTGAATTTGAGGTCATCTTGGTCTACAGAGAGAGTTTTAGGACAGCCAGGACTACAAAACAAAATCCTGTTTTGATAAACAAACAAACAAACAAACAAAGCTCTCTATTCATGCCAATAAATATTCCTCAAGATGGAAAATGAACTTTCTGTGCAGACAACCTGTGCTTTCCTTTTAAAGTGCCATCCACTGGAGACAGGGTCATATATTAGCCTGATGTTTGCCTAGGTCATTGAGTCCCAGGGATCTGACAGCGTCTGCCTCTTTAGTGCTGGGATCACATGTAGATGCCACTGTTCTTGCCACTCCCCTCTTAACATGGGTTCTGCAGACTTGAACTCAGGTCCTCATGTTTGTAGGATGAGCACCTTACCAACTGAGCTACCAACCTGTATCCTACAGGGAATTTCCCCACAGTAGAGAGATTTCTCCCAACTCTTGTGTGTGTATAAAAGATGGCCTGATTTACTGGTGATTAGCTTTTGATGGGATTTCTTTTGTTTTTAAATCGAAGTGTAAGCATATATATTGATAAATACATTTGTCATCAGTGTGTGGCTCTTGTGTTGTTTCTCAAACAAACTCCTTTGCTTGTAAAACTGTAACTCAGTTCCAGTGATTCCAGAATTTTCCCACTTCCATCCCAGATACAATTTCTTCAGCCAGAGTAGCCATTACATTAATTTCTAATGTGGTTGATTAGTTTTAAAACTTTATATAAAATACTTTCCAAAGATCTGCTTATTTTTATTCATGGCTATATGTGTGTGTCTATATGAGTTTTTGTGTGCCAAATACGTACAGAGGCCATCAGAGGTCAGAAGAGAGTGTCAGTTACCCTGGCAGTTGTGAGCTTCCTGATAGGCGTACTGGGAACCAAACACAGTCTGTCTACAAGAGCAGTGAACAATCTTAACTACTGAGCCTTCTCTCCAGCTCCTAAAGTATTTTTATGAGTCCCTTAGGAGTAACTTGTTGGTATGGTGTCTAGTCACGTAGAACTACTTCAGTATGTGATTAATGCAAAACAAATAAACAAGAAAACAAACTACCCTCTTTATAACAAACAGCCACCAAGACCAGAAAAATTAATACTGATACATGGCTATTATATAATCCTTTCAAATTTCATCAATGGTCTCAGTCCTGTGTGCTGCAGGCAGTTATGTTTCTTGAGTCCCCTTTGGTGTCTGGGACATTTCCTTTTTTATTTTTATTTATTTATTTTTTATTTTTAGTTCCATCTTTTTCTTTTGGTTCTTAAATAAACCTTTAAATAAGTCAACATGTGTATCATGGTAACAAAAGCATATGAAGGAATTCAGTCACGAGCATTTCCTTTAACCATGTAACGGTACCAGTTAACAGCTGTATGTCAGAACACTAAGTTGGTTTTAATGTATTCTAATGATTAGACTCATGTTATGAAGTTTTGGCAGAAATATTCTGCCAAAAAAAAAAAAACCTTTCTTACTGTATTTTTTCAAAGGAGACAGAATGTTGATTTGTCCCATTATTTGATGATTTGACGACAGCTATTCCATCAATTTTGCTCCATTTAGTTCTCCTTTTCTTTGCAAGCAGGAAATATGTTCTTAGGAAATACTTCATGACTGTCGAACGTCACTCACTAGATTCACCATCTATCAGTGTTTCTTGGCTGTATTAATTATGACTATGATAGTCTGTCAAATAGTGATTTTCTAATTCTACCATTCATTTCTACTCTAAGAATGACATTTTACTGTAAAAGAAAAGCTGTCTCTCCTGGTAATTTATTCATCTGTTTACTTATATCAGGATAAGCTAATAGGTTATTTTTGGTGCCATTCTATTCTGCAGCACTTTCACTTGAATAATTATGTGAATCAATTTCTTGTTAAAGAATTGTGGTTAAGAGAGATGTCTGCTTGTTTCTCAAAGTATTCTTATACTTAGACTTTCAAGCAGGCATTCCTGAGATGGCAATCTCAGGTAGTTTGATTAACTTGTTTCTGTGTAAGCACATATTTTTGGGGGACCAACAAAAACCTCCATAGGTCATATGTGCCTTGGTGGGGAGACAAGATCCTCTGTTCTGGCTAGTTCTCCTCTGGGTCAGTTTGGCAGCAAAATAGAGTGTATCCTAGGGTGGAGAGTTTCTGGTGTTAGAATAAAGGCTCAAGCATTTTCTTGGGCTTTCATTCCCCAAATAAGTAGCCTTATTCCATCAGGACCCTCTATCTAGGTAACACTTCTGATCTTATAATCTTGGTTTCCAGAGAAATTCTTCCACAGACTAATTCTTCCACAGACTGAGAAAGGGAAGCCAGTGAAGAGAATGCGCAGTGGCTGGCAAGACTCTTTGCCGTCAGCACTTCACTCTGGTTAGCAGCGGCCCGAGGGGCCGGTTGGACTGATGCTGGGATGGCGTGCTCTTTCCTCATTAAGTCAGTGCGGTGGATGGTAATATTCTTCTCAGAGCCGTATGAAGAAGCTAGGAAGGGTTCCAGGAAGAACGGGTTTTCCAACCTGCCCTGCTCACTACCTTGTCTACTTCCTTCCATCACGGCACTGCTTTCAGAAACCATCTTCACAAATCTCACTGAGAAAGGTCCTGACTTTGAAGCAGGCCTTTCTGAGATCAGCATCTTCTATCTCCTGCTCTAAGTACTTTTTTTCTTCTGTACTGATATCCAACAACATCTCTTTTACTGCTGTGGCCTTTCTAGACCTTGGTTCTAGGGAGGGGCCCACAAGCTCCTGTCAAGTTTCTCATATTCTACAAAACTGGCAATCTCTAAAGGAAGAAACTTATAAGAGGAGTCCCAAGATCTGTGTGAAGGAAAAGATGGAATGTTGTCAAGGCCACAGAAGAAATACACGGAAGGACATGTCATATCTCTGAAGAAAAACCATAATATAAAATCCCAATCTTCCCAAGGGTGTCTGTCATCAGTAACTTAATATATAGATTTAATAACTTAGAACAAAAATGCCTAGCTTATCTTAATAGAAATGTGAAGTTAGTCATTGAGAATAAATATATAAAAATAAAATAAAAATATTAAGAAGAATTTATTTTTAGTAGAACTTAATATGTCTAAAGCCATTTGAACCAAATAGATGTAATATCTGAATAGGTGTTGGCAACAGACTGCTCACAAAAATAGAAATAAGAAATCAGAGACAGATCCAGATATTTATGAAATGGGAAAATTCATTTTGATGAAGAAAATGAAGATTCAGCTAATAATTGATACTAAAATGTTGTCTGCCTACTTGAAATGAAAAATCAATTTTATAAAGAATACCAAACTAAAATTTGATCATTAAATCTTCATATAAAAGACAGGAAAATGCCAAAAAAAAAAGTTAAAATTTAGGACTAAATCAGTAAAGTCTCAATGTCACAGAGCCTTTTCTAGGCAACAAAGGAAACTGAGGATATATGACAGTTATGTTTTGGGAAAGGTCAATATGCACAATGAAAAACCACTGGCAGCATGGGAAAATGCTTCCTCCCCTCTCTCCTTTCTCCATGGTATGTACATGTACGCATATGTGAATCACCCAAAGAATTAACATCCTCAAAATACTAAAAATGATTGTAAACACAGGAAAAAGAGAAGTGGCAAAATTATACGTGATGGGACAGCACAGCCAACGAACATCAGATGGCCAGCAGACATCCGAATGACACTCAATTTAACTTTTAAAAAACAATCAATTAATTCTTCTTTCATATATTTTATCCTGAACCTAGTTTTCCCTCTCTCCTTTACCCCAAATCATCTACCTTCCCTCAAATCAAGGCTGGACGAAGCAACCCAGCCGGAGGAAAAGGGTCTCAAGACCAAGCAAAAGAGTCAGAGACAGCCTCCATTTTGCTCCCACCATTAGGAGTCACACAAGAATATGAAGCTACAAAACCTTAACATATATGCACAGGACCTAGCTCAGACCTACAAGGCTGCTTGGTTGTCCCTTCAGTCTCTGTGAGCCTGGATGAGCCCAGGTTAATTGATTCTGTGGTTTTCTTGTGGTGTCCTTGAGCCCTCTGGCTCCTACAATCCTGTTACTCCTCCTCTCGGGGATTCCTCAAACTCTGCCTAATATTTGGCTGTGGGTCTTTGCCTAATTTAACTTTTAATAAAGAAATATGATTTAAACACAAAGATGTAACATGACTTTCCGTGCTATTATGTTAGTAAAAAAAAAAATTGTTAGTATCCAGAAACTGTTGAGGGTTCTCCTGCATCCTTGCTGTTGTCATTTATAATTCCTCCCCACTTATGTACATCTGCCACCTGAGTGGTGTGTTCATTGTACTTCATGAATCCATCGCTATGTGAAGGATTCCTCTTGGTCTTGTATATTCCACGTGTTTGCAAGATGACACGCATACTAGGGTATCATATAGAGTAGTTTCTTTACCATAAAAAACATCCCATGTTCTCATTCAGATCCTCACCTTCCACTGGGCAAACACTGATCGTTTTACAATCTCCACAGTCTTATCTTTTTGAGAATTTCCAGAATGCCATATGCTTGTAATTGTACAGTTCACAGCCTCGTCAAATTGGCTTCTTTTACGTATTTGCATTGTTTGCATTTAAGCTTTTTTGGTTGTAATGCTTCATCTTTGCTGTCAGCTTGACAAGATTTAGTGTCACCTAGGAGAGTGTGTCCGTGAGGCCTCTGGGAAGAGTTTCACTGAAATGGGAAAGCCTGTGACAAATTAGTGTTGTTGGTACCAGCTTCTCCTTGGTGGGAATCCCAGAAAGAATGAAAGAGGAGAAGAGGAGAAAGCTGGATGAGCACCAGCCTTCATCTATTTCTGCTTCCCGACTGAGGATGCAATGTAACAAGTTGTTTCACATTCTCACCACCATGCTTTCCCCATCATGATGGACTATAAACCCTTCCTTCCTTCAATTTAGTAAAAAAGTAACTGAGCTTTATAAAAGTAGAGTAAATATCAACATTCAAAAAGATATAGAGTGAAGTCAGGTATGGTGGTACATGGTTGTAGTCCCAGTGACTTTGGAGGCTGAGGTGAATCGTCTGAGCTCCAGAGTTCAAGACAAGGCAGCAGAGTACGAACCTGGTTCATAGATAAAGTGGTATGGATTAGAGGCTGTGGGGAGCGGGTGTGGCGGCCAGCTAAGGTGGCGCCATAGCTTATGAATGGCACCCGCCAAGTTTTGTGAATGGCGCCTGATTTCCTCAAACACCCGGTCAGAGCCACATCCGCAGAGCTACTGCGCAGACTCACTGCCTCGCAGAATTGGGCCATTTGACGTGTACCAATGGTGTGTGCCCACGTGGCAGGCTCTGAGTGACCAGGCATGGGGATAAAAGGAAAAATGGATCTGCCCTTCCAGAGGGATATTGTAAGAAGGTTCCTGAGTAAACTGCGTTGGGAAGAATCTCGTGTTGTGTTGCTCCTTTCTGCGGGTCTGAACGGGCAGCGACAAGGGGCAAGTCTGGATCACGTGGCCTCAGAGTCAGAGATGCTCAGGAGGGTTTGTGGATGGTACTGTGAAAACAATTTTCACTCAGGTTCAGACTTCAGCCTTGAGAATGCTAATAGAGAACAAGTGAGGAAATGGGGAGCAGCTTTGGCTCTTGTTCACGGTTTGCTGTGTTCAGCTCAATGGGTTAGGGCAGACACTTCAAATAGGGTAGTGAAAAAATAGTCCAAAGACACACTCCCATTATCTGTCTAGTTTTTAAGTCCAACGAGAGCTCTCTATTGACTGGTCTATTGAAAATTGATAGCTTCCAGTGTGCTGAACTAAAGGTTGTCATCTCTCACCTTCTATTACAACACTGGAGTGTAGGAGAGTCAGAGTCTTTTGCTCTTTACCTCTCTCTCTTCTCTGTATTTCACTTTCTCTTCCTTCCCTCCCATAGGCGAGGCCAGTGGTTGTCAACCGTCCTAAAGCTGCGACCCTTTAGTACAATTCCTTATGTTGTGGTGACCCCAACCACAAGATTATTTTTAGTGCTACTTCATAATTGTAAATTTGGTGCTGTTATGAATTGTAATGTAGATATCTGATATTTGACCCCCATGAAAGTGTTATTAGAACCCCCCCAAAGGGTTGTGACCCATAAATTGAGAACCACTGTTATAGATAGGCCCATGTAGCTAAAAGCTCTGCATCAGGAGAGTTGAAGCAGAATCTGCTGTAGACTTAAAGTCCTTACCTTTATTTTCTTTTATGTTAGAGTTTAATAATTATGCAAAATAATGGGTTTAGTCTTGGCATTTACAGTGTATAAAATACTTTGATAGACTTTACTCCCTTAGTTACCTACACTGTCAATTCCTTGATATTCTCTTTCTGTTTTATGCTTTTTATAGATTTGAAATATGAGAGAAAAACCTGTGAAGTTGTACTTGTTATTCACTATGAATTTTAGATGCACCTTATCAGTATTTATATAAACACTGGTAAATTACACATAAGTCCTACAATACATTTTTATGTGGAATAGTTATAGAAATAAAAAAAGAGGGAAAGATTAGGTTAAAATGAATACAAGAGAGTTACAGTATTTTCTTGCTGACTTAACACAGGGGCGACTTTGGTGATGTGCCAGGTGTAGCTGTTGAAGGCACCATTCCCCGTACTCAGTTCTTAAATCCTTGGCATGGGCGGCTTTGAGTGTTCCTACTGGGTCCTGCTAATTGTGTAGCTCTTTCTGCCTGAACTTACCACCTTGTCCTTCTGTAAGATACGCTTACTTCTTTTGGTAGATCGGTCAGTTTAGCTGCCCGTAGTCCTTCAAAGCCTTTTCTGTGAGTTTATATCCACACAGACTTACCCAGCTCTCCTCACTTCCCTCTTCTATTTTTAACCTCAAAAACACAGGGTGACTTTCTACTCCCGAGCCTGTGGTCCACTTCATGCCTTTGCTGTTTCGATAGCACTTCTTATACTCAAGTGCAAGTCCTTTCACAGTTGGAAAATCCCTACCTGTCTTGAAAACCAGCTTACATGTCCGCGTTGGCAGAGTACTTCCTGGATTATACATGCTTTGAGAGCAGAGAGCTCTGGAGCTATTTACATTAATCAGTAATTTGTTTTCATAATGTAGAACTCAGCTCTGTATTATATGTGTTAAATGAGCGTTTGGTGAATGATAGAGGAGAACATTAGAGCTCTTTTGTGCTGTGCTGTTTTGTTGGGAAGAAACCCAGCTAAATCAGGACAAGACAAAGCTGGGGCTCTTCTGGCTCTCAGAGATAGATGGCCGAGAGGAAATTGGGATAGCAGTGGCAGCATGATGCCCGGAGCTTGGTGGGGATGCTGCCATCTTTGCTTTGTTCTGTTTCTTCAGTCCTTTCAGTCCTGGTCCTGGTGTCTGGAAACCTGTAACTCACAGTTTCAAAGTTCATGCTTTTCTTTTAGGAAATCCAAATGACCTAGTCAGTCTGGTTCAGATAGGGCTAGGTGCCTGAATGGGACCAAGCATTGAGCCCAGTTTCTTACCTTCCCTGGGACTAGGTGTGTGAAGAAGCAGGGAGAGGACAGAATTTTACAGATACAGCCATCTACAGCTAGATTCTTGGATGTCTTTTGATTTCTTTTCCTCTTGACTTTTCTCTCATATTCAACTTTCACAATTTGCTTTGTATTTCTTCCAGAATTACTTTGAGTAAAATATTTCTCACAGCAATGTTTATTTTGTCTAGTTTGAATAGGATAAAATTACATTCTTGAATTTTGTGATTTTTACTATCATTATTGATTTCTTTTTCTTCTTTCTTCCTTCCTTCCTTTCTTTTTTTTTAAATTTTGAACATTTAAAACCTGAGACACGATGGATACAGTGTGGCAGAGAGTCCTTGCTTGGCAAGGCCTTGCATTAAATCCCCAGCACTTTGAGAAAACAAGTAAAAATTGCATTTCCAAGTGAGAATGGATCTGACTTAATGAAGACAGCTTGCAGTGCAAGCCTCAAATCACCCAAACCAAGCAGGATCGCCTAGGAAATGCAGAAAAGCAGTCTTCAGTGTGCAGCAGAGTAGACATTAATATTGTCCCTGTTGAATTAGAGAGAAGACGACAAAACTACCCCTTGTCATGTGTAATTGGCAGTAAACAGCAACATTCAAATTAAAAGGTTTAGGATGTTTTGAGAAGCCTATCTAAATATAGGATTTATTATGTTTAAATGGGAGTGAGTGTAAAACGTGTTTTTCTCGCTTGAAGAAAGCTACACACTTAACTCTCACTGTTGGAAGCTCCAGCCTTAAATCTTAGGAAAATAATCACATAGAAAAAAGTTTTTTCCTGCCAAAAAAATTTAACTTCCTTAACTCTAGTAACTTATTTAATTTAGATGAACATGGCTATAATGTTTTTTAACATAATCACTTTAGAAAATATTCTTTTAAAATTATTATTTCTATATTACGTGCATGGGTGTCTGTGCTTAGTGCCTGTGGAGGCCAGACAACTGTGAGCTACCATGTGGGTACTGAGAATTGAACCTGGGTCCCCTTGGAGAACAGCCAGTTCTCCTAACCACCAAGTTATCTTTCTAGCCCCTCATAATCATTTTTTTATACTTGGGAAATTTTCAAAAGAGTGAAGCTTTCTCCCAAAGTAATTAAACCAACTTAAAAAATGTTTTCAGTTTTAAAGCAAGTTATTTCCTAAGAGAAACTTACTTTGAGCAGTGAAGTTGTTTTGAAAATTGTTTTTTTTTCTACCATCAGATACATTTATACTGAATTGGATAGAGGTGTTAGTCAAAGTTTACAAATTAAAGATTGATTTATTCTTTAACCGATGAGGAAAAAAGTCTTCAGAGAAAGCGTCAATATCTACATGAGATGAATTGATTAAATTCTTGTCTTAATAATTGAGAGGGGTCCCACAAATCTGACTTACTTAGGAACTGTTAAGAGCCTGACTATTCTCAATAAATAGCTGCAAGGCAAAGCTATTAAAGTTTTCATGGCTCACAACAAACATAGTGGAATGAAGATGGCGTTTCAGAATTGATTAAAGAAAGTTGATTGCAGAGACCATGAGTCATTTCAAATTCTTTAATCATTTGAATGTGATGAAAATTATAACTTTGGTGTTATAGAGAACAACATCATTACTATCTTTGCTGAAAATACTTTCAGTTGTAATTTCCCCAAACAGTAAAGTAAACTGACCAGT
The DNA here is from genome assembly GCA_030674055.1 of Rhabdomys pumilio. Lineage (NCBI taxonomy): Eukaryota > Metazoa > Chordata > Mammalia > Rodentia > Muridae > Rhabdomys > Rhabdomys pumilio. The sequence continues at coordinate 60,145,886 of JANHMN010000015.1, forward strand.
GGATCAAAAACATTTGAGCCTAAGAAATGACAGAAGCCTCTTGATTTTCCAGTAAGAAATATGCTGATCATAGTTCTACCAGGCAGTCATTAAACACTCACTAGTAGTCATTGAAATGCAGGCTCCTCATCTAGGTGGTGGCTTTGATGTGAAAATAAAATATAAAAGCAAGCAAGTAAGCAAGCAGCCTCTCAGTCCAAAACACAGAACAATTATACACAAATTCTATTTCTATCTGCATGAATAAACTTAGACTCTTGAAATATTATGATACCAAGAGAGGTAAGAGCAATTGCATGGATGTTGAATTTGATTTGTCAAGTGTCAATTGAGCCTGGTTAAGCCCAGGTTTACTAAGTGACAGCTCAGGGACTTGCCTGAAGGTGTTGAGAAATGAGGGACGTGGTTGGGGTATCTAAAATGATTTTGAGTAATTTTGAATCTAAATTATTTATAAAATATCAATATATAAAAAAACAGGATGCAAAATATGCATTCATTTCAGAATAAAATACAAAACTGTTAAGCCTTACATGTTTGTGGCATGGTATATTTCATGCTCTACTAAGGTATATATACTCATTCTGTGTGCTCTCATTCGTGTGAGCATATATGTGTGCACAGTTGAGTGTGCGCGCGTTCTGAGTTGGGTGTTCCAAAGTCAAAGCTGAAAGCATCTATGAGACAAGTTGACAGTCAAAGGGTAAGGTAGCCAATGGGAAGGGGACACAAGGGACAGGAATTGACAGGAAAGGAAAATATGCTCAATACCCACCTAACTGTATGTTGAGCTCTGATTCTGAGGCTGAGTTATGTTTTGAGTTTCAGTGCACACACTTTAAAAAATTGAGTATGGTTGCACACAGAGGTAGGACTTTAATTTCCACACAAAGGATTTATATAACTCTAAAGCTTTTTGAGAAGAAGATGAAGATGGTCTGACAGGCAGGGGTGGCAGGGGTGGCAGGGCGGGGCTGAGCTGAATGAAGGAAGCTCATTGTCCTCTTAGGTCCTTGCTTATCGGAGACTAACTTTTGAGGGGACATGTTAGAAGAGAGGTAGGTTGGGGCAATTTGAGGAGGATAAGCTGGGACTTGTGAATTTTGAAAGCATGTTCAACCAAGAGCCAGACTTAGCTTTCACTTTGGATTGTTTTCCTTTTCATTGTTGGTAATTTTTTCTACATTTAATGGTATGGAGAAATATGGATATCTCAGAGAAAAATTTACATCCATTTTGGGTGCTCAGTCAAAAAGAGGGGAGAGGAATTCCCAAGACCATCAGGTAGTGAAGATTTACTGTAAGCCTCGGGAAACCAGGGATGAGGATACCAAATTCACTTTTGCTTTTTTGTAGAAATATTTTAAGAAGTTCTTTATTTGGATGGGTTTGGAGAGATAAGAAGCAATGTGTCTGGCAGAACCGCCCTGAACCTTGGAAGAAGTCCTAGGAAGAAGTAGATAAAGAATGAAAGTTTGTTTTTTAAGGGAAGGGACTTGGGTAATTACTTATTTCTTAATTCTTCTTATTCTCCTTTGCTCAGACAAAATCAGTAATTTAATGTCTCTTGAGACAGAGCTGATAAATGGGGCTTAGAATAGCGTCTGGCATATAGTGAAATGAAGATGCCTATTGAATAAATGAATTAATGAAGCAATGACAATCGTAAAGCCTCAGTCCTTGTAGCTCATAAGTGGGGGAAACATATACAAACATATTCCAGTGAGATACACGTTATTATAGGCTAATGAATATTGAAATATCACTCCATGATAATGTTATTGTACCTTTGGAATGAGAGGAGGGTTAATAAATTATTCAGAGGTGGTGAGATTTTGAATGTAACAGGAGAATACATTTTTTTCTGGCTGGAAGATATTTGAAAAAAATAAGATTAGCTGGACATGATTTCTTAAAACAGAGACTCAATATTGATGAGAATATTGGCGTGTAAGACGGAATGCTTAGATCATCCTATAGAATTCAGTTATGCATAGAGGATGACACAGCCTAAACACTTGGGCAATCAGCTACAGCTTCAGAACTTTCTGTAGGAAAGACTGAGGAGAGAAAGTCACAGACATTGTGCAAATCTTTTCTAAAGGTCTGTGTAAATCTCAGGAGATTCTAGTTGTCAGAGAGGACACTTTACTTTTTTGTCTGTGGTTTAGAAACAGACAGAGATAGATAGGTGAAGCTGGGGAAATGAAAAACAAGGATTCTACCATAAAATAAGTTCAATTACAGCTTTGTGTGCTGTAGAAACCACAAAATAATCCCCAGACCTGTGTCAAATAGAGGCAGAACCATAAGGGCTTCGCTACAGTACTTTTTGCCCTAAAGAAAAGAGAAAAGCCCTAACTCCAACAGCAGTTTGGGCTGTTGGAGATGGGATGGCAGCTAGGTGTGCATCTTAGATTGTCTTTTCTCATTTGTAGTTTGGCATTTAGAGGGTTGGGGCTACTCAGAAGCCAAATAAGCTGACCTTTTGAAGTAATCAACCATCTAGGAGAGACAAACAAAGAAATTTCTTTTGTCTCTTTGGATAACGGAGATTAGTTTTCTGTATTGGGGAAAAGTAGTGAGTCCTCTTCACTGCCTTGACTGAGAGAGAGCACCCACTTTGGCACCCACAGGTGAGAGCAGTTTTCAGTCCCAGGGATAACATAGGAGGGATGACTTTCTCTCAGAGGCCAATGGGACAGAGTGAGACACCACCTACGTGAGGTTTCACAAGCTTAAGAAAGTTGGATGATAATAAAAGTCCAAGAGGAGACAGAACATACATAATCATGTCTAGGGGTTCTCAGAAAGAGCTCATGTAACTCTAGAGCTGGGGGGTGGATCATGGTTTTCACTTAATGTAAAATCTTTTCCAGATGAATGAGGTCTGGAAAAAGTCAGATATGGTTCACCAACCAATAGAGATGCCTGCAATTCAAATGTTACATATGACTGTGTCCCTCAAAATTTATACTTTGAAAACCTAACTACCACTGTGGCTGTGTTAGAGGTGGGGTCTTCCAGAGAGTAAATGACCAGAGTTTTTCCCTCTTCAAGAGATGGATGCTGTCACCATCTTGAGAGAGTGTGCCTTTTTTTAAAAAATAGATTCAAGTCTCTTAACCTATGGCTTCCTAACCTCCAGAAATGAGAGGAACTTTTTTTTTTTTAAATTACCCACTTTGTGGTATTCTGTCTTAGTTGCAGTGAAATGGGGCTAATATATATTGAGGACTCCAAAGCTTTGTTTTGAGCAGGTGCACAGGAACATCCTAAGGCTTAATCATCAAGTCATCAAAGAAACATTGATTAAACTGTGTCAGACTGTGTAATATTGGGAGGGGGCAGCCAAGGAAGTAGCATTTATTAGTAGCATAAAGAAATGACACTAGTTCATTTATTTTACATGAATTAAAAATTCTTCCTTTGTAAGTTGGAGCAGAAAAGGCAAATCATCACACGTGTCCTCTAACTGTAGGAGCCAAATAATGATGGCTGTACCATATAGTAAACACATTGTTCTTGTCATCGAACGTGATTACTTCTACTCTCAATGGATCCATTTGCTATTTTTCTGAAGATTTTTTTTTTATAAAAGACCTTTGAGGCACTTTTGTATTGAGAGACTCTGACTGTATGGACCCAGATTTTTAGGCTAAAAAGAGAGTGTCCAGAGAGAATAAATGCAGGTAATAAGCACTATTTATGGGGCTTTGTCATTGTGAGGCTTATTTCTTGCTGGGTATGTCACTGTTAGTGTGAATGACTGCTTATTATTTCATCCATCACATGGACATAGCATAAATCACTAAACCATCCATTTATGTGGTGAATATAAATCTTATTCAATAAACTCAGGTGAGCAAGAAATGTCACATCTCTATTTGCTTTAAATCAAATTAAGTAACTCTCTGGGCTTCCATCCTACAGGGTTGCTGAAAATTCTAATTTGGTCACCACTGGGACTTTCCACCCATTGTCTCTATCATGGAAAGGTTCTGGGGAGTCTTACATCGATACTCAAAATGGCAGAGAGGTCCTGATATGATCACTGTCCAGGATTTCAGCCTTTGAAATCCATATTTATGCTGCTACCACCAAGGGGGCCACAGGTATTTTGGTCCAGGCTGCTAGTTGTAAGGTGTGTTGTGGGGTAACTGCACTTTAGAGCTGTTATCTCAGAGACTCTCTGTGTGTATCATTGGGCTGGCAGAATTCCTAATCCTCACTAGCTCTGCCAGCCTCTGTGTCCCTCCCAGCCTGGTACTCTCTTAATTCCTTCTGGACACTTCTGTGTGGTTGGCTTTTTTAACTTCCACCACAATTTCTGCAAGAACTCAGAAGTCTGGAGGGCAAATATTCAAGAGGATTATGTCTAAGGTTTCAGTGTTCTGCTGTTGCACCCTTGAGATAAAGACATTGAATCTGCATGCCTGGAATAGGGTGTACCTCAGGATACTCTAAAGGAACAGAGTGCATCTGCTAACTGAGCTGGCAACCATCACCTGATCCCTGCTCAACAGGTGGTGTTGAGTACCTACTGTGTGACAGGATTTAGACCAGGCACTGAAAACGAAACAGCGAACATGGTAGCATCTGATCACCACCCTGAAGCACTTTGTCACAGTGGACAATATGGATATACAGCTGCCAATGAGAAGGTAGTAGATTTTTGGGGGGCATTTAACTAGAGTGGAAGGGTGCAGAAATCATCCCCAGAGACTGTTGATGAAAATTGAACAGGACAGAGGTTAGCTGAGCCACAGTGAGCAGCATGCACACATATTTGGAGTTAGAGAAATCCTGCTATGCTTTAGAAACTGAAAAACAAACAGACTATAACACCCAGATTCAAGGTGGAGAAATGAAATGAAGGAGTAAACAATGCTCTGGTTACCCAGGAGCTTGTCCTGTACCCTAAGGTCCTCATCGGTAACAGGGTTGGCCTCTCTACTTCTCATTCCATCTCATCTTGTACCCCCACCTTCCTTGTTTGCCATACAATGACTGGGAAGTTAAAATACTTAGCTTTCCAGCCTCCACTGGAGTTGGGAGGAGCCTTGAGAAAGAGTTCTGGACTCCAGATAATGAGGAGTTTTTTTGGTAGATGCTACAGCTTCATTTCTTCAGTCCTCTACCTGATGGTTCCAGTGGCTAGAAGTTATCAGCAGGGACAGCAGAGATGAAAGGCAGCAATCTTGTTCACTGATGGCTTAGTGAGGTCACTGGACCCAGGCTGAACACCCTCTATGCAGACCGTTGATGGTGTGGCATGAATCAAACTTCGAATCAATCTTTGTTTGCTTAAGCCATCTTGAATAGGTTACATGAAAATGAAAGCCAGTAACATAGGAGCCACTGAAATGTTTTAAGTGTGAGGGTTGATTATTTTTTTTTAGAATGATTGCTCCGGCTGCTTTGTGAAAACCAGTATGGAAGGGGACAGTTGGCTGTGAGGACACCAATCAGAGGCGTGTTAGAAATCTGAAGGTAAATGGGTCCAAAGCAGCAATGTTAGATCTGAGAAGTGTTTACAAGGTAGTCGGGTGGGTGAAGCTAATTTGAAGTAAGTGAGATGAAACTGTTGAGAAGTTTTCAGCTTAAACCAGCAGATAGAATGAGTATTTAATTTGTTTTTAATTGTTTATCCATTAAAGTAATACTAGGCCAAAAAAAACCCAACCTTTTTAATATTTTGAGTTTTAAAATGGTAGATGCAATGAATTCTCCCAAGGTTTTCAATCCAACTATAGGGATTTGGAGCACCAGAAATGTCTTAAATCTATAACATAAATGCTTATTAGTTGATAGGGTCAGGATAAGATGGGTTCTATTCTTTTTGGAAGATCTTGGGGGAGAATTTGTTCCTTTATCTAGAAGCTAGGGCATGCCCATGTTCTGTGGCATGTGGCCCTATTTTTCCACCACAGAGTCAAGAGCATAGACATTTTTCTCTTTCCTTTGATCTCTTGCTTTTTTTTTTTTTTAATAAACATTCTTGTCATTACATTGAATTCATCTGCACATTACCAGATAGTCTTTTTATCTCTAGATCCTGCTTATACCTGGAAAATCCCTTTTCTACTTAAGGAAGAGTATACAAATGTTTTAGGTATTAGGACAGAAACCACAATTTAGTTTATACATTGATCCTACAAGAAGATCTAGCTGAGACCTTATAGAACAAAAATGTTGAAAACTTTGCAGGGTTAGCCTGGGATGTGACCAGCTCATGGCTTGTTGATAGAAGAATGGATAGATTAACTCTGTGTTCATGGATGTGGGGTGACAGTAGCCCTACCATTCTCATAGCTAAATTATTACTCCAGTGCTCTAGCCTCAGCCCTGCTCACTACCCTTTTGTAGTTGACTCCAGGGTTTATCCCTAAGAAGCTGACTCAGGAAATATAGAACATAGGACGCATACTGATGACACCCCTAATATAATCAGATGGTACTGCCTCTAGAGTCTGCCCTGGGGATTCCCTCTGTTCATCTCACGTGTCATAATTTTCTTCCTATAATTTTATCTATAATGCTCCCTGTTCCATCTTGTCATCACCCATAAACATCTTCACCTCAGCCATAGCTCCTCCATTTTATGTCTGGGAAGCTTGCATTTTGCTCTCTAGCATGAAGAGTTTCAGCCATGTTTAAAAGGGCAAGGCATTTTGGATATGCATTTTATAAATCCTCTGTGGCAATGTTTCCTTTCTTAGACCACCATTACAGAATGCCTTTCATTGGAGTCGGGCTTTCTCCTAGCTAGTCCTGAGCAGCAGGACTGCTGGTGAAGCCTTCCGTGTCTGCTCTGTCCTCTGTGGATGCCACTATGCACAGGTGGGATCTGTTTCATTTTACATGTTTCATTTTAATAGGAGTGTAGCTAGCTACAGGTAGTTAGTAACTACTATGTTAGACAGCCCAGACCTAGACACTCCTCTCGGCTTAACGGGAAATGAGAGTAGGCTACAGGAGAGGATCTTCTCAATAGAGCCATATAATGAGAGCAAAGCAAGGAAAGGTCTTCACTGGAATAAAAGAAGAATAAATCTGGAAAGGTCTAAAAATTCCTCCAAGCTGCCTGGCCCACTTTTTCTTTTTCTACCAGATGGCAAACGAGTTGCTAACAAATTGTTTAAGGGGAGCTGGAGATCTGTGGACTATGTTTTAAATCATTATACTGGGCAATGTTTCTTGTTGCCATTTTAAGTTGGTTTACAGAGTAATGTGTTTCATGATGACATCTTCATAGTATGTTGGCCTCCCGCTGAACTCTCCTGACCCCTATTTTCCTCAGGCTGGTCCCTTTCACCCCACTAATAGACACTAATAGATTCTATAGCTTCCCTTCTGCATTTGTTACATGTATTCCCAGCCACCCTCAGTCCTCTTTCTCTTCTCTCACTCTCATCATCTCCTTTCTTGTTCTCTCTCTGTCTCTCTCTGTCTCTCTCTGTCTCTCTCTGTCTCTCTCTGTCTCTCTCTGTTTCTCACACACACACAGAGAGAGAGAGAGAGAGAGAAAGAGAGAGAGAGAGGAGAGAGAGACAGAGACACAGGCAAAGAGATAGACACACACACAGAGACACACACAGAGAGATAGAGAGACACAAATTTAAATCCTAGCTCTTTATATAAGGTATTTGTCTAGGTCTGGTTTAATTTGAATAACATAATGAATTCCAGTTCCATCCATTTCCCTGAAAATGTCACTTTATTTTTCCCTTACTGCTGAATAAAACTCCATTGTGTATATGTACCACATATTTTTTTATTCAGTTATCTGTTGATGAGTATCTAGACCAGCTTTGTTTCTTGCTATCATGAGTAGAGCAACAATACACATGGATGTGCAGGTACCTCTGTGGTGTGTTGACTTGAAGTTCTTTGAGTTTGTATGCAGGAATGGTATAGCTGAGCCATACTAAAAATAGTATTTTATCTTATTTTTCCCTGTATTGTTTGTTCTCTCTCTTGAATAGCAGTGAGCTCATCCACACTTGCTGTTTAGTTAAAAAAACAACCCAGCAAGCTCAGTATGTGCCTTTTGCTCATGTTGTCATGCAGGAAATAGAAGACTACAGCAGGGCTCTTCCTGTCTAGATTATGAGGCCCAGGTCCTGAAGGCAGTCAGAGGCACCATGTTGGCTGTAGCATTTGATGTATTGCCAGTTCAAAATTATGCCCAGAATGGATTTTATTTTAAGGATCCAAGATAGATAGAGAACTTATTCTTTATCCAAGAGAAAACTCAGAATTGGGACGATGCTTGATATTTGATGCAATCTAAGATGCACGTGCTTTCTCTCACAGGTTGTTGAGCATGGCCTTCTCTCAGAAGGGAGGCATGTGTGGTAACCAAGACTGGGGGATGTCCATAGGGCATAGGTGAGGCCAAGTTCAAGAGGAGATACTGAAGTTAACAGAAGGGACTCAAGCTGAAGCTGCAGAAGGGGTTCCTGGAGGAGATTGAAGAGCAGAGGGAGCATACCTGTCTTCATGCTTTTATAGCTGTAGGTGAGGAAGCTTTTGTGTCTGGTATAAGCAGGGCAGGGAAGCCTGTGAGAATGGCATTGCATAAACTAGAGTCTATCTGCAGGACACAGCAGGAGAGTGAGAGAAGGGACAGAGAAAGAACACAAGAAAAAGAAAGTCAGGGGGGATAAATTCGACTGTGGACAATGCTAACGACCTTTGTGTGCCATCTATTATGAAAGGCTCCAAGACACTCAAAGTGGGGCAAAAGAGCAAGAGCAACAGTTCCTGGTGGTACCTGAATGGGACGTGAGAGAATACCAACAATGGACGACTTTCTCTGACACTTGTAGTTCAGGCTAGATAAGCAGCTGCCTAAAAGAGATTACAGCAGTGAGAGTCCCCACTGCAGTGTGTCCTGAGACCCAGCTCTGTAGTCCTACAGCTTGTACAAAAAAAGCCTTTTGTAAGTTCCAGATAATAAAGGATAAATGCATTTGTGAAAGCTCAGATATGTTTGTTTCTGAGAAATCTTCTAATTCTTAACGTCTAGTTCCCCACTGAGCAGATGCATGCCACCTCAAAGCTTTTTCCTTGGTCTAATCCTATAAGGAAGACATGATTGGGACAGTCCTTGTCTCCCTTGAGACAAGGACTCCCTTCTCAGTCTATGAGAGGAAACCTCTATATGTATAGTTATGCTTCCATGGTGCAAATGTGTTATGCCTGTGTGAGCAGATAATGGTAAGAGCCATTTATCCTTTCTGGAAAATAAGATGGACAAGAGAGGAACCGCCCAGAAAGTCTTCACAGGAATGGTGGAATTTTAGACTTTAAAAATGAAGTAGATTTATTCCTGGCAGAGAACTTTTAAAATGAACCCCTATTCTAAGGCAAGGGTTGCATGTTTGATAACAGCTACTTGGTGTTATGCTTCAATGGCCATGGTGATTGAGGATATTTTTCTCACTTGGCACAACTAATATGGAAGAGGAGCCACCTGGAATCTGGGACCTTTGTGTCCCTTCTATCTGACCTCTGTGTAGGGTGAACAGGAGAAAGCACCTGATATTCAGACCATTGGAGCACTACCTGACTGTGAAGGGCTTTCTCCAGTCTTCATGACAATCAAAAGTACCCCACAAACGTTCACCACGCACCGTGGGAGGGTAATATCATTGCCCAAGGGATCTACTGACACAGGACAGCCCTCTCCCTTTGTTCATGAGCACTCTCCGAGCTTTGGGGAGGAAGACCCCTTTTCTAAAAGTCATAGGGTGGATTGGATTCAGTTGTGGGACATTGACTCATTTATTTTCATTTCTGAGTCAGAGTGGTTTCTGTTCCTTTTTTTTTTTTTAAAAAAAACTTTTCTTAAAATTTTACATTTATTTATTTATATATTTATTTATTGTCTGTGCACATTCATGTGAGTGCCATAGCAAGTGTGTGGAGGACAGACTACATGTGTGGGAGTCAGTATCCTCCTTCTACCACCTGGGTCCATTGAGTGAATTCAGGTCATTGCACTCAACCTCAGGCATCTGTACCCAGTGAGCCATCTTGCTAGTCCCATTTCTTCCCTTTCTTAACTCACTAACACTTTGGGATGGGAGAGAATGGCTTTATTTTAAGTTGCTAGGAACTTCCTATAGTTTTAAAATTGTCTGTTGTTTCTACCAAGAACCTCAGAGAACATGGTTATTTGGAGGCTAATTAAGTTTATATAATGCCATATACCACATCTTTTCTCTTTGGCACTGGGGTTTGAGCAAAGGGCAAGTTGACAAGATCTCATAAGATATTTATTGGCCTTGTTCACATTTCTCACAACTACTTGGGACTATGATGTTTGATACTGTAAAATATGTGCAACAACAGTTCTTTAACATTTTATGCATGTATTTATGTATAACCCAACTCCTAGATACTCACAGTAAAAAGATGAGGTCTGGGGATGAAGCTCACTGTTAGACTGTTTACTGTGTTCAGGGTTCTGGCTCTGCTTGATTTTCTGCATCACAAACACAGAACCACAATGAAAAAAAAAAAACAACTCATGAATAGAAAATAAACCCCCAAAAGATGAAGAATAATATAGAATCTTTTTTCTGGAAAAGTGAGGGCCTCTTGCCTCATTAATAACCCCAGTTTTACTCCACTTTAAATTTTAAAGTGCACATTTTTATAAAGGCAGGCCACTACTTCTGAGAAGCAACAATGGTTCTAACGGACTCCTTTTGTTTGTGTATCTTAAGCAGTAGCTACAGACTTTGTATTAGAACAGAAAATAGTGGCACATCTTGACCGCTTCCCCGACTGACCACACCCATCATCTTTTTATATTGCATCGGCTGCTTTTTAAATTCCAAACAGCAGAGATGCATCCTGAAATGTCTGTCTTCTCCTTTTGCATTGTGTAGGATGGAAGATTAATGTAATACTTTCTGTGGCTCTCCTCCTCCCCTTCGCCCTTCTCTCCTCACACAGCTTATATTTGCAGGTCACCTGCGGAGCTTACATTCTGTTCTTATCAGAGCAAAAATTATGCGCTTTGTCTACAGATGGGCTTTAAAAGCTATAGCTTGGGAGTGTTTATGTGATTATGATTTTGTGAATATTGTCCACTGTAGAGCCAAATGATGTAATTATCTTTTTCTTCTCTTTGTTTTGCTGTTCCTTAGAGTTCCCAATCATTTCTCTCTCTCTTTTATATTTTCTGTCTTTGTAGCAGTAAGAATGTAGCCAAATCAAAGGAATTAGTTTCTTCTACCATCCCCCTGCCTACCAATACCTTATTTTGGACTCAGCTGCTCTTTCTTCCTAGCCTGGGCTGATTGTTACTTAGGCTGGCCTAAGAGATGTCATTTTGAGTCTTCTTTTCATTACTCTGTATGCTGTGGTTCCAGTTTCTTTGATCTCCTATCTTTCTCTTTTTAGTTCACCTCTTAGCTTTTCTGGAACATGTCTTAAAGTAATTTTCCATGGAAGGGTAGGAAGGTCCTTACATACCTGACAATGCCTTTCTTCTGCCCTTTCACACTGATATCAAAATGGCTGTCAAATTCTAAGTTGAAAAATATCCACCATGTGTGTGTGTGGTGTCTATGTATGTGTTGTGTGTGTATGTGTGTATTGTGTGTATGTGTGTGTTGTGTGTATGTGCATGTTGTATGATTACGTGTGTTATGTGTGTATTGTATGTATATATGTGCATTATCTTTTTTCTTCTTTGTTTTGCTGTTTCTTAGAGTTCTCAATTCTCCCCCCCCCCCACTCTCTTCTATTTCTTGTCTTTGTAGCAGTAAGAATATAGTCAAATGTAAGGAATTAGTTTCTTTTACCATCTCCCTGTGTTGTATATGTATTGTATGTGTGTAGTGTGTATGTATGTGTGTGGTGTGTGTGTGTATGTGTATGGTGTGTGTGGTATGTGTATGTTAGATGTATATGCTTTGTGTTTGTGTGTGTGTGGGTTGTGTGTGTACTGTGTGTTGTGTGTGTATGTGTGTATTGTGTTGTGTGTGTATGTGTGTGGTGGTGGTGGTGTGTGTGTATGTATGTGTGTAGTGTGGTGTATGTGCTCCTATATATGTGCAGAAACCATAGGAAGACGTTGGATGTCCTGTTCTTTCACAATGTGCTTTAATCCTTTGAGACAGAATCTCTCTGTGCCTGGATCTAGTCTGGTGGTCATCAGGCTCCAGCCACACCGACGTTTCCACTGCATTTACAGCACTGGCATTCAGATGAGGCTATGCCCAGCCTTTGACATGGGTATTGTGGATTTGAACTCAGGTCTTCATGTTTGTCCAACAAATGCTTTTACCCACTGAGCTACTGTCCCAGTACCCCAACCCTTTTCCCCCTTGCTAATGACTGTGAAGAAACTTCTCCATTAAAATTTATATTTATTTCCCAAATCTGATACCAACATGTTTCCCATAATTTAATGATTTTCTTTTGGCTGAAGAAAATTTTAGGATTTTCTTTATGTTTTATGTTTTTAAGATTTATTTTTATTTATATGTGTGTACACCATGTGTGAGCAGGTATCTGCAGAGGTTAGATGAGGGTGTCAGATTCCCTGGAGCTGGGGTTATAGGGTGTTGTAAGCTGCCTGATGTAGGTGCTGGGAACTGAATTAGGTACCCTGAAGTACCTCAGCTCTTAATTGCTGAGCCATCTCTCTAGACCTTTGATAGTCTGAAATTTCAAGATCTTGGAGCAGATGTTAATATCTTGGTTGCCTTGGGTAGTTGGTGGACAATCTTAGTTTGGAAACTGGTTGTTCAATTTGGGGCATTCTCATTTCTTTTATTATTAGCCAGCCTCAGTTGTCTCTTTCTGGAGTTTATGTTCTTGGATTTTGGAATTTCTTGATTCAATTTTCAGAGAGGTTTTTCTCATCTTATATTTTTAATTCTTTGTTCATAATGTTAAATTTGTTAGTCACACACTTTTGCTTTCAAGAGCCTTATATTTTCTTACTTCACTGATTTTAAAAGTAATACTTTCTTCCCTATTAAGAAGAATTTGTATGTGGAGCTATAACCTGTGAAGTTTCAGATTCTCCTTAGTCATCTTCCACAGCATTGTTCTATGTAACTCCAGCTTGGCACTCAGGATTCTTCTACTGTAGCCTCTTGGGTGCTGGGAAGGCAAGTATGTGCCATCCATCACACCTGGCATAGAGTTTTATTTGTAAATTTTCTCCTGTCCCCTGAGTAGCCTGCACCACCTCCAGAGTTAATTTTCTCCTACCTTATCTCTATATTTTCCTCCTAAGTTGCATTCACCTCAAGTACAAGTGCATAATGGACTTTGGTCATCCATCATATTTAAGACGAAGGGAAAAAAATCCAGTGTGCGTACATTTTTTGGATGAGTGTGTGGCGAGGCTGCCTTCAGGTTAGACATTCTTTAATTATGCAATTTAAAGGGCTCCCTAAACCTTTGAGAGCCCCCAAACATCACTGTCTCCATTTGTTTGCTTTATTTTGGTAATTTTCCTTAGAAAATATCCTTTGTTTAAGCGTTTGTTTTTGGCATGGAAGTAAAACAGTTATTATCCAGCCAGTGTGATTAAAGGATTCGGGGAGGACTGTAGAATCAGTGCTGTTAATAACCATCAGGGGCTACGGTTACTGTCTACAGCCCTAGGTCTTGGAGGCAGAATGGAGATTTCTAGGCTCTCCTGGGGAGATTTTCTTCCTGCGTGCCTGCAGACCTCCCCGTATCGCCATATATCCTAGACTGCAGCTTCCCCTGCCCAGCTTCACAATGTTTTATCCACTTTTTCTCTTGCAGAAATGTTTAGAAATATTTCACTTGCTAATAGCTATTCTCCGATTCTTTTCATTGCAGTGAGTTTATATCATTTTTATTTTTTAACATCTTGTTAATGTTGCCTTGGGAGAGAGAACAGATAAACATTTCTGCACATTTTGCAGTTTTGAGTTGGAGAATCCTCCATTTCTTCCCAGTGGATATTTTAAATTTTTTTGAATTAAGTTTCTTTTGTAGAAGATATCTATCTATCTATCTATCTATCTATCTATCTATCTATCTATCTATCATCTATCTATCTATCTATCTATCTATCTATCATCTATCTATCTATCTATCTATCTATCTATCTATCTATCTATCTATTTATCTATCTATCTATCATCTCCTACAAAATTTATGAGGTCCAAGAGGGTTGACAGTAACATTCAAGTCTTCCTCTCACCCTGTTCGCTGTGTAGTCAGTTTCTTATCTCTCACCCTGTTCTCTGGGTAGTCAGTTCTTATCTCTCACCCTGTTCTCTGGGTAATCAGTTTTATGCACCCTCCCACACATACTCTATGTAAACATACTTTTTTTTGTAATTAAAAAATTCAAGCAGAGGCTACAAATACTACATTTATACATTCCATTTGCACCATCATCTCAGACTCTATACTGTTTTTTAGAGATTATTTTTATTTCTGCATAATGTTTCATGAATGAATACATAAAAAAGCATTCCCCCTTCCAAGGGGAGTTAGAATGAGGTTTGGTGGATACGATCATATTTCATTGTATACATGTATGAGTGTCTTAGTGTTTCTATTGCTACAATCAAATATGGCCAAACCAACTTGTGAAGGAAAGGGTTTATTTTGCTTACACTTCCATATTACTGGTCATCATTGAAGGAAGTCAGGACAGGAACTCACACAGGGCAGGAAGCTGGAGACAGGAGCTGATGGAGAGGCTATGGAAGAGGACTACTTACTGGCTTGCTTCACATGATTTGCTCAACCTACATTTTTATAGAAACCAGGACCACCAGTCCAGGAGTGGTACCACCCACAATGGCCTGATCCCTCCTACATTAATCGTTAATCAAGAAAATGCCCCACAGACTTGCCTACAGCCTGATCTTATGGAAGTGTTTTCTCAGTTGAGGCTCCCTCCTCTCTGATGATTCTAGCTTGTGTCAAATTAACACAAAACTAGCCAGGACAATGAAGATTTTAAAAAACAAAGTTGCAGAGAAGTATTTCTTTATTGGTGATTGTTTAATTTCCCTGCTAATGATTAACTTTTGGAAAAATATGACAGCTTCTATTTTTTTATACAGTATTTAACACATGTATCTGTTAGATAAATTCCTAGAAATGAAATTGCAGTTAGTCGCCAGCTTTCTTGGGGAGTGTTGCTTTGCTCGTGGCTGGGACAGAATAGTTGACAAGAAAAGAAACTCATGCATAGTTCAGTAGATTCAGTCTCTCACTTCAAGGAAGGCAAGGGGTGGGTGGCTCCGGCCTTGGCAGTCAGGAAACCAAATCTAATTAGAGTCTCAGGACTCATGTCTCAGTCACCATTCCAGACCCCTTCTCCAGAAGGTTCCAGACTCTCATTACATTGCCACAAATGTGGGGGACCAAGAGTTCAAACAATCCCTGGGGGCATTTCACATGTAAATCATCATGGGGTATCAATCTTCTTTCCAATCATGTCAGAGACTATCTGTGTCTCCATTCCTTTCTTAGCATATGGTTAAGAGCTTTTCAGAAGCCCGTTCCATTATTTTAGCTTAGTTTTATATACAGATTTCTCAAGAGGTCCAAAGGTTGTAAAGAAAAAAATGAAGGCAAAAAGACACTGGGAAAGTCTCTCTCTCTCTCTCTCTGCCTCTCTTCTCTCTCTCTCTCTCTCTCTCTCTCTCTCTCTCTCTCTCTCTCTCTCTTTTTCCTTCCTTATCTTTCTCCCTCTCCCCCTCCTCTCTGATTACAGGAAACAGATACCATTTCCAGGGCTCAGGAACAAGCAAAGATGTTGAAATGATTAATTTAGAAGCTGTATGAAGAGTCTCCAAACACCAAGACACAGACTTCTGTGGACAGAGTATGTTTTAGCTGGTACTGTGAAGTTGGAGGAGGGTCCTTATAGGGCTGAGACCTAACTCCCAGTAGGGTGCACTTATTGGCTAGAGATGTGGAACCAGCAGGCTGTATGATCAAGTTCTGGAAGCCTTGCAAACTGGACTCAGAGGCTGCAGTAAGCAAACAGGGAGTGAACAGGTGGAAACTGGACTGCTGAGTTGTTGGCAGGGACAGAAAACAGACAGGGGGAGGGAATTTGTTCTTTCTCTGCCAGCCTTCCACTCCGTATCTCCTGTGGGCAGAACAAAGGTTGGTGGGATCCCAGCACTGGTACTACTGAGTTTATTTGGAAAGGTAGGGCTGGAATCCAGACACAGTAGCTAAGACTAGAAGGCATCTCAATGAATTGCTTTTTGATAATATAACAGATGAAAACCACAGCCTGTTGTATGTTTTAAAATCTACTTCTTTCTTTCTAGGTATCTATGTATCTATCTATGTATCTATCCATGTATGTATGTATGTATGTATGTATGTATGTATGTATCTATCTATCTATCTATCTATCTATCTATCTATCTATCTATCTATCTGTCTGGGATCTTCATTTGTTGTCTTGGTTGGCCCTGAACTTCTGGGCTCAAGTGAACCCATGCTTGCTCTTAGCTTGTTTTCCTGTAGCATTGCTTAGCATTTAAAAAAAAATTTTTTTTAAAGAACTGAAACGGAATACTTCTTAATCTCTGGGAGTTTGAGGACCCTTTCTCTGAGCTGTTTCCAGTTGTCCTCTGTTACATTACTGATTTTATTTATCATCATTAAAGGAATTAGTTATCTAAATATATGCACAAACCTTCCCCTCGAGTTTGTAATTTATTTTCTGAATTGTAGTGAAGTTGCCACATTTAGTTTTTATTTTAACAGAGTTGACTTCAGGGTTTTCCCCTCACATGTAAATTTTTTTTTTTTTCAATTTTGAGATCATAGAAGTTGATCCTAATTTTAGTTACTGTTTAGTGGTCTGACTTTAAGATTTAGATATTTGATCGAGTTTGATTTTTCCTTGCCTTGTTATTCACCCACTCCAACACTTTCATTAAACATTCCTACCCATGATTTTAAAGTTATTTTTTATTATTACTGTTGTGTTTTTAGGTCTGTATTGGCGCTTCTTGTTTCATTAACATGTCTCTTCATGTCTCAGTGCCACATTGTTTTAATTGCTGTAGTTAGAATGTATTTTTAGTCCTTCTTAAATCCCACGTTTAGAGTCTTAAACTGTTTGCTTTTAAGGTTTCATAACAATATAGGTTGACTATAGGAGAGGTGGCATTGTTATCACATTGAGTTTTTTTTTTTTAAATTCAAGAACGTGTTCTATCTCTCAATATATTTTTATACTTCTTTTGTTTATCTCCTATCAGTTTTATCATGAGTACACACTCTGCTCCCTTTCCTCCATCCACAGCCGCATCTTGGCTTGGTTCTCCATCCTCTTATACATGAGACTCAGAATAGTAACATCCATAGCTTTATTGAAGACTAGTTTGCCTGTAGGTTCTCCTATTGTTTTGGTTGATTCAAGAAAATAAGGGAGAACAGCTGTATTTTCTTTGGTACTTAAAAGTCAGATGCACCTCTGTATCCACCATTAAAGACACCAAGAAATCCCATCAACAGGCTACAGGAAATCCAGTCTCTTACTAACCTTGAACTTGAAGATTTGGCCTCCATGGCTGTCCACTGAGCCAAGGGAACTTCTTGACTTTGTTCCCAAACCATGGGATTGTAGGCACTTGGTCTGGAAGATGGAGTTCAGTCCCTTATACTTGAAAGGCAAGTACTATATCTGTAACTAAGCTATCTTCTTAGCACACTGAAATCCACTTTTTATCTCTGAAATTTTCTTGAAGTTTCCATGTAATAATATATGCTTGCAAAAATGTTTGTCACCCTAGTTAGTCACCTACTGCCAAGATACTTTGACTACATTTTTTAGCCAGCATTTGTCTCTGTTAGGACTAGCATCCCTTATAGGATAGTTGATCTCCTGTATCTCAACTGTTTACAAACCAGGTGAACATGTCTCTGGAGGTGCATGAAAGCATTTCAAGAAGAAATGGAAGAGTGTCTAGGGGCCAAGTGGCTCAAAGAGCTGGTGCTGGTACTGAGAAAACAACTAATTATTAGCAAAATTTCCATTTGCGTCTTAGGCAGTTTCACATCTTTGCTTTCAGTAACTCTGAAGGAAGAGGCCATCAGATTGCCAGTAGAGAGGTGACTTCTGTTTTGCACCTAATTTAAAAATATGAATGCAATTTGAAAAGAATTAAAAGCTAACAAAGGGCATTACTACAGTAAAGAAAGATATCTAGTTGTCCATAGGAGTGGTTGTTTTCATGCTTACATTACAGAGAGAATAAAATTGATGACAAATCCTGTCTCACCAAAGTAATGAAGAATGTTCATCCATGTATATGTAAATTAATTTATAAAAAACCTCATTTATCTTATTAAGAAGCATATTTTCTACTCTAACATGCTTTTTGTGTTTAAAATTATTAAACAACACTACAGACAAAAATTGAAATCATTACTTAATCCAGGAGAGGCTCTTTACTTTTAGATCCTTTTGGCTATTGGAGATTCAGTTAAAATGCATTTTAATTAAGTTATTTATTGTTTATTTGTTTATTTATTGTTGTTTCAAGGCATTATAAATGGTGATCAACAGCATACTTTGAAGCATTAAAATTTACATTATGGCCCCTTCTGCCACTCGCTTGGTCTTTTTGCTGGGGCAGACTCCTAGCTGGTCTGCTCCTGTGAAGACACCATATCCTGACCTATCCTAGAGAAACCCATGTACTCAGCAGGCAGTAAGAACCCTCCCCAAAAACTGTATGTCCCAGAGCTACAGATGGGAGCCTGGGACACTCAGAACCCATCACCCACCAAAACTCTGCCCTCCGGAATACCACTCCCTTTCCACCCCTCCCTTGGTCCTTTTTGCTCAGGCCAACTCCTAACTGGTCTGCTCCCATGAAGACACCATATCCTTACCCAATCCTAGAGGAATCACTGTACCCAGAGCAGTGGAGAATTTGCTGCACTCAGAGCAGTTGAGGAAGCTGGACTCCCAGGTCTAAATGCCCACACACCTATGGTCACTTGGTCTTTGACAAGGAGGTAAAACTGTCCATTGGAAAAATGAAAGCATTTTCAAAAATTGGTGCTGGTCACCATGTAGAAGAATGCAAATGATCCATTCTTATCTCCTTGTACATAGCTCAAGTCCAAGTGGATAAAGGACCTTCACAGAAAAACAGATACACTGAATCTAATAGAAGAGAAGGTGGGGAAGACTCTAGAATACCTAGGCACAGGGGAAAAGTTCCTGAATAGAATGGCTTATGCTCTAAGATCAAGAATTGACAAATGGGACCTCATAAAACTGTAAAGCTTCTGTAAGGCAAAGGACACTGTCAATAGGACAAAATGACAACCAACAGATTGGGAAAAGATCTTTACCAATCCTATATCTGATATAGGGCTAATATCTGATATATACAAAGAACTCAAGAAATTGGTCTTCATTCATCCTAATAACCCTATTAAAAATGGGGTACAGAGCTAAACAAAGAATTCTCAACTGAGGAAACTCGAATGGCCAAGAAGCACCTAAAGAAATGTTCAACATCCTTAGTCATCAGGGAAATGCAAATCAAATCAAAACAACCCTGAGATTCTACCTCACACCAGTCAGAATGGCTAAGATCAAAAACTCAGGTGATAGCAGATGCTGGTGAGGATGTGGAGAAAGAGGAACACTCCTCCATTGTTGGTGGGATTGCAAGCTGGTACAACCACTCTGAAAATCAGTCTGGTGGTTTCTCAGAAAATTGGACACAGCATTGCCTGAGGACCCAGCTATACCACTCCTGGGCTTATACCCAGAAGATGTTCCAACATATAACAAGGGCACATGCTCCACTATGTTTATAGCAGCCTTACTTATAATAGCCAGAAGCTGGAAAGAACCCAGATATTCTTCAATAGAGGAATGGATACAGAAAATGTACATTTGTACAATGGAGTATCACTCAGCTTTTAAAAACGATGAATTCATGAAATTCTTAGGCAAGTGGATGGAAGTAGAAAATATCATCCTGAGTGAGGTAACCCTATCATAAAAAAAAACATACATGGTATGCAGTCATTGATAAGTGGATATTAGCCCCCAAACTCACAATACCCAAGATACAACTCACAGACCACATGAAGTTTATGAAGAAGGAAGAACAAAGTGTGGGTGCTTCAGTCCTTCTTAGAAGGAGTAACAAAATACTCATGGGAGCAGATATGGAGACAAAGTGTGGGACAGAAACTGAAGGAGGAGTCGTCTGGAGACCATTCCACCTGGGTATCTATCCCATGTACAGTCACCAAAGGCAGAAGCTGATGTATATGCCAGGAAGTGCATGCTGATAGGAGCCTGATATAGCTGTCTCCTTAGAGGTCTGCCAGAGCCTGACATATACAGAGGTGGATGCTCACAGCTAACCATTGAACTGATCATGGGGTTCCCAATAGAGGAGTCAGAGAGAGACTGAAGGAGCTGAAAGGGTTTGTGGCCCCACTGGGAGAGCAACAATACCAACCAACCAGAGCTCCAGGGTCTAAACCACCAGCCTGGAGCACATAGGGAGGGAGCCATGGCTCCAGCTGTATATGTAGGAGAGGATGGCCTTGTTGTGCATAGGTGGAAAAGGAGGTCCTTGCTCCCTTGAAGGCTGGATGCCTCAGTGTGGGGGAATTCGAGGGTGGGTGAGGTGGGAGTCGGTGCATGGGTGGGGGCACATCCTCATAGAAGTAGGAGGAGCAGGGATGGGATAGGGGGTTCCTGGGGGGGGAGGTAAATGGGGAAAGAGGATAACATCTGAAATGTAAATAAAATTTCCAATAAAAATTAATTTCAAAAAAGAAAAAAGAATGTTTCTGTGTGGTGTGAGTCTAGCAGCAGAAGGTGGCAAGCATCAATGAAGGGAAGAAATCAAGAGGTGAAGAGAAGGAGCAGGCTGAGCTTCCTAGTGTAACTAATGTTTTTTTTTAAACTGTATTTTTAATGATGCTTCTTAAATGTTTTAACTTTTCTTGTAGCCCACCAGCTACCAGAGGTAGTGGGAAAGACTGACTATGGGGAAGTAGACTTGTTTTAGGAAGATTCCCTGAAGCAACTGTCGCCTGTGTTGTCTGGAGATCAGCAGTCCAGTTCAGAGGTTAGTAGCAGCAGCAACTCGACCCACTCACAAACACTTCACAGATACCCCAGCCGTCTAGTTTGATAGAGCTGGGATAGCAAACAGGAGTCAGCAGAGGTGGCACAACTGAGCAGAGACAGCCAGGTTTCAGCCTGGCTCAAGTCAGCAGGAGGAACCTGGAAGGCCACCAGGAATAGTTCTTGGCGGTGCCTGTCTCAGGGAAGTGATGATCAGAAGACTCCAGATCCAAGCATTGCACAGCTATCTGTGCCAGCAAGCCAAGCTCTGTCTTTACACTGTCTCATGCCCTCTGTGTGTCTTGTTTCAGCACAGGTCTTGACTCAGCATGGATCTTGTGTTAGTACATGTTTCTAATCAGCCCGGGTCTGCAGAGTGCTGACCAAATGGAGCTCAACTATGCAGTGGAAGGCAGGCCATACATACATGTGTGTTGTTAGTAAAGAATCTTTTATCATGTGTTCTGTCGCATATTTGCTATAGCAGAACATCTTCTCTCCTTGCTTTAGTGAAATGTTGAGTCCACTTCAGGAAACTATACTTCTTCATGTGTTTGCCCCAGCAAAGCGGCAGCTAACACAATTGACTTTCCAAAGAACCCTTTAGTTTCCATTTCACCTGAGCTCCTCAGCTCAGCGGGGGATCCCCTCCCCTGGGAGCTGCAATGCTCTGCTGAGGAGGCTTCCTCTCAGAGCTGTGTGGTTCCTGAGCTCTCCTGTCTCAGGATACCTTTCCATTAGGGGTAACTTCTCCCTTCAGAACCGTGTGGTTCCTGGGCTTCTGAGTCCAAGGACACCCTCCTGTCCAAGCAGAAAGGCCAACAGAAACAAAGCTTAGCACTGCAATAGGAAACTCGAGGAAGATATACCTCAATTAGTTTTTAATCAAAGTGCACCCTTACTGGACACAAAGATGTCTCAGGTTCAGAGCTCATGCAGAGGGGTCAAGTGAAGTCAAGAAATGAAAAGCAAAGTCTCTTAGGGCGACTTAGGTGAGAGAAAAAGCTTCTGTAGCTTAAGGAAATGTTTTGAGGGAGAAGGGGTAGCTTCTGATTGTTCCCTAATGTTCCAATTCAGTGTTCTGCAGCAAGGGTGAGGGAAAGCCCACATCTAGGCAGGAGAAAGAGCATATGAACAGGCTCTTCAGGCTGATGCTGATGGGGAGGGGAAAAAAATAAAGGGAGGCCAGAAGGTGGGAGACTGGAAGGAAGTGTCAAGCAGAGTGGGGATGGTGGCAAAGAAGCCAGAGTTTGAGCAGGGTTTAGTGGGAGGATCTGCTGGGGTACACAGGGCAGGTCTCTCCCACCCAAGGATTCCTTTACACAGCTTCGAAGGCTTAGCTATAAAGATCAGAGAATCCTTGCCTGAATCTTGATCAGAGAGGTATGATCAGAGAGATATGACTGCAGATACAGCTGATGTGCCATCAGTAAGACAGTGCTCTCAGTTTGAGAATGGGCCAGCAGTGGAGGGGAGATAGCTGGAGCCTAGAAAACAAGCTGTGTGTGTGTGTCATGTAAGGCAGAGCTGGAGAAGTGACCCAAGACATTTGGAGAATCTAGAAGATTGTGAGTGGATCCAGACCCTGGATACTCAAGTATTTTCGGCTGGACAGGGGTTTTGCTTTGTTCAGAGTTCAATGGTGCCATGGTTCTTCCCTAGTGAAACAAAAAGATATTTAACTTAATTTTGGTAATTAAAGAAGTCCACAGTTAGAGACTTTACTTTTTAAGAGATAATTTTCATTTTAAAAAAGACTAGGTTTTTATAGAGACAGGACTTTTGAAGTGTGTGAATTGGTAAAGACTATCAGAGTTTTATTTAAATGTCATTTGTGTTTTGTTTTGTGATATTATTTGACTGTGCCATGTTTGGGATAAATGAGAAAGATTCCGATTAAAAAGAATTTTGTCAAAATACATAAAAATTATATTATGGTAAATTTCTGTGGGGGGGCGGGGAATGGAGTACAAATATGAACTTAAGAAGGAAAGAAATGATGTCAAGTTTTGACTCAGGACAGCTTACTTAAGCATTTTCAAGTGAATGAGCTACATGAAGTTTTAATATTCTTTAGCATATATCTAGCGAGTGATGTAATATATTTTTTTAAGATGTCAAAACTTGTTGTATGCCAAAGACTGTATAATTACTTAAGCTGTGAATGAGACATCTTAATTGACAAATTAAAAATGGACAAGAAAGGCACACACATACATTTTCGCAGTTTCTTCAGAATCTGGAAAAACAAATAGAAACAAAGCCAAGAAGGAATCAACTTCTGGCCACTGTCTAAGTTTTACTGCATGTAATGGTTACTTTTAGCTTTTGAGGCCTTGAGACTAACATAAATAACCAGTGGATGTGTGAGGAAGACCAGTCTACCCAGATGAATGCAATTTTGGAGACTGTGGACACATACTGTTGGGCGTGGGGACCCTGCCACTCGCTCTGATCCCGTCTATGTAAAGGTCTTCTCCACATTCACATGCAAAAAGAAAATAATAATTCCTCTTTCCTCCACCTCCACAAGAGTTCCTTGGAACTTAGCCTTTCTTTTAAACACTGGGTTCCAGTTTCTATAGGCACAGGGATGAGGAATATTTTCCTGTTCTGCTTAGACAAAGCCCACATCTTGCAGCTTGTATAGGTTGGCTCATTTCCTATGGGAAGGACACTGTGTTCAGGGAGCAGAGTTCTTACCCACAGGCTTTCCAAGGGCAGAAGAATGAGGTAGATGGACTTAAGTGCCTCTCGCATCATTTGTACTGTGTTACCTTAAACAGAATCACATATGGGGGCAACAACATATCGGGGCCTTGTCTCTCTCTCTAGTGATGAATATTAGGCCAGGACATCTTTTATAGCTGTCTCTCCAATCTCCTCATTTGGTGAGCAAAGACTTGAATAATAACACAGCGACCTTCCAGGTATCAGCAAGAAAGTCTCATACAGAGAAGATGAATTTACCTATTAGAATCCAATCTGCAGAGATAAAGGTATGTTAAATGGCACATGCAATTTGTATCATTTAATAGAACGCAACCTGCTCAGCTGAAACCTTTTATATTTCAATCCTTTCCAAGTTCCATTGAGCAGCTTAAAAGACATCAGAAAATTAAAAGGACCTTCAAGTGATTTTTGCCCTAGCATATCTGGTGGCCTTTCTGAAATCTCCACTGCTTCTGGGAACTCTTTAAGGGATTATGGTCTCCTGGAAGTTCCTGCTTTCTTATCTTCAATCTACTAAGGTAGGGAGCGCAGGGGTTGCTTCCCTAGAGTTTTTCTTCAGGGTTTGTTGTAGAGTTTTAGCCTGCAAGTATGGACTTCTTGTTCTAATCCGCAAGAAGAAGGATAAGAAAGAAGTGCGGAGCTCTGAAGCTGCTTGTTTGCCACGGGGCTGCCACATCTGAGGATGTGAGGTTCCCAGCCTGAAAATCTGGCCTAGAACTCACTATTCTCTCACCTCAGCTCCTGACTTCTGGGATTGCAAACACACACCACAAGATTAAGTCTTCTTTGGACATTTAGTTCTTAGGGTTGTATAAAATGCTACAGGAATACATCCTCATTGTAAACAACTCGGACTTTTAGAGCAGTGAACTTGACAAGGTTCAGCTCTTAAGAACATTTGTTGCTCTTGCTGGTTTGGCTCCCAGCAATCTTGTGATCGATCATTCATAACCTTCTATAACTCCAGGTCCTGAAGATCTGATGCTCTCTTTTGATCTCTGTGGGTACCAGTATGCGTGGGTTCAGGTATAAACACACAGTACATATGTGTGCCTATACTCACCCATAAGTAAAATGAATGAATCCAACAAAAACATAATAGAGAGTTGTGGATATAGCTAAGTGGTAGAGTGCTTGTCTGTCATGCACAGGTCCTGTGCTTGAACCAAAGGCATAGACAGGCAGGCAGGCAGATAAACACACATAGAGACGCAGACACAGACACAGACACAGACACAGACACAGACAGACACACATAGACACACACACACACACACACACACACACACACACACACACACGGAGGGAGAGAGGGGGGAGAGCCTGATTTAGATTCCACAGATGAAGATAAAAATCAAACAAAATAAAAAATAACTCGTTATTCCTCTTCCTCTTGTTAAACATAAAAGCAGGAATGTCTTAGCAACTTAACTAACCACTTTGAGGACCTCTCATAAATATTGATATCTTATTAAAATAATGCACTGTAACAAAATGACAGTTCATTTAGAAATTTGCTTTATAAATAGTTTTCTTCCCTTCCAGTGATTTTCTAGCATCTCGTTCCTTAGAGTTTCTGAAGTCTCTTCTCATGGCTTTTGGTGCACAACATGCAAAATTTTTCTCTATAATTTCCTTTTGATTTGTTTGCCTTTTACATTTTAAAAAGTGAATATAAATATTTAGATACTAATATATTGTCAGTTATACACTTTTCTAGTCTCTCTGTTTCATCTGTTTCTTATCTTGTAAGGTTTTAATGATACCTTTGGCCTTGTAGAAGTTAAGATTTTGCTGTAATCAAATGTATCTATATCTTTTTTATCATTTAGATTTTTGTTTAAAAAGCTTTAGTCTTTTATGGTCCATTAAAATTTGTTGTATATATTTCTTCTGTTCTTATATGAATAATTGAGAAATCGTAAGGTCGGGCAGTAACTTTTTATTTTGCTCCTAAGTTGGCAGCTGATTGTGCCAGTAATACTTATTGAGCAGGATGATTCTTCCTTCTCTAAAATGTCACTGTACTATTCGTTATATATGGTGTTGCCCTTGATTCTCTATTATGTCCCATTACAGCCCTGGTAACAGGCTACTCCAGCCGACATTCTTTATAATGAGGTTTGATACCTGTAACAATGGCTTTTCATCTTTTCAATTTTGAGTCTATTTTATTTAAATTGCTTTTGTTCTTAATTCAAATTGGTTTTATTATAATATCTTAATGATTTATTGCTTTTCGGCAATGTTTTGTTTTTTATTTAACAATGATTATAGTTTCTGTCAACTTGACACAAACCTAGGCATACCCAGGAAGAGAAGACCTCAGCTGAGCAGTTGCCTTCATCAGACTGGCCTGTAAGCATGGCTGTGGGACATTTTCTTGGTTGCCATTTGATATGTGAGGTCACATCCCACTGTGGGAGGTACCATCCCTGGGCAGGTGGTCCTGAATTGTACAAAGAAGTAAGCTGAGCAAGCCACGAGGAGCAAGCAGGAAGAAGTGCTCCTCCATGGTCTTGCCTTCAGTTTCTCTGCTGCTTTCCCCTGATGATGGAGTGTAAGCTATAAGCACAATGAACCCTTTCCTCCCAAGCTGCTTTTGGTCGGTGTTTTATCACAGCAACTAAAAGCAAACTGAGACACTGATCAGACATGTGGTTGCTTTCTTGTTAACTTCTAATTTTCAGTTGATTTGTGTTGGGTTTTCTAGATAAGTGATCTTATTGTCTCCAAGCACAGTAGTTGTATATCCTCCATCCCAATATTTATGCTTTTAAAAATAGCACTGTTGCATACTGTTAAGACTCCTGGCTGATTCCAATGGTGGGTGTGACACGAGGCATCTGTTTTGTTTTCTGCCTTGTAATGCTCACAGTACTTCAACATTTTAACTGTGTTTGTTACATTGAGATATTTTCTCTATTTTAAATCCACTACTTTAAAAATGGATTCAAATGTGTTACACTTTATTTCTGTATCTACTTCATGTTTTTTTTTTTTAATTTTTTTTTATTTTACTACCTTAATGAGGATAGAGCTTCTCAATTGAGGTCTTCTATGGCATTGCTACATTCCTGGGTTGGATACTGCCTGGTTATTATGGGTATCTACATCCTTCATCACATACACTGATTACTTTGGTTTATTATTATTGATACAACTTTTATGTAAAAGAATGGTGAATAGTTTCCTTATGCTTTCCTGGTCTAGAACTGTGTCTGTTATATTAGCTATGTGAATGTAGCTGCTTGGCTATTTTGACTCTGTTCTATATTTTGAAACAGTTGGATATGCTGGGAACATACTGTTCCCCAGTAAGCTGGGAATTATTGTGAACTATCTGGGGAAGTATGCCTGAAGAAGGAATGACTCTTCCCAAACAACTTATCCTGTGGTTTAGTCATGTCAACATTTGTGCCTATTTTCCCCAAATTTCACACATTCTTCTCTTAGCAAACATCAATTCATTTAGGTTTATCTTGATGCTATAGAGCTTACATATAGTATTCTTTCTGTAATTTTGACTTCATAAATTTTGTTCTTGCTTATTATATTTTACATCACTAATAAAACATACCAGCTATTTTTTATTAATCTTTCCGAGTAACTGGCTTTGTCTTTTAATGTCTGAGCCCATTAATATTTATTGTTTATATTTTACAAATATTTGCTTTTATTTTTACTGCATTTATTTCAAAATTATTTCTAGTTTCTGAATTGTAAGTACATTGTATTTTAAACTCTCTCTCTCTGTGTGATAGGTATGTGTTTCTGTGAGCATATGCATGTGTGTTCAGGTTGTGTGTATTTGGAGGCCACAGGTTGACGTTAAATGTCTTCTTTAATTCTTCACCTTATTTTTTGAGTCAGGGTGTCTCATTGAATCTAGAGCCCATCAGTTTGACTAGGATGGGTGGCTGATGTTGTCTAGGGGTCTGCTTATCTCTGCTTCCCCAGTGTTGGGGTTACAGTTGAGTGCCACAGTGCTGGGAATCCAAACTCAGACCTCATGGCAAACATTTTATAAACTGAGCTATTTCTCTAGCTCCTTATATTATTTTTAAAATGTATATGTGTTTGTGTTTACGTGTGTGTGTGTGAGAGAGAGAGAGAGAAGAAGAGGGAAAGGGAGAGAGAGAGAGACAGAGACAGAGAGAGAAAGAGGGAGAAAGAGAGGGAGAGAGAGAAGAAGAGGGAAAGGGAGAGAGAGAGAGACAGAGACAGAGAGACAGAGAGAGAGAGAGAGAAAAAGAGAGAGGGAGCGAGCTATGCATATGCTGGTGCCACCTGAGGCCAGAACTTAAGTTTCTTAAAACTGGAGTTATAGTTGGCTGGAAGACTCATGAAAGAGCATCAAGTCCTGTTAAGATGAAGCCATCTCTTCAGCTCCAACCCCATATTTTACATTTAAATAATTTAAAATGCTATATCTATATATTTATATTCATATGTCTGAACTAATTTTAAGTTAAATAACCATTTTCATTTTCAAGTTTGCCTTAAATTTACTTTTAATTGATAAATTAAATTGAATGTATTTATAGTCTATAGTTAATGTGTGTTTCGGATGATTAAATCTAGTCAATTAACATATGAACTACATTATATATTTAAGTTTGGTTATAATGCTTAAGTTTATTTCATTAGCAATAGCCAAGTAAAAGGATACAAAGCTACAGTGATGGCATAGGGATAAGTTCAACAATGACTATAGTTAATAACAATATATTATGAGAGCTAGAGACATGGTTTAGTGGTTAAGAGAACTGGCTGCTCTCCCAGAGGTCCTGAGTTCAGTTCCCAGTAACCACCTGGTGGCTCACAACCATCTGTAATGAAATCTGATGCCCTCTGGTTGCTTGCAGGTGTGCATGCAAATAGAGTATTTATATACATAAAATAAGAAAGTAAACCTTAAAAAAAGGTAAAAAAAAAATAAATCCCTCAATATACTGTATACTTGAAAACTAGTAGAATTTTAATTTTCAGTAGATAGGAGAAGGATGTTGTTTGCTAGCTTTTATTCTTAGTTTATTCCTAGTTTTGCAGTTATTAACTATGCCACTTCTGAGCTCTTTTTGGACTATGTTGAACTTGGCTGTATAGACAATGTATGATCAAGTATATCTGTTCCCAATGAAAAGTCAAATATTTACAGCATATATACAATGTATGAAAGTGCGGATGACCCATGCATGTGATTAATACTGTTTTGACCCTTCTATGTCTTACTGTTTTTTTTTTTTTAAATCTTAAAATATTTAATCTTTTCACTTTTATTTTGTGAGAAAGGACTTACTATATAGGAACAGACAGCCCCTAACCTGCAGAGATCCATCTCCCTCTGCCTCCTCAGTGTTAGGATTAAAAGTGTGGACTACCCCACCCTGCTTGACCTGCTTGTAGAGATTTTTAACGTTCTGCTAGGTTTAAATATTTGGTAATTTCTTGCTGTGGTTTCTTCTTCTTGCTAAGCCAGGTTATTTGTTACA
Source organism: Rhabdomys pumilio (assembly GCA_030674055.1). Lineage (NCBI taxonomy): Eukaryota > Metazoa > Chordata > Mammalia > Rodentia > Muridae > Rhabdomys > Rhabdomys pumilio. Next base: position 60,175,229 of record JANHMN010000015.1, read on the forward strand.
TACTTTGTCACTGATGCTTATTATTTGAAATATTATTATGATCAGAACAAAAAAGTTGTTTACTCATGAATATTGTCTCTACTGTTAATATAAGAAATCCCTATCTCTTGAAATGCATTTGGCATTGGACTTCATTTTTCCTGTCAACGCTGTTCTGTTTTGTTCATCTGGCGCTTCTTTTTTCCTAGTTTGCTATTATTTCCTTGATTGTATCATTTTTAGTATTTCTTGTAAACACCGTTGATAGTTTTGTTTAATTAACACAATCAGAGCATTGCCAATTTCTAATAGATATATTTACTTAACCACATTTAATGTGATGATTGGTGGGGTTTGGAGCTATTCCTGGGCTTTCATTGCAGAAATCTGTATAATTTCCTTCTCTTCCCTCATTTTTTTGATTGACACTTTTGTAAATGCCTTTTAATAACTTAGAAGTTAAATATCTTAGTCTATTCATCAGATGACTACCCATATATTAACATATATTTCAACAAATACTCATTTAACAAGGCCTGCATTAATTAAGCAAATTAGCTAGTGTTTTCCATTCCTTATGAACTCCTATTTGACTTATGAACACTATGACTATACTGGTGTTTTGATCTTGAGTGCTATATTAATATTTAATACTACTTAAGATGAAAACATTTAGTTTAAAATAAATTTCAGATGATACTTTCTTTATCATAATGAAAGTGGGTAGTTAAGGTTCCTTTCCCTAAAGAGCAACTATGAAGCTGAATAAAACTGTCAAAAACATTAGCTGTAGCTCTGAAAATTTACTAAAAAAAAATCATACCTCAAAGACAACCCATGCTTGGTACTGGAAACCTAGCTAACCATTCAGGGGTAATGAAGTCATGAATTTTGGAGGAGAACCTACAACCACCACTTTATTAAAGCAGCATAAACCCTAACTACACTTTAAATAATTGTCTTTATACCCTTGATGAGTGTAATTCTTACTCTTCAACAAAGAAGCTTTTTTTTTTTTTTCAACAAATGAAGGCCACTACGAAAAACCACAACCAATCAAAATTCAGAGTTGTGGAGCTCAGTCCTTATGCATACATTGTATAAAATACTCCCACACCTGAGGCTCAGGCAATATTGTGGAAAAGGGGCAGAAAGACTGAAAGATCCAGAAGATGAGGGAATTTGCTGTGAGATCCTGTCTCCTGTTAATGTCAGAAGCTATGCCCATGAAGTTACCAACATGATTGGCCAAAGATAAACTGAACAAGAATGATACCAACCGACATGTTCAAAGTGGATGGGGAAAGGCCCATGAGAAGTCAACCCTACGCAAAAAGGTACAGGTAAGGAGTGCTTAGAGTGGAAGACTGTCCTTTGCCAGGTCTGTGGACATTTTGTGGAAATATACCAAGCTGAGCCGTTGTTGCAGAAACTAGAAGATGCTCACTGTCCTTTAAGGTGGTGATCTCAGTGGCAAGCAAACAGGGAGGCCAATACCCCTTCATTAGGGAGCAGCAAATCAATTGGTTACCCAGTCCAAATGGTCATCCCTGAGAACATATACATGAGTAACATTATACAGACTGAGCAGATTATGTTCAGTATATATATACATATACATATACATATATATATATATATGTATGTGTGTGTGTATGTAAATGTGTATGTATATGTATATATGTATGTATATGTGTATGTATATATGTATACATATGTGAATGCAATAACAGTTAATGAAAAAAGAGGCCATAAATTTGAAAGAGAGTGAGAAGGAGGAAGATATCTTGGTTTTGGTTTCTATTGCTCTAAAGAGACATCATGATCAAAAATCTCTTTTTTGTCCTGTTCTTGATGCCTCCAGAGCATCTATTTATATACATATGTATCTACGTATTTATGTATCTACATATCTATTTATCTATGTATCTATCATCTATTCCTCCCTACCACAGTTCCCCTTCCCTCCTATCCTCCTAGTCCTCTTCCCCTGTCCCTACCCACTCTTCCATTTTTCTTGAGAAAAGCGTAGGCCCCTTATGGATATCAACCACTTATAGCATGTCAAGTAGCAGTGAGACTAGGCACCTTTTTCCTGCTAAGGCAACCCAGTAGGAGAAGAGGGTTCTAAAAGCAGGCAACAGAGTTAGAGACAGCCCCTGCTCCCACTGTTAGGAGTTCCACAAGAAGACCAACCTACACAGCTGTAACATGTATACAGAGGGCCTAAGTCAGTCTCACGAAAGCTCCCTTGTCTGCAGTTTAGTCTCTTTGAGCCTCTAGGAGTCCTTGACTCCTCTGGTATGTTGTGCATTCATTTTCATGAATTTGTAGGTGTTCTGTTGTTGTTGAAATCCAGCTTTAATCCTTAATGGTTTTTATAAGATACAGGAGGTTATTTCAGTTTTGTTATATCTGTTGAGGCTTGCTTTGTGCCTGCGTACAAAGTCAGTGTTGGAGAGGATGCTGTGAGGTGCTGAGAAGAAGGTATATTCTTTTGTGTTTGGATAAAGTTCTACAGTTATCTGTTAAGTCCAATTGTGTCATAACATTGGTTATTTCTATTATTTTTCTGTTTAGTTTCTGTCTGGATGACATGTCCATTGTTGCGAGTGGCATGTCAAAGTCTTCCAGTTTTAATATGTGAAATTTGGTGTGTGATTTTGGCTTTAGTAATGTTTTTTTTTTTTTTAAACCTGGGTGCCCTTGTGTTTGGGGAATAGATGTTCAGAATTGAGACGCTATTTTGATGGATTTTTTCCCTTGTTGAGTATGAAATGTTCTTTTCCAAGTTTTCTGATTAATTATGGTTGGAAGTTTAATTTTTTAGATATTAGAATGGCTATATCAGCTTGCTTCTTGAGACCATTTTCCTGAAAATTTTTTTTCCAATCTTTTACTCTGAGGTAATGTCTGTCTTCCATCTTGATGTGTGTCTCTTATATGCAGCAGAAAAATGGATCCTGTTTTTGTATCCATTCCATTGTCCTATGTCTTTTTATTGGAGAATTGAGTCCTTTGATGTTGGGAGATAATAATGACCAATGATTTTTTTTAGATTTTACTTGTGTTACATCATTTTTTGGTGTTTTCTTGTGTATAGTTAACTTCCTTGGGATGAATGGAATTTTTCTTCTAGTATCTTCTGTAGTGTTGAATTATGGATAGATACTGTTTAAATTTGGTTTTATCATGGAATATCTGTTTTCTCCATCTATGGTGATTGAAAGTTTTGCTGGATATAGTAGTCTGAGCTGGCATCTATAGTTTCTTAGAGTCTGAAAGACATATATCCAGGCCCTTCTGACTTTTAGAGTCTCTGTTAAGAAGTTGGGTGTAATTCTAATAAGTCTGACTTTATCTATGTTACTTGGCCTTTTTTTCTTGCAGATTTTAATGTTCTTTGCTCTGTTCATTTAATATTTTGATATGGAGAGGAGACCTTCTTTTCTGATCTAATCAATTTGGTGTTCTCTAAGTTTTTTTTAAAAAAGATTTATTTATTTATTTATTTATTTACTTACTTACTTAATGTGTGTGAGTACACTATTGCTGTCTTCAGACACACCAGAAGAAGGTATAAGGTCCCATTACAGATGGTTGTGAGCCACCATGTGGTTGCTTCGAATTGAACTCAGGACCACTGGAAGAGCAGTCAATGCTCTTAACCACTGAGCCATCTCTCTAGCCCTTCTCTAAGCTTTTATAGACATCTCTTTCTTTAGGTAAAAAATTTTTCTTCTATGATTTTGTTGAAAATATTTTCTTGGCCTTTGAGCTGGTAATCTTTTCTTTTCTATTCTTATAATTCTTAGGTTTGATCTTAATTTTGTGATCTTAATTTTTTTCACCTGTCTGTTTGAATTTTCCTGGGTTTTATTAAGATAATTATTTCTTCTTTAATGGTCTCTATTATCATCATAAGATTGGATTAAAGTAATTTTCTTGTGCTTCAGCTGTGTTGGAATATCCAGGGCTTGATGTAGTAGCATATCTTGTGCCATCTTGTTCTGGCTGTCGTTGGTTGTGTTTTTACGTTGGCCCTTGGTCATCTGAGTTTGGGATTATTATAGGTTTAGGTGCTGATTGCTGTGTTTTTCTTTGTTTTATAGATGTTTTCCTTTCCTTCGGTTTCTGTTTCTTTTTTGTTCTTCTGACTTGAGTGGCCTGTAGTTCTAGTGACCAGTAAGTTTTCAGGTCCAGTAGTGTCTCTGCTGTTATTTTTGTGGCCTGTGTGACCTCTGGGGATTTGGACGACAATGTTGCCTCTGAGTTTCCATGCACCCATGTGGCCTTTGGGGTTTTGGGTACCTGCTTGGTCTCTGGGGTTCCTAACACAGTGTGACCTCCAGTAAAGCAGAAGTCTTCTGCTTGAATTGTGAGCCTGAGTATGAAACAAAGGGGAGGAGGTGTGGGTGGAGCTGTTGGGAGGGCTTCAAGGAGTGTTAATGGGAGACAGGTGATGTCTTACCTGGAGTCCCTAGAATGGGCCTAGCATCTTGTAAAACAACCAGAGTTCTATGCCAAAATATGCAGCCCAGGGGAAAGGGTGCAGTTTTCAACAACTACTCTTTCAAAGGAAAACATAAAATTGGGGCTGGCTTGCAATTCAGAGGTTTACTCCACTATTGTTAAGGTGAGATACATGGTCGCATGGAGGCAGATATAGTGCTGGAGAGATAGCTGAGAGTTGTACATCTTGATCCACAGGCATCAGAAAAAGATGGTGAGCCACTAGACATGTTGAACTTCTGAGACCTCAAGGTCCAATCTCCAGTGACACAGCTCCTTCGGCAAAGCTACACCTGCTAATAGTGCCGCTCTCTATGGATCTATGGGGGCTGTTTTTATCCAAATCATAAGGGATAAGGGTTGTTGTTTTTAAGCACAAGTGTGGGGGGGGCTTTATTTTTATCAGTAGTGCTTTTTGAATCAGATCTATCTATCTATCTATCTATCTATCTATCTATCTATCTATCTATCTTACAACCCAATATCAGCCCTTCCTCTCCTCCCAGTACCCCTTCAAGTAAGTCCTCCCCCTATAACTATAATTTTTTTAAACCTATTTTTAATGATGGTTGTTAAATGCTTTAACCTCTCTTGTAGCCTATCACCCATCAGAACTAGTAAAAAAGAAAGAATACTGGGGAAGTGAACTTGTTTAGAAAGGGTTTTTTTTTTTTTTTTTTTTTTTTTTTTTTTTTTTTTTTGTGTGTGTGTAACTCTCATCTGTGTTGTTGGAAGTTGGCAGTTCAGTTCACAGGTCAACAGTGGCAGCTTGATCCACTTGCAAACACTTCACAGATACACCAGCAGTCCAGTTTAGTACAGTCGGAGTAGCAAACATGAATCAGCAGCGGTGGCTTGACCTAGCAGAGACAGCCATGCCTCAGCCTCAGCCTCAGCTCAAGTCAGCAGCAGGAGGAACCAACAGGAATACCAAATGAAGTTCTGGGATTTGCCTCTCTCAGTAAAGTGAAGATCAGCAGACTCTAGACCCTCAAGCATTGTACAGTTAGCTCTATATGAAACCAAACAGCCTCTGTCATTGTCCCTTGAGTTCTATTTATACTTTCTAATCATCACATGTTATGTGTGTCTGTCTCAGCTGACATCATTTTGTCAATCAGCCTGAGTCTGAAGAATTGGCAAGAGATTGTAACATATCACCAGAAGTTTTTTAGTGAGTGTCTCTCTATTGAGTCTGGACAAATACTGCTCAACTACACAGTATAAGACAGAACAATCATGTGGGTTGTTAGCAAAAAGTCTTTTATCATGTGCCTTTCATGTGTTTGTTTTAGCAGAACATCTCTTCACCTGTGTCTGATTTAGCTAAGTGTTCTTTTAAGTGTCTGCTTTAGCTAACCATTCCTTCACACGTTTGCCCCAGTAAAACACCATCTAACCAACTTTCTGAAGAACCCTTTAGTTTCCACTCCATGCCCCCATTTCCCTTAGAAGGGGAAGCCCCCCTCTGCGTGTCAATCTCCTTACCCCCCCATCCTCCCACACCACACATTCAGTTGCTGCAGGACTAGGCACATCCTCTTATGTGTGAGGGTTTTAAAGAAGGAAAGAAAAAAAAAGAGAAATGATATAATATGTTATAATCTCAAAAACACAACATAACACAACACAAAATAAACAAGAATGGCATCAACAAGAACAAAACCCCCAAACCAAACATTCCTCAAAAGGAGAAACTTAGTCATGACAAACTAGTGAAATTAATGTAACACAGTTTGACCCTGTAGGCTCTTCTCCCTTCACCTGCCAAGTCTGTGGACATTCTGTGGGCAAGATGTGAGGCCAAGAACTTTGCTACAGAAGCTGGAAGATGCCCATCATTTGATTAAGAACACTGCCCTGGTAGGTGGTGATCTTGTGGCAAGTAAAGAGGGAGGGCCAATTCCCCCACCATTCTGGAGCTGTTTTCCTGTGTGGACCAACCTACTGACCAGGAAATTGCACAGAAATTCACAAAGAATTCTGGGAAACGAGGATGCCAGAGAAGATTTGAGGAGTCCATGCATCTTGGATTGGGTAAAGTTCATGTGCACAGGTGAGACTGGAGTAGGCCTACATGTCCCAAGCTTCCTTGGCATGTAGGATAAGCAGTGACACTCAGGAGATGTGAGAGAACCTGATAGAGAATAAAAGCCAATGAACCTTGAAAACAGTCTGGTGTTTATATGTGTTCTGAAGCTCACACACATATCCATCAGCAAGCTTTAGTTGCCTCTGGATAATATTTGCCTGATTCTTAGGATTTCAGGTTTAGAAATATGATGAAAGTATATGCAAATGGAAAAGCAGCCACACATTACTGGGTAGATAGATTCCATAGACTTATCTCAGACAAGCTACAAAACAAATGCTAGCAGCCCTTAGGGGAAAGAGTCAGAATCCAGGATTGCTTCAATATATTCCCTAAAATGCCAAGTATTCAACAAAATATTATGCAAAATCCACATAAAATGTGGCTCATATTCAGGGGAAAAAAAGATATTTAAATGATTCTACTTTAACTAGAAATTGGACTCAGTAGCCAAACAGGTCAAAAACAGTTACTCTCAAGACTTAGAATGTGGTTCCTATGTAGAATACTTACGCTGCTTGTAAAAGGCCCTGGGGCCAGTCCCAAGCCCCCATGAGACACACACTGGACATACACCCACACACAACACATGCATACACTCCACACCCAAACCCCTAAACACATATATATCACATATACATACAACAATACAACACAGCACACTACACATATATACACATTACACACACACACACACACTCACCACATATTTGTATACACACACATATGACTATAGTAGCATTTTTATAGCAACACTATAAAAATTATCACTTATGAAGGAAATCACCATTAAAGACCAAAAGAAAGTGTGATAAAATGATAAAATGAGGGACTGGGAAGATGGTGCGGACGTTGTGTGCTTGCTGCTCTTGCAGAGAAAAGTTTGGTTCCCAGCTCTCACACGGGACAACTCACAACTACCTATAGCTCCAGCTCCAGGGGCTCCGAAGCCTCTTCTAAAGCATCTTCTAGCCTCCAAGGGCATCCACACACATATAGTGCACACAAACTAAATGCACATACACACAACAAATAAAATAGATGACACAATGAATGGAGAATTTCAGCTAAGAGATAGGAATGACTTAGTAAAGAATAAAAGTTGTATTATGGATTTGAAAACAAAAACCATTATTTCTTCATGTCTCCATAGTAGATATGTAATGGCAGAGAGAAGGAGGGGGCAAAAAGACAGACACAGAGACACACACAGAAAGAGAGAGAGACAGAGAGAATGAATTTTAAGATAGAGAAGTCTGAGTAGCAAAAAATAATGTTGAAAGAAATGGCAGTCTGAGAGAGACATAGGTGGCTATATCAGGCTTGGGAACACATGCGGGAAGAGAAGAACAGAAAAGACTTGAAGACTTAGCGAGCAACAACTTTTGAGAAAAAAAAATGGCTGAAAAATGTTCTTAGGAAAATATTAATCCAGAGACTCAAGAAGACCAACAGACTTCAGGTAGAAAAGCTACAAGAAAATCCACACATGGATCTACTCTAGTGAATTCATTGAAGACCAAATAGAGATGAAAAGTGGTTAAGAGAAAAAGTGGCCACCACATTTAGGGAAACAATATAATTGACAGCTGACTTCTTAGAAAAATCATGGAGGACAGAAGGCGGTGGGTGAACAGTGAAAGAGCAGAAAGGCAAAAACACCTGCCAACCTGCCAAACTACACCTTTGTGTGCTTCAAAACTATCTTTTAAATATGAAGGAGAGAGAGAGAGAGAGAGAGAGAGAGAGAGAGAGATTGATTAATTCCCAGATAAACGTCTACCACATTCATGAACCAGTGAATTTGACCTTTTTCTTTCTTTTATGGGTATATTCTTGTACACATGGACCTGGTCACAGTGTTGAGACTTTATGTTTTGGAGTTTCATAGGGCAACTCTATAGCATTTACTCTTTCTCATATTTTATCAGAAATTTCTGGTATTTTGGCTTCCACATCAATTTTAGAATTGCTACATTTCATTTAAAAAAAATCACTCAAGGATTTGATTGGAATTTTGGCATCGTACCAGTTGGTATTATATTAGTAAAAAAACAAAACTTAGAAGTCTCACTAAGGGAATCCATTTACAATGCAAATGATCTTTAAAAAGGAATTTTTGATACGGGCTTAGTATTTCAGAGAGTGAAGATTAAATGGCTGATTAAAGTGAGGAAGGGTGTTGTGGTGGTTTGAATCAGAATGGTCCCATAGGCTCATAAATTTGTGTTTGTTTCCCAGTTGGTAGACTGTTTAGGAAGGATTAAGAGATATGGCCTTGTTAGAGATAGTGTGTCACTGGGGGGATGTGCTTTGAAGTTTCAAAAGCACATGCCAGTCTCTCTCTCTCTCTCTCTCCCTCCCTCTTCCCTCCCCACTCCCTCCTTCCCTCCTTTTCTCTCTCTACCTGCTGTCTGTGGATAATATGTAAGCTCTCAGCTATTGCTCCAATCCCATGCCTGACTGCTGCCATTCTCCTCGACATGATGACCATGGACACACCCTCTGAAACTGTGAGGCAACCTCCAATCAAATAATTTCCTTTACAGTTGTTCTTGGTCATGGTGTCTTTACAGCAATAGAACAGTAACTAAGATAGTGATCTGACTGTTCTTACAGTCTGTGTCTCTGCTTTGGGTCTATCAGTGTGATTCAGAAAGCTTATTCTTTGGGATCTAGATCACTAGGACAACTGTAGATCCTTGAGAAGAAGTAAAATTTAACATTGCAGTCTGGGGCTGTGTCTCCTTGATGTAGTCATTTGTGACCAGTGGCAGTGTTTGATGCTACTGGTGTCTCCCTTAGACTCATTTGTTAGAGATGATCTGATCTCATTTTATCTTTTTACTGCAGTTGAAGGCAACACCATCGGCTAGGTTTTCCTGGAACCTAAGCTCTTTGGGTGACGCTGCTTCCTTCTTGGTTATGAGCTTTGTGGATGGGTGTCAACTCTTTCTCGATGCTTTCAGTTTTTCTTTTCTGAGTAAATTTTAAGGGACCGTATTAGAGCTCACCTCTTGATTTTGTGGTTGTGCCTGACTTATTGTTCGGCTTGTATATTTTGTAGCATTTCATTTCACTCAGCCAGGCTTACATCTCTGGTATCATTTTTAATGAGTGAAATGTTATACTGTATTGCTTGAGAATGTCATGGCCTTTCATTAAATCCCAGACACTCCTACTATTATCGTTATTTTTTTGTGCATGGGTACTAGTGTGTACTGAGCTTTGTGCGTGTCTTTCATGTGTGTCTGGCTTTTTATGTGGCTGCTGGGGATCTGAATTAAAGCTCTCATGCTGTGAGGCAGGCACTTAACTGATGGAGCCATCTCCCTAGCCCCATGCTTTCAATTGCTTTTTTACAAAATAAGGATTAAATACAATTTTGGAACATTGTGGTGGTTCTCACCTCTTCTTATTAATGCAAAATCAGAAGGTGGTGGTGGAAACTTGAGCCTGCCACTTTGAAAACTATTTTGGTATCAATTTAAATTTCTTTTTTATTATAAACACAGAGAAATAATTTTATCACCACCAAAACAGTTAAAATTTAGGTATATATAGACTTATTTACATTTTTAATATTTATTTGCTTATTTTTATTTTATACTTGTGTGTGTTTTGCCTGCATGTATATCTGTTCACCATGTGTGTGACCAGCCAGAAGAAGGTGTCAGATCCTTTGGAACTTGAGTTATTGATGGTTATTAGTTGCTATGTGGGTGCTGGGAATCAAACCTAGGTTCTCTGGAAGAGCAGTCAGTGCTTTTAACGAATGAGCCACCTCTCCAGCCTTTTATAACTTGTTATGAAATAGTTTATATATGAGTGTATTTATAGCAAAAAACCACACATAGATACACTCATGTACATGTACACACATGTACACATACCCAAGCACACATGTAACATACACTCACAAATGCCTATACATAAAAAACCATGTGTAGTCATCACATAACATGTACAAATGCATGCAGCCTCACACACAAACATATATATTCACTCACACTTGCATATGCACACCCATAAGTGCTCTTACATACACACTCACACAGTCAAACATCTGTACATTTACACATGCCCACAGTCACAAAACATGCACTCATGTACATACATATACACACAGAGATGCTCACAGGCATTCACATTTGTATACTCACACATTCACACACACACACACACACACACACTCACACACACACACACACACACACTTGCCTGCCTACATGTCATGTAGGTACGCTCACAAATGTGAACACTAACATACACTTGCACAAATATACAGATATTTACACTGACATTTGAAAACACATTTACACACACACACACACACACACACACACACACACACACACAGTCACTCATATAGTTAGACCCCTGCCTTCACAACCCACATTTATACAGAATCATGCAAACACACTCACGTTATCATGTACATATATTCTCACACACACTCACAAAAGAGCACTCATGCATGAACATACTCACACATGTACTCATACAGACACACAGTCACACATACACATTCACAGTCACACATACATACAACCATATACCTTCACTTAAAGGAACCGCATAGAAACACATACTCACACATAGACATCTATATACACAAACACACACATGCTCACAATATGTATAAACACACCTCTATACTCACACAGGAACATTCACATGTAGAATTATGTATTTACATCCTCCTATACACACATACACACTCACAATACTCACAAATCATATACAAGTGCACACATGTAGATTCCTACACATGCTCACACTCAAAAATGTGTCTAGTGTACATATATTCACATGCATGTGTACATGCATATCAAACATGCAGACATCCACATACATACACAAGCATACATCTTCAAATTCATGTGCATGTGTGTGCTCATGCAACACGTACACAGGCAGAAAAACACACAAACATCAACTATCACAGACATATAAGTATATACACACGATCACTCAATATATACTTATAAACTTACATTCAAATATATACTATGTCAACATATGTTCATACACATACGCGCACACACAAAATCAGTAAATAAAAATGTAATATTTAAGAGTTAATAAACAGGAAACTACAGGTTATATGAGAAACTAGGATAAAGAATCCAATTTCTATTAGGTTATGCAGGTTAGGAAAGATATTCCTATGGACATTTCATATAAATTAAGTCCTGTTAGATTAGCAAGAGTATCATTAAAAAGTATAGTGGGAAGAGACAAATGGAATATTCTAAAAGCAGATCTAAAACCATAAGGAGGGTCCCGTAGTCTGAATTGGGTCTCTCTGCCCCAAATTTACATTTTACATATTACCCCTAATTACCTTAGTATCTGACCTTGGCTTTATCACTCCTGGGACTGTCCTGATCATCCTCACTGGGCACCACAGGGGCAAGAGGGTGGTTTTTCCGAAGCAGTGGGACAGTGGCTTGCTATTTGTGACTGGAGCTATTGCCTTCGACCAAGTTCCTCTGCACAGAACACACCAGAAGTTTGTCATTACCACCTCTACAAAAGTTGATCCCCAAACACCTGCTTGCTGCTTCTAGAAGAAGCAGCTGTGCAAGCCCAGGCACCATGAGGGTGAGATCTGTGACACAGAGGAGAAATACAAGGTTACAAAGCAGGGTAGAGCTGATCAGAAAACTGTGGACTCAGATGTTTAAGGAAGATCAAAGCTGTTCCTCAGCTCCAGGCTGCCTGCCAACCCAGTTCTCCCTGACAAACGGGATGCAGCCTCATAACCTGGTGTTCTAAATTGTTGACAACCTAATTAAAGAGCTTCATGAGTTAAAAAAGTTGTATGAGTGGACACTAGTACAGTCTAACTCCATGTGAGAAGACACTAGAGTATGCAGAGGGAAAAACATGGAAGTACACAAAATGACCATCTAGAGCTCAAGGATGGAACTGAAAATCCTGTTAACAGGATCACAGACTTCCATCCTCTAGGCCTGCATCCATTCGTACTGGGCAGCCCTAGCCAGGTCAGACTGGTCACATTCATTACCTAGCTTTTCCATCAACTTCTAGTGGCTTCTTAGCATTTTCTTCACTCTAGACTCGCTTTTCTTGATTGGCTCCTTAAAGAAATTATTTTCTCTTCATGGCTCCTGGCTCTCATCTGACTTTGTGGGTTATTTATTTCTTTTACAGGTTTATTTTCTCCAATAAAATCCATCACACCAGTATTACTGCTCCCAGGCTCCCATTGTATTTGCAGGCACCAGCCTGCCTGTCTCACAAGAGCCCCTAGACTGCTGTTTTCACATATTTTTCTTCTACAAGCTTCTCTCCCAGACCAGGATTTTTCTATTAACAGCGGTTCTGTAAGGTTCATTCACTGGTAGTGATACCGTGGGATCTTAAACAGCCCATCATACCCACTTTCCACTCCAGCTGTTCCAATTTGTCACTCTTGGTCTTTAAGGGTGCCTTTGATTTTAGTTAATATATATGTTATGTGTCCCACATATGTTATAGAAAGACATCTCATGTTCATGGATTGACAAGTAATCTGTTAAAATGTTCACAATCCAAATGGATCTACAGATTCAATGCAATTTCCACCAAAATACACTAGAAAAAAAAATCCAAATCACATGCAAGCACAAAAGACCTCAACCCATCTATTCTTAGCAGAGATCAATGTGGGAAACATCATATTACTTCAAATTTAAATGTTTCCTGTAGCCTCTGACTTCTGAATACTTGATCCACAGTTAGTGGTGCTGTTTGGGGAGGTTTAGGGGTGTGGCTTTGTTAGAAATCTGTCACCGAGGCAGTCTTTGACAATTTAGACTCAAGCCATCACTAGTTTACTTTCTCTACTTTGTGCTTGCAGTTTAAGAGGTGAGACCTCAGCTTCCTGTCCTGTCACTGAAACTTTACTGTCATGGGCTATCACCCTCTAGAATAATAATCCCAAATAAGCTCGTCGATAACTTGAAAAACTGCATATTATCAATTAGCCTGGGTGCAAATCTAATCTGGAGGTAGGAGCAGAATGATTAGATACCAGACAGGGGGCTGGGAAAGATCTTGGAAAGGCAGAGGAGGGGTTGTATGACTCATGCTCACTGTATGTGTGTGTAAAAATTATACTGAAACTCATGAAGTTTCACAATTAATATGCATTGATAATCATAGTAAGAAATTTGGGTATTATTAACTAAATATTTTTTTTAACTTATTTTAAAATTTTACCTTTATGATATGAATTTGCATATGAATATCTCTTCTGAAATTTTTCTTTCTTTCCTCTATTGATACACTACCATTTCCACATCAAACTTTACGGGATCTTTATAGTACTCTTTGATATTCGCCAGAACTCTTTTCCGATCATTATCTCACACTTTTTACATTTTCTTGGTTGCTCTCATGCGTTTAAATTCCAGATGCATTCGAGACTTAGCTTGTAACATTTCATAAAAAAAAAAAGTCATGTTGAAAATCGGATTGGAATTTTATTATTTTTGTACCGGTTATTATATTAGCAACAAACCCTCAAGCTCATGTAAAATATAAATGACTCTGAAAACATAGAAATTAAGAAAAAAGGATGCTGAGGTATCTCGGAGAACTGAACGGACTGTTTGTGGATTAGTGGTGTGGCGGTGCTTCAGTCCTAAGCAGCTGAATCTTCTCTCCATGGCTTTGTTATTAATGTGACTCAGAGCCTTCAATTTCTGTTATTCATGTGCTCCAGGTTAAGTTTCAGGTACCCCTAAATCTTTGAATCGGTCAACTCCCTATTATTGTAACAAAATACCAGAGATAATTAAAGGAGAAAAGATTATTTCTGATTATAATTTTGGATCTTCCATTCCATAATTGAGTGATCCCCCTATTGCTCTGAGCATTGGGTAAAGGAGACACATCATGGCTAGCAGCACATGGTAGAGCTAAATTTCCCATCTCATGAAACAGGAAATAGGCAAAAAAAAAAAAAGACCCTTTTAACCGCATATTCTCAGAGGTGCAAGGATTCCCTCCTTCTTAAAAGTCTATAGTGCTTCCTATAGATCCACTCCAAGGAGCAAATCTTTAGCACATGACATTCGAGGATACTTGGTGTCCAAGTTATAGCATCATCTGGGGTCATACATCTTCATAATACAGGTCTCTAATGCATGTAGGGGTTGGAAACAAACCAGAGTCGGATCTATTTATTTACTGGAATTTAGGCTCTTTGGGTTGTTATCTATTATTTTATTTATTTTTCTAGTTTGTTATGGTCAATCTCACATTTCTTCCACCAATGGATACGATGTAAGCACAATAAAACTTACCACGTGGTGTGTACTTATCACACGGTGTATAAAATGGCCGATGCGAACAGGCGGGTAAGAAATGAAGACTACAACCCTCCTTTAGTATTCTGAAGAGCAGGGCTGATAACTATACTTGAGTGGTAAGTAAAGAGGAGAAGGAAGCCACAGTCCCCATTTATTTCTGGTCACAGACATTCTTAAACTTTGACTCTCCTGTGACTTTGGAGATTCTATATTCCCCCTGTTTTATTCCCCCTGTTTTATTTCTTGATGTGATTTTGACTTTCCTTTCCTAGTTGACTTACTTTCATCACTGATGTATCTAAGCAACTAGCATTGCTGAAAACTAAGGATTTGGACTGTCTTATATTCACAGTTAAAATTAGGAATTTTCCAGGCAGTCCATGTTGCTGTAGCTTTAAGATAAATGTGGTCCCACTCTAATAGGTTCTTTGATGTTTAGGGTTCAGTGTATTCCAGCATGTCTCACATTTTCACTAGGAGAGTTTAGAGACAGAGAGGTGGACATGGATCGACCATTTCAGTTGGTCTCAGAAACTCACTAATGTTTTCAGTTACCCCTTGCAAGCAGAAGCCTTGTTTGCTAGAAAAGCCTGTTAGTCAGTCACATGAGCTCAAAGGCTACACCTCCTTTCTTTGGTTCTTTTCTTAGTAACATGGTGATCACACAGCAGCCTAGTGGCTGACCTTTGTACCATGTCAGCAAACTCTTTGCTGCTTTTTCTGGTGTTTGTATTTGTGTCATATGTACTTAAAAAAAAAAAACCTATAACATGTGATCACTTGTTTTTCTTTTATCTAGATTTCCTTATTTACTTAATTTTGAACTAATATTCTCTGCATTTTAAAAGCTGCCTCAAATCCCATTTAGAATTATTCAAAATAAATGTTAATAAGCAGAGATGCCTATGTTAAAGCAACAGTTTCAGGGTTTTTAGATGGGTGTGAACATTCATTTGGCCCTCAATAAAAGATGCCTGCTTCCCTCCCTCCCTCCCTCCCTCCCTCCCTCCCTCCCTCCTTCCCTCCCTTCCTATGTTCATTTGTTCTTTCATCCCTTCATTCATTTATTCTTTCCTTCTTTCTTCTCTCCTTTTCTCTCTTCTTCCATCCTCCCCCTCCCTATTGTCCTCCCCCTTTTCTTCTTTTCTTGGACAAGGTCTTATGTATCTTAGGTTGGCCTTGAACTCCCTGCATAGCCAAAGATGACCCTGAACTCCTGATCCTTCTGCCTCTGCCTTTCAAACTCCAGAATTACAGGTCTTTGCCATCACACCCAGTTATGTGGTGTTGGGATCAATCCTAAGGGCTTCATTCATGCTAAGGAAGCACTTGCCAGTGGAGTCACACCCCCAGCTTCTGGTTAAGGGTCTGACACTTGGTAGGATAGATGTCCAATTTGTATTTCAGAGCTGACCCCAAGGCAAACTTGTGGTGGTGTGTACCAGCCTCTTCCATCCCAGCGGCTCACAGCTGCATTCAAACTTGTGGTGGTGTGTACCAGCGTCTTCCATCCCAGTGGCTCACAGCTGCATTCAAATAAGTTTGTATGTTTAAAAATAGTAACAGCATTTACTTAAGCAACTAATAAATTATTTAACACGTTCTAGTTTTTCATTTGGAAACCGGGCAGTTCTGTCTTCTTTGAGTGTATATTCAACGAACACTCTGGCTAATGGCAATCAGATGAATGTGCTCAGAAAGCCTGGTTTATAGCTTGATCATTGTACATTTTTAAAATAATTTTATTCACAGTAGATGCTGTTTAATTTGCACCAATGGTGGACTATTGACAAATACAAGCTCCATAATGAAGCCTGCTGTTGAAGTATAAGTTAATGGCAATAATTTAGCAACTTCACCTCAAGATATCTTACTAAATTTTTAAGTGGCATTCAGTTAATTAAACCCCTTATGTAGCATATTAAACATTATTCAAATTAAGAGAGAATCATTGTCAGGATAGTATTGAACAATGTGTTATTTACAGAGAGCTATATTTGGGTTCCAAACAAATGTGATATAACATCAATTTTTATGATACCTTAAAGTAAATAGCATGTAATTTGCTAAATATGGAAAAAGCTTTTTTATATTGTAAATTATTAAATATATTATAAAATTAATTTAAATACAATATTTAATAATACAGTGATTAAATTTTTAACTTTGTAGTAATTTATTATATTTTATATAAAAATTAAAAATGTGAAGAGTCAAAAGGTGCTCTTAGTGTGTGTGTGTGTGTGCCTATATGTATGTGTGTATCTTTTATTAGCAAAGTCTTGGTTTTTTTTTTTTTTTGGTTTTTTGAGACAGGGTTTCTCTGTGTAGTCCTGGCTGTCCTGGAACTCACTCTGTAGACCAGGCTGGCCTCAAACTCAGAAATCCACCTGTCTCTGCCTCCCAAATGCTGGGATTAAAGGCGTGCGCTTATTAGCAAAGTCTTAATAAATAAAAAAGGAAAAGCCTAGAAAATGGCTTCCCATAGGTATCAAAGTTTATCTACTTTGTTTTGTTGTGAATTGTGTTTCTTTGGCAGAGGCACCGTTATGCAGGACAGCCATGCTGGTATTGGTACATAGAGAATAAACACAGACAGGAATAGTGATCCTTGTTAAGTTTGTTTTTGAGGAAAAAATTCTACTTCATTGATGACAGAGAATGATGTCATTTTTTGCTTGTGAATGATGAATTCAGTATTAAATTAATTGAATTAGGATTGGCAAATAGAAGTTTGTGGGATGAGCCTATGCATATTCTCTACCTGGTCATTGAGCCTTCACTTTATTAAATTGTAGTGTTGGATGAGTAAAGAGTAATTGGCAGTAACAAAAGCTCCTGATTGCTGAGGGTGTTGCCTGAAATCCAGAAGTTTCTATGGAAACTTAAGACAGGTGTAGATGCGATTAGACTTTGGATTCTTTTTGAATGCCCATTCTGGACTCACAGGTATTTCTTCATTGTGTGGAACTTACCATATAGGTCTTAATAAACTCAGAGAACACTTGCTACTTCTTATTTCCAGGACCTATCAATGTAATACCACTAGCAGTACCCTGGTATGGGGTCCTGAATAGGGAAGGCTACTGTAAGTTCAAAGATGTCAAGCGGTATTATTGTACCTTTCAAGGCAGCAATGAGTGACAAGTTGCTTTCATGTTTTTGCATAATAACAGAAGATAATTTATTAAATAGAAATTAGTAGAAGGATGGTTTAGAGGAAAGAAGGTGCCTGTAAAGTCCCACTCTGAGGAACTGTTGGCATTTGAGAGGAGGGAAAAGGGTGGAGGTAGGAGGGGAGAGAGGGAGAGGTGTGGGGGAGGATCTGGGGAGAGTTAGGGGAGGGAATGAATAAGATCACAATACATTGCATTAAAATCTCAAAGAATCAATAAAACATTATTAAAAAATAAATGAGCAGGTAAGGATATAGCCCAGTAGTAGTGTGCCTGCCCAGTTTATACAAGGCCTTGGAGTTAATACCTCATAGTATCAAAAAAAGTACAATGGAAGAAATTAACTGGTATTAACACACTTGTAGCTTTTAAATCTTTGATGGTCATGATAATGTGTTCATCCTTGCCCAGAATGCCAGGCAGAGTAGTACTTACTAAGTTTTGTTTGGCACTTACTAGCCCAGAAACCATTCTTTTTCTTTTTTTTGAGACAGGGTTTCCCTGTGTAGTCCTGGCTGTCCTGGAACTCATTCTGTAGACCAGGCTGGCCTCGAACTCAGAAATCTGCCTGCCTCTGCCTCCCAAATGCTGAGATTAAAGGCGTGCACCACACTGCCCAGCCCCAGAAGCCATTCTTAATGAGTCATTGCCCAATCACTTAGCCTCATGAGCCTGGGTCTGAGACTCAAGAGAGATAATCTCATACACACAGTACTCAAATGTATTGGGATGAGGAAGTTGTCGGTTCATCTGTCTATAAGCTTATTTTTTTCTACCTTAGCATTATGGACTATACACATATGAGATCCTAGTGAGACATCATGTATAGCTGGTCTTTGCTTCTTTGTGGGTTCTTTTTTTCCACCCTTTATCCCCTTGGTTTCATCTCTTATCACTAGATAGGTGAGAAAGAAGGATAGAGGGAAGAAGAGAGAAATAGGAATCCCTGAATTTAATTTCTTTTGTTTCTTCTTTGACTATGGCTACAAGCAAACTGCAAACAACACCCAGTGAACAACCACCAACCACCAGCCTCACCTTTGTGGTCCTAGAATTTATGTATTTTCTGAAAAATCCTCAGAATTCCAATTATCACATGATCACCGAAAGTATTTGCAGCTGGGAAAAACACGTTTCTGCTAGAGCTCGAGGCAAATCATAGTCAGTTGCTGGGAACAGCCTGAAGCAGTCCCATATCCCTACACCTGGGATTAAACAAAAATGCATTCTTATAATCTTTTTGTGTTTTTTGAAGAATCCAAAATTTTAGGATTCTCATTGCATTCATGAGGTAAGATAGTGAAAGAATCAATTCTATATAGTAACACTACCAAAAGAGCCTAGGAAACTGTAGCAAGTAGGCCCAATTTACTTTAAGAGACCCTGTTCCATTACCATGTAAATCTGTATTCAGGATTCTTCCCATTCCATTTTGATTTTAGATGTAGAGTGAAAAATTATAAAGACCATTTTATAAAATATATACAGGCTCTGTAGATTCCTTCTCCCTAACCTGAGTAGCTGAAGCCGCAGCCTACAGTTAATCAGTTAACAAAGAATTCGGAGTTACAGGACAAAGAGCTGCTGAGTCATCTGAGGAATAGGCCGGATACGAGAGACAAACATCCGCCTGCAGGAACTGCACCCTCCCCGGATACGAGAGACAAACATCCGCCTGCAGGAACTACACCCTCCCCCCTCCCCCATGGACCTGTTCAACCTACTGATGTTCAAGAATCGGAAAACAACCAATCGTGTGCACCCGCGCGAAAGTTTCTCCCAATCGTGTGCACCCGCGCGAAAACTTCTCCTTTTCCCCACCCCAAGCTTATATTTACCCTAAATCCCGGAGCCACGGGGCCGATACCTCTGTCTCCTACACTGAGACACGTGTCGGCCCGGAACGTTCCGCCATTAAACTACCTCGTGTTCTTGCAGCAAGTTGGTCTTTTGTGTGTCCTTTGGGTGCGCGCAATCCTGAGACCCTAGTGGGGTCCCCTTTGGGGAACTCCAGACCTTTCATAGATACTGCCTAAAATGGCTGTACCACAAAAAAAAACCCCATATCCCCATCTCAGGTGATTTATTTTTCAATATTCAGTTCAGTTCTTTCCTTATAAATGTATGCATGAATGTATCAGAGAATTTTATTTTATATTATATAATGTAGGTAATTGCTGCTGGAAAATGCAGAGAGTTCCTCACAACAGGCTGTGTGTAGTTGGCTGGGAATGCTCTGGGTTCCTCCAGGGGGAAGTTAGGCCTGGCTGCTGTGGCTCCACGGTTCCCCAAACATGAGAAAATCCATGGGTTTTTACAGGCTTTAATGTCATGGCAGATGGTGGATGGATCTGTATGCACTCCCTGCCCCCCCCCACGCCCCCGAAAACCCAGGGCATACCTGAGTTAAATAGCAGTCAGAGAGGGGGGAGGGGGCTGGGGAAGAATGTTTAATTGGCTCCACCCTCTGGCCTTCAGGTACCTCATTAGTATGTAAATCTCTCTAGGGCCTGAGGCTTGTTCCTCAAGACTGTTGGCCAAAGACCTCTCTGTGGGAATGCTTGTGGAGGGCTGAAGCTAAATGAAAAGAACAAGGGCCTGGGAGCAGAGCTGAACTCCTGCTCTAGTTCTGGGGTTCCAAGCTCTTGCTAGACCAAGCACCCAGCTACTTCTCACAGCCCACGGCCCCACAATATAAGTGACATAGCATATAATTATTAGAATTATTAGTTTAAATATAGGATATTATTTTATATTATATATCTAGTATTACTACCTTCTGCAATCTTTTAAGGTTTTTTGCTGTTTGGCTTGGGATCTCGGTACTTTAATATTGTTCAGGCCAATCCAGAGAATTTCCCAAACTCAATATATATTTTAACAATTAGATTTTTTTTACTTTACTGCATTATTGCTGATGAATGCATCCATTGATATTAGATGTCTACAATCCTTCCTAGTTGACACATTTTCTTTAATCTGATTCTTCTCATCCCCTTCTTGGCTACCAAGTTTGATATTGTAGAATAATAATGAAAGGCCAGGCACAGCAGGGCTTGCTTTATAACTTCAGAGATGCATCAGGAATCAGCAAGAAATATAGAATGGGAATTGTTTTATGGTGTATAGAGACTCACTATCTTCCACTCCTTGGCCTTCTAGACTGCCCACATTCCATGGGTCAATAACCCACTTTTCATCAATACAGAAATTTCTACATAAGACATGAGGAAAAGTTATGAACGTAACAGGTGTTCTGATTTGTTGGCTTGCAACGACAGGCTTTTCAAAGTGATTTTCAGTGGTCTCGGCTTAGTGAGTACTGGCACTGAGAGTCATTTACCGTAGTCATGAAGTAGTCATATTTCCACTTCATAGTTGAAGTAAATCCAGGGGTGTCTCATTTGTCTTTCTCTCACTCTGAGTTACCCAATGTCATCAGCAGCAAATCTCAGCCTATGGTTCTGAATTTTTCCACCATCTGAAAACTATACATACTGTCACAGTCTGAGCTCAGACCTCCAGGTCTTTGGTCTCAGATATTTTGTTAGTCTAGGGCCTTCTCAGCCTCGACAATGGTTGTGTTTGCTCTTTTCCCTTGGCCTTGTTTATAGTATTGACAATTTTAGAGAACAAACTCAAAGTTTTATCTATACTCATTCCTTTTCTTTCTATTAATTTAGTTAACCTCTGTGTCATTCTGCTGGCTTACCTTTTATTTGATATTTTTTAGCCATCTTAATTTTTATAATTTGACATTGAGTTTATTTACTTTCATTTGTACTTGAAACACATTTAAGGTTATTATACTATGTCTACTTCCCTTCTTTGCTTTTCACATACCTCAGGCCAGTGGAGCGAGATAATTGATTGTGTTCTGGCATGTTTTGCCTCCCTCTTGCAGGTATGCTAAGCTTACTGACCAGCGCTGGTCTACAGATCACATCTGAGTAGCACTGACCTAAATCATTGAGAGCTTCATAGGGACCATTTAGTCAATCTGATGAATATTTCAGAAAATATATATACTCTGTGTGGTATAAAATGCTATAAACCTAATAACTTGTGTTCCTGTCCTGTTTTCAGATCCTCTATGTTCTTGTTTTTTTTGCCTACTTGATCTATGTGTAGAAAGACTGTCAATTCTATACCATGGTGGAACTAACTGATCCTTTCTCTTTATAATCTTTTAAATAATTAAACATAAATATAATTACATTGATTTCTCCCTTACCTTGCCTCTTTCCAACCTCTCCCATGTATCCCTTGGCTTGCTTCTTCTTGAACTCATGACCTTTTAAAAATTGCTATGCTATTCTAACACACACACACACACACACACACACACACACACACACACACGCATCCCAACCCCCTTGGTCTATTTAGTGTTACTTGTATGTGTATGGTTTTAGGGCTGATCCCTTGATATTAAATAATCAGTTAGGGAGATTATTTCTGCTAAGAATAATTCCCTTTCTTTCAGCACTTATTAGCTGTCTGTAGTTTTTTGTCCAGAAGTGGGTCCCAGTGAGATTTTGTTAGCATGTCTACTGATACTGTACTTGTTCAGATCTGGTTTAGGCAGGCATATTGTTGAGGTATTGTGGGTGAAGCCTCCCTGTCATTTCTAGGAGACACAATCTCACAACAGATTTTCTATTTATTTAGCTTGTATAATCTTTCTGCTCCCTCTTTTGTAATGTTCTCTGAGCCTTAGCTCTATGTGCTTTTATGTAGATTCTGTTGGTTCTGTGTACCCCATAAGCACGTATTCTCTGCATCATGACTGATTGTGGTCTTCTGTAATGATCTACTTCTGTTTTAAAGAGAAGTTGCTTTGATGATGGGTGAGAACTACACTTATTTGTAGCTATAAAGATAAGTGTTTGGAGTACAATTAGGAATTAAACTGGTTTAGTAAAGTGATGGTAATAGATTCTCTTCTAAGATCCATGACCCTATTAGTAATAGGTACTAGGCTAGGTTTTCAGCACCAGGCATGATTTACCTCCCATTGAGTGGGCCCTAAAGTCCAATTAAAGAGCTCTTGCTTACCACAGGAATTTTAGCGGCACTACTGCACCATTAAATATACCTTGTTATGCAGGTCAGCTGGTCATTGTTTTAGTTTATAGGAATCAAAGGTAGGTAGGATTACTAGTTGATTTCCTCTCTTGGAATTTTGCATAGCACCTCCAAATAATATAAAATCTAGTCCTCAGGGAAGAAAATTTCAAGTAAGATCCACATGGGTTCTTCTGTGGTAAAGTGCATAGTGTCTTCAGTAATAAGAACTTACTTCAATCTCTATGAGGCAACCAGGGATAACAGTTTTAGGAAACTTTTGAATTCCCTTGACCAAAAACTCAAGAGGAGTTTCTCATATATGGTATTGGGGTTTTTGTTAGATAGTCTATGTCTCTTGGGGGAAGCATTGCTGTCCCAAGTAGCATAACTTCATCTAAATGATACATGTATATGTATATACATAGAATTATATATATAATTTAAGTAAGTGTATAATAATAATTTCTGATTCTCTTTTCTAATATCCTGGCACTGTTAATGAGGCCAAGAACTTAAGATTAGATAGGTCATGGACTTCAAATTAAAAATCTGCTATTTTTATGCTTTGTGAATATAGAAATAAGATAACTGCTAATATCATACTGATATATGCATAGATCAGTGCATTCTTTTGACTCTCATCAGAGAAGTCTCTTCTTGCAGTAGACTGGAATGAAATAAAAATATGCATTTACAATTATTATTGAAAGGTGTGTGCTGATTGCTGCCCTTTGTAATGTTTGCGTTCTTAGTCATACTTCATGTTTCAGTAATTATAAGGTCATTTATTATCTTCCTACAATCTCTGATCTCTTGCTGCTTGTTGCTATCTGACGATGACAGCTCTTGCTTTCTGTATGCTGCTTGGGACTGGTCTGCTGACGATGATTTATTTCAGCCTGTTTGGAACAAGAAGCGCTTTTCTTTCTCCTTAAACAATAGAAAATAGTTTTGCTCTTGTTGAGTATAATAATATGGGTTGGCAGTTACGGTCTTTTAGAATTTGGAATGTATTGGTCCTGGCTTTTCTGACTTTCTAGTTTGCATTGAGGGAAAAAGCTATTATTTTGATTAGTTTTTCATTTATATATGACTCATGGTTTTTCTTTTGCAGCTTTTAATACTTTTTCTTTGTTCTGTATATTTAGTGTTTTAACTTTTATGTAATGTGGGGGTTTCCTTCTCTGTCTTTTCTATTTGATGTTCTATATGCTTCTTGAATTCGTGTGGATCTACTTTTCCTTAGTTTGGAGAAATTTTCTTCTGTGATTTGTTGGATATCTGGTTTGTGCCCCTGCACTGGCACTTCCTTTGTTGTAGGAGGTTTGTCATTGGTGGAAAATGTGGAGAGCTTAGACTCATGACCATTTTAGTTCTCTCTCTGTTCTGTCCTAATAGCTCAAGACATGTGTTCTCAGCTATTCCTGCTCCCATGCCGGCCTGCTGCCGCACTTCCCTTCTACAATGCTGATAAAGTCTTGTAACTCTGGAACACTAAGCCTAAGTAACTGCATCATCCTCTATAGGATGAAATTGCCTTGATAATAGTGTTTTATCACAGCAACAGAAGAGTAACTACCACAAACTACATTTGAGTTCTTTAGTATCTCTCTATATTTATTGATTCCAGTCTTCAAATTCTGCATTGTCTTCATCATTTCATTCAGCCTCGTGATTGTGTTTTCTTGGGCATCACTCAGCCATTTATTCTTTCTAAGGTCATTCTTGTAAGTTCCATTAGGATGTTTCTTTGTGTCTTGTTTAAACACCTTTAACATTTGTAGGTGATTCTCATCGGAGAACATCTCTATAGCATTGGTAGTTTTCCTAATTTCTTAATTAAGTCATTCATATATCTCCATACAATCTCTATTCAATGGAAACATTTTTGTTTGTTTCTTGTTTTATTTTGTTTTTAAATAAGTTTCTTACATCACTTATGTCAGATGTAAGCCAGGAACAAGAGTTGAAATTCAAATCCCCATGATCTAGTTTTGCATCTACTGTTAACTTACAATGGATGGCAGTGAAAATCACTGCCTCAATATGTTAATGATACATATCTACAAATAGTCATCAGCTAATACATTTGTACTTTATATTTATCATGGCTAGAAGATGATGGGTATATCTGGTAGGATGAGGTTATGTCAGAAAACTGCAATTGATTTATAAGTGACTCCCTAAGCACAAAAAGGAGAGAAAACTATGTAAGTAAGACCTAAATGGTTGCATTCAAAAGAGAAAAGAAATAATGCAGAATAAAGAATCTTTCCTGTCCATTCATTATGGTCATAATTTCTAAGTATCATTTCAAAATAACATTTGCATGCAAGTACATTGCCATGAACAAGCCATACAGAATCAAATTTCTTGTAGTTTTGGACACTAGGGATTTTGTTCACAAACAAAATGTAGAAGCAAGAGCCAAGCCAGCTTCTTCAGCCATATAACTGGGATAATGAGCAACTACAGACTAAGACTTGGCAGCACGAAGAATTTCATCCCTTTTTTCATTTATTTACTTTATTGTGCTATATTTCCAGTAAATTAAATTTATAGTCAAATATCCAATGGTTAGAACAGTGGAAAGAGGATTATAAAGTCATTTTACATATTCTGAAATAATACTGACAGGCTATCAGTCATAAAGAAAAACAGTCTATGACGCTAATTAACATAGAAATTAACTAAAAAAACATGTCCCAGGGGCTGGTTTTTCTAAGCAGAGATGTACAAACAAGGTTGGTAGCTTAAACAAAGGATGAAGAATTGGAGATTAAGAGTGATCCAGTGCTCTCTAGTGCTCTTTAATGTGTATATATAGTTTAGAAATATTCGCCTGTAGGAAGAGAGAATGATTTATTTGGTTGCAATATCTTGATGAAATAATCAATGTGTTAATTGTTCATTTATTTCTCTAATAAGTATTTATTGAAGGTTTGAACATTCTTTACACTAGAGTAAGCTCCAGGTAAAGAGAAGTTGATCAAATACATGTATACATTTAGTTCAGTGAATACACCATGAGGACCTAGATGAGAAAATACATGGTTTTATTGTGATACATGCTAGGCTAGGAAAGACTGAGCTGCCATGAAAACAATAACTAATGCCAGTATACATTTTAATACAGTGTGTACACATAATCCACCAGGAAGGAAAATTTACATGGAGTTGACATGTATACCTTCGCAGGAGCTCATTCCCTGTGGAAACACAGACAAATGCCTGACTTACCATATAGAACACAATTGACAAGCCAAAAATGATCCTACTAAAGTCCAACTTGGGGAACCAATGGTTTTTGGCTTACTTAGCAATTGTGGGTCATATGATTCTTACAGGAGACTGGGAGGGTCCAAAGTATCTTTACCAGTGACAGTGTCACTTCAGCATGGATTATGACTTCCCCTAGCTACACAAATTGTTACCCTATGTTAATCTTCCACACTTTATACCCTAGAGACCATGAGGCTATGTTCAATTAGGAAAGAATTTGGGAAGTTCAAGAGGGACTGGATCAGGCATCAGGTGAGGGTCTAATGACCTTCTCTATATCGATATTGTCATTCTAGGAAGGACTGTCAACAGCCAACAGACCTGATTTTGAGAATACCTTGTAAGCAGTCACAGCTGCTCTGATGAAGATGATGGTGTCACACTCAGAGGATGACTCAACAATGTGTACATAAATATTTAAATGAACATGTTAACAGTCTGAACTACTCTGAACTTTGTTGGAGTTGTAGGGCTGGGCCACAGCCAACTCTGTTGAGAACAGCACTAGGCCACGTTTGGAGGCTAAAATGTCTAGGACCACTCTGTCAGTATTTGAACCTATACTGCCAAAAGCCTTGAGGGCTAAATTGTTAGCCCATACTGCCCCAAGCAGCTCTGGTCCACTGGTCGGGGTTCAGCAAGAGAGAGAGTGAGGATGAACACGAGGAATGGAGACCAGACAGAGTGTGATTCAATCCCGTTTATTCTTCAGTCTCTCTTCTTAGTCCAAGTCCCAAGTCTTGAGTTTCTAGTCCCTAGTTCCTAGTCCCTAGTGCTTCCAAGTTCCAAGTTCTTTCTCCAAGTGCCAAGTGCCTAATTCTCTGTTCCAAGTTGTACTGTGTCAAGTAATCTGTTGTCTGGTTCTCTGACCTCTCTTCTGTCTGCCTCTTGCCTTTTATATGTCTCACTTCTAAGCCACACCTCTAAGTCACGCCCTTAAGTCATGCCCTTAGGCCTTGTCTCTAAATCTAATCTCTAAGTCATGCCCTTAAGTCTCAGTTCTAAATCACACCTTTAATTCTCACACACCCAAGGAAAGATCCTGGGTATCTAAAACAAGATGTTATCAGAGTGTGTGCAGCTGTTGTAGGCTAATGTAATCAAGTCTCTTGTCAGGGTATATGGCTCAAGATGGCTGCAAGGGTGATAGCCGCCTTCTGTCGGCTTCCCACACAACTCTAGTGAGCTTACCACTGTGATTTAGGGAGTATGTGGTAGAGACATAGAGACTTGTCTGTGGAGACTACACTAAGATTTTTAAAAATATATGATCTTTGAAATGTAATATTTTTCATACATGGACACAATATGTTTAATCATATTTACTTCCCATTCTCCTTCCAACTCCTCTTGGATCCCTCCCAGATGTCTCCTCTGAAATTCATGTTATGTGTTTAAAACACTCACCGATTCTAATTAGTGCTGCTTGCATCTGCATGGTTGTGAGGTCATCCATGGGACTGTGAACAATCTACCAGAACCATACCTCTAAGGAAAACCAATTCTCCCTTTCCCCACCAAGCAAGCATCAATTGTCAATCACTCCTCTGCTGTGGTGGGATCTCATGTTCCCTCTTCTCATCTATGCTGGAATGGTGTGTATGGGTTGATATTATTCATTCTTCATTCCATCATTCTGGTTTAGCTTTCTTGCTGGCCCTATCTGGCATGTTCTGTTCATTCAGTTTTACCTACTTCTTCATTTTCTTTCTTCCACATTATACTCCAGCATGAAAATGAACACTACATTCCCTACCCTTCCCCTGGTTCAAGCAGGATCAAAAATGGCTGCCACTATCACAACAGCAGAAGCCCATTTTTGTTATTTGCTAATGATTAAACACACACACACACACACACACACACACACACACACACACACACACACTTCCCACAAACCATTCTGTGGCACTTACTCAGTCTAAATTGAAGCCATTTAAGTTGGTTGTCTCTAAACCATTTTTCTATTTAATGTTTCTGGCATTTTATTTTATTTTATTTTATTTTATTTTATTTTATTTTATTTTATTTTATTACTTTAGGACTTCTGGTAAACATTGACTAGGAAGCTACTCCTCCTCCTTACAAGTCCTTCATGCTCACATCAATCCTGCTCACTTCTCCTTTTCTGCTTTTAACTCCTTTTTTCCCAGCTTCTGCTTTCAGATCTGTCTTTGCCTGCCACTGCTTTTTCTTTTCACATGCACCAGCTTTGAGACAGAGTCACAGAAGGCAAGATTTCTGTATGTGCTGAACTGTCACCCTGGCAAGTCAGAAAGGAGAATGAGGGACAGCCCAAGTCACTGCTCTTGAGCACAGGGCCATATTGTTCATATAGCTAGCTGCTGTCCCCTTGAAGTTGTGTACACTGCTGGGATTCACTTGGATGTTAGACCCACCAAAGGACCTCAGAGTACATGGAGTCTAATCTTTCCATTTCACACACACACTGTGAAATGGAAAGTCTCAACTTGTGAGATATAAACATGAAATCATTAACTTTGAACCACCAACCAGGGAGCCTTCATGGGCCTGATATATGCTACAGTTGTGTAGCTTGGTCTTCTTGTGCGACTCCTAACAGTGGGAGCAGGAGCTGTCACTGATTCTGTTGCCTGTTCTTGGGACCCTTTTCCCATACTGTGTTGTCTTGTCTAACTTTAATAGAAGAAGAGGTGCCTAGACTTATTGTAAGTTGATAAGTAATGGCTAGTTGATATCCATCAGGGGCCTGCCCTTTTCTGAAGAGAAATGGAGGAGGAATGGATTGGGAAAGGGGAGAGGGTACTTCATGGAGAGGAATGGGAGGAGAAGAGAGAGGGGAACTAGAGTAGGGATGTGAAATAAATTAAAACAAAAAGGAAAGTGATCAATTAGCCTCAATCCACCAAAAAAAGAAAGAAAGAAAGAAAAGAAAGAAAGAAAGAAAGAAGAAAAATGAAAAAAAAAAGAGTGCTGTGGTCCTATTCCTATTCTTATAAGGCAGTACTTGCTCAATGACACAGTAGGCCAATTCCAATGTATTTTAATTGCTTCTCATAACTAAAATAGCCCATTGGGGTTAATAAACTTAAATTTGTTGTTTTCAAAATTTAACTTTAAATTTTACTTAAAATTGTGTGCACAGTTCAGTATCATATACATCTCTACTTGCCATCTGCATAGAATAAGCTGATAATTTCAATGTCCTGATGTATGTTGGGAGGTGAAAACCTATACTTCTTTTCTTCTTACATGATTCACTTGTCTGGGAGGGGAAATAGAGAATGGAAACTAAGGTAACTATTCATAGAGAACAGCTATCAGCTCTTTGTTTTGTCATAGCTGCTCTTCCGCATGTGAACCCCACCTTGGAGGGGAGGGTGAAGGTGCAGTGGGGTTTCCTTTGTCTTAGGTGTCACTCTTTAACATTATTGAATAACTTTTCTCGTTTATCTATTATTCAAACCTTGTTCTTTGGTTTATCTATTATTCAAACCTTGTTCTTTGGTTTGGGTTTCCCATTGTTTAGTCTTCATCCTTGCCTGTCTTGTTTATCTTCACATGTCTAAAAATGATCTACCCATTCGAGACTCCATCATTTCACCCACCTCTCACTGCACAAAGCCTATTCCACAGCCTTTCATTATTATAGGACCCATCTACCAAACCCTGTCTCTCCTGAGGTAAATAGGTCTGAGCCTTAAGCCTTCATTACTTTCTATTATATATACTTAGTTTATAGGGTAACTAGATAAATGCCACATGAAATGGTGACTGCATAGGCTAATTAACTCCTTGCTCTCTTTTTGGGGACCTTTCATTCCTTCCGCATTATTTCCTATAAACTCTAGCAGAACTGAATGCTCTGGTAATAAAATGCTTTATAATTAAGGCAAACTTTAAATGTGAGATCCCAACTTATTTGAGATGTGAAGGAGGGTTTAATCCTCTTAACTTGTATAGTAATCATATTGAAACAATATGTCAGATGCTCCGCCCCTGCCATGTTTAAGATCCAGGCCATTCAGACTTAGATCTCTAAGCTTCAAATATTGAGTCTGTCAATCATTTTGTGTGACCTTGACTTCTGTTTTTCCTGAGAACCAGAGTACAAGTAGAACTCACTTCATAGACTCCTTGTGAGTAAGCAGTTAAAGCACAATGGCTGACACTCACTAAATACTCACCAAATGCTATGAATCATTGTGATTGTTAGATGCTTATTATTTTTTACTGAATCATGTTTCAACCTCCCTATTATTATTTTTGCCCATAAAATTCAAGGTTTTTTTTCTCAAAGCAATACATTTAGGAGGAAAAAAGTCTTTTTGTACTTTACATCATGCTCAGTATGTTGCTAAGAATGTAGCAGCTGTGTAATAAGTAAAAAAAAAAAACTAAACAAAACAACAAAGATAAAAATTCAACTTTACATCACTTTTTTGCTCTAATGTGTTTTTATGAAACTCAAGTAAGTTATTATTTTATTAGTAAGTCAAAGCATAATATAATGTAGAAGGCAGCTCACACAGTTTTTTTCACAGCATGCTAATATGTTATACTATGTAGAAGAGTTGCTGAAAACAAACCTTGTGGAATACACTAAGTACAGAGCCCGTGCACAATGCCTCCCCACTACAAGGTTTTCTTCCTGGTCAATTTTTGCCATAAATCTGACTTGGAAATGTTTAGCACATTTTTTTCCTCTGGTGTTTTGTGTATTTTCTCTCTTAACTTCCTTCTAGCAACCACTGGGAATGATCTTGTCCTATCTGTATCCACTGTTGATTTTATTTACTCAAAATTTACTTATATTTTCAATTATTTGTTGGATTTCAAATGCTCATGCTTTGGTGATGAGGTTTGTATAATTTGAGGGTTTTTCCTAAGGAATTATTCTTTTAGTACTTTTTTTTTTTCAAAATACAAAGATTCAAAACTTAAACTTATCAGTGCATTATGGAAGAAATAACTTTATTCTTCTCAAGAAATATTTATGTGTTATAACAACTTCCCTTATTTGTGGAAAGACCAAAGTGTCTAATCTTCTACTGTCTCTTCTTATTAGATCTTCATCAGAAGTTATCAAATGCCATCCAAATTCCCCCAAGTGAGAGCTAACCTTGACCCTGCACCCTTCAACCCCTCCAGGCCACTGGAATGCTCTGACATTATCTGTCAAGAGTTGCTTTTTTTCTCCCTTTCTGTTCTCAGTAGCCCACATCAGTGGGTTTCACATGCACCACTCCACAGAGTTCACCATCATTGGTTCTCAGAGACGTCCACAGTACCAGGCACAGTGCCCTTTATCTTCTCATCTTACTTTATCTCTCAATAAGATTCAGAAATGAACCATTTGTCTAGAAATGTGCTCTCTTCCCAGCTCTGCGGAGGACACTCTCATCTTATGAGCTGTTTCCTCTAGTATCTTTTCTGGACCTGAGATGTCCGTCCTTGAGATGTTGGCCTTTTTTAGTGCTCCATCCTGAGATTTGCTTTGTCTTTTTAGATTCTCTCCCTCCCTCTTTTCCTCCCTCCCTCCCTCCTCCTCCCCCTCTCTCTCCATTCCTCCCCTCTTTCTCCACCTCTTCTCTCCCTATTCTCTACCCTCAATAAATGACTTCATCTTATTCAGTCACATCAAACATGAACCAGTGATTTAAAGTGTTTCTAGTAAAAACATTTAATTTTTAAACTTTATAAACTATCGATGCAGCACTAGTATCATGTAAAAAAAGATGCCACGGCACAAAATTCTTTAAATTGGAACGCTTAATTTTTCTCCTTAAACTGGTACTTTCCTGATCTGTATGTAGTCCTTCCCCAGCCCCCCAGTAATAAACGGTGTGACCATTAACATAGATATTAGAACTAGAAAATGAAGGACTATGCTTACACTTTCTCCATCTGCCAATCTGTCCATAACTCCTCTTAATGCTACCTGTAATGCTTGATGCGAACCCATCAACCTTCCATTAGC
This sequence comes from Rhabdomys pumilio, assembly GCA_030674055.1. Classification (NCBI taxonomy): domain Eukaryota; kingdom Metazoa; phylum Chordata; class Mammalia; order Rodentia; family Muridae; genus Rhabdomys; species Rhabdomys pumilio. The sequence continues at coordinate 60,207,626 of JANHMN010000015.1, forward strand.
AACTAGGACAACTTATCATCACATTCTATTTCAAAGAAGTTATAATTTAACAGACTCCTAACGTCCACTAAAAGTCTACACCTCACATGACTGCAGGTACACCTCTGTGCACATCTACTTTGATATCTTTCCATGTACATGTGTACACTTGTATGTACACACCTATTTATTTATCAAATGTTTTAGTTAAGGAAATTCATAGTTACACATGTGCACACATGCCTATCTACATGTGCACATGTCCCCTTGCTTTTCACAGTCAGCTCTTCATGACCATTAGAAAAAAAAAAACATGGCTCTTTGCCATGTTCTGCAGATACTCACAATCTATTCCTGTTCTCAGTTCATCTCATTTTTTGCTCTCGTTTCTGCTCACCAAGCTTCCATCTTGCTGTTCTCTTAATTCCTGGATCTCAATGGTCTTTCTTGTTACCGGGACTTTGAATTCCTCAGTGTTTGAAATTTTCTCATTTCAGCTTTTGGTGTGTGCATCTTATCTCACCCTTTAATGTCTTCTCATTGAAAGAGTCCCCCTTTAAAATAGATTCCCCTGTGCTTCCACAGGGACATTATTTCATTTCTATGCTCTTTAGTGAAATGCAGACTGTTCCATATCAGTTGTTTACTTGTCAGCTAACCGAAAACTTGTCATAAAAGAGAAATTGTCATTTTTTATTTCCTTTTATTATCTCCAGAAAGTAACACCGAGTAACATTGTAACTTGTATATAAGTAGATAGGTATACAAGACAAAGAAATAATATATGTGATTAATTTTATTCTGATACTGAAACTAAAGGTTATGTTGGGTTGATTGGTAGAAACATCAGTGTCAAATCTGAACCTGTATTTAATTTATTCATTTCCTTAGTTATTACAGTTCAAACTCAGGAACTTCTTGTTTAGTAAATACGATGTACAGAATGTTATCACTAAATTTGACAGCTTAGTTTTTTTCTTTCTGGAATTTTAGACTATGTAATTAACCAACAAGCTATATTCAAGTTCCAACTTTAATGAGACAGACCTTTATAATTACATGTAGTTCTCCTACACACTGCTATTATGACATTACTTAACTAGTGAACTGGTATAGTCCCAATTTAGAAATTAAGAATATAATTTCTTTCAATTTTACTATTGCACATTTCTTCTAGTATTGGCCTTTGGCTCATGTAAATAGAGGATTCTCTACATTCATTTATCTGCATAATAATATGTAATACAATTAAGACTTTTTATTAGCTATGATAAAGAATACCATCCTTTTAATGGTGGGCTCTGTGTTGGCTTATTCTTTTTCTATCTTTGTTGAACAATTTGAAAGCTCCATCACAGGTTTATCAACATAATTTGAGTCACCAGATGGAAATTACAATTAAAAATAAAAAGTAAAATAGTAACCTATTAACTAATTATGTAAACAAACCATAATAATTGTAGATTTTTATTTTGTCACCCACTAAAATGAGCATATGCCATCTTTAAAAAAAAATCCAAATTCTTTCTCATGAGAAACTGAATTAAATTCTTGCCAGAGAATGTTCTTGACTATTCTGACAATGTTCCTCTTACTAATAGTCACTATCACATTATTCCAATCACCTGTCAGACCTCGAGCGTTAATCCAGGACCCAATCCTTACTTAACTGTCTTTTTGAGCCTCTCCTGTCTGTTGGTTTTAACAATCTTGAAGGACAAGTGAGGCAGAGTGTGTTCAGAATCCTGTTTCTCCTTTCTGGGATTGCTTCCCTTCCTCAACACCTAGACCAGTGATTTCCAGCCCTATTAGGCCCTGTTTGCTGTTGTCCATTCATATACTATACGCTGCTGCTCTGATATGGCATCTATAGATTATAAACTGACTAGTAGATAATTATGATAAAGTTAATGAAAATCAGGTTTATGCTTACACAGCCTCACAAAGACTCTGAATAATGTTAATTTTTAAATATATTTATACTTTATAAATTTAATTTAAAATAAACTATATATTAGTACATGTATATTACATACAAATAATTGATAGAAACTATAAATGTAAATAATATTTATATTTTATAAATATACACAAATATATATTTATATATAATAATTTAATATTTATATAATTTACAAAATTAAGACTTTTTGCTAGTCACCTTTCTGTTCCTGGGTACTCATAACTGAAAAATATAAAGCTTTCACTTTGTTTATAGTTTATGACATTTTAGTCGGTTGGTTCTGTTGTCTTTGGGCCTGTGATAAGGCAGAGAGCATCACAGCAAGCACTCAGACTAGGAGAAGTTGCTGGCCACATGGTGTCTAGGAAGCAAAGAGAAAGGAAAAGGAAGAGCCTGTTACTCAATATCCCCTTCAAGAGCATTCTTCCAAAGGTCTCTACTCTCCCACTAGACCCTGCTGATTAAAGGATTTCCCCTCAGAACCACAGGCTGTGGAGCCAGCCTTTCCAATAGCTTTTTTTGGTATCTTGGCTATAATTGTTCAAAAGCACTGTCTTTTCCCATTCAGACTTCCCTAGACCATAGCTTCTCTCCTGTTGCTGATGGGAGAGTAAGTAGGGGAGAATTGTGCTCGGATTCAGGTAAAAACACTAGCCAGGGAGCTATGTAGCTCTGCATTTGTGTAATAGATGGTTTAAGTAGCTTTCACGCGCAGTGATCTACTCTAGTCCTTCCTGGTGTAGGTGTGAGACCCTTCCTCCAAAGCTGGCTCTCCTGCCTTCACAGCTCAGAGATGGAAGGCTAACTGCAGAGCAATCTGTCTGCCAATGCAGGGCATTGCACATCTCTGGGCAGAGATGGAAAGACAAGAATGAGTTCTCTGTCCCGAGAAGCTAATATTTAAAAATATATATATAAGCTTCAGATATGTCTACTTTCATTAGCAGAAGATTTGAGTTCTTTGGATGCCTGATGAAAATACGCATCCCCCCCCACACAAAGAACTTATTCAATCATACAGAATAGAAAATTGTAAATACATCCCAATGATTTTTAGCCTTCATGATGGGAATCAAGCACCCAGATGCATTAGAACGCCTGCGTGTGTGAGCATAAGCCTGCAGCTCTACAAACAATAATATCACATGTTGAAATTGCATCTGCCATACACTCCAGCTGCAATAATGGAAAATAAACACTCATCAATGATGCTAGAGGAATGAATTATACTTGTAGGTTCCCTGCTAAAGTGATATTAGAAAATTATTTTCCAATAAATATGAGATCAAATAATACAAAGTAAAAACTTATAGAAAAAGAAAAATGCTATTGGAAGAGTGCGCATTAGCGACACATTATTTTTTCTTGACCTTCTAATGCATGTGTGGTCCAGTTTGTTGGTAAAGTATTGAGCTTCATTTTCTAGTTCCAAATCAGTAGTCATTGAAATATTTAATATTGTATTCATTATTTTCTATTAATTTTTAGGAGACCCCTAAATTATATAAATTTCAGGGTCCTAAAGTTGAATCTCTCTTTGTGTGCTACTTACATGTGCCTTGTTTAGCCTTGATATGAGGGCTTTTGCATTGTCTTATTAAATCTTGTTGCATTTGGTTGTGATCTATTGGAGGCCTGATTATTTTCTGAAGGGAAATGGAGCAGGAGTGGATCTAGGGGAGGTGGAGCCGGAAGGAGTGGAGGAAAAAGAAACTGTGGTCAGGATGTATTGTATGAGAGAAGAATCTATTTTCAATAAAATATATATAAAATCAGAATAACTCAGAATTTTAATATGAGGAAGTAATAAAATGAGAAAACTTTATAATAAGAAAGAGGGACCATGAGCTATAGCTGACCATTGGAGCTGTTGCTCTGACTCTTTGGAACACGAAGATTGATGGACAGTGTGCGGGGCAGGGAATGAACACTCTTCCCCCAATACTCAGGACAGCTTATTTCCTGTAAATTCAGATATACATGAGAAGGTGCAACAACGCTCCCGCACTTATATGTCAAAGTCAAAGTCAAGACAAATAAAAAATGTGTCTGAGAATGGAGGTTATTGAGATGTAAGGCTGCCTGGTGTCTTGAGTGTTAAAGTGTGCTTTGTGGCCTTCTGTTTTCACAAATATCTTCCTTATACTTGCTATTATGACAAAACAATCCCCAACACACACACACACACACACACACACACACACACACACACACACACACTCATACACTCACACACATGTACACACACATACACTCACACATTATCACACTCTTACACACACTCACATATAATCTCTCATATACACACACTCTCACACACACTCACATATAATCTCTCATATACACACACTATCACATGCACTCACACACACATACATATACTCACATACTGTCACACACTCACACATACGGTCACACACACACTCACTTACATGCAATCACTCATACACACTCACACACACACTCACACACATGCACACACACACACACTCACACACACACTCACACATACTCACTCTCACACATGCACACACATACACACTCCTCAAGACTTTCTGCAGATATCCGTTCATCACATCCACCCTTTCTTGGTTTTGTTGTTATTGTTGTATTTCTGCTCTTTTTATGTCTGTACATGCATTGTGCTTATGTGTAGGTGCAGATGTGTGTGTGTGTGCATGCATCTGGAGGCCAGTTATTAATATTGTGTCTTCATATTTCTCTTTATTTTTTTGAGACATGATCTCTTACTGAACCTGGATCCCACTGGTTCACTTATGCATTTGGCCAGCAAGCCCCAGAGATCTTAGCGTTTCCCCCTCTTAGCACTGGAGTTAGAGAGGGTGCTTTGGGGCACAGTTTTTACTTGGGTGCTGGAGGACGAGCACAAGTCCTCATGCTTGCAAAGCAAGCACTTCCGGATGAGCCACTTCTCAGCCTGCTTCATCGCTTCCTTGTGTGTCTTGTTTGAGACAGAGCCTTATTATGTACACTAGGCTGGCCCCAAAATCTCTCAGGTGACCCTCCTGCCTTAGTGTTCTGACTGCTAAGATTTTAGTCCTGAGCCTCTATGTATGGCTGTGGCTGTCTCCCCTTTTGTCCAACTCCCCCTAGTAATTTCCTTTATCCATTAGAAATACACCAGTCACAGTACAGTGCAACCACAATTCTGGAAGATTAGGATTCAACTATTAAAATGCAAATGCTCTCTGTTGGGCCAAGACTTCTGATCTTATTTGCTGACAGACTAAGGGGATTCCTTTAAGAGTGGGCTGTTTCCATGTTTCGGTTCTGTAAGCAGGCTTAAAAATAACCCCAGCCCATATTACATTTGGCCAGTGGGCTGACTGAAAAACAGGAATTTTTGTCTGGAACCACATCTGGTAGTGACCACTGCCTCCTACGCTCTCCCTGCGGGCCTGCGAGGGACGCTGGAGCTGCTTCTTTAGTAACACTCCTAAGTGTTACTGGAGTCTAAGGATAGTCCCCACCAGCTCAGAGTGCTAGTGTTACGTCAATAAAATATTAGATGCTAGAAATACATTTGGCATCAATTCTCCATTTAAATTTTGTTTCTGGGAAAACTTTCACCCAATTCACTATTTCCTGAGAGCAAAACCTTCATACAAAACATTCACCTAACCAGTAATAGCTTCTATGAATAGATGCAGTATTTGCCATGCTCTGTGTTAAGCACCTCACTATATGAACTCATTTAACACTCACAAATGCCCCCAAGGCAGGTACCATCACTCCCTGTATTTGACAAGTGAGGCATCAGAAGGCATAAGGCAATCTGATACCTTGGGAAAGCCACATAGTGAATGAGGGGTCTGAGTTGGGAATCAAGCTTGAGATCTGTTCACATCCTAGACTTTCTAATTCTTTTGTAATATGTACAGATGATCTTTTTAAAAAATACTAAAAAACTTAGTATAATACTTTAGTATTTTAATAACCTTTTCCCACCACTGCATCCCTTCTGTATCTTCCTCAGCAGGCTTAGAATACAGTTCTCTCTGCTCCGAGTGCTCTGGGCATGCTCACCAAACACCTGCATCTGTAGGAAGACAGAAGGCAAGTCTGAATTGGGTCTCTTGGCTAAAAATGATGTTCATAGGCAAAGCTTATGGTCAGTGCACATTAGAATTCCTTATGGCTCAGACTCCTCCCTTAGCTATAAGATGCCACAAGATGCCCCATCTGCAAAGTGAATGGCTGATTACATATCTCAAAGAGAAGTAACTTAAAAATCACAGATGCCCACCCCTGTGCTATAACAGAGTGTGACGTAAAGTACATTTGCTCAGTTGCTGGTCCAGTCCTGAGAATAATTAGGGCACCCATGAATGTTTTTATTTTCCTGTGTGTTTTATAAATTAGAGAGTACCCAAGAATTGTAACACTACTTAGGAAAAGTGTATAGTTTATATACCAGTGTATATAGTTTTCATCTGCATTCAGAAAATAGTCATCCTATCTTATGCTTTAATCACTTGTCTCCCAGTGACAATATCCAGCTGGCAGATCTGTTAGCACTTGCCCAGATAGTATAACAGCATGAATTCTACCAAGTTTTAGTTTCCAGTTCTGACTACCTTTAGGTTTGAGTGATAGTGTTACTTTGTTTTTAAAACATCAGGTATTAGATTGTGTTTTATAGCTAGTTTCCATTCAAATATTTCTTTCTGTGAATAATTCTACCTGTTTCTCTCTTTTTAATTAGATGAAAATTAGTCTTTAAAACTGGAAGGGAGGGGCTGCAAAGATGGCTCAATGGTTAGGAGTACTGGCTGCTCTTGTAGAGGGTTGGAGTTTGCTTCTCAGGACCCACATTAGGCAGATCATAACACCCTGGAACTCCTGTTTCAGGGAGCATTATGATTTTTCTGGCTTTCAAAGGCACCCCCATACACATGCATATAACACACACACACACACACACACACACACACACACATCTTTTACTGAATGAACTCAATTAAAATGCTACCAGTGAAAACTAATTTGAGCAGCTGTTAAATGAGAAATCATCCTTTCGAATGAGGAAGGTAATAGACAAAACAAGAAATGGATGGATTTGATCCATGTTTTCCTTTCTGTAGATGAGGAATTCTGGTGAGTCTACAGAGTTCCTGAGTAAATCTTATGAATCTACAGGTACTTGATCCCAATGTGCTGACTGAATAGACACTCCACTGTGTCCATCTATCCGGTTACCCATATGTAATCTCCCACCAAATTACCTTGGTTGAAACTTACATCCAACCAATGGACAGAAGCTGGGGACCCCTGTGGTTGAGTTAGGGAAAAGCTGGAAGAAGCTGATGAGGAGGGTGACCCCATAGGAAGACAAGCAGTATCAAGTAAGCTGAACCCCTGAGATCTCTCAGACACTAAGCCACCAACCAGGCAGCATACAACAGATGATACGAGGCCCCCAACACATATACAGCAGAGGAATGCCTGGTCTTGCCTCAGTGAGAAAAGATGCACCTACCCCTCAAGAGACTTGAGGCCCCAGGGAGTGGGGAGGTCTAGTGGAATGGAGGTGTGGGGTATGGGGGCATCTTCTTGGAGACAGGGGAGGAGGCATGGGATGATGAACAATCAGAGGACAGACTGGAAGGGGGATAATGACTGAATTGTACAAAAAAGATTAAATAATGATAATGATGATGATAATAATAAGAAAATCTTAAGTTTTTAATTGGCAACTGAACGTGTTTCAAATTACCTAACCTCTCTGCAATATAATTTCTTCATTACCAACTACATAGAATTGGTAAGATGTATTACATACTTAGCCCTTTCCCTGATCATTAGAGAGAGAGAGTGATATTTATGAGATACATGCACCACAAGGACACAAGTATACTTTCTTTTCACCATTTTATATCCAATATTACATGGACGTTGGTTTTACAGAACATATAGAATAGGTCAGCATATTGGCCCCTTCTGGTTTCTGATTTTGGAAGGAGCAGGAAGTGAATAGACAAAGAGCTGATGCTTCCCTTTCAGACATATTACAGGACAGTAAAGTTCCTGTTAAAAGTTTTTCACTTTGAATCCAGCTTCAAGGACACCTCACAGAACAAAAATTCCAACATTTATGCATGGTCATTAGAGTTTTATACCTGCATGCTACTAAGTGAAATGCAGATTAAGTCTTCTGGTAACTGGCAATAGGTCTAATTCTGGGCAGGGTGATGCTATTATATATTAAGTACATATGTATTCAAATTAAAACTTTACTCAGTTTTGTGTATGTGCGTGCATGTATGTCATAAAAACTTTCAAGGCGAAGATAGAACTCTCTCTCTCTCTCTCTCTTTCTCTCTCTCTCTCTCTGTGCCTAGAGCCTACTGATTTCTTCTCAGAATAATATTTTTAAATGCATGCTCACACTAATAATAATTACAGAGGGAACAAATTAGTTTAAAATACAATTTTTATGAGATCCAAAATGTTCCTGTGCCTCAAAGTACATGTTCTTGTTGTAAACAAACTGAGTCCAAAAAACAAGGAAGTACTACATTCAAGAATGGATATAAAACATGGAGGGTGTTTTTTTATATAAGCTTAAGAATGCATTGTATATGAACTGTATCAACGTGATAACTGAAGCTCATATTAATCTGATGCTTATCCATGCCTTCTGAATTCTTTTTTCTTTGCTTAACTTAGCAACAACATTCTTTGGTACTTGGAGTATGCTTTATTCTTTCTGGTGGTCACAGTGTAACTTGTTTACTATTTATTTATTTTTATATAAGGATTAACACAATAATATAGATTGTTTTTAAGCTTTGATGAACTTTATTGAGCCTATTTTTTCCTGCTTCTAACGCACCTCCTTCATCTCAGTGTTGGGTACTTAAGTGTAAACTTTAGATGGTGAAGCAAATAAAAATGACCTCTTTAGCAAACTCATCCTCTTCAGAGCAGACAAGAATCTCTCAGGGAATGCACTCCTGCTCCCACATAAGTAGGAGCTGCTTGGACAGTGTATAGACTTCAGAAAAGCCTGTGTAGAAGCTGTTTGAGCCAGTAAGGTAACAGCATTTCAGACAATTTTATTGGAGGACCTCTTTCTTAGGAAAAAAGAAGAACTCCCAAATCCCTCAGTAAACTTTCAACAACGTGCAGGGTATAATCTCTCTCTGTCTTTCTATGATCAAGGAGTTCAAACATCACCCTCCCAGCACCTCAAACCAAGACCCTCTCCACTTCTTCTTGCTTCCTCTCCCTACCTAACTTCCTTCTGGATCCTGCTCCTTCCTTAGGACTCTAGAGAGAACTGAGATTACTCAGAGTGCACTGCCATGAGATACCAGCCATTGATCTTATATAGGCTTCCTATTGCTGTAACCCAGCTCATATTAGTACTTATATTAAAATTATCTAACAAATAAAACTAATAAAAGGAAGAATGCATTAAACATCTTTCCCACACTAGATGCTGTGCAGTGAATTTTAAATATTAGTTTTCTTATTAAACCTTATAATGAAAAAAAAAAAAAAAAACCAACCCAGAGAATTAGTCAGAGCAGCTGTGACAAAAAAGAGGGCTGGTGTGCATTTAAAGGAGAAATTTTTATGTTCGATGATTTTAAAAATGGAATAGTGACCAAAGGTGGGAAGCATTAAACATTAAGATTTCTTGGTTCCAAAAATGAAGGTTCACATTTACCTTCCTGTGCCCATGAGTCATATCAGAACCCAGTGGAGGAAGAGTTTCTGAAAATATCTGCAAAGGACCAATCAGATAGTGGATCAGAGTGAGTCAGGGGGAGAGTGACAGACTGAGCCAATGAGCTGATTAAGTAGGAGTGGGCTGGTAACAGAGAGGAACCTCAAAGCATTTCCCCAATTGTTCTCTATGTTACGCAATGTTCCTAAATAAAGCATCATAGTGACCAAGAGATTGACTTCAGGGTTATAGTTTTACATGTTTAAAGCTCAAATTAGCCACTTAATAGATGGAGTTATGACACAAATTACTTTACCTTTCTAAGATCTATTTTTCTATCAATGAAATATAGGTTGTAATAGAATCCAGTTAATTAGACAGTCATACCTAATTCATAAGATTTTCTTGTGTGTACAGTGTCAGTTATATTTTATATGGTGCCTGGCACTTACCAAGGGTTTCAGTAAGTATGTGTTTCCTTCTTCAGTCCTTTATACTTTGTGTTTCTAAGTCTCAAATCAAATGCATGTGCACTTAAGGAGTCTCTGTGGCTCTGGCCGATCCCATAGTCCTTGCCTGTCAGATTCTAGGTGTCAGCTGAAGGTACAAGGAGAGAAAATGGGTGCCTAAAAATTTGTCCAACTTGGCACAACCCTATTATTCTCTCTGGAGAAAGCCATGCCCAGGCATAGCTGATGCAGAACCAGATACGATGCAGAAGACATTTCCTTCTCCTTTGTGGTTTCAAGTTTATTTTCAAAGCCATAGCTTTGGTGGTGCAGTTACCACCTGAAGGCGCAGGAGTGATGGCCACTGGAGGGTCTGCTCAGCTGTGCCTAGCACTGCTGCTCATGTGTAAGTACAGGATCATGTTACTGTCTACCCTAAGGGACCAAAATGCATCTAGAGAGTGTCATGGTGGGGACATTGACTTCTTTTTTTGGTGACTTTGCAGCATATATGCAAACTAAGGGGTATTTCGCAGACACTGTGTAGGAGAGAACAGAGGAAACTGGGCTGGGCACCACCTCAGTGGGAAACTATGCTAATAGCTTAGATCTTTTCAATCCTCTGGCATCTACTAGAGTACAAGACAGATGCCAATGGAGGAGAATAGAGGAACGAGCACAGCTCTTGGTCCACATTGATCATTAAAGCTCCAGGGATATGGGTTTCTTTTCCACACTGATCCCAGTGCTCTGGTGTCTGGGAACACTGGGGAGAGATGCTAACTTTCCCTTTATTAATTTTGAAGCTTTGGGTATCATGGTGACAGGTGAGTCCTTGTTTTTTTCTTTCTCTGGTCAGTCTGAGCATTGCTCTCCACTTGTGTGACTGTATCCACCATATTTGTTCTCTTATGGCTGTGAATCACCCTCACTCTGGACAGCCTGCTTTCTAGCTGTACCGTATCTATTCCTTCTTTTTTCCTGTTCAAAAGTTTTGTCTACACCGTATCCCCCTCTCAAGCCATCTCTTCTTTTGCTTAACTCAATAGCCATGTCTTACACTGACATGTCCCAGCCTCTCTTCTAGGCCTTTCATATGCACCCATCCACTTTCCATATCACTGTCTTTATTGCTAGGTTATACTTGAGACTCCAGTTTCTCAGATTACATCACTAGTAGAGGTTGCACAGCTGACAAAGATTGGATTCTCTCTTAAGTCTCCAATGTCTGAAGATAGTTCCATGACTATACCACCTCTTATCATTACCATGTAGCCATTTCTGTAGCTTCTGCTTAAATTTTTACCACGTCTCCTTGTTCCCAGAAGGCATCCAAGACTGATACCTGTAGTGCGCCACGCATGCGCACTCTCGCTCAGCCATCAACCGCCAAAAGTAGCCATCAACCGCCAAAAGGTGACGTTGCCCGAGATGTCACATCAGCCGAGTCGCGCAAGCCAGTAGAATAGGGACACTCCAACCCAGGGGCTATTTAAGGAAGGCTGTTTCATCCTTCAGGGTCTTTCCTCTCCTCGGCTTCAATAAAACTTGCTACAGAAGGATCCTGGCATCCGTGTGCGTTCTTGCTGGCGAGAAAGTGACGCGGGTCACAGATACCCTCTTGGTTTTTCTCGTGAACTTCTAAAATTTTAAACACTCTTCACTCTATCTATTCACAATTAAAGGGTTATAATAATTAAGACCATGTAGAGCTTATATTTTTACCAAGTCTAATATATACTTTTATTTTAATTATTACAACTTATTCATGCACACTCAAATAAAGTGTGCCAATCCTTGCTGTAGTCTGAAGTGATTGACAGTTGTTCCTGACATGTTTTAATGAGGCCAAGATGTTGATGTTCATTCATTACTTCTACATTTAGCTGTTTAATAATTATTTAATAAACATTATATGCCAACCATTATAATAAGCAATGACTGAGTGTGACTAATATGATCTCTAACTGCAAAGAGATTGCAATTTTTATCTCTAGATGCTTAAACTGAATTATAGGAAGTTATCTTACCACATTATAAATTATTTTGCTTGTTTCCAAACCTCTTCTATTTCTGTGTTACCTTTGGGTTTAGCTTGGTTGCTCTCTGAGGTGACAACATGGTACACTTCATCCTTTATTTTTTCCATAGTCATCAGGACAAAGTCTTGTCACCACTGCTGCTGGGGTAAATGGGCCATTGTACAAATATGTACATACATGTACAAACATGACTATTGACATGTTTATACTTTTGAGATTGGATAATTTTCAGTGACTTAAAATTTCTTTGTCTTCAGGCAGCATACATTAGCTGATATGAGGCCTCCCACACACATACAGCAGAGGACAGCCTGGTCTGGCCTCAGTGAGAGAAGAAGCACCTAACCTTTGAAAGAACTGAGGCCCCATGAACAGGGGAAGGGGAAGGTCTGTTGCGGTGGGGACATCCTTCTGGAGACAGGGGAGGAGGAATGGGATGAGGAACTGTCAGAGGGTGGACTGGAAAGGGGATAATGACTAGTCTGCAAAAAAAAAAAGATTAAATAATAATTATAATAATAATAATATTAAAATTTCTTTGTCTTTACAATTTAACTTTCTTTAAGCCACTCAGAAATCTGTAGTGTCCTTGGACCCACCGTGGATTAGAATATTTACAGATGAGAATGTGACTTTTACATGCAATGGGAACTACTTCAGAACTACTCTACTAAGTGGCTCCTCAATGGCACCAACTCTAAGGCGACAACTTCACATTTGGACATTGTGAAAGCCACCAATCAAGACAGTGGAAAATACATATGTCAGAACCAAGGATTTTTACTCGAGTAATCTGGTGTGCCTAGAAGTGATGATAAGTAAATTTGACAGATATGGGAGACATGTTTTTTATTTGAGGGTTACATACTTGAAGATGGGAAGAGTGTAGGCTGTTTTAAGACACTGAGCACCAGATATTAGACTCAAAACATCTCAGTGTCCTCTGAACTTCTCCCGACATCTTTCAATACTCTGTTCTATCATCAATATTATTTTTATTTTATTTTCCTTAAATCTATTTTACCTAGATATAGATATGTGCTATGTGACCAAGTGGCATGATAGGCACATGGACACTGCAAAAGCTGTGCATATTGCATGTATACTTAGATCACAAAGGTCTGATAAAGATTTGCTCTGAACAGTCTGTGCCGTGAAAGACACCTGTGTGCATTCCCCAGTTCCTTCACTGTTACTCAGAAACAATTCTGGTATCTATTTCTTCTTTATTATTCTTTTAGTGTCAAAACTTAATACAACATATTTAAGTGTCAATAAATGTTGAATAAACAAATTATCTTTTGAATGGATAAGTTGTACATTATATTTTTCTCTTGAGTGGAAGGTGTTTTAAAATCTATAAGCCAATTTCAGTGACAAACTAAATCATGAAAAATAGTTATTTCACTGTAAGTATATTTGAGAGAGGTCCTTAAATACAATATACTTGCCCAAGTTAGCCATATTCTCATTTGAAAAATTTCCATTTATGAATATTTTACAATTCTTAAAAAATGGCAATTAGCCATAGAACATAATTTTTAAAGAAGAATTATTTATTTATTTTATGTATATGAGTACACTGTAGCTGTCTTCAGACACACCAGAAGAGGGCATCTGATCTTATTACAGATGGTTGTGAGTCACCATGTGGTTTCTGAGAATTGAACTCAGGACCTCTGAAAGAGCAATCCATCTCTCCAGCTCAGAAAATGATTTTTATATCTTGCTGAGTCTTTGCTGACAAACATTCATTGAATATCTGCCTACCTCTAAAAACTGTGGTAGGTACTAGAGAAAGATGCAGCCCTGACAACTTGATACATAGATCTATCTAGGAAAGAGGGCAGCAAGTAGAAATTAAACAAATAGTTCAAATTGATGCATATATTTTAAGGAAACTTTTTTGGCCAACTACTATTAACAACAGAGTTGAGAAGACTCTGAAGAAAGAGAACACAAAATAAATTTCTTAAGCTAAAACTCCACAGTCCATCTATATGTCTATCTGCTCTTGCTTAACTAAACCCTGATCTGAAGGGAATTAAGCTTTGCAGGCCTTGTCTGTGTGTGCTCAGCTCAGGTAGGGAGGAGGGGAGTTAGATGGGAATGACTTTAGAAACTTTATAGCTCCCAACTGACTTTTCAGGGGGAGAAAGAATTCATAGGTATAGAAGTGAGGTTATTCATATTATTTTTGTCCTTGTTTAATGGATCTAATGAACCAAGAAATGGGTTGGTGATCATCTATGGATGACCCTTATCTGTCTGTGCATCTGTCTGTCCCTTTCTCCCTACAATGCTTCTTTAGTTTTTCCATCCAATGTTAAACAAAACACCACAATGTAATGAATGTTTTTTAGGCTGGCTGGTTCTTCAGGCCTCTGCTGATGTGGTGATGAAAAAGGGGTCCTTCTTCATTAGGAGCCATGGTTGGAAGAACTGGAATGCCTACAAAGTGATCTACTACAAGGAGCTCTCAAGTACTGTTAATTATGGTCCCAACATCTTCATTAGAAAAACCACACTTGATAAGAGTGGCACCTATGACTGTTCAGGCATTCTTCATTGGGAAACCAAGAATTACTATAATAAACTATAATAAACGGTGAGTTGATAAAGAAATATATAGTCTTTATAGGGGAAGGGAAAATGTACATATGAACCAGTGTTTGAATAAGGCCATCAGTAATTGTCTGAAAAAGACTAATAAACTTACAACAAGGAGACCCAGTACATATCTCAACAGCAGAGCCAAATGCTGATGGTAATATCTGTTGGCATCAGAAGCTGTTTACAGCCTCCGAATTCAGCGATGACGTCACCCCTAGGTGTCAAGGACCCTCTTGCGTCTGTTACCATGTCAACCGCCAAACACTCCTGGTGAGCACCTCACCTGAGCACCTTCCCTGTGAGCTGTGGTGCCTGTGATTAAGTCACAGTTCAAGTAAAAAGCAGAGACCCCAACCCCTCACCCTTTCTTCTTTCCCCATTTCCTCCTTCTTCTCTTTCTCGCTTCCTCCCAATAAACCTATTCTTGTGGGATTGTAATGGCCTGGTGTAATCTGGATATGAGCCGCCTTCTAATATAACAGTATCTATGCACAAAATGGAACCTTATGACAAATAATGGGATACTTTTGTCAAATGGCTTTATCAACTGTCAAGTCCTGTCCAGATATAAAAGAATACAACTTGTATTGTTATCTCAAATTTATCTATTGCTCCTAAGAAGAGTATTTATATTTATTGAACTGAAAGGAGTTTGGGAAGCCGAAGGATGCAAAGAGGTTGAAGAATCCATTGTTAGCCAAGGATGGCAGAAAAGGAAATCAACCCGACAGCATGCTGTGCGAGCAGGTCCCAAAAAATGGGAGTGTGTCTGCTGAGAATAGGCAGGTGGCCTGCCCCATGGCCCACAAGAAAATGTGCTCTTCCCAAACATCATGTAAGAGGGGAACCTTTGAAATGTTTGCCTTTGAAGGAAGAAATTTCGTTTTATCTTGGCATGCTCATAATTATCTATATATAAAAGAAGCAAGAAGCTAAATCTCAAAGTTCAGCTCTGGCAGTGTTTGCTAATTTGAGAGTAAAATGCTGCTTAATTACCTCTGCTCCTCTCTGTCCTTTCTACGTCCGGATAGCCAGGGAACAGCATCAAGGTTTGCATGACTTCAGCTGGAGATTCTAGACAGAGGTCACTGGGAACCTCTTGTCCTTCTGTAGTGCTCTAGAGAGAACAGACTATGGAACTCAGTATATTGGGTGTTTTCTGTCTGTTCTTGGGTACCTCATCATACTAATGATGGACAATCATGCTTGTGTTCCTCTTAAGGAAGATGAATCTGAGCCCCATTTTTCAATTTCCAATCTGAATTGTATACTTGTTGTATCTACACTTCATTCTAATTCACAAAAGCAAATATGGTTGGCTACAATTAATTTTCCCATTGTTGCAGTGATTCTGTTTGCTTTGGACCCAGGGTTATTGCTCTCAACACAAGTACAGTTCAGATCAGTCTTGGAGATTCAGAAGCCCGGAAAAGGCAACAAAGACGAAATCTAACTCCTAACCTAGGTACATAAACCAAACTAATGTCGTTGCTGAAGAGACAATTCTTAACAGTAATTTTCCACAGTATCGTTAACAGCTTCTCCACTGTCAAAGACTACTGGCATTATCTGTAGAAAAGTCCGCACCCCAGGATTTGCATAAATGCTTCATTAAACCAACTGCAGCTAGTTAAGAGACATGTAATAGCAAATTCTCAATAAACACTGGTTTAATAAGTTAAAGAATGTTGTATTTGTAAAAGAGAATCACAATTTGAATAAAGTAAGTGTGAAACCATGTGGCACCGGTACTTTTAGAGACCCTGGGTTTATTTCTTTATTCATTTTCTTCTAGAAGAAAGGCTCATGAGGGTATGAATTCAAATGTCTTTTTTTTTTCTGTTATAAGCAGGAGGCCGCACAGAAGACACGGTAGAATGTTGGTGAGGTGGTAACGTGTGTTTTCCCATCTAGTGCTATGAGATTTTGACTCGATAAAAATTCCAAAGCACGGAGAAGAATTTCAGACTGGGATTCTCATGTGTTGAACTCACCGCTCTTGTGTCACCCAAACTTATAACTGCAACTTGTATCTCCACAGAGTGACTCAACCAAAGGTTTTAGAGAAATCCAGTAAAAAACAAACTCTGTAGTTTAGAACGAAATATGTTATTAGGCAAAAAAAAATAGTTGATTTGGTTTGCACATGATCTCTTATTTAATGTTACCAAAATATTCAAAATATACCTAGGTCTGCCTCGCAGTATGAATGGGATTTTCTTCCCAGCAAAGATATCCGTTATTATGACTAAATTACATGGTAGCAGACTTGAATCCAAATCTTGATTCTTTTATTTTCTGGGCTTGTGATTTGCAAAAATCAACTTACATATGTATAAGACACGTGTTTCATTTCTAAAATAGGAATGAGCCTAGCATCGTGTCTAGCTCAGCTCCTGCTCTATGCCCATGTAGACAATGAGTTGGGGCTTAAGGAAACGTCTAAGGGACAGGGGCATGCTGACAGTGCTGGACACTGGCTTATGACAGCCAACATGTGAGATAGGAAGGCCTCAAGTTTGTGCAGACTGTGTACTTAGTAACAGAGTGTTGGAAAGGTATGAAGGTAACTTACAAACACTGATTAGACCTGGAACTCCTATTTTGCAAAAAAGTACCTTATGGGGAAACAGAGTAATTATGACAGCCTTTTCTGTTTTTAAGACTGGGATATGGTACGAATATCCTTCTTCTCATTTTCTCCCTCATTGTATATGGTAAGGATGACTACTTTCCAGCCACGTGGGGTCATTGAAAATAGGTGTGATGAGTGCAGAAGAGATTTTTATTGAAATACAGACAGGGGAGAGTCCTCAAAGGAAATTCTTGGATGCTTTTATGGGAAACTTTCTCTGCTACTTGTCCAAGATTTATTTCAGGATAAAGCCTTCAGACCACAATGCTGCCTCCACACACAACTGAGACACATTGTTCCACAGAATCCCCTACAGGGTCAGTGTCTCTGGCAGTGAGGTAAACAGGAAGCCCTTCCTTTATTGCAGACTTGGTGATGCTAAATCCTCAGAGTTAGGGACTGAGAGGTGCTTGAAGTGGGCAGGAATTCCAGGCTTGATCAGCTTGGGAAACATCTGAAGGAATAACTAGAATCCAGAGAGGGTCCCATCCTGCTTCTCACTGAGTACTGAACCAGGCCAGGCCACTTGCAAGTCTTTCAGATTCTGCTTGTTCCTGTATGAGAGGGGATTGGACAGGGTGTTTCCTAGAGTCCCCTTAATCTCACACATTCCAGCTCATTCTCATTGTACTGATCATTCAGGTGCAGATGGTCAGAAGTCATTTCCCATCCAGTGCCATGGTGGATTTCTCCTCATGCTCTACCACTGGGCACCCAGGTCTGTCACCACTCTGGGGTGCTGATTGTCCTATATAAACTCCTGTTCTCTTTTAGACCTGTGGCTGCCATTTCTGTTTTATTTTTTACCCTTCATTATCACCCACATTTTATTCAGGAAGTTACGTAGAAAACAAGATTTTTCTCAAATGATCTCCAAATGATGTAGTTTCTAAAAGTGTGTGTTTTGTTTTGGCATATAGGAAATATTTTTATTTATGTCAATAATGCCTGGATTCTACAGGCAAATAGAAAATTCACCCCTCACTTACTCAATCAGCCTCCTTGGTCACCTCTAATCTGTACCAAATTGGCTCAGGCTAGTCCATAAAACAAACCTAACATCCTTAAAATAGATAACCACAAATGGATTCCCAATAGTAAAAAGAGGGAAGCCAATCAACATTTTCTAGCTTGTGGCCAGCAGAAGCTGAATTCTAAGACCACCTCTGGCACAGAGACTCAGACAAAAGTTCTCCCCAGAGACTGAGAATTAAGTCCCAGAAAGAAGGTCTTCTCAGATACAGTTACTATTGCTGTGATAAAACAGTATGATCAAAATCCACTTGGGATAAAGGGTTTATTTCACTGTACGGCTCCTCATCGTAGTGCATTATTGAAGGAAGCCAGGGAAGGAAAGATTCTAAGTGGGGCATGGATGCAAGAAATGATGCAGAGGCCCTGGAGGTGTGCTGCTGACTTGCTTACTTTTGATGGCTTGCTCAGTCTGCTTTCTTAAAGTAACCTGTCCAGGGGTGGTACCACCCACAGTGAGGTGCATCCTCTCACTCAAGAAAATGCACTTTGTATGTCCATAGGTTGAGCTGGTAGGGACATTTTCTCTTCCAAAAGAACTCTAGCTTGTGTCAAGTTGACATAAAAATTGCCAGCACAAAGGGCTTGTATTCTCTTTTAAACAGGAAATGAAGAGCACAGGAGTGCTCTCGAAACCTGGCGATCCATTTTCCTCCTGTGGAGGGTAGAAGTACAGAGATAGCTCAGGCCTATGGATGACCTCAGAGTCTGTCTTCCTGCCTTACATCCCCTTTCTAGGTCCAGACACTTAACTTACCAAGTTCATGTCCTCATCTTGTGCTCCATCAATTACCATAGCATTCCCACTGAAATCTGGACTCTACTAATGTGTTCAGAATCGCTATCAAGTTTGTCTGCATATACCACCTGCGACACCCACGATCTTTCACTTTCAAAACTGAAAAGGCATAGGTGTACTGTCAGTTTTGTGGATATTCAATACAGCACAGACAGTGGGCAAAATCTCTCTGCAATGTTGTGAGGGCAAGGGGCAAAGAATATGAAATTTCAGAAAATTCAGACAGAAAATCCCAGAGGTTTATTTTTAAACCAGTTTTTAAAGAGATCATATTAAATTATTATTGTGAAAATCTTGTCATTGTATATATAACTCAGCATTTGGAATAAAATATATTTTAAAACTGAAAGAAAAAAATCTCATCCACCTGTACTAGAATAAGTTAAGGCTAAAAAATTGTGTTTTCCACAAATAACACCTGTTCAAGAAGTAGAATTCTAAAATGTCCCTGTAGATTGCTGACCCCAGGAAACAAACGCCAGGACAGAGGCTTAGATGCAGCATCCACACTTTTGCTGGAGTGAAAGAAGCAGGGTTGAAAGAGACAAGCTGAAATGTGAAACAGTCATAGCAGAAACCCTAAACCATGTCACCGATGACAGCTCTAGACCTTGGATAGCTCTTCATAATCACCGTAGAGAGGAGACACCTTGGATTAGACAAACCACTGGAGGCAGCATGTCCCCAGAACATGTTAAAAAAATGAAGATGCAGTTCCTTAGCCAGGATGCTTCCTGAAGGGGACTCACTGACAGCATCACTCCAGGGTTCTCAGGTGCCTGGGATTTCATGAGTGCTTGCTGAGGGTACAATCTGGGGGGGAGGCGGTACATCAGTCTTTTGCGAATTCATCTTCAGACATTTGATGGCTGTTCCACTAACATTCACTGTTACTCCATAGATTTAAACTTCAGTGAACAGAATTGTGAAACCATTAAAAAAAAATCTTTTAATCAGCTTTGGGGAAAGAAATTTCTGGGAAATCTGGACACTTACTAAATACAGATCCCCCCCCTCTTTCACCGTGCAAACTTTATACTCTAGTGTTTTTGTCCAAAGTGACACAAGCTACCTTCTTCATTTAAATGGGTGTGCTCCACTCAGTCAAACAGCCAGTCTGATGTGCCTTTCACCTTGATGGGCTCCATCTAGCTCCACCTTCATTACTGCAGTCTTGAAAGGATGAACCAATCTCACCTTATCCATATGGTCTTCTTCTCAGTTTGAGTTTTCTTATGTGTGTGTAAAAGGATTGGGAAGAGCCCATACCTGTGCTCTCTGTAGCTGGTGCATGTTTACTTTCTTACCTCTGTGATACCACCCACTTCAAAGACATAGTTTTAGTGTCTTGAAAATTCACCAAGCCATCACACAGTATTAACATGCTATTTGTGAAAACAGACTATAAGAAAATCTTTGACATAAAGGTATGAACCTCTTCACTGTCTTGCTACAACATCCACACTAACTACACCAGCAGCCTCAACAACAACAAAGAAGTCTTTCTGGTTTTGTTTCCAGACTTGATATTTATCAGATTTAGAAACTTGATGTGCTTAGTGTTTTAATATACTTGAATTAATATAGTCTTGTGCTGTTTAACAATAAGGGTCTATTCTAAGAATACATCCACAAGCAATTTCATCATTATGCAAATGCAGAGTGTATCTACATGAACATAGTACCATCATGTACATACAAAACTGTATGGATTATGCCACTGTATATGAGGTCTACTATTGCTCGAAAGGTGACTGTGTGCCACATGACTGCAATGTGCAACATTTTCTTGGAAAGTACAGCTATGTGCACATGTGAAAGATTCTATACACAAAGCAGTTTGGTGACATCATTGAGCTACATCTAGTTCCAAAGCTTTCAAGTCAAAGACTGCCAAGCCACTGGGTATAAGTAACATAAATGGGTTTATAAATTTAATGAATAAAATAATAATACTCTAAAGCCAGACATAGTGATACTTGCCTGAAATTCAAGTACTTAGGAGGCAGAAACAGGAGGATAAAACACACCCACCAAATATAAAAACAATACTCTAGTGAAAAAGTCAAACTTCATGTTACTGCTCTTTAAATTATTTTAAATAATGTACACATCAATACTTATATTTTAATAATTTACCCATTTTATAATAAAATTTTAAAAATATTTTCCCTTTACCTCCCAATTTCTATTTTTGAAATAATTTAAATTCTACATCAATGTACATCAGACTTTTACTTTAAAGACATCTTGGTTTATTGAATTAATATACAGGAAAAGATTATTGTAATGTGGTAAACATTAACTTTACCAACACTGGAAGTATTCAATGATTCAATAGACAGTGTGGCAGAGGAAGTATTTACTAACAAACCAGAACATTGGACCATCACTGACTCTTATCTTTTACTGACATAGTCTCTCTTATCCCAAGGGAGTGAGATATATATAATTTTATCTTTATGTTATTGTTATTTTTTTAAAGTTTTTATAAAAATATTTGTGTCTTATTATGTTCGCTCTCCCAACTCATCCAGAATCCCCCCCCCCCATTCCCATCATCTTAAAGAATGAGAGTGGAAATTGCGTTGGGACATCTCTGGGACAAGCTGGAGGCCTGGGATGGGGGAGGCATCAGAGAATCTATGGGGGTGACCCTAGCTTAGGTTCCTACCAGAGGGGGATATAGAGACTGAAGTGGCCACCTCCTATAGCCAGATGAGACTTCCAGTAGAGGAAAGGAGACATCAATCCACCCACAAAACCTTCAAGTCAAAATTTGTCTTGTCTACAAGATGTACAGGGATAAAGATGGAGCAGAGACTGAGGGAACAGCTAACCAATGACTGCCCCAACTTGAGACCCATTCCATGTGAGCAAGCCAGACCCTGACACTATTAATGATGCTCTGCTATGCTTGCAGACAGGAGCTTAGCATAATTGCCTCTTGAGAGGTTTCATCCATCAGTGAATAGAAATGTATGTAGAGACTCACAGCTAAACATCAGGCAGAGTTCAGGGCATCTTGTGGAAGAGTAGGGGGTAGAATTGAGCTAGCTAGAGGCACCAAGGACACCACAAGAAGATCTACAATGTCAACTAACCTGAGTCCAGGGGGTTCAGAGGGACTGAGCCACCAACCAAGGAACATGGGCTGGACCTAGGCCCCTACACATTTGTAGCCAATGTATAGCTTGGTCTTTATGTGGTCTCCTAACAATTGGAACATGGGCTGTCTCTGACTCTGTTGCCTTCCGTGGGATCCCCTTTCCCTATGTGGACTGTCTGGTTGGGCCTCAGCAGGAAAGGATGTGCCTCATCCTGCTGGGACTTAATGTGCTAGGGTGGAGTGGTATGCAAGGGGGAAGAGATTTGCAAGAGTGGGATTGGGAAGAGAGGAGAGAAGGGGCCTGCGATTGGGATGTAAAGTGAATATACAAAATGAATTATTGAAAAAAAAAAAAAAAGAAAACCAAATCTAAAACCAACCTTTAAAAAAAAGCACATAAACACAACCCCCAAATGTTGGTCAGTTATTTCTGTGTTTGGGTCTTACCCTGGTTGATATACTAAATGTAAGTCCATTGAAGAAAACGGATTTTCCCCTCTCTGTAGCTACCAATTGGAAATAGCTTTTTTGTTAGGGGTATGGGCTTTTTGTTCAGCTTCCCTTTATGCTAGGATTTTGTCTGGCTTGAATTTGTGCAGGTCTTGCGGATACTGTCAGCTTCTATGAGTGCATGTGTGTGCCAGTTCTGTTATGTCTAGAAAATGATATATTTTTGGAGTCATCTACCATCTCTGGCTCTTACATTCTTTCTTCCTCCTCTTCTACATAGATCCCTGAGCCTTGAGAAAGGGATGTGATAAAGACATCCCATTTAGGTCTGAGTCTCCCAAAGTCTCCTGCCTACCTATTGTTCAGCTTTATGTCTTCATGTTTATTACTATCTATGAGAAGAAGCATCTTTGATGAATGTTGAGGTATGTACTCAACTATGGATATAGCAATATGTCACCAGGAATCATTTTATTGCTATGTTCCTTTGGAAGATTAATAGTAGCAGGCATCCCCTTAGGACCCATGAATGATACAGCATCAGGATCTTGGTCTTATCAACAGTATCAGGTATGGGTTCTATCTCATGGAACAAGCAGGAGTTGCTGTCTAGTGGATTCAAAGAGGTCAGAAATCATCCAAGTTTTTATGTTGGTTAAGGTGACGTGTATCTGATTTTTGTTGTGGTCAGTGTTTCTCGTGAAAAATCTTCTGGGTATGACTTGAGACCAGGAAGAAAACACTTGGGAAGAAAGAGTTCCTGCAGTTAGTTTATGAAACTTAAGACGTCAGTGGCAACAAATCCACTAGGATAGACAGGAGCAAGGAGAAAGTTCTGAGAACTGGGACAGAGTATGCATGTTTTACTACATTCTTCACAAAAATACCTGTTATGTTTCTTTTCATCTTCACTTTCACTTTTAAAAGATTTTTAAAAAGGATGATTGGAGTCATGGAGCAGTGCACAAGTCACCACACTCCACAGCTCTGCCTGCCTCCTAAGGGGCTGGATCTAACCCAACACACACACAGGAGACCTGTTCAAATCCAAGAAACACAGCACCATCTGGTTTCTAGGAGTCCTGTTACAATGCAAGACCCTCAACCCGACCAACATGAGAGACAACTATATGACAACAGGCAAGTGTAAGAACATAATCAACAGACTCCCACACGATATGGCACCATCAGAACCCAGCTCTCATACAAGCCTTGGACATCTTACCAAGCAGCTGACTGAAACAGATGCAGATACCCATAGCCTAACACTACATGGAGGTCTGGGATGCTTATGGAAGAGTTGGGGGAAGGGTTTAAGACCCTGAAGTGATGGGAATTCCACAGGAGGACCAACAGAGTCAACAAACCTGGAACCCTGGGAGCTCTCAGAGTCTGAGACACCAACCAAAGAACATACACAGACTGGAAGGAGGCTTCCAGTACATATGTAGTAGACAGACAGCTTACTCTAAGTGACTGCCTTGGCTGGCCTCAGTGGGAGAGGCTGTGCCTAATCTGGCAGAGTGTTGAAGTGCCAGGGTGGGGATACACAGAGAGGGGCCCCATCTTCTCAGAGGTGAAGGGAAGTGGAAGGGAGAGAGGGACTCTGTGAGGGAGGGACCAGACGAGGGAGCAGCATTTAGGATTTAAATTAATAAATCAACGAATAAAAAAAGACTTTAAAAATTATCAACATAGTGCATGCTCAGAAAAATGAATAAAACATGACTCAATAAGCAAAACAACCATTAAGCAGGGCAGCTATTTGTAGTCACCCCTAAAATTCTACCTCTGTACCCCTTGACAAGTAGCCACATTCTCTTTTCTACAAATAACAGCATCACATGGTTTGTGTGGCACCTGTTTCATTAGTTCATTTCTTCATTGTTTTGTATCCCAGCACACACCATAAATGTTTTACTCACATATTCTTGCTGGAGTTCATTCTTTCACGAATGAAATCATAGAAGACATATTATTCTGCACCTGTCTTATGATGTTCAACATTATATCTTTAACATTCATCCATTTTGTTGTGATTCACATATCCTACAAATTTTCAACTGTATCACAGTGTACTTATGTTGTTTCTGGCCTTAGGGTTATTATAAATGGTCCTGCAGTGAACACGCTTAACAGGACACAGACATACTCTGACATCGATTCCCTAAAAATTGAGTGTGGTACAATTTAATTCATTTTTGACACTAACTACCTAGAGCTAGCACAGACCTCACAAAATAAGGAAAATTTCTCCATAAGACTGCCTCTAGTTCAGACATCAGTCACAAATCATAGGGAGTGCCCAGGCATTGCCAGGCCGGCTACAGACTTCAGAATGCTGTTTTCCATCTCAATTGTGGCACAATTGCAGTACAGATCTGAAGTCTAGGTACCTGAAGTCAGCATCATATTCAATCATGATCTCAGTTCTTCATCAGACCAGCTGTACTTTCTTCTGTGCTTTTTTTCTTCCTTCCTCCTTCCTTCCTTCCTCCCTTTCTCCCTCCCCCCTCTCTTTTTTATTGAAAATCCATACAGTATATTTTGATCATGGTTTTACTCTTTGGCATCTTTCCAGATCCTCCTCACCTCCCCACCCACCAAACTCAATGCTTTCTTTCTTTCTTTCTTTAGAAAAAAAACAGGTAAAGAAAGGATACAAACATAATAATAAATAATGAAAAAGCACAAGAAATATTCACGCACACATACACAAATGCACTCATGCATGCATGCACACGCACACACACCAATGTACCCGAAAAAGACCAATAAGATAAAAAAGTGTCCAAACAAAGCAGTATGATACAAAAAAAAAATCTACAAAATCATCATTGAGTTGTTTTGTGTTGACCATCTACTGCTGGATGTGGGGTCTGTCTTTAAGCGTGTTTTATGCTTCCAATGAGACTCCATTGAACAAAACCATTTTTTTCTTTTGCAAGAGGTTGTCAGTTGGAAGTAGCTTCTTTGTACAAAACAGGGGCTCATGTCCACTTCCCTGTCTTAGTGCTGGGAACCCATCTGAATCCCTGCAGGCTCTGTACATGCTGCCACACTCTCTGTGAGTTTATATATACATCAATCCAGCTGTGTTTAGAAGGCTTTATTTCCTTAGTGTCTTCCAGACCTCTGGCTCTTAATGATCTCTCTGCCTTTCTTCTGCAAGTGGAGGAATTTAACGAAGACATCCCACTTCAGACTGAGTGTTCAAAGGTCTCTCTGAACACTGTACAATCTGAGTACTCTGTATTATTTCTCATCTATTGCAAGAGGAAGCTTCTATGATGACGGCTGAGTGAGGCACTGATTTATGGGAACAGAAGAATGTTATGAGGAATCATGTTATTGCTATGTTCCTTTAGCGTAACAACAGTATTTAAGAACAGTCTCACTTCTGATGTCAATTGAAAGTCTTAGGGGCACCTACACTTTGAGCTGTCTGTGAAATCAGGGCTTTTTATTATTCCTTCAGGTTTGATAGTTCACTAGAATATGATTCTTGTGATCATAGTTTTGCAGATTAGGAAGATCCAAATGAATATATACATAGGGCAAAGACAGGCGGGAGGGCAATACAAGAATGCTCATGTCTTCTTTGGAATTTGGGTGGTTCATCCTGTCAACAAGTCAAGCTGAAAGTCCAGAAAGCTCTACTGAGCTCCCATTTCCAGAGTTTTTATTGGGGCTTTAACACACAGATGTAATTGACTGAATTGTTGGCCATGAGATTAAGCAAAGTTTTCAGTTTTCCCTTCACCATCCTGGAGGCTGGAGGCTGGAGGCTGGAGGCTGGAGGCTGGAGGCTGGAGGCTGGAGGCTGGAGGCTGGAGGCTGGAGGCTGGAGGCTGGAGGCTGAAATTCTTACTATCTAATAATGTGTCGGCCTTGCTGATGACAGGCTCCTGTCTTGAAGTTGTTTGGAGTCTCCTAAACATGAACAAAACCAAAATATTTTTAATATTTATTTTTTCATCAGGTAAACAACTTTTTTGGTTGAATATGCCAAAAAGTAGAATTTGTGAGTCCTATAGTAAATGCATAATCCACAAGAAAATACCTGTTTTACAAGGAAATGACCCTAATTTACACTTTCACTGGTAAATACTTCTGTGAGCATAGATGGAGCCTCATCTTTGTCAACGCCTGACACTGTCCAGTGTTTTAATTTTGTCATTTTTATAAGTACGCGGTGAGTTTTCATATTTTTCTTATAATGTTCTCTTCACTTTTGGAAGTTTCACTGGATATAGAACTTTAAGCTGGCAAAACGTTTTTCCTCTAGTGCACTATTCTACTCTCTCCAGCCACATGGTTGTGATTATAAAAATCACCTCTTGCATTCTTTTTTTTTTTTTTTCAAATTTTATGTTATTTTTAAGTATTCAATTTACAGCCCTCTGATTGCCCCTCTCCTGATCACCCCTCCCTCACTCCTTCTCCCATCTTCCCTTTCCTTCTCTGAGTGGGTGAGGATTCCGTGGATATCTCCCTACCCTGCTACTTCAAGTCTCTATAAGTCTAGGCATTTCCTCTCCCACTACGGCCAGACACGCAGCCCAGCTAGAACGTATCTGACTTACAGGCAACAGCTTTTGGGATAGTTCCCACCCTAGTTGCTCAGGACCTACCTAGAGACCAAGCTGCACATCAGCTACATATATGTGGGAAGGCCTAGGTCCAGCCCCTGTATGTTCTTTGGTTGGTGATTCAGTCTCTGAGAGCCCCAAGGGTCCAGGTTAGTTGACTGTTGGTTTTCTTGTAGAATTCCTATCCCCTTCAGGGACCACAATCCTTCCTTCTATTTATCCACAAGAGTCCCCAAGCTCTATCCACTGTTTGGCTGTAGGTGTCTGCATCTGCCTGAGTCAGCTGCTGGGTGGAGCTCATCAGAGAACAGCCATGCCAGGCTCTTGTCTGCAAGCGTAACAGAGAATCCTTAATAGCATTAGGCATTGGTGCTTGCCCATGGGATGGGTCTCAAGTTGGGCTAGTTATTGGTTGGCCATTCTTTATCCTTTGTGTTTGGATTGAAAGTTTTTTGGGTTTGCTTTCTCTTGTAAAGATAGCTCTTTAACAGAGGGAAAAGCACACAAATTTGTTAGCCAATTCCAAATTATCAGCCCTGGAAACATTGTCTATTCTGAACAGATTATAGCTAGGAATATATGTATGTAATAACGAATGAAAATAGAGGCTATGGAGTTGAAAGAAAGAAGGGTATCTGGGGGGTATATTATGGGTGGGGGGAGGAGAGCCAAGGAAGAAATGTAATTATGTTATAATCTCAAAAATAAAAGAAACAAAAGACTGCAAAATACTGACTCCCTTGCAGTGTGTGTGTGTGTGTGTGTGTGTGTGTGTGTGTGTTTTGCTGGTACAATCTACCAGCTATCTAGAAATTGTAAATGTAGATTTTATTTTCTTTTTGCATTCATTTTCTATAGTTTTACAATGTTATGTCAGGATGTGGGATTAAAAAACTATTTATCCTGTCAGTTGCTTCAGTCTTCTCGAATACTTGAACTAATGTCCTGTTTTGGTTTTGGAATCTGCTCAGCCATTTGTTACCTTCAAAGTATTGTTTGTCCCATATTGCTTTTCTCTTTCTCTTTGGGCATCTGATTACACATTGGTTACACAATCTTTTTCTATTTCTTTTATGTTTTCTGTGCTCTTAATTCAACCGTGTTGAATTCTGCCTCTTATGACTTATGCATTTTAACATGTTTTTCTCATTTTAAAGTTTTGTTAACTTTTCAGTCCTAGAATTTCATTTGACTCTCTCTCAGATGTGTCCTGTCAGCTTTTCTGGCTCTCTGTAGATATTTTCAAGCTTTAAAATGTCTTTTTAACACAGCAAGCACAGTAATTTTATAATCTGTGCCTGATAATGCCTATGCATGATGCTATAGAGGGAGGGAATTTTTGATGTTTATTATTTCTCTTGAATTTATTTCTTCATGTGTCTGATTTATTTGGCTGTTTTATTTTCACAATAAACAAAAGAATAACTGTAGGAATATGTAGAATAAATCTCTTTCCATGAATAGAAAGTTTGCATTTATTTTAACCTAGCAGCCTGAAAGAGGAGTGCTCTATCTCAAATCATCTTAGCTTGTGTTCAAGGCTGAAAATGTGCTTCCTTGGTCATGTGAGGATGTGACTCTAGGAGCAAGGTTATGCAAATAGTGTTTACTACTAGGTCATTCTCTTCTTAAGGATGGGGTTCAGTAGGTCTGTAGAGAGCAGTTTATATTAGGTTTACTGTTGATTCCTCTTTTTGTTCATATTCTAGGCATTGATCATTATAGTCTTGCCTTTTGATATTTCTAAACAGAAAATTCAAGATTCCTAGAATTGGGGAGCATCTTTGTAGACAAAATAATTCCCACGTCCGATTATCTCCTAGGATTTCTAGTCTACCTTCTGTCTTGAGCTTGTCTGTGTATGTACAGTTGTTATTACTATCTTGTTATTTACCTTTCCATTAATCTTTACCTCAGATCCTTCTTTCTCCTTCTCTCTAAGCCTCTCAATTATGTAGTTAAAATTATGCTTAATATTTAGGACCAGAGATGGCTCAGTGGGATGAGGTGTTTCAACTTGAGCTTGATTGCCAGATACTGTAAGGCAACAGGTGAGAATGAATTCTCCAGAGGTGTCATTGGTCTTCAAATGCCTTTTTCTTCCCTATGATTCATCTGCTTGATGCTGAGTTGGTCTTCCATAGCATATGTGAGTGATGTCCTTACAGAGATTTTCAGTTTGAGGATGGTACTATTATAGTATCAGTATTCTTAGGGATGATAGTTAAAATTCACATCCTATATTTTAAATACTGAAAAGATAATAAAATGTCAAATTATAAAATAAGTAACAGCAAAGAAAAATCAAACATTTCTGTGTCCCAAAGGAACCAGGGTAACTGCCAGCAAAGTGTACCATTTAAAAAGGGCACACCAAAGTCTTCTATGATCCCCAAGCATAAGTCCAAAGAAGAATATTCAGAAACGTAATAACAGTGTTAGAAGGTCTCTTTAAGGTTTGGAATACATTTAATTCAGTGCTCTGAGAAATATTATTAATCTCAAATTATATGCTAATGAGTAAAAAAGAATGAGAATAAATGTATTAATCACACACCTCAAAAAGTTATTAAAAACCCAATAATATTATCTAGTGGAGAGCAAAATAAAGGAATTAACAAAGACAAAAGCACAAATTAATGATTTAGAAAATAGGGGAATGAGAAATTATTAATGACTAAATGAAAACCTATCCCCTTAAAAATTAACAAAACAGAGAAACTTGTAGCTAATCTCCATAAGTTTTGATCATGGGCTGCATAAGGAAGTCTGATATCCACGGAGCAGGGGTAGGCTGGAGCAGGTAAAATTGTCATGCCACGTCTTGCACAGTTCTTTTTTTCTCTTTAGAAATTCCATCTGTTCCTAAGACATTCCAACAGATGAATTGTCCTCAGAATATCTAGAAAAATCTTTCTTAGTGAAAGCATACTGCCCATGGGCTACTAGATTCCTTCACAGAACCACTTAGATTAGTATTTGTCTCTATAACTGGAGACTATAACTGATCACGACATCATCTAGTTATGAAAGCAAGAAAGTTGCACAGATCCCTCCTATTTAAAAAAAGACAGAGGAAATAATTGGAGACTAAAAGAAATTTAGAAGAGCCATAGCTTATGAATTTTAAATACATTTGAAAACATTAAAAATAGATAAATTTTGGGAACATACATGGTCCCAGAATGAGTAAAAAAACTAGGACACCAATTTTCATCAAAGATACATAGACAACTGTAGAGGCACTATTCCTCCAAGTATTGTATCAGTGAACAGGTGACCTGGCTACCTTTCAAATGTTCCTTTATCATTGTTGTGTCTTTGGACTTTCTGTGTCCAAACCAACAAGCATGGTTGCCACGCACATGAATGACCATTGAGCTCTTGAATGCAGCTCATTCTGTGGAGAAACTGGATTCTAGTTTTACTGAATTTTAGTTCATTTAAATTTAAAAAGCCACATGTTTTTGTTGGCTACTGTAATTGAGAAGGCAGCTCTAGGGTGGATAAATGTGTAAGACCTTCCAAATTCTTTTCATAAATGTGGTGAGCCTAATAAAGATTGAACATAAAAATACCACAGATCAATGTCATTTATAAAAAATGATGTAGACATATCAAATGAAATTAGGAAGCAGAATCAAGTACCACTTTAAATATATAGTATATAGAGTATATAGAGAGTTTATTGCAGATACTAAAAGTACTTGAGTATGTACAAAATCCTAGTATTAATCCCAAGTACCATATAAAAGGCTAAAAGTTTAGAAAAAGATTAATCGAGATAAGTTACCATATGATGAGGATATCACACTGCCTAAAGGCTACTCTGATGCAACAGCATTGACTAGGGAGCGTAAACAACAAAATGCACTCTCCACATTTCTAAAGAATAGAAGTCGAGATCCACTGTCTATGTGGTTGGGTTCTGATAAAGATCTACTTCCTTGTTTGCAGATAACTGAGTTTGCATCACATCTTCATTGGTGGAAACAGAGAGGGCCTTCGCTTTCCTCTTATGAAGACACTAATCCTGTCACAAGGCTTCACTTTCATGATCTGATTACTTTCCCACATCAGTATCTTAATATCATATGTGTTAGTCTACAAAAAACCAGAATCAACAGGGCATTTATTTTCAACGAAAAGTAATTACTATATTGGGTCACATGATCACATAGGTGAGAAATGTCCATGAAGGCTGTTTGAGAGCTAGAGTCAGGGAGCTCGATAGCAACTCCATTCAAGAAGCTGAAAACCTCACAATAAAAGAGCAATTTTGAGTCCAAAGGCTTGAGGAATATTGATGGAAGTCTCCACCCAAATACCTTGATGTGAATGAACCTTGATATGCTGTCCAAGGGTAGTACCATCAGAAAATACATGTCAGGAAAGAGGGCAAGAGAGAGAAAAATCTTCCTCATGTTTTTTTTTCTTGATTTCATTTGGACCCTCAGCCTAGACAACCTTAGATATCCTGAGAAAGATCTGCCAGTTCTGTAGGCATCCCTTGAGTCATCAAAGGTGACACTCCAAATTAATGTCACCCAATGTTCTTGGTTACTAGAGCTCCATATAGGAATTTGGAGAGCAAACAGCATGTAACGTACAACAGATTGGCAATAAAAACATGTCCAGGGGATTTCCACCATAATGAAAGATTTGAACATTGTTTTAGTGATGTTGCTCAATATACTTGAAAGAGAAAAGGCGAGAAGAGAGAAAAAAGGAAGAGAGAGGGGAAGAAGGAAGAGAGGATGGAAGTTTAAGTTAATTTTTAGAAGATCCAAGAATGAGCTGAAAACTTGTTGGATTGGTAAAAAAATTTTTTAAAAAATGTAGCAGTATATGCAATTAAGATAAAAAATGCAATACCCCTTGTAAACAGCAGCCAGCTAGAGGTCCTGAGGGCTGGGGTCCCCCTATTGTCATACCAAGGGGAATGTTCTCTCTTCTCTTTCCTTCCTTTGATGGTAATAGGAATTAGGAACAGGCAAATTTTCTGAGGATAATCTGAAGAAACATGCAAGAGTTAGTTGAAGAAGACTTTCCAACTGGCCCAGAGTCAGAAAGGGGAGTATGAATGAGCGGAGAAGGACACAATCTTATTGTATAGCAGAAAAGCAGACATTAAAGGGGCTGTTTCCAATAAAGCAAACCGACTCTATAGTTCACTGTGAAAAACAAAAAGCAAGAATGACCGGGTTTATTTCTCCTACTTAATATAGTGCCATACATGTTAAAACAGGATGACAACTTCACATAAGTAGATAAACCAGTGCATCAGAATAGAAAGGCCAGATACCAAGCCAAGTGCATCCAGGAATTTAGGCTCCAAAAAAGACATCATTTCAAAACCCGAGTGCAAAGGAAGATTGTTCAGGCATCTGGGTAGCCATCTGGAAAAAAATGTTGCCTCATGAATACTTAATATGCCAGACCAAAATGGTTTTTTAGTGAATTAAAGATTTAAATGCAAGGGAGAAAAGAAGATATACAGCCATAAATGATTAGAACAATCAAGATCCTTTAAGAATAATTCTGGCTAGAAGAATGACTAAGCTTTACACAGAGCACAAGTCATGAAAATACTGATACATTCAAGCATACTAAGCACCTTTTATGACAGAGACAAAGTCAGAAGATAGATGATCGAGAAAAAATATTTACATAACAAAGGGCTGAGCTCTGTACTGTGCAAGGTTTTATAGATTGTTTGGAAAGAGTCCAAGAGTGCACTAGAAATATAGGCAAAAGGCATGAATAAATACTTCAGAGAAAAGGACATAGCATCAGCCCAGAAAATCACGAGAAGATGTGCGGCATCCTTTATAATTGGAAAAATGCGAATCGAAACTTGACTGTGATGTTAATTTTCATCTATCAGATGGATAAACATCAATAAGTTTGGAAACGTGGTGGGTTGGAAAGCACCAGGAGAAAGAGGCCCCTTTTACTGCTTGTAGGAAAGTAAACTGTGCTCTCTGGGGCCAGAGGGTGTGCCGATAGCCATTTTTGTGACTGCGAATTTGAAAAGATGCTGGGAGAAGGATCCAGCTTTTAGGATATGAAGAAGTGAACTGTGACATCCCCTACAGCTCAGATAACTTCATGCGAACACTGGGTTGTGTTAGCAGCATTGGGGAAGGGAGTGTGAGTTCACATCATACGAATGGGTCCTAGATGATTCCCACCGTTGACTCTGAAGTTCCCATGAATGTTCATCATTGAATTCGTATATTCGTATATTCACCTGTTTCTTCACACGACAAATGCCTTCTCTGATCTGCTCTGCGCACTCCTACTTGGCACCCATATTAATTTTTGACTCACTGTGGATATTTTTGTCTTGTTTCCCGGTTTCATTACTGATTTTTCACTTCTACCTCTGGGCTTATGAACCAGCACGCTAAGCTGGTACCTATGTTTGTTTATGTTCTGTCCCTACAGGACCCATTGGTTGGTTTTTTTGTTCACAGTGTCTCCAGCGAAGTGAAACAGTATAAGCAACATTATACCTAAGATACTACGGGACATCTGCTGTCCCAACCATAGGACATTGATTCAAAAGCAAATTTGAATTGATTGCTCACTAAGGTACAGAGCTAGAGATATGCAGTTAACAGAGGAGAGAATGGCTGCTTGGCAGGAATCTTCCATTTATGGCTGAAAGGAACAGACCAATTAGAAATGTGGCTAAGTATGCCCTCGAGTGTGGAACGCATTTAGTAAAGTGAAGCTGTTGTGCCTGGATGGACTGAAAAATTTCCCTACATAAAATCGGGAGAAGGGGAACTAGGGAGGCAAACAGCTTTCTGTCCAAGAAGCTGAAACAAAATAGCTGAGGCCGACTGTGACTGATGGCCCAAACATTTCTCCTCAGTGTTCTGCAGAGAGAGATGCAACAACCAGAGAAATTAAATCAGGTGAGAATCTTAATGTCAAAACTTAATGCTAAGCAGAAGAGGGAATGTGCAGAGATCATTTTCTTTGTCAAAGAAGCAAAAGTGGTATGCTCACAGGAACAAGCCTCCATTTAGTGCTCATAATTAAATGGATCTTAATTATGCATAGGGTGATAAATGTTAATTGATATGAAAGAGAAAAAAGATAAAATTCTCTTTGTGAGGATATGCATATCCCTGAAGACCTAAAATTAAAGAAGTGTTTAAGGCTAGGATTTCCTCTCTATAGAAAAGGAGGAAATGGCAGAAGAGCCTCTTTGGCTTTAGAAAGAGAGGGTGGGATGAATAAATATCTCTCCATACCCAAAGGCATGATATCTCTAACAGCTTTTCCCTGGATGCCTCTTCCTATGTATTTTTCTCAATTCTAGTCTTGGCTTCAGGGTATTAGTAAGGGAATCAAAGATTCAAATATTCTAAATACACATTGTCTGGCTTCCAAAATTGTATTTACTGTAGCTAATATTTACCAAGTGAGTAGCTTGCCAATCTTTGTATCTAGTGTTATATTTTTCCAAGGAAAATTTTAAAATGTGAGTGTTCAATACATACAATGATGTGAACAATTGGAAGTACACAATTTGAGGCATTATTACAATGTGAGCACACTTATATTACTAACACTTAGGTCAAGAAATGAAGTGGGGTGCCTGACACAAGTGGGAGGGTTGGTCAACTCTGTTGCCAGCCGGGTCCTGATCCAGTGCTTTGAATCAGTTCATCCCATCATCTACTCTGTCTATAAGCTGCTGGCGTGTGGAGCAGCTGCTACTGCAGAAGCAGATGTCATCACTGAATAGGGCTGGTTTGGAGCTGCTGCTTGCAGTTCTGGGAGGCAAGGGAGGGGTCAGTGGGGTTGCATGCAGGCCACAAGCACAAAGGTAGAGCCAGAGAGCCCTGGGGATGCAGACATCGATGGCAGGAAATTGTGCAGCAGCCTGGAACTCACACAGAAGCTGCCCCTGGACACCCTGTCTGGTTGCAAGATCACCCTGATTCTGGATAACAGCAGGATATTCAAGAATCATCTTGGTGATGGTTCAGTATTTATGGTGTATCAGAAACCAGAAATGTTGAAGCAGACCAGCAGCTTGTTGCAATGAGTATTTGCAGGAAAAGCTGATATATATTATTATTATAATTCCAGTGCCACTACCTTGAATGAATATGTGACGGAGAGGTGGGAAATGAAGAGATATGTGGATGGTGGAGAGAGACAGAACTTGAGACCCATGTCTGGGTTTGTGGTCCTATAGCAGCTGGGGATCATGCTGATGTCTGTAGGCCATGCTGCTGCCACAGACCATATTGCTGTCCTTGAAGGTGTTGCCCTTGAAGCTATGAAGATGTTTTTGGCCTGTGCTGTAGCAGAGGTCTGTGTTCATATCCATGGCTTATCTTGCCACTAGAAACCATGCTAAGGTTCATGGTGTGTGCTGACACAGGAAACTATGTGAATGTCTGTGGTCCATGCTGTTGCCAGAAACCATCTGGAAGTCCATGATCCATGCTCCTGCTGACTCTAAAGGGCAAAGACTCTACTTTTAGTAGCATTAATGACTGTGGCATCAATGACTGTGGACTCAAAATTGAGAAAGCAGGACATTGGGGATTTCTATGACACCCCCTCCCCCAAAGTAACAGTCTAGACAGGAAATCATTAGAGAGGACTCTTAAAAATTGTGACAAGGACGCTGAAGTGTAGTTCTTCACAACTGAGGGTTTCTGGCAGGGATATGGGTGAGGAAAGAGTCAGTTTTTCTTAAGGGAATGGCTACTGGTGGTTTGACCATGTTCCAGGGAGTATACGGGCAACACACATTGGACTTTTGGTCTTTTCTTTTTCTTTTTTGGTGGAGAGGGGAGACTACCAAGGTGAGGGGCAGACCTGGGAGGACTGGAATGTAAGTATGATTGGGTTCATGATAAAAATATTATGAAAAATGCAGTGGAACACCATCAGTGCCGCAGAAGTGCTCACAACACTTCCTCATCATGACCTTCCTCTGTTCTCTCCAAAAGTCATCACTACTCTGATTCTAGCACACATTGGCTATGCCTACATTTGACCTATATATAAGGCAGCATTAGTTTGCATTGTGTTGTGTATGGCTTCTCGTATTGTATTTGTCAAATTTAAATTCAATTTAATGTTGTATTCATTCGCATTTCAAAATTGTAATATATGACTCTAACATATTTAATTATTTTACGATTAAGGGACATGTAAAAAGTTTTCATCTGGATAGTGTGATTTTACTTTTGTAAATATTATAGCACACATTTTTTTTTGAAAAAATTGTTTATGTTTGGGGATTTTCTTGGAAATAAAACTTGTAGGTCATATGGTATAAAGATGTTGAGAGTTAGTAAAAACTGCCATGCCATTTTCAAAGGGGAAATGCTCATCTCTCTCATTGTGCCTTAAGTGTCATTGGTAGAGTGGCTCTGTCTCCTGTACGGGTAACACTTGAACCCCAACGTCTATTGGGTGATCTTGGCAACTGGGTTACAAGAAGACTTTAGGTATCAGGCCCCATTAAGTGCTCAAACACATCCTTTCTACCCCATCTTTGGGCTCAACTCAGCTGTGATAGACAATTTACTGTCTTAGCTGAAGTACATAGGGTATGTTCCACTAACTCTATTGAAGCTTCTACCATACTACAGAGATTTTGGGTAATCTGCTTGGCAACCAACTATGTTCATCCTTAAAATATAGGATGGGAGCTGATGAAAAATATACTTCTTCCATTCAATCAACTTCAGAGTCTTCTATATCCTTCTTGAGAGATTCTTGGTAATTAGAAATTAACGTCAGTTGTCTAAGGTAGTGATTTTATCAACAGCCCTTTATTTTGGATTTGTCTCATTCTTCCAGGTGTTTCTTTACAACTCCCTGGAACCACATCCTAAATAAACAAGAGTCCTGGTCACAGATTTTGGTTTTCTGTGGTTCTTGATGTTGTTAATTCTTGAGATTCCATGGTATCTTCTGCACATGGGATTCTCTCTTCTATCTCTTGTATTCTGTTGGTGATGCTTGCGTCTATGACTCCTGATCTCTTTCCTAGGTTTTCTATCTCCAGGGTAGTCTCCCTTTGAGATTTCTTTATTGTTTCTACTTCCATTCATAGTTCCTAAATGGTTTTGTTTAATTCCTTCATCTGTTTGGTTGTGTTTTCTTGCCATTCTTTAAGGGATTTTTGTTTCCCCTTGAAGGGCTTCTACCTTTTTACCTGTGTTCTCCTGTACTTCTTTAAGGGACTTATTTATGCCCTTCTTAAAGTCCTCTATCATCCTCATGAGAAGTGATTTTAATTCTGAATTCTTCTTTTCTGGTGTGATGTGGTAGTCAGGGCTTGCTATGGTGGAAAAACTGGGTTCTGATGATGCAAAGTAGCTTTGGTTTCTGTTGCTTATGTTCTTGTGCTTGCCTTTTGCCATCTAGTTAATTCTAGTGCTACCTGTACTCACTGTCTCTGACTGGAGTCTCTCTTTCCAGTTATCTTGCTTGTGTCAGAACTCCTCAGGGTCCAGATGCCTTTGTGATCCTGTGATCCTGAGCTCCAGATGCTCTGAGTGCAGTGGCTCCTTTAGCATGTCTCAGGATATGGTATCTTCATGGGAGCAGACCACCTAGGTGTCTGCTGCTCTGAGTGTAGTGGCTCCTCAAGGATATCTCAGGATATAATGTTCACTGCTTTGAGTGCAGTGGCTTCCCTGGATGTCTCAGGATATGGTGTCTTCACAGGAGCAGACCAGCTAGGTGTCTACCCCAAGGACCAGGTGTGGGGCGGAAGGAGAGTGGTATTCCCCAGGGGCAGGGTTAGACTGCCTGGTGGGTCCTGCTCCCAGTTGTAGCTCTGTGGTATAGGGTAGTGGGCGAGCGTTCTTACCCTCTGCTGTGAGTGCAGTGGCTCTTGTAGGATGTCTCAGGATATGGTGTCTTTGTGGGAGCAGACCAGCTAGGTGTCTGCCCCAGCCACAAGGCGCCATTTTTCTTTGTTGGTTGAATATCCTGGAAATAAAATTCTTTATCTATTTTTTTCTATAATTTACTGTGCTCTCTCCCCCAAGATAAGTTTTGTTTATATTTGACAGTGTCAATTATATTCTCATCTCTCAATAATCACTGCAACAACAATAGCTATATTTATGTACTGGCTTACATTTTTATGAGGCATTATTATATATGAAATACTAAATTTAATCCCACCAAATATAAGATTAGTGCCTTTATTTTATATTCTATCTATCTATCTATCTATCTATCTATCTATCTATCTATCTACCTATCTATCTAATCTATGTTCTTTTAAATGTATTCTTTGTGGGTTTCACTTCATGTGCCACAGACCCTCTCATCTCTGCAACCTTCATATGCATGAGATCTCAAGTGATTTTATGTATGCATATGCATGAGGTCTCAAATTACTATCACATCACAACCACAGCACAGTGAGCCACTAGTGATCTGGGCTCCAATGTTGCTCTTGTCTTTCTCTGCAAGCTACAGGTAGTTCTGAACAAGGAAGGTGGCATTAGAGAAATTTGCAATTACCACATTAAGAGCCCCAGAAATATATGCAAAAGCAATGTGATGATATAAACCAAAAACACCACAGGGAAGAAAACTCAATAGGCGTAAGAGATGATGGAAACATTCCTGTTTGTCAAAGAATTACGACAACAAATGTGTACATATGCTTAGAGGGAAACACAAGAATCTAAGGTGGGGGGTTGAATACTGACAATCCAAGGCTGCAAAGCATGTATGCTAATACATTTCCTCTAGGCCTGGAGGGAATCTGGTTTGGTAGAAAAACAAATTCAAATAGGTGATATAGGTAATCTTCTGTAAATATGATTTAAGTGCAAATGACTACAGTAAAAAATAACCAACGGCCAGTTTTCTAGTCCTTTGAAAACAAACCAGTTCTAAGGTGTTGGTAATGGAATGAGTAATCTCTTAAGTAATTTATGATAATCAGACATACAACCATATGCAACTGTAAAGAAACAGAATAAAACAAAAAAGGCAAACCATTCTCAAACTTGCCTTGCCTACGGGGCAGTCAGTGTTTTCTGGGAAAGAATAACAAAGTCTGCGCTTTTATTTTATTTTTTATTTTTGTTTAATGAGGTATCTTTGTGCAGTTTTAGGCATAGAAGCAACTGCTTCCAGTGCAGGCTGGCTCTGAGGGCATACACTATCTTGGCCTGCCAGAGACAGGCTCATGCAGGTATCAGTGTATATTAATGTTTAGTCATGTGTTAAATAATCAGAGGGTTATTAACCTGAGGTTGTTTCTGGACCCAGAATCCTTACCAAGTAAATGGAAACTTTCGTTTGAAGTATTTATTGCAGCTGGTTCATTTTTAAAAAATGTATTTCTGTAATAGGGACTTATCTTCCACCTCTGGGAGGCAACCAAGGACAACAGTAACAGCTTACAGTGTTTTTGGAAGTTTTTTTTGGACAGTCCTGAACAACTCAAAGGAGAGCTTCTGTGCCTGATTGTTGTAGGTTTTGTTAGGTAGTATATGGATTTGGGGAAGAATATTGTCAGGCTAATGTGGAAGGGGGAAAACTTATGCAGCCTAAAGCCTAGAGAAAGAGCTGTAGGCAACTAAGGAATGTTGAGAGTAGGAGAAGCAATCTTTTACAGGGAGGAGCACACTGTTTGGCTAGTGAATATCTAATGTCCAGCCCTGAAAAAAATATGTTAACCTGAGGTTGTTTCCAGACCCAAATCCTTACCAAGTAAATGTAAACTGTTGTTTGAAGTATTTATTGCAGCTGCTTCATTTCTTAAAAAATGTATTTCTGCAATAGAGACTTGTCTTTCGCTTCTGGGAGGCAACCAAGGACAACAACAGCAAATATACAGACAGGAGCCAGGTGTGGTACATGAGTAATTCGAAGGGGGGAAAGGAGGTGGAAGAGGATACAGTCATATTATACTCTCAAAATTAAAAACTAACAATAAAGAAAATTTTGTTTTAATACAGACTGAGCATGCATAATGTCAAATTTCATTACTGAATTTTCAACTTTAGTAGATTTTTCTCCCCCCACCCCTGGCTCTTTGCCCTTCCTTGGAACCCACTCCTAGTCTTTTCTGTTGATGCCACATGTGTCCTTTCGCTCTCCCTCCCCTTCTGTACCTTCTCTTGGTCTCTGTTTGATTTTCTTAGGCTTTATCTGTGTTTATATCCATTTATGTATGTACATGTATACATTGTAAACTAGACTTCGTATATAAGAGAAAGTGTGGTTTTTGATTTTCAGTTTGGATCACCTTATTTAACACAGTAATTTTCAGACCCATTGATTTTCCTGCAAATTTTATGGTGTTATTTTTCGTTAAAGTTGAACAACAGTTCATTGTGTATGTGCACCACGTTTTCATTACCCATTCACCTGCTGATGGCTAGCCAGGCGGGTTCCACTTCCTTCTCATTATGACTAGAGTAGCAATAAGCACAGTTGTGCAAGCATCTCTGTGATAGGATAGACTCCTTTGGGTGTATGCCCAGAAGTGGTGCAGCTGGGTCATATGGTGGTCCTTTTTTGAGAAATCTCCAATTAATTTTCATAAAGACTTTACTAGTTTATAATCCCTCAAAGAGTGGCCAAGCTTTTCCCCTTCCCTGCATCCTTATTAGAACTTCTCCTCATGTTTCTCTGGTGATTTAGGACTGACTAGAACACACGGCATATCCAGCTAACAAGTTGGTTGATTGTAACTGTGGACCTCTTATTCAGCTATACCCAAATCAGTTAAATGTCACTCCAGTGAGTTCCATAGCTGACTCTTGTTCTCAGTTTATAAAAGCCAGTTGCCCCCTTGCAGTGGGGCATCCCACTATACTTCTTCCAGTGTGGTTGTTGCCTAATTCTTGAGTTAGATTTTGTTACCCTAATGCTGTTAAATTCACTTTGCCTGAAGTTTTCTTTTACTACATGTGATAAAAAGGGGGAAATAAAGACCCTGCTCTCATCCTTCCCTCACTGCTTGAGTTCACTTCACCGGTGAAGCCTTTTCTTTCATGGAGGTAGGCCCTTAGACTTTTCTACTTGGAGTCTTGCCCCACTCAGTCCCATTTAAGCCTTATCCAGGAAGCTAAGCAAAGCCTCTCATTCCTGGGATAAGCTTGGTGTATAAACTGTCTTTTTCATCTCATGTCACCAGTGAATTAAGAATAAAAACGACACAGCTGTTATATTTTTTTCAAAACATGTTGAGTTTTGTGTATGGTGTTGGTGTTAATGTCTGTGTGGTGTGTATGTGAATGCGTGTGTATGTGTGCACATGCACATGTGGATATGTTACAGAAGCCAGAGGTTGATGTTGGGTGTTGCCTGTGCCTTAGACAGCTCTCCATGCAACCTTACCTGCCCTTGGAGGTTGCGAGTGAGTAGACGCAGAGTCAATGACACAGATTCAGGGAGCATGTGAGAAATGCCACAAGAAGCTCTCTGAACACTGCTGCAAGCTCTTTGAATATCCTCCACCCGCATCCAAGAAACCATCTTCTAAACAGCAGTTCCTGATTGGCTGGCATTATTTTCACCAGCAATCCTTGGTCTCTCTGGTAGTCCTCAATTAGGTTCTTCTGCACGAGATGCTTTGTGGCTGTGTGGCCCCCTGTGTTTACATAGAGGCAGCCCTGCCTGTTCCTTC
This sequence comes from Rhabdomys pumilio, assembly GCA_030674055.1. Lineage (NCBI taxonomy): Eukaryota > Metazoa > Chordata > Mammalia > Rodentia > Muridae > Rhabdomys > Rhabdomys pumilio. The sequence goes on from JANHMN010000015.1 coordinate 60,249,641, forward strand.
TATAGGTGGGGAATCTTCTTCTATAGCTCTTTATTTTATCTTTTGGGACATGGTTTCCTGCTGAACCTAGAGGTTGTCATTATGATTAGAGGGGCTGGCATGCAAATTCCAGAGATCCTCTTGTCTCTGTCCCTCCAGTGCTGTAGTTACAAGAACATGTGTAACCTGGCTTTTACACGGATTCTAAACTCAGGTCTCTATGCTTATATGACAAGTTCTGTTCCCACAGAGCCATCTCCCTAGTCACACACTTTGTTTTTATTTATTTTTGTTTGTTTGTTAGTTAACTTCTAGCCCTTAGTGCTTCTCTGCTTCTACCAGGTTTAGGCCCATGTTTCCCAAGCTACACTTACTTCTTCAGAACTCTGATGCAAGACATTTGAGGCTTATTTGAAAAGGTAAGACTCCAGGTTTTTCACATGGAGAAATTCAATAACAGAAGATCCATGCATGTTCAAGGCTGACTTCACTGACCTGTGGTCACTCTGCACTAGGTTCAAAAGGCCTATATTTGATGGAACTCAATACCTATGCTTCCTGCACAATTGCACACGGTTGAACAATGAGCCTGACATTTTCATCTTGCATTGACTTTCCAGATTGTGTGGGTTTGCCTAGTGGCTTTCCTTTTTGTGAACATGTTTGGTTATGTTATACCTGAGGGTAGTACCATAATAAGAAACACACATTCTCTGGCCTTCTTCAAACAGTTTCCATGAAGATCTTGACAAAGTTTAGTGTAATGTTGGTGGGGATACGAGGAAAAGAGTGGTCTCACTTATTACCTGTGGTAATGTAATTTGCCTAGAAGAACATTTAATTATAAATACATATTCTTTAAAATTTCCTTCAGGTCTGGAATTCAAAATATTAATACATTATTTTCCACATTTTCCCCTTGGGGTATTTATTTAGCTTTGAATTTTTATTGCTTTTACTTCTAACATTTTACTCTTACTATGGCAGCACATCCTATAGAGTATTAAATAGTTTCTGAGGAACAAGGGGGCTTCCTGCTCCAGTCTTCTTAACTCTGGGCTCTGATTTTAGAGGAAATTTATTTGGCTTTGTCTTCTCGTATTTTATTCTTATTTTTCTTCTGTTTCTTATCACGATTTATTGAATCTAAGTAATCAGATTTCCATTGTAATACAGTTGATTTAGTTTTCTTATGCCAGTCCACCACCGTTTTGCTATAGCGATTGCACATCAATTTCACCCGTAGTCTTAAAATGTGTTGGTTTGATGTGCATGAATTTTTCAGGTTCATGAGATTATGTTTTCTACTTAGTTGTGCCTATGTATTCTCTGGACATTTGTGTGTTTGGATATATTTATGTCGTTTTATATGTGCACATGTATGGGCTAGCATATGAGGAAGTTTATTTACTTCAGCGTGGCTGGTGATAGAAAAAAACAATGTCAAGCTAAATGACTATTAACAGAGGACATGTGAAGTGGATATAACAGAATACTTGTCTACAAATATAAAGCATAAACTAGACCTTGTTGCTTGGCACCAGGTGCCAACAGGTGCTGAGGTATCAAAACTTCTTACTAGCTCAGGTCTGAAAGATTACTTGGCTGACCCCTCTGTATGAGGCATGAGAATTTTTTTCTCTGGCAGAAGGTACCTAAGCCCAACATTGTGATCAAACCATACATCTCATTTTTTGTTATGTTTCTGTGGACAAGGTTGGTGCCATGAACCAGCAGGCTGTTCTTCAGTGACAGAATCCTGAGGGAAAGGACCAGGAGGTCATAAGATAAAGAGGATAAAAAGGAGATAGGGAAGATAAGAAACCCTGTAATCTGGAGTCTTGAATAAGTTATATCTTATGCCAAACAAGTTTATTAAGAAGTATAGCATCTTATATACTATTACCAGGGGAGAAATGGGACAAAGTCAACAGAATCTATTGTACAATGGAACTAAGTCATCGGGAAGCTAAAATAACGTTGCACCAGGAGAACACAGTGTGTCTTAAGAACAGTACAGACTGAACACACAACAGCCTTGGGACTGACAAGCACAGCCTCATAGGGTGGAAAGAGTTAGGTTCTCAGGATCTGAAGCTGCAGCTCCCTTAGTGCCTTGGCCTCAGGTCATTGCCATCTCTGCCAAGCATATTCCTGGTTTTAGAGATGGACCTGTGTCCCTTCTCTCTATATCAGGTGCTCAGAGTTAAAGCTACTAAGGCACTGGCCCCAGGCTGTTGCTGGCTCTGCCAAGCATGTTCTTGGTTTTAAAAAGGAGCCATGGTCCTCCATACATAATGGTATCAGAGAAAGCCTCAGCTGATGAGAGTCCAGCCCTCAATATTTGTCTTCCCCCTTCTCTGCATCCCAATATTCACAGCCTTCTATTTGTCTTTGTGTCTTTCCTGCCTCTTCCACTTCAAATAATTTTTGTCCCATAGAGCAGAACTCCAAAAGCCTGTAAAGCAGATGCCAAGTCATTAATAATAGAGAAGAAATTTAAATTTTTTATAGGCCAATCTTTTCATTACAGAAAATAAAGAAAGAGCTAAATATATGCATGTGTGGTTAAATAATTATATGCTGTCATATTTTGTTTGTCTTTGTGTTCTCTGCCCCATATTATTCCTCCACCCTGACCCACCAAGAAGAATAAGAGTTCAGGAAGGAGTGATGAGAGATTCAAGCTCAAGGAAGACAGGCAACTCCATAACCACGTGATAGCACACATCTCCAAGTGAGGGATGGCCATCTTGTAATTTCATATGAACAGGGAGTCAACACTCCCCTGGGTCCTCAGGGTCCCATTATATCAGCTGCATGAGAACCATCCTTCTAAATTTAGAAGTCCAAATTTGCTTTCTTTTTTTTACTGTGAATGTTAATTAAGTTATATATGAAGCTGTCAAACCACTCTCTCACAAATACTTAAAAAGCCCAATAGATGTAGCTTCTGTGTTAGGAGATGGAAAATATGAGGCTTTGGGGAGGATGGGGAAAGGCACATTTTGCTCCTGATGTGATGATTCCAACACCCTTCTTAGGTCTCAATGGGTGTTTCATTATTTACCTTCTGGATTGTGAAATTGGATTCTTAAACAATTATCAGAGGTTTAAAGATTTTCAAATGTCTCAAGGTGCCTGAAAATGAGAATAACATCAGGTTCAAGACAGGAAACACACAGAATCTTCTGGCCCTGACAGGAACACTGCAGTCACAAACTCCTAACTGTGATTGCCTACACTAGATTAAGCCAGTGAACATTCTAGCATGGAGTGAGAAGCTAACTGAGAAGCTATGGGGCAGTTGGTGACTTCTTGGGAAAGGATACTCAGTTTTCTTAAAGGACATGGCTCCTGGTAAGTTAATCATGCTCCAGTGGATGACCCAGTACCTACAAGCATAAAGACAGCACAAAATGGAGTGAGTCATGAGTTACTGGAACAATAAAAACACATGAATTTGGTGGAGCAGGGCTTTTGTAGGTAAATGATGGTGGGTCTGGTCTGGGAGGAGATAGAGTGGCCATGATCAAAATGTATTGTGTTACATTCTTAAAGAATAAAATAGTTTTCAAAAAAATGAGTTGAAATGGCATGTTAAACACTGAGCCTGGGTAAGCGGTTTGCTATTCTGTACATATAGCATGTAGACTTGTTCTGTTCTCATATCCGAGAAGAACAAGTCTTAGAATAATCAGATAAGTTTATTGTTTCCTCCATGTCTGCCTCTTTGCCACAGCGGTAGATGGGTCAGTCTTGTCTCACCTAGTGATAGAGCTATGCATATATAGGAAAAGCTTTGTTTCAGCCTCATCCATACAGTAGTACTTATCCAACAGATGCTTTCTGAGATCTGTAAGTTGGTAGGGCCAGCCCCCTGCATTCACACCTAACACAGTTTTGAAAATGTGCATGAAGCCCTCACTTTTGAAGGTTGAAATATAAATCCCATGTGTTATTAGATGAGCCTGTAGAGAACTAAACAATTTTTACAAATCCGATTTCCATGTAATCAGCTTATTGATCACTTTTAACACAGTTGGATGGGTATAAACAGTTTGATTTTCACTCTCCAACTTCTGTTTCCAACCAGGCTCAGTAGAATTTCTATTTCCCGTGTCTTGCTGCTATATTGGACAATTGCCATGTGTCTTTTTTCTTTCAATTATTGAAGGTTTTGGTTTCCTTTTCCTAACTCTCTCTGCTACCTCAGGCAGTGTCATGCTATTGATTTTCTTTTTGTTCCAGCTGTTGGGATTGGGGATAACGATAAGGAAGATGCAGTCTATTATTAAACCTTCTTGATGGTGAGAGAGAGAGGAAAATGTCTGATACTAGACTGAGGAGCTTGTTAGAGTGTCCCAGGAATGGTAATCACATTCTCGCTTGCACTCATTGACATACTGACTCTGATACATTGGCACACGAACACTGGCATTGACATATTGATGAAGTTATTGACATATAGGTGTTATTTTTGTCTGGGAAGATATTTAAATATTAACTTTTGTATATTTGTGGGTTCTATGGCGGGCCCTTCTAAACATTCTAGACAGTGTCTTGACAGGAGAAAGAAAATCATTGCTCTTCTAAGATCCTCCTCCGAGAAGATATTCACAAGTTGCTCTTTCGAGTCCCTCTTGCCTGGTGGCCACCTTGGGAGAAGAGCCTGCAGTCTGTCTCAAGACAGCATACTCAGGCCAGCCCACTTGATCATGAGAAATTCAAATGCTGTTGCTGTGGCAGCAGGGTAATAGTGACATAGATACACAACCAAGTGAGAAGGGTCATAGGGTGCTTGTCCTCGAGAATGGCATGAACTATAAAAGTGGTCAGAGGAAGGCTGTGCTATGCCCACTAGATGAGGTAAACCTTGATTCCCATAGTATGAATGGTTCTGAAGAACTTTGAAGGTGGGTAAAGAGGTGAAACCTATTAGATTGAGAACTGGGTGAGTGTAGGTGACCCAGGTAAGGGTGAACTAGCTAAATAGGAAATCTTTCTCATTGAGTGAGAGGCATGTGTGGTAATAGCAGGAAATCTCCTGGTAAGACCTCTGTGGCTTCAAGAGGCTCAAAGGTGCAAGTCTGAAGATGAAATGTCAGGCTTCATAGTACTGTTCTCTCTCTCTCTCTTTCTCTCCTCTCTGATTTCTTTGTCTTCTTTTGTTTTCTAGGTTCAGGGTCAGATTTCTGAGTCCATTATCCACAAACTATCCAACATGGAAATGAGATCCCAGTAAAGCCTTTCATAGCATTGTCTCTTGTCTATGAGTAGATTTCTAGCTTCAGAAAAATGAAAAAAAAAAAAAAGAATAGGTGGCAATCTCTCATCACTGAAGACGTTATTAGTGGGCTTTTCATTACTGTAACAAAGTGCCCTAGACAACCAACTTCAAAAATGTTTATTCTGACTTACAGATTTAGAGGTATTGTTTATGATTAGTTGCTCATTTACTTTGGGTCTGTAGTAAGAGTAAATTGTGGTGTGGAGTGTATGATAGAGTAAGCTGCTCACTATGTGGTGGCTGTGAAGGGAAAAAGGGAAAGAGGAAGGACAAGATAGGATGAAGATCAAAGACATATGCCCACCCTAGTACTAGAAGACTTCTGACTAGGCTTTATTCTTTAGATGTTCCACTACTTCTCACAGGCTGAGAGGGTCAAGTCTTTAGTATATGAGTCTCTGGAGGATACATACAAATCATAATAAACTCCAAGGCTGTCCCTAGAAGCTCCTGATGTGGCTCCCTATAGATCCCAGGGGAGTAAATAGTCATAATTCTGTTTAATTGGGCATAGGAAGGATAAGAATTATCAAACTCTGAGAGAGATATTAAGACAGAAATATTAATGACCATCTTCAAAATATGTCTTCTTTTCAGATAGGTTGGTGATATAACAATATTAAGAATGCCACTGGTTATTATTTTACACAGGTCCTCTGAAGGTATGGCTTTTCCTGGCAAGATAACCCTACGGACAGTTGAGTTCAGGAAAGAAATAACCAGTAGTACTGAGGGCCTTCAGGCGTTTTGATGTCCCTTTGAGGATTGAGGCATCAGCCTTATTTTATATTCTAATAACTAAGTTTTCAATATCTCCATAGGGATGGGACTATACATTTAGAGTGCACTATGCTTAAATCTCCCATGCTGAAAGACTAGGGCTATTGATGCAGGTATGCAAGATAATACTTCAAGTTTCTGATCACACCAAACTTGGAACTTACTGGGACTGCTGTCTATCCATGCAACATGAGTGTTGACATGAAGCTTCGCCTCTCTGCAGTTCGTGTAGTCCTAGGAAGCCCTACATACTCCTTCAGGACCCTTTCACTTCCATTCTTTAGTTTGGAGAGATTCATAAAGATGATGGGTGTGAGAAGGAAACTGGCTGAGTGAAGAGACTCACAGCTATGAATTTGGGCAGCAGCTTTTGATGATGGAGATGGGGGGAGGCTACCAAACATCCTGGCATGAGCTCCTTGTGACTCTGTGGCCTGAAAGAGAAGGCTGGATGAGTAAAACATTTGCCTTCTGCTCTTTAAAGCAGCTGCAAGATCCTTGTCTAATTTTAGTTAGAGGAGTTAAACTGTTTCCATCTACAAGGGAACGTTAGAATCTGCCAATCATTGAAGACCAGAAACAGGTACAGAGATCCACTTTCTCCCATCCCTTAGTCTCATGATAGCTCATTTCATTGTCAGGATTCCCTTCACATCCCTGCACAGTGTCCCAGCTCATCAGCTACTCTCAGCACTTCACCATAGGGAGATTTCTTTCCAGCACCTTGTCTCTGGATGAACCCAATTCATTTCTATTTTGAAAACTGACTCCTATATATGTAAGTATGATTTCTACTCCATGGACTCCTATCGCTCCTCTTCTACATCCACAAGTCTATCTGCTTCTCCGGTAGCTCCATTTGAATGCATAGGTATTTTAACCTTAAAAGGTTCAAAGCCAAATCATCATCTATTTTTTCATATTGTATTCACTTCTTGTAATATTCGTTGCGCTGGTTAACTGTTCACCCTAAGTTAAGCACTTTGGGATCATCTTTGACTCTCTCAGCTCTCACACTTAATCCATCACCACAAATTGTCAGTCTGTCCTCCTACGATTTTTTTCCAGATGTCAGTTTCTCCCTACCAACTCATTCTTCTACCAGCCTAGTCCAGCATCACCTGTCTTCTGCACCCCCACACTGCCTTCCCAGTCAGTCTTCTTCCTCTATTATCTATGACACCCTATGCGAGTAGGTGAGCTTTCTGAATGAGAAATTAAATCATTGCCATCAAGTTACTTGAAGACACATAAGCACTCTTCATCATCCTTAGGATACTCATCCTTCAGGATGGATTATAAAGTCATTTGTCATGTGATTAACATTGTCTTTCCACTTTGCTCTTCTGTCAGTGTCCTGTGAATTTTAAGTCTTAGCTCTATTAAATATTCTGTAGCCCAAATTATATTATTACCTAACTGTTGCTGCTTCTGCTGCCTGTAACATGCCTCTGTCTTCCTTTCCCAGACCCTCTAGCAGCCTTGCATTTAGTCCTGCAAATGTGAGTTCATTCTTTTGTGTCTTAAGATATTAAGCTTTAACTTCACTTCTAGTAATACTTAGAGCATATGTGTATATATATATATGTATATATATATATATATATATGTCATACTTTATGTAAACATGTAGATAATGATTGAACTCTTCTACTACTATAATAGGCAGGGATCGAGATTTCTCTAGCCCATTGCCTGATATGATGTCTGCATGCCTTTGATATATGAAGTTTAAAATTTTTATTATGATGTGTTTGTGTGTATGAGGTACGTGTGAGGGCACATGTGTGATGGTGTGTGTGTGTGTGTGTGTGTGTGTGTGTGTGTGTGTGTAGACCAGAGGAAAACTATGTGGAGCTAATTTTCTCTTTTTATTACTTTATGTGGGTTCCAGGAATTAAACTAAGGAGACCAGGCTTATGTGATAAGTGCCTTTGCCCACAGTGCCATATCACCAGCCCCAAGAAATCAAATTTTGATAATAAGTAGATGTTTGTATAAACTTATATGTGTACATTTGTGCATACGCACTTACATAGACATATATGTAACATATATGTTCTGTCTTTTCTATGTCCCATAAAATAGAGAAATTATAGGATTTTGTGACAAGCAGATAACTATTAACTCTAAGGCAGTTTACTTAACCTTTCTAAAATGCCTTTCAGAGGCAGAAAATAATACTTTCCTCCATGGATACTACTACTGCCCCATTTGGCCATGGAATGAGATACACGGAGAGGTTAGAATATCCTTAGAGTAGAGCAGGCACAGGCACGATTATAACTGGTAGTCTAATTGCCGAACCTTGTTTGTGACCTCTAAGCAATGACGAGTAGGCTAACTCTCTCTCAAGAGTGTACCTTCACAAGTGATTTTACACATTGTTCTTCTGCTTTTTCTGCACTACTTCTATTTGAAAATGTTGTATAAGAAAGGAAGAGTCTGGCTGTAGTCTAGCACATTGAAAGCTTTCTCATACGACAGCTCATACCTAGTAGGGGAGAAAGGAAAGAGAAAGATCATACAGGGAAATACAAATTTCGTGAAGTATGAATGTTGGAGCTCCTTAACCAGAACGAAATCCTACCACATAAGTACCTGGATACTTCACAGGACAGGAGAGCAGTAGACACTCACTGTGAACTCACCAAGCCATGAAGAAGCAGCTACAAATGTACTCACTATGTGTTTTTGTTTGATAAGTAGCTCATTGAGATATGGCTTAAACTAAGAACTGTGCTAGGCTCTGGGGTACAGAAGCAGTCCTCTTACTGAGGGCTTAGTTATATTAAGGAGACAGACTAGGAGATGGGAAATTCTGACATATTTCTAAGATAGAGATGAACTTAGAATATGGGACCTCATGTGAGGCATATCAATATGTTAAGAAAAATCCTTTTACAGAAAGGATATCCAGGAAGAGACCAGAGTGACTCACAGTGAAGAACAGTATGTGGTTTAACAAGATCAAGGATGAAGAAATGGCTATGAGACAGTTTGAAGTTAGCTGGTGGATCTTAGTGTCAGTTCTAGGCTTGTCAATGGCCAACTGTATCTTGAAGCAAATGAGTTAATCTTTCTACCATTAACCCCAAAGCTGAGATAAACATGCAGTGATTATGTGTTAAGGCGGAGACTCAGCTGGTAAAGTGCTTGCTATTCAAGCTTGAGGTCTTGAGTTCAAATCTCAAGCACTCATAAAAAACGGGTGTGGCAATGTGTGTTTTTGATACTAGGCCTGGTGATGTAGAAACAGAAGAAATGATAAACTCCAGATTCAGTGAGAGACACTGTCTCAAATAATAAGGTGGAGAAAGATTAATGGAGATGACAGATGTCCATGTTGTATCTACACTCTTGTTCACTCAAATTTATCTCCATGCATGAACACACACACACACACACACACACACACACACACACACACTCACACACACACACACACACACACTCACACACAGACTTGCATCTACTCACTACAAATGCATACATCTCTTTAGGTGGTTTTAAGGATCAAATTTGAAGACTGTTGTGAAGTGCCACATTTCTTGTCTTAGGGTTTCTTCTGCTGTGATAAAACAGAATAAGCAAAGGCAACTTGGGGAAGGAAAGGTTTGTTTCAGTTTACAATGTCCAGGTCATACTCTGTGGCTGAGGGAAATCAGGTCAAGAAGTCAAGAAGAGGCCATGGAAAAATGCTGATATCTGGCTCCTGGTTCATGGCTTACTCAGCCTACTTTCTCATAGAACTCAGGACCACCTGCCCAGAGGTGGTTCTTTGTCTGGTGGGCTGGACTTTCCCATGTCAATCCATCAGAAAGTTACACTACAGACTTAGCTACAGGACAATCTAGTTAGAATGATACAGAAGTCAGACATCGTTCCTAAAAGGCTCAATGAAGAAGAAGGCACTGTGTTACTCAATAGTTGTGAGAATTACTTCATTTAATGCTTAAACTTTAATGGGTATGTTGGTTTGTTATGTCACATATCTGAGAAGAAGGGATTTTAGTTGAGAAAATGTTTCCATTATTGTCTGTATGACCATAGTTTTATACTGTTTGGAATTCTTATTGTTTTCAAAGATGAATTTCTTTGGGGGCTACATTCATCTGATCTCTATTCCTTACTTATATTTCCAAGTCATTCCTGCTTCATTCTCTCATTCCCTGTGTTTGGTATTTTCATGTCTTCTTTATCTCATGCACTCATTATCTCCATTGCAGGTGAAATAGGAGTTGACCAACTGGGCTGTGAGAAATTTGTTTTTTTGGGGCCCATCACTAAGGAGGCCAAGCTTTTACCCTAGTAAAATTGAAAATATAAAACCAAAAGGAGTTTCTAGCTCTTGAGTGGGTTTACTTGTCACTTAGCCAAAAGGATAATTAAGAAATGTCCCGATTGTTAATTGAACATGGCACATCGCTCTTTTTTTTTTTTTAATGTTTTTCTTTAAGTTTCAAAGACTGTATTAAAGCCAAAGGAAGGATGCTTTTCTGTACCACTCCATGCCCTTTTGTGAAAATCTCTACTGCTTCTGATTCTGTGTTGCTAAGGGATTAATCAGTGCAAATAACTAAATCAACTTGGGGCCAAGAGAGGTCTTAAAGCAGCTGAGAAGTTAGCTCACAGGAAACCTGGGTAAAGCTGAAACAGACCCATGTGGGCTTGCTGCTGTGGATTTGCTTAATACTCCACACTTGTTTTTAAGGGAGGGCCAATTGCAAAGGGCATAGAGAAAAAACACAGCAGGTGATGTGGTTTAGATGTTTGCCCTTCCAAAATTCAAGTTGTGGCTTTAGTCGCCATAGGAATGTCTTAAATGATGGATTCCTAAGGAGGTGACTACATCCTGAAGACTGAGTCCTCATAAATGGGATTAGTAGCCTCGGAAAAGGGCTGGAGGCAGCCAGCTAGAAACCCTTATAGCCTTTCTCTCTCTTGTGTCACACTAGGATACAGCCTTTTATCCTCTCTGGAGTGTGGAGAGCAAAGCACTACCCTGGATGTAAAAGCTGAGTAGTCACTGAACACCGAACCTGCTTTGAGTTTTGGCCTTCTCAGTCTCCAGCACTATGAGAAATAAACTATGGTTTCCAATTACTCAGTCTCAGGTTTTTCCTTTCAATAGCACCAATGGTTTAAGACAGTAAGTATGCCTAGCTATAGAAAACATGCCAAGAACCCCAAGAACAGAGTTTTGTACTAGGAAGCATACAATCACAAGGTAAGAGATCATTCAGCTTCTTTTCTTCAAAGCAGTGTTCCAGGCACAGAGAATAATAGTGGGGGAAATCAGTTCCCAATTCCAGAGTTGTAGCGGAAAAAATTCCCCGTGGGAGGAGTAAGGAGAGGAAGAGGAGGAGTAAGGAGAGGAAGAGGAGGAGGAAGAGAAGGAGCAGAGGGAGGCAGAGAGGAAGGAGGATGAGAACCATGCTTGGATCAAGAGCAGTCCTGGGTAACAACTTATATCCAGGTTAGTTAACTGGTTAATACCTCTAATTATGTGAGCATATTGTTAATTGAGCATTATCAAAAATATGAAGCCTTTGATTAATCTTTAAGCATTAGAGTCTCATTCCTATTGGGCCCTGTGGATGGCAGGATGGTCAGGGCTCAGCCCAGCCTTGTGGAGACAGCATGGAAGATTGGCAGAGCCATCTCTCACACTGACATCTTGTGGGTGGCAGGGCCAGTGTCTCTGGCCCCCTGAGCCTCGGCAGCAGCATGGAGAACACACTGTGCTCATGGCCTCAGGCCTAGGTTAGTTGGGAAGATGGAGGCTGATTAAGAACAAGCAAGATTGAGTTCCGCTCTTTTAAATATCTCCTTCAACACAGAGATGACCCAAGGATAGAATGAGAAACCAAAGCCTGAGGAGATAGTGCTCTAACGTGGTGTGTCTGTTAGTTTTAAATGACTACCTGATATAGCCTAGAATCACCTGGCAAGGGAGTTATAATGTGGGGTTATCTAGGTCATGGGATTGTCTAGATTGGATATTGGGAAGACCTTGAATTTGAGCAATGCTACTGCATGGTCTGGGCCCTTGACTGTATAAGCACAATAGAAGACTAGATGAGAGCAAGCAGGCAGACAGTACAGTTGCATTGAGTTTTTTCTGCTCTTGTATGTGAATATGATGTCGACCAGATGTCTCAATCTGCTGGCCCTCTGACTTCTGCTGCAACAGGGGACTGTAACCTGGAACTGCAAATTCATCAATGCTTTGCCTCCCTGCAGTTGCATTTGGTCAGGGTGTTTTATCACAGCAACAGAAATGTGACTAGAAGCATGTTTTCTCATAAAGGAATTCAGGACACAGAAAGAACAACCATCTATGTGGCAGGAGTTAGGGTGCACATCATTGATGTCCTTTCAGATAATTTTAGTTCAGGTGCCAAATTGATATATGACTAGCCACCACAGTGTGTCTGTAAGGTTGTTATATCAATGAGCTTTGGGGGTTGGGGGACACACATATAGATGTGGGCACCACCATGAAGCAAGCTCAGAGCTGAGATGTGAAAGAAAAGCAGAAAGCAGAAAACCTGTTTTCTCTTTGTCTCTCTCTTGCTTTTCCTTCCCATGTGTGTATTCTCGATGCTATGCAAGAGGTTCTTTGGACTTTGGGTCTGACCTGTCCTATATCATTGTCCTATTCCTCATTCTGAGGTTTTCAACTTTTTGGACCAAGTAGCTACAGACTTTTCTTTCCCTAGCCTACAGATGGTCATTATGGGACTGTTCAGCCACAGATTATGTGAACCAAACTAATAAATCTCTTGTTATAATTATATATACTCCATTGGTTCTATTTCTCTGGAAAACCCTAACTAACACGCTGGTCCACAAGGGACCCAAAGGTTATGAGCTTAAGATGCCTTGATGGTAAGGGGAGGGGTCCTTACACATTCAGGAGAGACTCTCATCCTGAAGGAAGAAATGCCCCATATATCAGGGACATCCCTCATATTAGAAGGTATGTATCTTGGTGGCATGACTCTGAAAGTGCTTTTGAAAGCCTCACAATGTCCCCAAGACTCCCAGGCCCACCTCTGGTCCGCCCAAAACTTTGGAGGAGCTTTGATACAGAAAGTGCAAAGATACATTGAAGCAATTAAGAAGAGATATCAGATATTGAAGAAAGCCTGGCCACCCCAACCTAAAATCTCAGAAGTTCATAATGATATTCTATGCTCTGGATAAAGTTCTTAAAATATTACCCCTCCCCCATACCAGCAAAGGGAAAAAAAATTCATTCCCTTAAATGCAAATGACATCAAGGAATGAACAGAAAAAATACATCTGACAACTAGTGCTTTTGCCTTTTTATCAGTATATGTTGACTGTACATCGTCCTAGATACCATAGGTATTTCCACACAAGTATGCAATGTGCTTTTGTAAGAATTCAGTTAAACTTAATTTTTAGTTTAGTTTTTTTGCCTGTGGGGATTGCTCAGAGCACTTAGACACATTCAGGACGGACCAACCCTTGCCACTTACAGACAAGGGAGGTCCTTGCTAACTCATTCCCCAAAGACAAATCAGTTTAAGAGTCACACTGTTCTGCCAATCATATTGTGCCTAGTCACTCTTTCTGTAGTACACCTCTTAAACTGTATAAAAACCGCTCTTCTCGGGGTTCTCTTGCCTACAATGCAAAGGAGCCCTGGTGCACCAGTATCATTAAACCTCATGTTATTGCAGTGAATCTCTTCTGTGTGAGTTTCTGGGGGAGCACGTCCCCTAGTTTTGGATTTTACAGTCCAACACTTTGAGCATATCTCCATCCTACCTCTTTCCCGTCTCTATTCCTTCTTTCCACACCTTTCCTTTTTTCTTCCTTCTCTTCCCTCTCTTCCTTTTCCCCCATGTTGGTCCCCTTCATCTTACTAGACAGTTTCGTTTCTATTTTCATGACACACTCAGACATGACTTTATATTTCTGTACAAAATCTAGGATCCACAAATAAGAGAGAACATGTCTTGCTGAGGCTGATTTAATTTGCTTAATAAAGTAACCTCAATTTGTATCCATTTTCTTGCAACTGACAGTACAGTGATACCTCCTTTTCTTTGCAGTTATTTTATCACATGGTACCGTTTTCTTCTATTTTTATTGGACATTTTATTTATTTACATTTCAGATGCCATCCCCTTTCCCCATTCTCTGTCCCCAGAAACCCCCATCCCATCTCCTCTCCTCCTTTTTGCTTTTATATCATTTTAATTACATGCAAGTATTAAGGTCAGTTCTAGGTTGAGGAACTAGCAATACAATAGATGCAAATAGTCAAGGAACAAGCAATACAATAAACAGAAATAGTCAAAGAACAAGCAAGGCAATAAACAAATTTCCTTTAACACTCCTGTAATCCCTGTTTCTAAGGGTTTATCAGGATCACCAAAATATCTGAGCCTACTTCCCTGTCCTAGTCCAAAATCCTTTAAATGTCTGAAGCCTACTTCCTTCTTCTAGCCTAAAATTTAGATTCCTGCCTGAAATTACTTCTTTGTTCTAGCCTAAGATTTAGATTCCTGACTGAAATTACTTCTTTGTTCTAGTCTAATGTCAGATTCCTGCCTGAAGCCCATTTCCTTGTCCTTGGTCCATGTCAGATTCTTGCCAAGCAGCTCCAAAAGCTCTCCACCTATCCTCTTTTTTTTTTTATTTCATAAACAAAACTGAGCCTGTCTTAGGCTGTTTTGACAAGAATGCCTTCCCTACCTATCATCTCTTATGGTTGAATAAAATTCTATCCTGCATATTTACCAATGAACCATGTTTTCTTTACCCATTCTTCTGCTGACACACACTTAGTTTCACTCCATAGCATATGTATTGTGAATACTGTAGCAATATACCCTGTGATGTGTGGACATGGAGTCTTTTCTGTAAATACTCAGGGGTGTTATAGCTGGGTCCCATGGTAGACCAACTTTCAATTTTTTTATTTGTTAGTTTTTGTTTATTTTTGAGAAACTTCCATATTGATTTTATGTTCCCACAGAAGAGGTTTTTTTTTCCACATCCTTGTCAGCATAGTTTTTTTCTTTTTCTTTTTTTTTTTTTGTTGCTTTTAATGACTGATTTTCTGACTGGTATGTGGTAGAATCTCAACTTAGTTGTAATTTGTATATTTTCTGATAGCTAGTGAAACAAACAATTTTTCATATGAACATTAAAATTTCATTCATTGAAAATGATGTGTTTATTTTTTAACCCATTTATTGATTAAGTTCTTAGATTTCTAAGTAGAAACTTCTGGTTTCTTTGTAAAGTCAGTTATGTCAAATGATGTTTTCGCTAAAGCAGACATGTGAAGGAACTTTGCACTGAAGCAGACACAGGTGAAAGAATGTTTTGCTAAAAGCAAGCATGTGAAAGGACATGTGATGAAGGAGTCTTTGCTAATGACACACATGTGTTTAGTTCACTATACATTGTGTTGCTAAACTCCACTTGTGGTGATGCCATAGAGAGAAACTTGACAAAGAAGATTTTCTCCTGAGGTTCCTGTGCATTCTTGCTGCTTCTGTGAAGTCTGGTTGATGGCAGAGTGATGTTAGTTGATACAGACTCATGTGGAGTTTTGCTGAGACAGACTCACATAGTGAAGCAAGACCCATGGGAGGACAGGTGATGTTTGGAGGGAGTATAAATAGGACTCAACAGACAGTGATGGCAAACTTGCATAGCTAGCTAGCTTTGCAATGCTTCTTGTTCTCATGTCTTCCTCTTTGCTATCTTCCCTTTGTTGAGACAGGTACAGCAGAGAACTCCTGGTATCCCTGCTGGTCCTGGTCACTCTTGCTGACTCATGCTGATTCAGCTGAGGCCTGACTGTTTCTGATAGATCATGCCACCACTGCTGACTTGTGTTTGCTATCCCGGCACTACTAAACTGGACTACTGGTATATGTGTGAAGTATTTGACAGTGGATTGAGCTGCCACTGCTGATTGCTGTGAACTGAACTGCTGATTTCTTGACAATGCAAATGCGATTTGCTCCAAAGAACAGTTTATAATAGGTCCACTGCCCCCATGTCCTATAACCTTTCTTTCCCACTATCTCTGGTGGGTGGTGGGCTAGAAGAGAGGTTAAAGTATTTAAGAATCCTTATTAAAAGTAAGTTTGAAAAAATTTAAGCCTACAGATTTCTCATTATATATATATTAGCTAATTCTCTCTTAGGTGCACATGTAGTTAGCAAAGATTTTTTTCCATTCTGTCAGTTGTACCTTACTTAACCTCTTTGCTTGTGTAGAAGCTTTTAATGTCCAATTTTTCAATTGTTGGCATTACTTTCTCAAGTAATTGAGTCTTTCTTTTTAAACAAAATCTTTACCTATGTCTGTGTCTTGAAGTTTTTTTCCCTACTTTTTTTCTCTAACCATTTCATATCTTGTATTCAGGTCTTTGACTCCTTTGGAGTTCTTTTCTTGTATAGGTTGAAAGATAGGGATCTAGTTTCATTTGTCTGTATGTGAATATCTTATTTCTCCTGCATCATTTGAAGATATCATCTTTTCTCCAATGTATACTTTTGGTCTTTGTCAAAATCAGGTGGTTATAGCTGTGCAGGCTTATCATATCTGAGCATTTTATTTTATCCCATTGATTGGTATATCTGTTTTTGTGTCTATATTGTTATTTTTGGAGTCTTTTAAACTTCCATAAACATTAAGACCACACACACACACACACACACACACACACACACACACACACACAGACAACTAAAGAACAACATTAGAATTTTGGTGGAAATTTTACTGAACCTATAGGTTGCTTTTGGTATTATATTTATGAAAGCTTTCCTGAGACAAAATACATTTTAGTAAAGTCACAAAACAAAACAATCTTAAAGTCTATCATTACTGTGATGAATAATCTTGGTCGTCACCTTGACACATCTAGGAAGAGGAAACCTCAGTAGAGGAATTGCCTTTATCAAATTGTCCTATGACATGTCTGTTAGAGGCATTTTATTGACTACTAATTGTCATAGGAGGGCTACGTCATTGTGGATTGTTATCCCTGGGTAGTTGGGTCTAGGCTGCACAAAAAAGGTGGCTGCATGTGAGCCCAGGAGCAAGTCAGTAAGCAGTGTTTCTCCACCATCTCTGTTTCAGTTCCTGTCTCCAAGTTACGGCCTTGAGTTCATGCCTTTGCTTCCTCAATGATGAACTGTAAATGTAAGCTGAAGTAAATTGTCTTCTCTCTAGGTTGCTTTTGGTTAATGTTTTATCACAGCAACAGAAAGAAACTAGAAAAACTATATAAGACAGCATTTATAAAAACGTATGCATTAAAAAAACACAGAAAAAAACTTTCTAGACATTTGAATGGTTAGGATATATAATTTGAATATACATCACAATTCAAGTGGAAAAATTAAAAAAATTTAAATATTTGGCCAGGTATGGTTGTACATGCCTTTAATCCTAGTACTTGGGAGGCAGAGTCAGGAGAATCTTTGTGAGTTTAAAACCATCCTGGTCTAGGTAGTGAGATCCAGGACATGCAGGACAGTGTAGAGCGCTCCTGTTTCAAAACAAACAAAAACCAATGAAAATCTTTAATTTTTTTTTTATTTTTTGAGATTATAATTAATTACATCATCCCCTTCCCTGGGGAAGACTGTCTTTCCCACTGTCATCACTCCATAGATGCCTGTAGTTCTCTGCTTAGGTTGGAACCTCCCGAGCTTTCCCACATTTACATTAGCATGTCTAGTTGTGATGATGTTGTTCAGATCACTTTCAGGCACCCATGTTGGTGAGATTTGATGAGTAGAGCTACTGTACTAGCTGCTTTTGTATGTCAACTTGACACAAGCTGGAGTTATCACAGAGAAAGGAGTCTCCTTGAGGAAATGCCTTTATGAGATCCAACTGTAAGGCATTTTCCCAATTAGTGATCAAGGGTGGAAGGGCCCATTGTGAGTGGTGCCATCTCTGGGCTGGTAGTCTTGGATTCTATAAGAGAGCAAGCTGAGCAAGCCAGGGGAAGCAAGCCAGTAAGTAACATCCCTCCCTGGCCTCTGCATCAGCTCCTGCTTTCTGACCTGCTTGAGTTCCAGTCCTGACTTCCTTTGGTTATGAACAGCAGTTTGGAAATTTAAGCTGAATAAATCCTTTCCTCTCCAGCTTGCTTCTTTGTCATGATATTTTGTGCAAACCTTGACTTAGACAGTTACTAATATTTATAGAAGACACAATCTCACAGAAAACTCCCTACTCCTTTGTCTCTGACAAAGTTTTGTTCTACTTCACTATGACTTAGGTATAGGAATTGTGTTTTAGATGTATCAGTTGGGACTGGAATCTACAACTCCGCATTTTGTTCCTTTGTGGTTTCCCATGATTATCTAAGAGAAGTTGCAAAGAGAAGTTCCTTGATGTGGGGAAAGAATTACATGTATCTGTGGGTATCTGTGGCCATAAGGACAAATAATTAGACTGTACTTAGGGACTATTTAGCCAACTGACAATTTTAGATTCTTCAAGAACCATGATTTCACTAGCGCTAGGTTGGCTGGGTTTTCAGTATCATACACATGATTTCTTTCTTGTTGTGAATGGTTTTCAAATCTAATTAGAGAGATTTTGGTTACCACTAAGACATGTGTGCCACTATTACACACTTAGGGTTATCATGCTAACTGGTCATTGTAGTTCATATGCATCATAGCTAGGTAAGATTGTTGACTGTTTGCATCATTTGAAGGCTTGCATGGTACCTTCTGGAAATATAAAAGCTAGTCTGCAGGGAGGAGACTTTCAGATCAGACACAGCTTAAGGTCTCTGGGCCCTCAAGTTGGAAACTTAATGCCTGATTTAATATTGAAAATTGAGACCTGATTACTTTAGTCCCCTCTTTTTCTAATATTCTTATACCCTCTCTCCCTTTTTTCCAATGTATGATGATACAACATGAAGGTCCTCACCAGGTGCTGATACCAAGTTCTTGGACTTCTAATTCTCTAGGACCATGAGTTCACTTTTTTTTTTTTAAATAAACAACTCAGTAAATGGTATTCTGTCATAGCAACACAAAACGGATTTATGCAAATTATTTCTTCAAAAGGGGCTGCATATGTGAAGATGTTTTCCCTTTACATGTATTTTGTGACTTAAATGGTTTTAAAAATAATGTCTTAGAATGGCTTCTGGCTGCTGTCCTATTTTTTCTCATTTTCCCATTTTTCTCCTTTAGGTATTATCTAGCAGGTGTCATGGTGTGTGGAAATGAAGAATACTTTTATGGTTCTTCCTCCAAACAGTGCATAAATCTTTTTGACCAACTCATTTTCTCATCATAGCAATTAGAGAAGAGCTAGTTCATAGATAGAACCAGAAACCATAGAGAATTGGATCAGCACACTTAGATTAGAGAGGTGAGAATTATGCAAGATCTATGACAATACTCAGTATAGTGAAGAGCATATGTAATGGGAGGAAATACTATAGTGTAAATTGAATAATAAAGACTATATTTTCAATTGCTAAGCCAGTATATTCTGACATCCTAATGTGCTTTAGTTAAAAAAAAAAACCCACATAGCTATCACTTTCCCTTCAAGAGTCTGGCAGAATTTTCTTTTGGGGGCCTCTTTCACCAGTGACTTTTCTCATCCAGCTGCCCATTTGTAACTTTTGTACATTGTATTGTGAAAGTAATTTTTGTTGATAAAACATAAAACAACCATGTTTTAATTTCCCTTTCTCTTTCTGTGAGTATGTGTGTGTGTGTGTCTGTGTGTGTATATCCATGTGTGTGCACATTTGCCTATGTGTACTATGGTGCAAAATATGGAGGTTATTGCATAACCTTGAATGTTGGTGTTTACCTTCTATGTTGCTTGAAACAGGGTCCCTTGTTGTTGATATGTAAACCAGGCTAGCTACCCTGTCATCTTCCAGGGATTCTCCTGTCTGCACCTCCCACATTGCTGTAGGAACATTGGAATTAAAGATGTATGCTACCTGGGACAGAAACTGAAGGAGAGGCCATCTGGAGACCATTCTACCTGGGTATACATCCCATGTACAGTCACCTAAGCTAGACACTGATGTGGATGGCTGGAAGTGCATGCTGTCAAGAACATGATATAGCTGTCTCCTTAGAGGTCTGCCAGAGACTGACACATTCAGAGGACGATGCTGCTCACAGCTAACCACTGATATGATCAAGGGTTTCCCAATGGAGAACTTAGAGAGAAGACTGAAGGAGCAAAAAGGGTTTGTGACCCCAAGAGGAAAGCAACAATACCAACCAACCAGAGCTCCCCAGGGTCTAAACCACCAGCCTGTGAGCACATAGGGAGGGACCCATGACTCCAGCTGTATATATAGGGGAGGATGGCCTTGTCAGGCATAGGTGGGAGAGGAGATTCTTGGTTCCATGAAAAACGAACACAGAGTGGGAGGGAATGTGAGGGTGGTAGGTGGAGGCACAACCCCATAGAAGCATGAGAAGGGGGGATGGGATAGGAGGTTTTCGGGTGGTGGGAGGAAGTGGGGTAAGGGGATAAAATCTGAAATGTAAATATAATACCCAATTTAAAAAAAAGATGTATGCTACCATGTCTGGCCTTAAATGGGTTCTGGGGATCTAAACTCAGGTCTTTTTGTTCTTGCCTGGCTTTCCCAATGTGGCCATATTCTCAAATCTAAACAATCAATTCTAAATGATTTTAAGTAATACCTTTCTGCTCCCAGTATTTCCCATTTATATTTTCATCTCAGCTTAAGACACATTACAGGAGAGGAGGGTGGGAAGAATTAAGAGCTAGAGTGTTGTGGAAGAATGCTGTAAAACAATGACCTTTGAACATGACACTGCTAACGCATACACAAACTCAAAGAAGCTGTGGTTACCCACACAAGACCTACACAAGATGAGGAGGGTTCAAAAGTGAGCATGGAGGAGCTCCTAATACCCTGCCTCTGAATGACAAGCTAATTCCAGTTTTCTCCTAACAGAAGGAGACTCACTTCATTGGTGTGTGTGAAGATAGGAGGTCGTTGGCAGTTTCCCTATGCCCCATCGGACGATCCCATTCACAAAACTGTATGAGCAACTCTCATCAGACTTAGAAGATTTATAAAAGGATGGGAAGTTAGGAGGGAAATGTAGATATGTTTGAGGGAAGGGAGATTGAGGAGTCATGAATGAAGGGAAAAAAGATGGATATGCCCAAGGTACATACATATGTACCTTGTAAATATTTCTGAAAATTTTAACAAATATGTCTCTTACTCAATCTCTGAAATTAGAAGTATTTTTTTTTAAATTTATGCCTATTCTCTCTAATACATCAAGTATTCATTTGAAAATGGCTGATAAAAAAAACTTTGAAACGTGGAAACAAAGGTAAGATTTTTAAATGGAGATACTGAGGAAAGATGTGAACATCGCACTTCAGAACAGATTTTGTACATTAGAATTATGAGTTTGTTTGCAGTGAATGCAATGAAGACATGAGTTCTGTCTCTTCAGCATAGGTTAACTGAGAAATCTGTCCAGACTTCTGCCTATAGAACATTTGACTATTTTGTCTCTTGACCTAGAGGTTAAGTATAGGAGTGTTGAAAGTGTAGGTGACTTGGGGAAGGAGGTTTTGTTCTACTGAATTTTCTGACTCTGGGTTGAGGAAGGCAATAGTAGAGTCACAGTCGTAATTACCAATGCTCAGAGTAAGTGGTGAGGTGCTGGTGACAAAGACTTTCATTCAGATATTAGGTGGGCAATCTTTGAGACAATAGAAAGAATGAGAGCATAGAAGTTGATGACCTATAAAAATCAGATAATAAGCAAACTAACAACAAAATCATTTTCCTATCAACAGTAGAATCAATACAGGAGTGTTTCATGACAGGGAGTATGTTACACATACAAAAATGTTTGACTACCATATGATGAAATGTTAAGATAAACACAGCTCAGGATAATTGCAAAACTTCATTTTTTTAAAGCAGAATGTATGCTTATCCTCATGACTACTGTCTCATGGGTTTGTAGGTAAGTATACAGCAGTCATAACATCTGTCGAGAAGCAGTTGGTGATGGCTGAGGTAACAAAGAGGAATGCTCCTAGGCTGGTTCTGGGCTACAAGGCTAGTGGGCATCCGCTGAAGAACCACGTGGCTCTGACTTAGCCAGAATGTTCACAGCTACATGGAGCTATGGAAGTGATGGTCAGAAAGAGTCATAGTGATAGCATAGCACTGTCAGTGGAGGTCAATTGTACAGGATGACAAAACACATGAGAGGACTCTAGAAAGTTCTAGGAAAATAACATGAAAACCTCTGTCATCTCTGCCAGGATGTGAACAGACCGTGGTTCACATGGTTCACAGGGTTGTTGTTTGCTGTTCTTCAGTTGCTATGTCTGAAAACAACGTGAGATGTCAGCACAGAGATGTTTTCATCATAACATGGATTCTAGGACAGAGTTGGAGAAATGGGTATAGGGAAGAGAAGGAGAAGAGTGGTGAGAAGAAGACGGAGGGGGAGGAAGAGGAGGAGGAGGAGGAAGAGGAGAAGTTTAGGGAGAAGGGAGAGACAAGAGAAAGGAATGGAGAAGAGAAAAGGAGGAAGGAAGAGGATCAGAGTCTTTGTGGCTCTAATCAGAACCTGTAGTTCACATGGCAATGTATGTCATGCCATCCTCATCAGTCTTGCTCTCTCCTTGGTCTTCCTTTATCCCTGGTCTCCAAAGCACTACAACATGAGACTGCTACATATCTTTTCAAAGTATTCTGAGGGACATATAGTGCTGTGCAGTTTATGGGTGGATGGCCTTTTATTTCCCTGTATGAAGGCCATGGAAATTCGGTTTCTCCTTACCACAGATTTGCCCTATCTTTGTCCTAGGGAAAACATGTGCAACTGGGACAATGACCTGAAGCTGACTTAGACTCATGGATGGGCAGCCTTGCTTAAGGGAAACTTTTAGTGACATTGTTTTAAGAACAGAATTAACCTGTGGGAAAGTTGACCTCCAGGAGTGCAGATGTGGTATTTCTACTGACAACCAGATTGGTTTAGGTGAGATGAATCATAGGCAAATATCACTCTATTGTAAAAGTGTCCACAGGGACTTAAGGGGTTCAGGGCAAATAACTAGGGACAGAAGGGAAGGTGGTGGGAAGAGGGAGGCCCTGCAATGGCAACAGAATATTAGACCTTTAATAAAGCCAGAGGTGGGAGGCAAATAAACATTTCTTTTGAGAGAAGATCTGGAGCCTTCATTTAATGCTGCTATGAGTGCAGCCATCAGTTTGAGCCATTAAGAAAGTGGAGATAATTGATGATGGCTTGGTAAAAGAAAAGGGAATCACACGAGCCGAGTGAAATTTAGAGGGTAGAAAAGAAACCCAAAGCCTCCCATTGTCCAGCTTTGTCTCTTGCTTCACACACAATATTTTGTAAAAATTAGGTGAGGGACTCTGAGATTGCTACCATATATCAAGTGGTGGTTTCAGATGATTTCTTAAAGGGCAAGAAAACATTAGCTGGTACCATATTTAGGTAACTGCCACTAGGAGTCTAGGAAGTGATATAGATTTCTGGGAGTCTGGGAAATGCAATCTGGAAATTCCCATGTTTCAGAAAAGACTCCTTCTTTGAAAAGGAGAAACCACATACTTCAGGTAGAGATGTGTGTGCCACTTACAGATGAATTGATTCGCATTGAAAGAGTATTATGATGACATCCCAGGCTTTCATAAGCATGTTTACAACATGTGCTTTGTGTTTAGTTTGTTCTATGTTGGGGAGATTTCAGATTCTTTCATTACAGTGTGTCTCACTTTTAACCTTTCTGTTATGAGTTCTCAATTCAAAGCAAGCATGAAGGAGCTTGTAGCTCAGATGGTAAACACAGGAGACTTCCTACTGTCCCAGAATTGAGCAGGAGAGGGTGATGGAGAAGAGATGGGGAGTGTGGGATGTTGGGGTGAACCATTCAGCTTTCTCTGGTCTCCTTAGAGGCCCACAAATAAGATACAAGGAAGCAAAGAGCACCAGAGTTTCCCTTTGGAAAGGAGAAGAGGTCAGAGAGGGCACAGAGTTAAAGCCATGGGTTGGTTCCATCCCTGGAGGTTGGCTGGCTAAGTCTTAGTGGTTGGAAAGCCTGTCAGTGAACATAATAACTATCTTAACAGTGGCCCTCCACTCCCACTGACTGCTCTGTGAGTCCACCCAGCCAGAAGTGAGTACAGCTGTGCACAATAGCTGCAGTTCTTCTACCACCCAAGACCAGGCCCTGTCTGTGGCTGAGCCTGGGGGTGTTTCTGTGTAAGGAACACACCAGCAGATAATCTCAAAAGCACAATATAGCACAGAAAGGAGCTTTCAAAATGATTTATACATTCCAGAAGGATAAAAACCCTGTGGGAGAGTGAGAACACTGAAATGTGCTCATACATCAAAATCTTAGCCATGAAGCCAATGTTCCTTCCAGAGACAGAAGGAAAAGAAAGCGGAGGGGGAAACATAATTTGAAGGTGAAAAGGAAATATCCTTTGAAAAAAGGAAGATAGTTTTACAGACGTTATGGACCTTCCAATCTTTATAACATTTCAATCTTTATAAACCAAAGTGGTGCCTAGAAAGAGTCTATTTTTCACTAATTAAAATATTCAAGCCAGATTAAGTCTTTGTAATTAAGTTTTGTGTGTGAAAGAGTGGTGAAATTAAAAGAAAGGTAGCAATGTTCACCTCTCTCCCTTTTCCTGCATTTTCATCCTCTCCTCTTTCTATGTAAAACAGGTCTAAGGAGCCAGGGCTGACTTCACAAGAAGCAGATGAGGACATGAGGTATTGAATTATACAGGGAAGGGTGGCCTTTGTTTGTACAGAAGCCTCTCTAGACCCCAAAGCCTCTACCCTGCCCAATTTCTTGAGTGTATGGAATATGACTGTGCTCTTTTCTTGTTTGGGAGATTACCAAACAATTGTGGTTCATTTTCAAAAGATAGCTACCATGCTAGGAAATCTGACTACCATTTTTGCTAAGATAAGTAACAGAATTCCGGTACCTTTAAAGGTCCAGCATTGTTAGTCACCAGGCCAGCATGATGACATTAATAGGTTACTTACACCACCACATAGTGCTAGAAAAGGCAGTTGTGTATAACAATAAGTTCCAGACATTGACAATAGCAGAGGCAACACATGGCAACCACACCTGGTTTGACCTTTAGAGGAGCCAGCCACCCTGTAACCTCTGTGATCAGCAAAAGCCCCCGGAGAAACATATCTCTTATCTAGCTCCTCTCTTCTGGATTCATCTTTGAAGGGGTTTAGTTCACATGGGTCTACACAGAGTTAACATGTTAAAAACAACAACAACAACAGCAAAAACCTGGGATCAGACAAGGAAACTTTGTGCTTATATGGCACGAGTTACTTAAATGATCTTCTACTGAAAAATAACTTAGTTGAAGAAGTAAAATTCCTTAGTTGCTATTCTTTGCTCTCTTGAATCTTTGCTTGCTTACCTCATTGCTCATACTAGCAGGGGACAGGTTTGTTTGGAAAAGAAGTAGGTCTGGTGACTGAGACTGACAATAGGTTATGAATAATTCTTCCCTTTCTCTTTTCTTATTTCTTTCTATAGAGCTACATACCAAGAAGTTAAAGCAAGTAATTTTATGTTCCAGAAAGGCGCTCTCCTCATTACCATCATAGGGTCACTGAGAACAGACACCACGTCACACCACGTATCCAGGAGGTCCTTCATGCATCTTCACATTTAGTTTCAGCAAGATTTCTAGTAGGGCAATATGGATAAGTCGCTGCAGCTCCTGGAGTGAACAATGAGCGAGGAACTTTATATTGGCCCTTGGCTCTTGTTCTGAGGATGTGTGGCCCAAATAGGTACTGATAAGATTTACTTTCCTTTTGGATCTTATGGCTCCATACTACTGCTCACATATACCTTAACCACTTCTGTATGGGGATGCCTCTTGGAATTTCTCATGCTGGTCTTAGAAAGGATGGCCATAGCCAAAAAGTAGACAGAAACCCTGGAATCCAAGCTTATTTGTTTTGTTATTTATTTAGTTTTATTTAAAAATATTTCCATATAAGTGTATAAGTATGTGTATGTGTGTTTGCATATATATGCATATATGTATATATATGTGTATATATATGCATATATATGTATATATGCATATATATACCTATAAATGCGAGTGGATGTGTGTGTGTGTGTGTGTGTATGTGTGTGTGTGTGTGTGTATGTATGTGTGAAGACCAGAGGCTGATAAGGGATTTCTTCTTCAATTGCCCTCTACCATAATATTTTTTTATTTTGTCTTTTTTAAAATTAATTTTTATTGAATATTTTATTTACATGTCAGATGTTATCCCCCTTTCCCATTTCCTTTCCCACCCAGAAACCCCCTATCCCATCCCCCCTCCTCCTGCTTCTATGAGGATGTGCCCCCCACCCACCCACTCACTTCTACTTCACTGCCCTCGAATTCCCCCACACTGGGGCATTCAGCCTTCACTGGACCAAGGACCTCCTCCTCTACCACCTATGTCTGACAAGGCCATCCTCCCCTACATATACAGCTGGAGCCATGGCTCCCTCCCTATGTGCTCCCAGGCTGATGGTTTAGACCCTGGGAGCTCTGGTTGGTTGTTATTGTTGCTCTCATGGGGCCGCAAACCCCTTCAGCTCCTTCAGTCTTCTCTCTAACTTCTCCATTGGGAACCCCATGATCAGTTCAATAGTTAGCTGTGAACATTCACCTCTATATATGCCAGGCTCTGGCAGACCTCTGAGGAGACAGCTATATCAGGCTCCCATCAGCATGCTCTTCCTAACATCCACCTAAGCATGTGCCTTTGATGACTGTACAAGGGATGGATACCCAGGTGGAGCAGTTTCTGGACGACCTCTCCTTCAGTTTCTGTTCCACACTTTGTTTCCATATTTGCTCCCATGAGTATTTTGTTATTCATTCTAAGAAGGACAGAAGCACCCACACTTTGGTCTTCCTTGTTCATGAGCTTCATGTGGTCTGTGAGTTGTATCTTGGGTATTGTGAGCTTTTGGGCTAACAAAAGCCTATACTCAACAAAACTGGAAAATCTGGATGAAACAGATGATTTTCTAGACAGATACCAGGTACCAAAGTTAAATCAGGAGCAGATAAATCATCTAAGCAGTTCCATAACCCCTAAAGAAATAGCAGCAGTCATTAAAAGTCTCCCCACCAAAATAAAAAAGCCCAGGATCAGATGGTTTTAATATAGAATTCTATTAGAGCTTCAAAGAAGACCTAATACCAATACTCTTCAAACTATTCCACAGAATAGAAACAGAAGGAACACTACCCAATTTGTTCTATGAAGCCACAATTATGCTCATACCTAAACCACACAAAGACCCAACAAAGAAAGAGAACTTCAGACCAATCTCCCTTATGAATATCAGTACAAAAACACTCAATAAAATTCTGGTAAACCGAATCCAGAACACATCAAAACAATCATCCATCATGATCAAGTAGGCTTTATCCCAGGAATGCAGGGATGGTTATATATGGAAATCCATCAATGTAATCCACTATATAAACAACCTCAAGGAAAAAAAACCACATGATCATCTCATTAGATGCTGAGAAAGCATTTGACAAAATTCAACATCCCTTCATGGTAAGAGTCCTGGAAAGATCAGGAATTCAAGACCCATACTTAAACATAGTAGAAGAAATAAATTTTTAGATATGTTTTTTGATTGAACCTAGAGCTTGGTGATTTGTTTAAACTATGTGACTGTAGATATCCAGGGATTTTTTTCTACCTTCCCAGTGCTGGTATTACAATCAAATGCTGCCATGCTCAGCTTCTATGTGGTTGCTAGGGATCCAAATCCAAGCCTCCAGATTTGAGCAGCAAGTATTTTACCTACTGACTCATCTCCTCAGCCCCTAGCATACAAATTTAGGTTACTGTATAATGCTATCATACATTTAATGATGTCCTGGTAAAGATAAATTATTTTAAAATAATTTCCTGTTCTTGTTCTTTGAATGGTTTTATACAAATATTCTTTCCAGATAACAGAAAGTCTAGCAAATACTTTAAAAAGCTTCCAAGTTCTCCAAATGTGACTGCATTAGGTTTTCCCCTAATGCTCACAAAATACCCTTTACATCTCCATTTTAACTAAGTCCCTGCCAAGGTATATTTCAAGTCAAAGAGACTTATAGATTTAGTTTCAGACATTCCCACACAATTTCCCTATGAAACCCTAAGAACTAAATACAAGGTCTCTTCTCTAGAAATTCATTATGGACTACTCTGGTAAAAGCATCAGTCCTGGAACCAGGAAAATGCTTCTACTTGCTCTTTGGTAGCCACATAAATAAGAATCAGATCCTGATTATAGAACAAAGAGACTCAAAAGTCTTATGAGAGATGGGTAGTAGGCCCCTCATTACATAAAGGTGTTTTGCCTGTTCCCTAAGCCCACAGTTTTAATGACAAGCATTGAGAAGGTTAAAATATCAAGGCAATTTTGGAATGAGTAGGCAATCAGTTGCTTAGATTATTGCGACCCTCTAATATTTCTATATTCCTTATTGGTTCATCCAAGTTATCACAATGACTTTTTGGTGTTTCAACTGTACTTGAGAAGAAGGCTCAATTCTTCAACTTCCAGGAATTCTATTCCTATATTAGATGTACTTCAATGAAACTGACCTTTCTTTCTTTCTGAAAACTATTTTTGAGACTATAATATAGTAATGTCATTTTGCTTTTCCCTTTCTTCTCTCAAAACCATCCCATACACCTTTCCTTATTCTTTTTGAAAATTGATCATCTCATAGTTGTTATATACATACATACATACATACATACATATATACATACATGCATAAATGCATACATACTCCTAAATACATAAATTTAATATGTTTAGTCTGTATGTATGCTTTCATGGCTGAAACATTTGGTACTAGATAACTAATTGGTATGCTCTTCCCCAAGGAAGGCTATAGCTTTCATTCTCAGCATTTCTTAGTTGCCTGTAGATCTTTGTGTTTGGTTGAGGACTCATGAGAAGTCTGTTATTATTGTTCAGGTCAAGTTTAGGTAGCCAGGCTGAGACTTCATGGGTGTAATTACTAAGTCCCTCAGAGGCACAATTTCATAGCAAATTTCTTGTCTCTATGACTCTTACACACTTTATGCCCCCTTTATACAATGATTCCTGAATTTATGTGTGGGTGTTATAAATGTATCTACTGGGACTGGGCTCCACAACTCAGAATTTTGATTGGTTGTGATTATTTTTAATGGCTTCCATCTGTTACAAAGCTAAGTTTTCTTTTTTTTTTTAATTTTTAATTGTTAATATTTATTTATTTATTTATTTATTTATTTATTTAATAAAATACATTCCAGATTTTATCCCCTCACCCCATTCCCCCCACCACCCAGGAACCCCCTACCAGTGTTCAGCCTTTATGGGACCAGGGATCTTCTCTCCCACCCATGCCCGACAAGGTCATCCTCCCCTAAGTATACAACTGAAGTCATGGGTCCCTCCCTTTGTGCTCCCAGGCTGGTGGTTTAGACCCTGGGGAGCTCTGGTTGGCTGGCACTGTTGCTCTCCTCTTGGGGCCACCAACCCTTTCAGCTCCATCAGTCTTCTTACTTCTTCATTGGGAACCCTTGATCAGATCAATGGGTAGCTGTGAGCATCTGCCTCTGGATATGTCAGACTCTAGCAGACCTTCGAGGAGACATCTGCATCAGGCTCCTTTCAGCATGCACTTCTTGACACCCATATCAGCATCTATCTTTGGTGACTGCACATGGGACGGATATCAAGGTAGGGTGGTCTCCCGATGGCCCCTCCTTGTCTTTCTGTCCCACACTTTGTCACCTTATTTGCTCTCCTGAGCATTCTGTCACTCCTTCCAAGAAGGATCGAGGCATCCACATTTGGTCTTCCTTCTTCATGAGCAAAGCTAAGTTTTCTTGATATAGAGTGAGAACTGCAGTTTTCTGTGGATACAAAGACAAATATTTAGACTATAATTAGGGACTGTGCTGGTTTAGTAAAGTTGTGATTGTAGGTTCTTTCCTTTATGAGACATAGGTAGTATGCTAGGTACGAGTACCAGGATTTGTTTCCTTCATATTGAAATTAGGTCCTAAGTCTAATTAGAGAGCCATTGGTTACTGCCAAGGTACTACTACAGTTTTAGTGTTATTGTGTTATTCTTGTTATTTTGGTTCATAGTTGTCATAACTGGATAGGATTACTAGTTGCTTCCCATCCTTGGAAGCTTGCCCGCAATCTCTGGTAACATAAAAGTTAGTCCTCAA
Organism: Rhabdomys pumilio; assembly: GCA_030674055.1. Lineage (NCBI taxonomy): Eukaryota > Metazoa > Chordata > Mammalia > Rodentia > Muridae > Rhabdomys > Rhabdomys pumilio. The sequence goes on from JANHMN010000015.1 coordinate 60,280,074, forward strand.
AGAGGCATTCCTATCAGTTCTAGCTCAGGGGCTTCTGGGTACATGGATTCTTCAACACTATAGGCTTGACTTCTGCCTCCCAGGGAAACCAAGGGCATTAGCAGTGGCTTGTAATGTTTTGAGAGTTTCTTGGACAATCATTACTAACAATTAAAAGGAGGGCTTCTTGTGCTTGGTAGGTATTTTTAAAAGATAGCTTTTGGCTCTTGGAGGTAGAATTTTCCTTAATTTTTAATGAACAATTAACATTGTAAATAATAATAACAATAATAGCATACACAATTCCACATCTAAGAATTGACAAAGGAGATGACTGAGAATCTTTGATGCTTGCGTTCCTCAACCAGAACAGGGTGTGATGGACTTTGGGGAAGGGGAAGACCTTGTTTGGAGAGAGATTCTGCTTTGAGTTGTTACTCGATGGAGTCATGGGTCATGTACTTGGTTTCTTGAGAAGATGGTTGATGGTCTTTCAGTTTTTTTCACTTCAGGCTTAGTAAGAGGGTTCCCATGGAAACACAAAGCTGCAATATGCTCCTTGCTATTCGAAAACTCACAGAACTTGAGAAGGCCAGGGCCACTGTAAAAGCAGGGAAGTATTGTCTGAATTAAGATCATCGTGGACTCCTAGGATTTATAGGGCTAAAAGGATGAATGATTACTTCTCTCAAATAAAATATGGCCCACACAGTATAAAGAATAGATGTATAGTTATATTAGATTCTACCAAAAAGGAGTAATTTTACAAGGCAGAGGGTTTTCAAGTGTAAGAAACTGGGTATAAACATCTAGATTGTAGCACACAGACACAGATACAAATGATAGATGAAAATAAATGATTCCTCTAACTCAGGTGGAGTTGGGAGGGGAAGAGAAGCACATCCCCCTGAAGATAAACATGAAGATTTGAGGAGTGGACTGAAGCACAGGCTGAGAGTTGTTAGGAGGAACCCATATTTAGACAACATAGGCTTATTAAAATATAAACTCCAAAAAAGGCACATATCATGATTATTTCACCAGTGTAACATTTTTGGTAGTTGGCACCATGCCTGGAATTGAATAGTGGCTCAATAAATATTGAACAAATGGAGGCTACTATTTGACTATATGGAATTCATTTCTAAAATCTGTTTTATGTTACTTGCCAAGGGAATGCTAAGTGAAAACAGCCTACTATGGAGATGCAATGGTAAGGTAAACAGTGTTCATATTCATATGCTCTTAGTAGAATAGATAGTCATTGCTAGTGAATGTTTATGGGAAGGTTTCTCTCTGTGTCTATGTGTACATAGAGTATGTGAATGTGTACACTTGTATGTGTGTGTGTGTGTGTGTGTACATACATCTGTATGTGCACGTGACGAGGCAAGGAAAGATGGCAAGTGTCCTGCTTTGTCATTCTCTGTCATACCTCCTTGAAGCAGGTTTTCTAACCTAACCTGCAACTCATCATTTTATCAGATGGAACTTCTGATCAATGAGATCCAGTGAATCTTTGTCTCCACCCCATAGGCACACCTCTGGAGTTACAGGTCTATGTGGCCACATCTAGCCTTAGATATGAGTGCTGGGGATCTGAACTCAGGTCTTCATGCTTACTTAGGCAAGACTCTTATCCATGGACACACCTCTGAAGCCCTAAAAATGTTTCTTAATATTAAGAAATCATAAAGCAAACCTGAACTTACAAGATGGTCATTGAATTCAGTCATCATTAGGGACGCTTCCTCTTGCAGTAGATGGGAACTAATACAGACACCCACAACTGGGCAATGTGCAGAGAGTGGGCAGTCTTGTAACATTTAATCCTAAATGGGATGTCTTCATGAAATCCCTCCTCTGATAGCTAAGGATACTCTTGGAAAAAAGGAGAAGATAAGAACTTAGGAGCCTTTGGGGATGGAGGATGCCAAGGAATGACCTTCCAGACACAACAGGACTAATCTACATGTGAACTCATAGATTTTTTTTTTTAAATGGCCAACCAAAGGAATATGAGCCATCCCACTACGATCATAGAGTTAGTTTCATGTTGCCATCTACTGCTAGGTATAGTGGCTACACATAAGTGAGGTTTCTATGCCCAGTGAGAAATGTTATCCCAGTTTCCTGGTTTCCCCGCTGCAAACCCCCTATCCTGTCTCCTCTTACCCTGCTTCTATGAGGGTGCTTCCCCACCTACCTACCCAGTCCCGCCTGCCTCACTGCCCTAGCATTCCTCTACACTGGGGCATCACGACTTCACAGTAGCAAGTGCCTCCTCTCCCACTGATGTCAGACAAGGCCCCTTCAGCTCCTTCAGTCCTTCCCCTAACTCCTCCAGATCGCTGTAGCATGCACAGGGCCTGCACAGGTTCAAGGCAGATGGGGTACAAGAACTGAGAAGAGGAAGTGGTCATGAATTCATATCCCTAACTAAAAAGCTATCTCCAATTGACAACTTCTCACAAAGGAAACATCAGTTTTCTCTGACGGAGTCTCACTGGGCATATAAGCCTCACTTATGTGTAGGCACCATGCCTAGCAGTAGATGGCAACATGAAACTTACTCAGTGATTGTAGTGGGATGGCTCATATTGCTTTGGTTGGCCATTTAAAAAAATGTTATTGCTGTTTGCTTGTATAGTATGGTTTCCAATTTTGTATTTTTATAGTTGTGTGTGCTTTTGTCTGTTTCTTGTGCTTGTTCCTTTTTAAAATTATTTTTTCTTTTTGCCTTGTTTTTCATTTTTTTAATTTTTCATTTTGTTGTAATTTTTAAAATTTTATTTACTTACATTTCAAATGTTATCCCCTTTTCCCGGTTTCTCCTCTGCAAACCCCCTATTCCATCCCTCCTTACCGTGCTTCTATGGGGGTGCTTCCCAATCCTGCCTGCCTCACTGCCTTAGCATTCCTCTACACTGGGGCATCAAGGCTTCACAGGGCCAAGTGCATCCCCTCCATTGATGCCAGATAAGGCTCCTACAGCTCCTTCAGTCCTTCCCTTAACTCCTCCACTGGGGTTCCTGTGCTCAGTCTGATGGCTGGCTGTGAGCATCCGCATCTGTATTGGTCAGGATCTGGCAGAACCTCTCAGGAGACTGCTGTATAAGGCTCCTCTCAGAAAGCACTTCTTGGCATCCACAATGGTGTCTGCATTTGGTATGTGCATGTGGGGTGGATTCCCAGGTGGGGCAGTCTCTGGATGGCCTTTCCTTCAGTCTCTGCTCCACTCTTTGTTCCTGTATCCTGTATTTTCTTTAGACTAGAGCAATTCTGGGTTAAAATTTTGGAGATGGGAGGGTGGCCTCATCCGTCAACCAGGGGGCAAAACCTAAACTCTGGATAAGGTTTCGACAGGTTCTCCTTCCCAAGTGTGGGGTATTTCAGCTAATGTCATCCCCATGGCATCCTGAGAGGCTCTTGCTTTCCTGACATTTGGTACTTTCCCCAGTTCCCCATTCCCCATTGCTACACTCCTCTATTCAATTTCCTGACCCTCTATACATCTCCTCCATCTCCTCCTATACCTGATTCTTCACTTCTTTTTCCCCTCCCTTCTCTCCTCTCACGTCCCTCTACACACTACTTCCCTTGATTATTTTGTTCCCCCTTCTAAGTAGGACTGAAGCATCCAATCTTTGGTCTTTCTTCCTCTTGAGCTTCATGTGGTCGAGGAGTTGTAATGTGGGTATTCTATGCTCTTTGCCTAATACCCACTTACCAGTGAGTAAATACCATGTGTATTCTTTTGTGACTGAATTACCTCACTCAAGATGATATTTTTCCTTTTTCTCCACATCCTTGTCAGCATCTGCTGTCACCTGAGATTTTGATCTTAGCCATTCTGACTGGTGTGAGGTAGAATCTCAGGGTTGTTTTGATTTACATTTCTCTGATGACTAAGGATGTTGAACATTTCTTTAGTTGCTTTTTGACCATTCAAATTTCCTCAGTTAAGGATTCTCTGTTTAGCTTTGTTCTCCACTTTTTAACAGGGTTATTTGATTCTCTGGATTCTAACTTCTTGAGTTCTTCCTATATATTAGATATTAGTCCTTTATCATACATAGGATTGGTAAAGATATTTCTCAATCTGTTGGTTGCTGTTTTGTCCTTTGGCCTTGTTTGACAGTGTCCTTTGCCTTAGAGAAGCTTTGCAATTTTATGAGGTCCCATTTTTTTGATTCTTGATCCTAGAGCATAAGCCATTGGTGTTCTCTGTTCAGGAAATTTTCCCCTGTGCCCAAGTGTTGAAGGCCTTTCCCTACTTTTGCTTTTATTAGATTTAGTGTACGTGGTTTTATGTGGAGGACTTTGATCTACATGGACTTGAGCTTTATACAGGGACATAAGAATGGATCATTTTGCATTCTTCTACATGTTGACAGTCAGTTAAACCACTACCACTTGTTCAAAATGCTTTCTTTTTTCTACTAGATGGTTTTAGCTTCTTTGTCAAAAATCAAGTGACTATAGGTGTATAGTTTCATTTCTGAATATTCAGTTCTATTTCATTGATATACCTGTCTGCCACTGTACCAATATCAGGCAGGGTTTTTTTTGTTTTTTGTTTTTTGTTTTTTGTTTTTTGTTTTTTGGTTTTTGGTTTTTGGTTTTTGTTTTTTTTTTCACTGTTGCACTGTAGTACAGCTTGAGGTCAGGAATGGTGATACTCCTAGATGTTCTTTTATTGTTGAGAATAGTTTTTGTTATTCTGGGATTTTTGTTATTCCAAATGAATTTGAGAATTACTCTTTTTAACTCTATGAAGTATTGAGTTAGAATTTTGATGGGGATTGCATCGAATCTGTAGATTGATTGCTTTCGGCAAGATGGCCATTTTTACTTTATTAATCCTGCCAGTCTATGAGAATAGATCTTTCCATCTTCTGAGATCTTCAGTTTCTTTCTTCAGAGACTTGAAGTTCTTGTCATACAGATCTTTCACTTGTTTGGTTAGAGTCACACCAAGATATTTTATATTGTTTGTGATTATGGTGAAGGGTGTCGTTTCCCTAATTTCATTCTCAGCTCATTTATCCTTTGAGTATAGAAAGGCTACTGATTGTTTGAGTTAATTTTATATTCAGCCACTTTGCTAAAGTTGTTTATCAGCTGTAGGAGTTCTCTGGTGGAATTTTTGGGGTCACTTAAGTATATTATCATATCATCTGCAATAGTGATATTTTGACTTCTTCCTTTCCTATTTGTATTCCTTTGGCCTCCTTTTGTTGTCTAATTGCTCCAGCTAGAACTTCAAGTACTATATTTAATAGGTAGGGGGAGAGTGAGCAGCCTTGTCTAGTCCCTGATTTTAGTGGGATTGCTTCAAGTTTCCCTCCATTTAGTTTTGATGTTGGCTAGTGGTTTGCTGTATACTGCTTTTACTATGTTTAGGTATGGGCCTTGAATTCCTGATCTTTCCAAGATTTTTAGCATGAAGGGTTGTTGAATTTTGTAAAATGTTTTTTCAGCACCTAATGAGATGATCATGTGTTTTTTTTTCTTTGAGTTTGTTTATGTAGTGGATTACATTGATTGATTTCCGTATATTGAACCATCCCTGCATTCCTGGGATGTAGCCTACTTGGTCGTGGTGAATGATCTTTTTGATGTGTTCTTGGATTTGGTTTGCGAGAATTATATTGAGTGTTTTTGCATCGATATTCATAAGGGAAAATTTCCTGAAGTTCCTTTTCTTTGTTGGGTCTTTGTACAGTTTGGTATGAGCGTAACTGTGGCGTCACAGAGCAAATTGTGTAGTATTTTTTCTGTTTCTATTTTGTGGAATAGCTTGAAGAGTGTTGGTATTAGGTCTTCCTTGAAGGTTTGATAGAATTCTGCACTAAAACCTTCTGGTCCTGGGCTTTGTTTGGTGGGGGACTTTTAATGACTGCTGCTATTTCTTTAGGGGTTATGGGACTGTTTAGTTGGGTTATCTGTTCCTGATTCAACTTTGGTACCTGGTATCTGTCTAGAAAATTGTCCATTTCATCCAGATTTTCCAGTTTTGTTGAGTATAGGCTTTTGTAGTAGAATCTGATGATTTTTTGAATTTCCTCAGTTTCTGCTGTTGAATCTCCCTTTTCATTTCTGATTTTGTTAATTTGGATACTGTCTCTGTGCCCTCAGGTTAGTCTGGTTAAGGGTTTATCTATCTTGTTGATTTTCTCAAAGAACCAGCTCCTGGATTTGTTGATTCTTTGTATAGTTATTTTTGTTTCTATTTGGTTACTTTCAGTCCTGAGTTTGATTATTTCCTGCCTTCTCCTCCTCTTGGGTGTATCTACTTCTTTTTGTTCTAGATCTTTCAGGTGTGCTGTCAAGCAGCTCATGTATGCTCTCTCCAGTTTCCTTTTGGAGGCACTCAGAGCTATTTATGCCTTTTGCTTTTAGCACTGCTTTCATTGTGTTCCATAAGTTTGGGTATGATGAGCCTTTATTTTCTTTAAATTCTAAAAAAGTAATTTCTCTCTTTCTTTCTTTCTTTCTTTCTTTCTTTCTTTCTTTCTTTCTTTCTTTCTTTCTTTCTTTCTTTCTTTCTTGACCAAGTCTTCATTGAGTAGGGCATTGTTCAGCTTCTACGTTTATGTGGGCTTCCTGTTGTTTTTGTTGTTATTGAAGTCCAGTCTTAGTCCATGTGATCTGATAAGGAGACATGGGAGTATTTCAATCTTCTTGCATCTGTTGAGGCCTGTTTTGTGACCAATTATATGGTCTATTTTGGAGAAGGTACCATGAGGTGCTGAGAAGGTATATTCTTTTGTTTTAGGATGAAATGTTCTATAGATATCAGTTAAATCCATTTGGTTCATAACTTCTCTTAGTTTCACTGTGTCTCTGTTTAGTTTGTTTCCATGACCTGTTTATTGCTGAGAGTGGGGTGTTGAAGTCTCCTACTATTATTGTGTGAGGTGCAATTTGTGCTTTGAGCTTTAGTAAACATTTTTTTTTATGAATGTAGTTGTCCTTGCATTTGGAACACAGATGTTTAGAAGTGAGAGTTCATCTTGGTATATTTTTCCTTTGATGAGTATGACATGTCCTTCTTTATCTTTTCTGATAACTTTTTGTTGAAAGTCGATTTTATTTGATATTAGAATGGCTACTCCAGCTTGTTTTTGGGAACAGTTTGCTTGGAAAAAAATTTCCCAGCCTTTTACTCTGAGGTAGTATCTGTCTTTGTCACTGAGGTGCGTTTCCTGTATGCAGCAAAATGTGTTGTGTCCTGCTTTCGTATCCAGTCTGTTAGTCTATGTCTTTTTATTGAATCTATTGATTATAAGAGACATTATGGAATAGTGAATGTTGCTTCCTGTTATTTTTGTTGTTAGAGGTAGAATTATGTTAGTGTGGCTATCTTCTTTTGGCTTTGTTGGAAGAAGATTACTTTCTTGCTTTTCAAGGGTGTAGTTTCCCTCCTTGTGTTGGAATTTTCCATCTGTTATCTTTTGTAGGGCTGGATTTGTGGAAAGATATTGTGTAAATTTCATTTTGTCATGAAATATCTTTGTTTCTCCAGCTTTAGTAATTTAGAGTTTTGCTGGGTATAGTATCCTGGGCTGGCATTTGTGTTCTTTTAAGGGTCTGTATGACATCTGCCCAGGATTTTCTGGTTTTTACAGTCTCTGGTGAGAAGTCTGGTGTAATTCTTATAGGTCTGCCTTTATATGTTTCTTGACCTTTTTCCCTTACTGCTTTTAATATTCTTTGTCTTTTGCATTTGGTGTTTTGACTACTATGTGATGAGAGGTATTTCTTTTCTGGTTCATTCTATTTGGAGTTCTGTAGGCTTCTCATACGTTCATAGGCATCACTTTCTTTAGGTTAGGGAAGTTTTCCTCTATAGTTTTGTTGAAGATATTTACTGGCCCTTTAAGTTGGGAATCTTTACTCTCTTCTATACCTATTATCCTTAGGTTTGTTTTTATCATTGTGTCCTTGGTTTCCTGGATGTTTTGAGTTAGAAGCTTTTTGCATTTTGCATTTTCTTTGACTGTTGTGTCAGTGTTTTCTATGGTATCTTCTGCACCCGAGAGTCAGTCTTCTATCACTTGTATTCTGTTGGTGATGCTTGCATCTATGACTCCTGATCTCTTTCCTAGGTTTTTTATCTCCAGGGTAGTCTCCCTTTGTGATTTCTTTAATGTTTCTATTTTTATTTCCTGGATGGTTTTGTTAAACTCCTTCACCTGTTTGGTAGTGTTCTCTTCTAATTCTTTAAGGGATTTATGTGTTTCCTCTTTAAGGACTTTTAACTCTTTATCTGTGTTCTCCTCTATGTCTTTAAGAGAGTTATTTATGTCCTTCTTAATGTCCTCTATCATCATCATGAGATGTGATTTTTAAATGAGAGTCTTGCTTTTCTGTATCCAGGGCTTGCTGTTGTGGGGGAAATGGGTTCTGATGATGCCAAGTAGCCTTGGTTTGCTTGCTTATGTTCTTACCCTTGCCACTTGCCATCTGATTATCTCTGGTGTTTTCTGGTCTTGCTTTCTCTGACTGTGGCGTATCCTTCCTGTGAGTCTGTATGTCAGCACTCCTGGGAGACCAGTTCTCTCTGGAAGGAATTTGTGTATGGAGAGCTGTGGCACAGGGTCAGCTCAGGGGCACAGACAGAAACTGGAAGGGTCCTGTCCCAGGCTGTTACTTGGTTCCCTTGTCTTCATGGGTCTCTGCGGTTCCCTATTGGGCCAGGCATTTGAGCAGAAGTGGTGGTCTCACCTGTGTTCTCAGGTGTGTAAGCACTCCTTGGAGACCAGTTCTCTCCAGGTGGGACCTGGTATGGAGAGTTGTACCATACGGTCAGCTCTGGGCACAGATAGAAAATGGAAGGATCTTGCCTTGGTTTTTAAAGAGAGAGAAACCAAGTGTGTGGAAGGGAACGTTTTAATCAGAATGTAATATATGAAAAAATTATTTAAAAAAGGGTAGAAGTTGAAAATTATTTCCACATTTCTAAAATCTCCACCCAAAATAAGTTGATATTCTGAGTAGCAGATCTATCTCCCTGTGTTCTTCCTACTCCTTCTCACCTGAGCTCACTGCTCCCTTATACAGTTTCCAGACTCCTTCCCATCTGCTTTGGTCTGGTACCTGTTTCTTTGTCCATTCTAAGTAACTAATCTCAGAAACAATTGCTTTGATTATTGTTCTGGAAGCTATTGCTGTGACCTTCCTGGGCTTTGTTCTCCATTATCTTTGAGCTAGACCTGCAATTTTGTCCATATGCAACCCAAATTGCATCATCTCTGTAAAGAATATCCATGTCTTTAGAGAATGTTCTAGGTGCTATGTTTTATGCTTTTGTAATCATATCAGCAACTACCACTACTAATATCTGGAAACTATTTTGGAGCGTTGTAGCTAGTATGATTCTTACTGTGCTGAGTTGTAGCTGTGGTATACACTGAGACATGGGACTAGGTTACTAACAGAAGGCAAAAATCACTTGTTGAGATTTGGACTGTATCTTGTGAGAAGCGGGAATCATGGATGGAGTATAAAGAAGACATTTCTGTTAGCAATGTTTATTATATGCTCATCAGACATAGAATCTGTCTGTGATAACATCTGAGTGGCAGTGCAAAAGCCAAGTGTTCCAGATCACCATTCGAGCCTTTGAGACACCATCCATGTTTGTCTTCATACGAATTGATGTCAGTTTCTTATATATTTTTAGTTTTCATTTCTATTCTAATTTCTCTATCTCATTTGCTGTCCAGTTCTCAACTGTCACTTATCTTTCTCATTATAGTTCTGTCCCTTGAGCAACATCAGATTTCTTTTAATGAGTTGTACTTTGAAAAGCAAACAGAAGAATTTTTACTACAATTTTACACATATTTTGAGTTATTATTAAACTGATTACCAGTAACTTGTAAGTGTTGCCACTTCCCTCCTTGTTGAATGCTCTGGCATTCGAGTTGCTTAAAAACTTCCAACCCCCTGCTTTATAACTTGATTTTTTTGTTTAGATATTGAAACACCAATTATCAAAAGACATAGAGCCAAGAGAAAGCATTTGAAATTATGTCAAGCAGCAAACCAATGCAGGTGGAATTGGACAGGATTTTTATTTGGCAGATATGTAGACAAGATGTTCACAAAGAAGAAAAAGCTCCAGATAGAGTGAGTTCTGCTGCCTTGACCTCGTACACATTGGTCATCTCATTTCCATGAGGTTTTGTTGTGAGATCTTAATCCCACACATGAGGCCTGATGACTACATAGCCATTTATTTTGTAGTTCAGAGCCTGCCAATCCACAATATTAGGATTGAGAGGGGAACCATTGTGCACAAGTAGAATGTCTCGTGGGGTCAGTACATAGTCCCACATGTACAAATCTGCAAACTCTCCCACAAAGGACTGCCTTTTTTCAAACCCTCCTCCATAGGTATCTTGTTCCTGTCCCAGGACAATATTGGGTGGAGTTTTCATAGTATATCCCCTCTGCAAACCCTTTTTTACCCAAGGCTTTCCATTGACCCAAAATTCAGCAATGCCAGAGGAGGACTCCCAGGTGGTACAGAAGTGTACTGGAGAAAATTGTTCTTCCATACCACGGACTGTGACTTTTGAATGTCCGATGTATAGGCTGTATTCTCCAACTCTTTCTTTATAAATTAGTAGCTCATTGTCGCTGCCATTCACACTGTAGGAGAAAAGACTGTGAGAGCGGGAAAGGTCACTGTAGGCTCGGAAACACAGTGTAAAATTCTGCAGAGGTTTCTCTAGACGTGGAATCAGCTTCACATGATCAGTATCAGATTCTCTGGGGAACACAAATACCTTCGATCTGAGGTCTGTGAGATAAAGTAAGAAATATAATGTGTTTCAACAAATTCAGAGAAACAACATCTCAGATTCAACTTTTCTCATTAGATGCTCCATGACAATAGCCTAAACTTCTTACCTGTCTGAGCAAAGGCTTCTGAAAGAAGACTGGTGAAGACAGACATCCAAAGCAGCATCTTGTCCATGCTTGGCCCAGGGTATGATAGCAGCAGCAGTCACTTGGGTATGGGACAAAAGTGTGGTGGTCCCTTATGCTCTTCAGATTTTGAGTTTTGTATGTGCCTTTGATGACTATAAAGGGTGGAGAGAAGCAATGTGAGGTCCTCCCAGGTCCTCCTTCATTCTGCCAATAATTAGAACTGTTGTTGGAATATAAATGATTGACTCCTTTGCTGGGAAATCAATGACAGTTATTCATTAGACACAAACCAGTGCTACAGCTCTAATCCCTGTGACACAGATTTCATTGCTGGGAAGAGAAGACCTCAGATCTTCAAGGTCCTACAGATGGAACAAGAGGTCAGTTTGGCCACATGAGTTGCTTCATTTTGCAGCTGGGTCTCTTTCTCGTGACCCTGTGCTTTGCTAGAATGGGATATGGGAACAGGGTGATTACATACCTATTAAAGTTAAGCGAAGTGTCCTTTTCTGTGTAGATCATTATAGAGTTCTATCTTCTGCCAAGAACCCTATAAAATATATTTGTCTTTTTAATTTTGATTTCTCAAATATTGCGTAACATATCCAGGCATTACTAAGAGGATAGAGACAGCTGAAGTACAAACCTTCTTTTTGGAGGAGCATACTAGTTTTCTACAACTATTACTCAGCTGTCCCTTATTTTATGACTCATGATGCTTTCTAAAACTTTCTCATTTCTCATTATGACTAATTGTTTTTGGTGACATATACACCTGCTGAAATGTCAGCATCTTCTCGTTTTCCACTCTTTCCTTTGTACCCTTGGACAATAAGGTATATCTTTGCTGATGACCTCATTGTTGCATTGTGCTCACATTTGTGCACTCATTCCCAAGGGTGTTATGTGTGGAGATTGGGTGGGGGCCAACTCTTTTACAGTACCAATGAATTTCATACCTATTCCCCTACTTTTAATTTAAAAGTCAACCTTTATTAGTCATCACTCAAACCAGCTCAGCTTCTAAGACACCTGAATTTTTTCCCTTTCTGCTTTCTTGATTTTCTTTCTAAAGTCTATAGAATCTTTCTTTTATCATTCTTTTTTGTCTAGCTTCTTATTCTTTACTTTTCTCTCAGTTCTTCTTGGGTTAATTATGTGTTTCAATGACACAATAACTACCATGGTATAATAATTTTCTCCAATTCTGCTCTCATTATCTTTCAAATCCTCATCTCTGGGCATTTTTTTAAAAACGTTTTTTTTTTTTCTAATCTAAGCTAAATCTTAGGTTGTAAAGCCTTATATAACTTGCAGTGTATGGGTAAAGACTGAAGTTCGTTGGAATTACATATCCTATTATTTCATGCATTAAATACTCATCCTTCTTCTTGGAAGTCCATGTGATCTTCAGTATTGCACTTCCTTGCCTATAATCTCTGAAGCAAATCCTATTTTTCAAACACCCCTATTTGTTACTCTTTACTTATGACTTACATCCTGACTTTGTTTCTTTTATTCATCACCTTGAAATCTTCTATTAATCTTTTCTTTTTATTCAAATCCTAAATGTTCTTCAAAATGAATCTCACAAGTGATATGCTTTATAAGACTTTTCTAATGGACCAACTACATGTAATTTTCACTTTTTTGGACTTCTAAAAGTATCTTAGTTATTTTTCTATTACTTTGGCAAGACAACACAACCCCAGCAACCAATAGAAGAATTATTTGGGGCTTACAGCCTGCATGGCTGGCTCTGGAGCAGTATCTCACAGCCCCTCATATTGAGACACAACCATGAGATAGATAAATAATGGGGAAAGTTTGAAAGTGGCATGAATCTTTTGTGGCCTCAAAGTTCATCCCCAGGGAGGAACCTCTTCCAACAAGGCCATGTCTCCTAATCCTTCTCAAACAGTTCTACCAACTGGGGATATTCAGATATATGAACATATCGGGACCATCCTCATTCAAGCCACCACAGTAAAGTTAAAATCAAAGACTGTGTGTACACATGTGGATGCCAAAGGTCATTATCATGTGTCTTCCTTTATGGATCTGACTATATTTTTTGAGACAAGGTTTCTTAGTAGATCTAGATCTTGTGGCTTTGGCTAGCTTGGCTGAGCAGAAAACCCTTTCTCTATCTTTCATCCAACACATGTGTCATAGAAGTGTAATGATATGCCTGCCATGCCTAGCTTTTATGTGGGTGCTGGGCTTGTGAACTCAGGTTCTGGTGCTTGAGTATCAGTCACTTTATCTACTGAATCATCTTTATAGCTCCAGGTTAAGTTTTTTTTCTTTTCATATAGTTTAGTAACAACAAAATAGGAACCAAGGGGACCTTTACTATGAACTCAGGGAACATAGAATTCCAGGTTTGCGTGTTAAACAGTGACTACAATAAAGTTCAGAGACTAGGTTAACCAGCTGCATATAGCCTTCATCATAAATTAATAAATTACTATTCTATCAGCAAAATGGTTTCAGATATCTGCGTAAAATGGAATTTTTTTAATTGATGATAAAAGCCTGGGGAATATATGAGCCAGTCCAAAGAGCTAGGAGGAATAGAGATTTATATTGCTGTTGGGGACAAGTAACAACATGTATTATTGAGTATGGGAATAGTGTAAAGAGGAAGTCTTGATTGACAAGTAAGTGTGATCGCTATTAGAACAAGAAGAAGGTAGAAAGTGGGTAATTGGGTCTTTTTATTAGTGTCCCCTCCATGGAACGATTCTCAGGATTTATAAGAAAACAACTCATGCTTCAGTAATCATCAAGACAGAGACCAAGAAATTTAGACTAGAGATCTGGAGACTCTGAAATCAAGGCGTAGGAGAATGAATCCTGAGTTTTCAGACTGAGGGGAGTTTTCACAGACAACTAATTTATGCTATTGTCCAGAGACTTAGATGCCTTCTTGCCAGTGAACATTCAGGTACAGGCTGTAGTTTAAGTCTCTAGGTGGCTCCAGTGAGGAAGAAAGGGCAACAATATATTGCAAAGAAGCATGGTGATGAGTATGGCCACAATAGAGGTTCCTTGCTTTAATTAGTCAGCATCAAATAGAGTTTACTTTAGAGAAAACAGAAGAAGGCACTGTTTGAATAGATGTAACAAGGCAGATATGTAAGATGCAATTAAAGATTTTCCAAATGATTCAATAATGACTTAGGATTCTAATGCCTTTCGTGATTGTGGCATGCTAAAAACACAACAGCTATTAAAAAAAACTAGAGACAAAGAAACTGAATTAGACAGGGGGCAATACTAAAGTTATTTTACTACTATCAAACAATTCTTTCCTATGGGTTCTGGTAGTCACAAGAATATTTTAAAAACATCTAGAGCCCTTCTGCCCCTCACCCGGATCATGGTGGCCAGAGCAGACATCCAGCTGGTCTGCTCTGCCTGTGGAAAAATGCATCCCAAGACACCCTAGACAAGGCCACTGCTCTCAGAACTGCAGGTAAGATCAGTAGACCACCGCCCTATACCCTAGAGGCACAACTGGCAGCAGGAAGCCCCCAGGGCACACCTGGCACCCAAGACCTGCCCCTGTGGAAAACCATTCCCCTTCTGCCCCTCACCCAGATCATGGTGGCCGGAGCAGATACCCAGCTAGTCTGCTCCGCCTGTGGAAAAAAACATACAGAGACATCCTGGAAAGGCCACTGCCCTCAGAACTGCAGACACCCAGCTGGTCTGCTCCCCTGTGGAAAACACGTCCAGAGACATCCTAGGCAGACCACTGCCCTCAGAGTTGCAGCCTAGAGGAGCCACTGAACTCAGAGCAGCACACACTATGTCCTGAGACATCCTAAAGGAGCGACTACACTCAGAGCAGTAAACACCTAACTGGCCTACTACCCTGGAGACACCATATCCTGAGATATCCTAGAGGAGCCACTGTACACAGAACAGCTGGAGTTTAGGATTACAGACACATCCGGACCCTGGGGAGTTCTGACACAACCAAGATAACTGGAAAAGCAGACTTCAGTCAGAACCAGTGAGTGCAGTAGAACCAGTGAGTAGCACTAAAGCTTATCAAATGGTGAAAGGCAAGCATAAGAATGTAAACAACAGAAACCAAGGTTTCTGGGCATCGCCAGAACCCAGTCCTCCCACCATAGCAAGCCCTGAACACCACATCACACCAGAAAAGCAGGATTCAGAATTAAAATCACTTCTCATGATGATGATAGAGGACTTTAAAAAGGACATAAACAACACTCTCAAAGAATTTGAAGAGAACACATGTAAACAGGTAGAAGCCCTTAAAGAAATGCAAGAAAACACAATCAAACAGGTGAAGGAATTACACAAAACCATCCAGGATCTAAAAATGGAAGTAGAAATAATAAAGAAATCTCAAAGGGAGACTACCCTGGAGGTAGAAAATCTAGGAAAAAGATCAGGAGTCATAGATGCAAGCATCACCAACAGAATACAAGAGATAGAAGAGAGAATCACATGTGCAGAAGATACCATGGAAAACACAGACACAACGGTCAAAGAAAACACGAAATGCAAAAAGCTCCTAACACAAAACATCCAGGAAATTCAGGACACAATGAGAAGAACAAACATAAGGATAATAGGAATAGATGAGGGTGAAGACTCTCAACTTAAAGGGCCAGTAAATATCTTCAAAAAAATTATAAGAAAAACTTCCCTAACCTAGAGAAAGAGATGTCCTTAAATATACAAGAAGCCTATAGAACCCCAAATAGACTAGACCAAAAAAGAAGTACCTCCTGTCACATATAATAAAAACATCAAATATACAAAACAAAGAAAAGATACTAAAAGCAGTAAGGGAAAAAGGCAAAATAAAATATAAAGACAGACCTATAAGAATTATGCCAGACTTCTCACCAGAGACTATAAAAGCCAGAAGATCCTGGACGGATATTATGCAGAACCTACGAGATCACAAATGCCAGCCCAGACTATTATACCCAGCAAAACTCTCAATCAATATTGATGGAGAAACCAAGATATTCCGTGAAAAAAACAAATTTACACAATATCTTCCCCAAAATCCAGGACTTCAAAGGATAATGGATGGGAAATTACAACACAAGGAGGGAAACTACAACCAAGAAAAAGCAAGAAAGTAGTCTTCGAACAACCTCAAAAGAAGACACAGAAAAATAATTCCACCTGTAATAACAAAAATAACAGGAAGCAACAATCATTTTTCCTTAATATCTCTTAATATCAATGGACTCAATTCTCCAATAAAAAGAAGTAGACTATCAGGCTGGATACATAAACAGGGCCCAGAATTTTGCTGCATACAGGAAATGCACCTCTGTAACAAAGACAGACACTACCTCAGAGTAAAAGGATGGAAAACAATCTTCCAAACAAATGGTCCCAAGAAACAAGCAGGAGTAGAAATTCTAATATCAAATAAAATTGATTTTCAACCAGAAGTAATCAAAAAAGATAAGGAAGGCCACTACATACTCATCAAAGAAAAAATGTATCAAGAAGAACTCTCAATTCTGAACATCTATGCCCCAAATGCAAGGGCATTCACATACATAAAAGAAACTTTACTAAAGCTCGAAGCATACATTGCACCTCACACAATAATAATGGGGGATTTAACACCCCACTCTCAGCAATGGACAGATCATGGAAACAAAAACTAAACTGAGACACAATGAAACTAATAGAAGTTATGAACCAAATGTATTTAACTGATATCTATATAACATTTCATCCTAAAACAAAAGAATATAGCTTTTTCTCAGCACCTCATGGGTACCTTCTCCAAAATAGACCATATAATTGGTCACAAAACAGGCCTCAACAGATACAAAAAGATTGAAATAATCCCTTGTACCCCATCAGACCACCATGGACTAAGGCTGGTCTTTAATAGTGACAAAAACAACGGAAAGCCCACATACACGTGGAATCTGAATAATGCTCTACTCAATGATGACTTGGTCAAGGAAGAAGTAAAGAAAGAAATTAAAGACTTTTTAGAATTTAATAAAAAGTAGGACACATCATATCAAAACTTGTGGGATTCTATGAAAGCAGTACTAAGAGGAAAACTCATACCTCTAAGTGCTTACAAAAAAAAAAAAAACTGGAGAGAGCATACACTAGCAACTTGACAGCACACCTGAAAGCATTAGAATAAAAAGAAGCAAATATACCCAAGAGGAGTAGACGGCAGGTAATAATCAAACTCAGAGCTGAAATCAACCAAGTAGAAACAGAAGAACTGTACAAAATATGAACAAAACCAAGAGCTGGTTCTTTGAGAAAATCAACAAGATAGATAAACCCTGAGCCAGACTAATCAAAGGGCACAGAGAAAGTATCCAAATTAATAAAATCAGAACTGAAAAGGGAGACATAACAACAGATACTGAAGAAATTTAAAAAATCATCAGATCCTACTACAAAGGCCTATACTCAACAAAATTGGATAATCTGGATGAAATGGAAAATTTTCTAGACAGATACCAGGTACCAAAGTTAAACAAGGAGCAGATAAACCATCTAAACAGTCCTATAACCCCTAAAGAAATAGAAACAGTCATAAAAAGTCTCCCCACCAAAAATAGTCCAGGACCAGAAGGTTTTAGTGCAGAATTCTATCAGAACTTCAAGGAAGACCTAGTACCAATTCTCTTCAAACTATCCCACAAAATAGAAACAGAAGGAACACTATCAAATTCGTTCTATGAAACTACAATTACACTCATACCTAAACCTCACAAGACCCAACAAAGAAAGAGAACTACAGACCAATCTCACTTATGAATATTGATGCAAAAATACTCAATAAAATTCTCGCAAAGTGAATCCAAAAACACATCAAAACAATCATCCATCATGATCAACTAGGCTTTATCCCAGGAATGCAGGGATGGTTCAATATTTGGAAATCCATCAATGTAATCCACTATATAAATAAACTCAAAGAAAAAAAAACCCACATGATCATCTCACTAGATGCTGAGAAAGCATTTGACAAAATTCAACATTCTTTCATGTTAAAAGTCTTGGAAAGATCAGGAATTCAAGGCACATACCTAAATATAGTAAAAGCAATATACAATAAGCTAGTAGCCAACATCAAACTAAATGGAGAGAAACTTGAAAGAATCCCATTAAGATCAGGGACTAGACAAGGCTGTCCACTTTCACCCTACCTATTCAATATAGTACTGGAATTCCTAGCCAGAGCAATTAGACCACAAAAGGAAGTAAAAGGGATACAAATAGGAAAGAAAGAAGTCAAAATTTCACTATTTGCAGATGATATGATAGTATACTTTAGTGACCCTAAAATTTCCACCAGAGAACTCCTAAACCTGAAAAAAAACTTCAGCAAAGTGGCTGGATACAAAATCAACTCAAGCAAATCAGTAGCCTTCCTATACTCAAAAGATAAATAGGCTGAGAAAAAAATTAGGGAAATGACATCCTTCTCAATAGTCACAAATAATATAAAATATCTTGGAGTGAATCTAACCAAGCAAGTGAAATATCTGTATGACAAGAACTTCAAGTCTCTGAAGAAAGAAATTGAAGTTCTCAGAAAATGGAAAGATCTCCCATGCTTCTGGATCAGCAAGATTAACTTAGTAAAAGTGGCCATCTTGCCAAGAGCAATCTACAGGTTCAATGCAATCCCCATCAAAATTTCAAATCAATTCTTCATAGAGATAGAAAGAGCAATTTGCAAATTCATTTGGAATAACAAAAAACCCAGGAAAGCAAGAAACATTCTCAACAATAAAAGAACTTCTGGGGGAATCACCATCCCTGACCTCAAACTGTACTACAGGGCAATAGTGATAAAAACTGCATGGTATTGGTACAGAGACATGCAGGAAGATCAATGGAATAGAATTGAAGATCCAGAAATGAACCCACACACCTATGGTTACTTGATCTTTGACAAAGGAGCTAAAACCATCCAGTGGAAAAAGGACAGCATTTTCAACAAATGGTGCTGGATCAACTGGAGATCAGCATGTAGAAGAATGAAAATCAATCCATTCTTATTCCCTTGTACAAAGCTCAAGTCCAAGTGGATAAAGAACCTTCACATAAAACCAGATACACTGAAACTAATAGAAGAGAAAGTTGGGAAG
Organism: Rhabdomys pumilio; assembly: GCA_030674055.1. Lineage (NCBI taxonomy): Eukaryota > Metazoa > Chordata > Mammalia > Rodentia > Muridae > Rhabdomys > Rhabdomys pumilio. The sequence goes on from JANHMN010000015.1 coordinate 60,299,147, forward strand.
ACCCTCGAATACCTAGGCACAGGGGAAAAGTTCCTGGACAGAACACCAATGACTTATGCTCTAAGATCAAGAATTGACAAATGGGACCTCATAAAGTTGCAAAGCTTCTGTAAGGCAAAAGACATTGTCAATAAGACAAAACAGCAACCAACAGATTGGGAAAAGATCATTACCAATCCTATATCTGATAGAGGGCTAATAGCCAATATATACAAAGAACTCAAGAAATTAAACTCCAGACAACCAATTAACCCTATTAAAAATGGGGTACAGAGCTAAACAAAGAATTCTCAACTGAGGAAATTCGAACGGTTGAGAAGCAACTTAAGAAATGCTCTACATCCTTAGTCATCAGGGAAATGCAAATCAAAACAACCCTGAGATACCACCTCACACCAGTCAGAATCGCTAAGATAAAAAATTCAAGTGATGGTAGATGCTGGCGAGGATGTGGAGAAAGAGGAACACTCCTCCATTGTTGGTGGGATTGCAAGCTGGTACAACCACTCTGGAAATCAGTCTGATGGTTCCTCAGAAACTTAGACATATCACTACCTGAGGACCCAGCTATACTACTCCTCAGCATATACCCAGAAGATGCTCCAACACATACCAATGTCATATGCTCCACTATGTTCATAGCAGCCTTATTTATAATAGCCAGAAGCTGGAAAGAACCCAGATGTCCTTCAACAGAGGAATGGATAAATAAAATGTGGTACATTTACACAATGGAGTAGTACTAAGCTATTAAAAAATAATGAATTCAAGAAATTCTTAGGTAAATGGATGGAACTAGAAAATATCATCCTGAGTGAGGTAACCCAATCACAAAAGAATACACATGGTATTTACTCACTGATAAGCAGATATTATCCCAAAAGTTTGAAATAGCCAAGATTCAACTAACAGACCACATGAAGCTCATGAAGATGGAAGACCAAGTGTGGATGCCTCAGTCCTACTTGGAAGGAGTGACAATGCTCAAAGGAGCAAATATGGTGACAAAGTGTGGGACAGAACGTCAAGGAGGGGCTGTCTGGAGACCACTCTACCTTGGTACCCGTCCCATGTGCAGTCACCAAAGATAGATGCCCATATGGATGTCAGGAAGTGCATGTTGACAGAAGCCTGATGTAGCTGTCTCCTTGGACGTCTGCCAGAGTCTGATATATCCAGAGGCTGATGCTCGCTGCTACCCATTGATCTGATCAAGGGTTCCCAATGGAGAAGCTAGAGGACTGAAGGAGCTGAAAGGGTTGGTGGGCCCAAGAGGAGAGCAACAGTGCCAATCAACCAGAGCTCCCTAGGGTCTATGCCACCAGCCTGGGAGCACAAAGGGAGGCATCCGTGTCTTCAACTGTATACTTAGGGGAGGATGACCTTGTCAGGCATGGGTGGGAGAGGAGATTCTTAATTCCATGAAGGCTGAACACCAAACTAATTTGAGGGAACATTCACCTTTATGAATTTAAAGGCAAGAGAAGAGTTGGGATCTGGGAGAACAGTATGTGTAATGTCATGGAAACCAAGTGAGTTCAAGTTTCCAGAAAGCAATGTCCAATAGTATTAGGCATACCAGAGAGATCTAAGTGGAAAGAATGCTGGATTTAGCAATAAAAATGTCGTCAGTGACCTTTGCTAAAACAATTTTCATAGAGTAGACATGGCAGAATTCAACCTTAACAAAATGATAGTTGAAAGAGCAAAAGAGATATTTCCTGTTTCAGTAATTCTGACAAGGAACAAATGAATTATGTTCTCTCTGGGGAGTCCCCAATCCAGTGTGTATTTCCCACTTAGATTATGCATTGTCTCTTCTTCACAGAGGGATTTGTTCTCTTTTTTCTCATGCCCTAGTATTTCATCCAGAGATTATGACTGACCTTTCTAGCACACTGGCTCTTTCAGACTCTAAACACCAGGCCCCAGGAGGCTGGCTGACTTCTGCTGTTCTGTTTTGGCATCCTCACAAACTATCTGTTTACTTTTTATGTTGATACTTCATTAAGTGGCTATCAGCATACTGAGCTCTGTCCTCATGAATGGATTCAGATCACTCTTACAAGAGTGAGTTAGCCATAGAAGTGAGTTTGGTCCTTTTTTTCCCACTCTTGCGTACTTGTTTTCCAGGTGATACCTTTGACTATGATGTAGCAAGACCATCAACACATGTGAAACTCCTTGAACTGAGAATTCTCAGCCTCCATAATTGTGAGACAAATAAACTTCTGTTACTTATAAACTAAGATTTATAAAAGGCAGAACACAAGAGTAACTAGGGTACCTGACAGAGAAAATGTCTAGATAGTTAAGCAGCCAAGGTGTTGCCATGGCTTCTTTTGTATGTGTACAGTAAAGTAGTAGAAAGAGGATATATTTAAGGATGGAATCTGTGATTAAGAGGAAACCACATAACCTTTTGGTATAAATTTAGGGAAAGTCTAGGGATTACATAGCATTTGTGATCAGAATCCTGGTAGAGACACAGACAATGAATGACATTTTGAAGAAGTTGCAGAAGGAATTGAATGTCAGAGAATCTACTGACAGTTGAAGGATGTTAGAGGAGAAAGTCTATTTTCTTTGGGGACTTGGTCCTTCATAAGTTAACCGTAGTTCAGTAGATGGTTATACAACCATCCATATGTGACTATCACTAATTGGACTCAGTGGGCTATAGTAAAAAGAGGACAAGAAGGTAGAAGGAGAATGTAATGGGGAATTGTTGGAGGGACCGGAATTGAAAAATGGGAGGTGGTAAATGATGCTGGAAAATAGTATGCGCATGCATGAATTCTCAAGGAATCAATAAAAAATATTTTTATAAAGCAGAAAAATTCATCCTTGGTAGTTGGTATTGAATGAAGGTATAGTGTTTTCTTCCCTAGGGGTGATTATTTCTCCCACTCTCAGTATTCCTTAGTTGCCTATGGTACTGTGTATGGTTGAGGGCTCACACAGGCTTTCTCCTGTGCAATTTAACATGTCTGTTGTTGTCCATGTTAAGTTCATGTTTATGCCTACTAAATGAGTACAATCCCTATGTTCTAAATATTTGTTCTTAGACCCACACTAAGTAAACTCCTCAACCCTTACCAAAAAATTCTGTTTGAATTGTTTTCTAAGGTACTTATAGTGTTGAAGAGATTAAGGACTCTGGATTGAGTTGATGTTGCAGTATGTTAAGGTTTGGAGTCTTATGGAGTGAGATGAAATTCATTTTACATGTGAGATGAAGGTGGATTTTGGAAGGCATGTGGAATTCTATTATTCAAATGTATTGACCAAAGTTTATGTGTTAATAACTTAGTCCACAGAGTTGGCTGTGTTAACAGATGATGACTTTAAGGCATGTGTAGGCAATGAGGAATTTATCCTTATGGGATTGGTTTGACCTTTGTATAAGTGGCCATATAATAAAATCACATTTGGCTCTCTCTTACTCCTTTTTAAGATTCTCTTTTATTATATGATGTCTTCTATCATACTATGTCACAGCAAGCTGGCCCTTACAGCTGCAGTCTTTTATTTTTGGACTTTTGAACAATGAGCCCTCTACTGTTCTCTTATTTGTAAATGACCAGTCTATGGCTTTCTGTTACACAGCACAAAACAGATTATAAAACACAGAAGATTATGACAAATTCTTTACCAAAGTGGCTCTTTCTAACTAAATCTGGGCTTCAGGTACTGTGGTGACAGTATAGCCCCCCTTTTCCTAATCCAATACATGAATGTATTATTCAATACATTTGAGTAATAGTATTCCACATGCCTTCCAAAATCCACCTTCATCTCAAATTGCCCTGTCACCTTCTGTCTCCTATTGATACATGGGAGTCTCTTTTCTTGATCTCAGCTCTCTGTTACTAATTTCAGGCTTTATTTATAAAAGAAACCCCCTGCCGAGTTAGCTCTCTTCTACTCTGGGGTTCAGTGAAACATTCAGACAACGTTGTCTCACTAAGATCTCACTTTCACATTCAGAATTCAACTGAAACTACTCTGTAGACACCACAGTGTCTACCTTCCTATTTCCTTTTGTACATCCCTATTTATTTTTGACATGATTTTTTTTTACAGTTTCTTAAGTATAAAATTTAGCTTTTATTATTATAAAGGGATTTTGTCCATCATTTCTAATATAATTTTTAAAAATAAAATTGTCTTTTTATTGGAAGTTACTTGTTATAACAATCTCCTTGCCATTCATGATCTTTCATGACACAAACATTTGGGAGAAGAAAATTGAAAAAAAAAAAAAACAAAAACAAAAAACCAAAACCAAAACAAACTTAATGGCAAGGACTCAGCATAACCCTACATGTTGAATATGTTGAAAAGAAAATTTACTGTTCATAGGAATTATTTCTCTGTCTTTAGTGCTATATGTCTCTGTCTCAATACAGGTATTGAGGAAGCATGGGCAAATTTCTCACACAAGCAGCTGGAAGAAGATGTGGCTGGAGCTGTTGTGTATCATATTTATTATTCTGTTTTCCCTTGCGCCGTCTTTCCTTCATGATTAAAATTTTACATCTGATGACCTTTCCTATCTATAGACCCATTTCTTTTATTATTATTACTGTTATTATTATTATTATTATTAATTATTATTATTTGTTTATATTTCAAATGTCCTCCTTTCATATATCCTTTCTAAAACCCCCACCTCCTCCCCCTCCCTTTTGCTGCTAAGAGGGTACTCTCCCACACCCATCTACTCCCGCCTCTAGCATCTCCCTTTGGTGGGACAAAAAGCCTCCACAGGACCAAGGGCCTCTCCTCCCATTGATGCCAGATGTGGCAATCTTCTGCTACATATATAGTGGGAGTTATGGGCCAACTCACGTATACTCTTTGGTTAGTGATTTACTCCTTTGGAGTTATGAAGGCTCTGGGTTAGTTGATATTGTTGTTTTTCTATGGGGTTGAAATCCCCTTCAGCTCCTTCAGTCTCTCACCTAACTTTTCCATTGGGGTCCCTGGTCTCATTCCAATGGTTGGCTGTATCTGCATCTATCTTAGTCAGGTGCTGGCAGTGCCTCTCGGAGGATAGCTATACTATGCTCCTGTCTGCAAGCACTTCTTGGCATCAGCAATAGTGTTGGGGTTTAGTGTCTGCAGATGAGATTGTCCTAAGGTGGGGTGGTTACAGACCCATTTCATTGCCATTTCCAACCCATTATAATACAGAGCAAGAGAAGTTGGATGGTTCACCTTGTGTGGTATCCCTTGCACTAGTGAGTGCAATCTGCTATATCCTCACTAGAAAATGATGACATTGCTGTAGATTACCCAAACCACTGAGCACCAAGTACAGTGGCTAGTTCAGAGCCCATGCACACTGGCCAGCTTTCTGTAGTGCTTGATAGTCCCACAGATAAGAGTCCTTTAGAACTTTCTTGTTCTTTGCCATTTTGAACCACAATCTACTGCTGTGTGATTGCCTAGACATTCGTGAGAGATAGACGTTGAGAACAAGACTAGTATGTGGTACCTTTCTTGAGTATTGATCATAATAGTTATCTACATCATATCTATGCTAGATGTGGCTGGAGCTGTTGTGTATCATATTTATTATTCTGTTTTCATTGTAACACTTCTGTGCTATAATGACCCACTTCTGTGTCATCCTACCACGAATCTCTCTTGTTTTAGTATCACTCTTGAAGGAAATATATATTCATCACAGTAAGGGCATGGGCTATAATTTTCTCTATCAATGCCCATTTTCATCATAGTTTTGAGTATTTCATCCTTTCTGTTTATGCCGCCATCTTTGCATAGTTCTTGTCTTATATAGCTATGTTATTAGGGCCTAGATTAATCCCAAATCGATGAGTTAAATATAAAAGGGGCCTTATACTCAAGGCCTCCCCACATGCTCAGCACTCAGCTGTTGGTCCCTACTGTTTACTGACTTAGATACACAGACGCAAATGATACCACATGCACAGCTGTGGACAGAGGATTTCGCAATAGGCTGACTCATTTCGTCAGGAGACCTTTAGTCTGGGGCAATGTTTTTCCTGCTCACAACATTTCACATTTCAAAAGAGGAAAAAATAGAGAGCTTTGTTGTAAATTGGCCGAAGCACTTAGGCTGTTCTTCTACTGGAGCTCAGCTCCGCAAAGAAGGCAGAACCTAAGATTTCAACTCTGCTACTCATTACCACCACACAACAGCTCTCGAGTAGTACTTCGATGACTTAGTCTTATGGGTGAGCATTGTGACTGAAAGTCCTCCTGGCTCTCATTTCTCCTGGCCTTTTAGCATTTGACTTTTATTTGAGTGGTACAGACCTAGCAGTTATGATGGCAGGAATAACTTCAGTTAAGTAATCCCAGGGTCAACCTGAGACTTTCAGTTCCATCATTTTACCATTAATGGGCATTTCAAAAATGTGCGACTTACCATTTGATGGTTGAAAAATAAAAACTTTCAGCAAAGAAAGGCTCTTGCTTCCATGGAGTCATCCTGGCTGACCATGCAGATAGTGTGTATTTAGGTTATTTTAAAAACCATGTTATTCTTGTAGTCTCCATGCTACTACAATGAAGATGAATGTTGCTTCTCAGGAAATGATACCTGTATCCTGGGTGTCCTCTTCTTCCCTCTTGAAATCTTTTAAGAATGATTACATTCCATGGAGGCTGCATGGTAACTGGGTCAGTAGTGGCTAACTGTGTGCAAATAGCTTTGAGTGCTCTACTGTAAGTGTCAACTATCATTTTCAATCACTCAAAACTGCCAAATATCTTTGTGTCTTCTCTGGGTAGATAAGTTGACATGGGTTGGGAGGGAAAGGCTGATGGTTTATTTTTAATTATGTGTTCTTTTTGGCCATATATTTTCTAAAAGGCCCCTCTATGCCTTCATCTTTTTTTCTTGAGTAAGTCATTAGGCACGTGATTAAGACAAATTTAGGGTATTGTAACCATGGGTTGTTCTACCTGCATCTAAGTTTCTTAATAATAACTTGGAGGCTTATCATTTATATAAATGCTTATGTCCTTAAACTAGGATTGTTCCCCTATGAACTTGCAACTTATTTAACCTGTTTATCCTATTCTATGTCTTCCACATGGCTGGTTACCTCTCCTCAGTTTCATGTGTCTGACTTTCTCAGAGTCTGGGGTGAATCTTCTCATGCCAGACCCTATCCCAGAGTTCCCCTCTCTTTCTAATAGAACCCACACCTTCTACTCCCTGCCTTTTGCTAATAGGCATCAATCTTTTATTGACAGAAAATACTTCCACACAGTACATAAGAGGTTATCCCTCCAGGGTGTGTCTAGTGTGAAACAAAATTAGAAAATACATAGTGGTAGTCATTGATATAGTTTGGGGATATTTGAGTTATTTTAACTTCATGTTAACTCTTTTCACTTTTGTCTTATGCGTTTTCACAGTCACTAAAGAAGGTAGAAGAGACACTTTTTTGACCCCACATGCTTTTATTTCCTTCCAATAGACTGTTGAAAGTTAAAGGTTGTGGAACAGGGACATGTCCTTCTGGGGTCTCCTGTCTCCCTTACGCATCAAAATAGGCACGTCAATTGGAAATGTCAATGTCTCAGTGATAACTAATTTCTAATGTACTTTTAGAGATAATTCTGAGCATTAGGCTCCTGGTGGATTTTGAAACTCATTTTGGTGGTTTTGAGAATTTTTAAAAACTGAACAAAAAATATTGCAATTGTGGGCACCATGTGTATATTCTCCAATCTCAGAATCAGAGTTTTAATGAAATCTCTGATTTAACAAAGGTAAATATCTATTGCTCTGTAATAGGTTTTGCAAAACAGTTTCACCAAAAATGTACAGTAAGAAGTGAATTTCATATTTCAACAATGTATGTAGTCAGGTACATGTACACATATAAATATATTTTAACCAATGTAATAAAAGAATACAAAGGAAAATTTTGAGATGGCTGAGAAATGATAATTAGTCTATGAGGCCAGATGTGTATCTAGAGGAGAAAGCGATAGAAAATATTTTTGAAGTGGATTGGTTCCATGAATGATGATAATGGTAGGACTCTCTTCTTCTTTTTCCTCAGCCTTCTCCTCCTCCTTTTCTCTTCTTTATCATCTTTTGTTTCCTATTGCTTTACTTCCCTCTTCTCTTTGATGGCAGCTGCCGCTGTCGTTGTCGTCATCATCATCATCATCATCATCATCATCATCATCATCATCACTACCACCACCACCATCAGCAGCATTGATGACATCACAATCACCATCATCATCACCATTATCTTTATCTTCATCAGCATCATCATCAGAAGCAGCAGCAATAACTTTCTCCTTTTTTATTCTTTACCTCATGCAGGAGAGATTGGTCACTCTATCTCTTCTTTCAAAGTACTTCATCTTTATGGAATTATTTCTATTTGAAAGACATATCTTTAGAAGGAATATTTATTGTATTTTTACCCAAAATATAAGTTGCTGATTATTTATGTTTTACTTACTATCAATTTATAATTTGGATATGAAGTGTCACCCTAAATGACTCATGTGTTGAAGGCTTGGTGTCCTGCTGATGACACTATTGAAAAGTTATTGCAGCATGAGGGGATGAATTTTATCAATGGATGGCACTGCTGCCATCTTATTGTAATAGACTATTAGGAGATAGGTGTCATAGGAAGCTAAACTGGTCATTTTTGTATTTCATATTGGTTTATAGCTGAGTATGGCTGGTGAGAATTTTTCTTCTTGTGTATCCTGCATCACAACTTTTAGCTCTATGAAAGTGAGCCAGTATGGATGAAGCTTAATTTGCTACCAGCTTGATTTCTCTGTGTTCTATGATTCAAGTTTGTAGTATTTTTAGCAGTAGATTACTACCATCACATTTTGGAGGTGACCAAGAGCAGCAGTAGTAGTCTAATGTATTGGATAGTACATCAAACCCCACTAACTAACAACTCAAAAAAAGATAACCTATTCCTGGATCTGGGCTCTTTATTTCATAGCCTGTGGTATCCAAATAAAGCATGGCTCTTCCCATCTCCCTCTGTTATATTGTAATTGCATCTAAATCTCTTTTCATACATGTATATTTTAGGATTCATCTATACTGGTAGGTTTTCACACAGTTTTTTCCAAAAGTCTTTGGTATTAATCCCATCTTATACTTTCCTTTTCCATGTCTTCCCATCCTCCAGCTCACAGAAACTTTCCAATTCAGTTACTTATATTTGAGTTTTGGGCAGGGTGAAAAATAAGGTTCTAGTTCTGTTCTTCTATAAATAGCTGCCAAATTTGAAATTAGGGATAGAGTGATTTCCAGTAGTATTTTTATTATTCAGGATTATTTTAGCTATCCTGGGTCTTCTAGGTTTCTATATGAAATTTAAGATTAATTTTCCAATATCTGTGAAGAATTAACGAGTTTTATGGAAGATTGCATTGAATTTGTAGACTGCTTTTGGGAGCATTATCATATCCACTATATTAATCCTACCAGTCCAGATCGTGAGTGCTCTTCCCATCTTCTGGCATCTTATCTCTTCCTCGAGTGTCCTAAAGTTGTTGTACAACTCCTTCCTTTGTAGGATTTATTCCTAGACATTTTAATTTTTCAAGATATTGTGAATGAGATTGTTTCTCTGATTTCTTTCTCATTACGTATGTATATAAGTAGACATTTTTATTTTTATTTTTATTTTTATTTTTATTATTTTTATCATTCACCAGTAGTCTTTAACGGAATGTAGGATTTGGAGCACAAGGGTACAGGTAGGAAAACCTCAAAGTGGCTTCTTGTGGGATTTATCTTACTCATGTTCACACATCAACTAATGTCATTGGGCAGGTCTTGTTTAGGCAACCATGATGTTGAAATTTCGGGAGTGTAGCCTCCCTGTTATATATAGAAGATGCCACAGATACAGCAGAGACAATGCCATCTCCTGAGACCTGCCTGGGACAACAAAGTTGCCTTCATCCAGACACCTCATCTGACTGAAGACTCCAGAGACACACATTGAGATCTAGAGACATGTGCTGAGTCCCACAGAGGACAGACTTGGAACCTTCCAGCTACAGATGAACTCTCTTGCCAAAGTCAAATGGCTATTGAACTTGGGGAAAGTTATATGATAAGTAAGGAAAACATGATATCTATCTAGATAAATCAAATATTGTTTAAAACCGATGTTAATACCCTTACAAACTGTACAACCCATGAAACAATTGCTGGTTCAATGATCCCTTGTCTTCCCAACCCCTACCCTCAACCCTCCTTACTCCTCTGGCTTAGTTCCTTGCAGTCTTTAGGGTCTTTTGTGCATAGAATTAGTTCATCTACAAACAAGAATACTTTGACTTCTTTTCATATTTATATTTACTTTATCTCCTTAGCCTGCCTTACTTGCTTTAGTTAAGACTTCAAGTACTAAATAGGAATGGAGAGTATGGACAAACTTGTTTTGTTCTTGATTTTAGTGGAAATGATTTTTTTCTACCTTTCTCCATTTAGCATGATATTCACTGTACATTTTCTTGATTATGCTGAGGTATGTTGAGGTAGGTATAGTGCTGGATCCCTAGATTCTCCAAGACTTTATCATGAAGAATTGTTGGATTTTGTTGATAATCTTTTCTGTATCTAATAAGATGATGGTGTGGCCACTCCCTCAATATCTTCTCCATCCTATGTGCCTGCATTTCTTGTAGACAGGATAAATATTCAGTTATACGTTTTGTGGGTGGGTTGGTGTCCCTATTATTCCACTGAGGTTCCTGCCTGGCTATAAGAGGTACTTTCTTCAGGATCCATATCCTCAATGCTGTGAGTCACAGCTAAGGCCTTCCCCATTAATTCTTGGGTGCCTCTCTTATCCCAGGTCTGTCTCCTCCTGGAGTGTCCCCACTTCCTCACCTCTGTCAGTTGCAGATTTCCATTCATTCGCATGGCCATCTGGCTATCTTTTCTGTTTCTCACCATACTGGATTCTAACCCCCCCCCCATTCCTTTCTCCATTCCTTTGTCCATCCTCTCTCCCAATCAGTTCCCTTCCTCCATCTGCCTCTTATGACTAAATTAGTCCTCCTTCTAATTCAGAGTCAAGCATCCTCAACTGGGATTTTCTTCTTGTTTAGCTTCTTTGTGTCTATGGAGAGTCACATGTGCATCCTGTATATTTTGGCTAATGTACACTTATATAAGTGAATACATACCATGCATGTGCTTTTGGGCCTGGGTTACCTCACTCAGGATGATATTCTCAAGTTCCATACATTTGCCTGCAAGATTCATGAGTTTAATGTTTTTAATAGTTGAATAGTATTCCATACCACACTTTCTTTAACCATTCTTTAGTTAAGTGACATCTAGGATGTTTCTGGTTTCTGGGTATTACAAATAAAGTTGCTATGAACATTGCTGAACAAGTATTTTTGTGGGATATTAGAGCATCTTTTGGATATATATATACCCAGGAGTAGTATGCCTGGGTCTTGAGGTAGAATGATTCCCTGTTATCTGAGAAACCATCAAATTGATTTCCAAAATAGTTGTACAATTTTGAAATTCTATCAGCAAAAGAGGAATGTTTCCCTTGCTCAATATCCTTGCCAGCATGTGCTATCACTTGAGTTTTTGATCTTTGCTTTGATGAGGGTAAGATGGAACCTCAAAGTTGTTTTGATTTGCATTTCCTGTATGATTAAGAACTTAGAACATTTCCTTAAGTGCTTCCTAGCCATTTGAGATTCTCTGTTGAGAATTCTCAGTTTAGCTTTGTATCCCATTTTTAAGTTGGGGTATTTGGGTTATTGATGTCTAACTTTTTGAGTTCTTTATAAATTTTGAATATTAGTCCTCTGTCAGATGTAAGGTTGGTGATGATTCTTTCCCAATCTGTAGGCTGCTGTTTTGTCCTATTGACAATGTCCTTTGTCCCATTTATCAGTTGTTGATTTTAGAGCCTGAGCCATTGGTGTTCCATTCAAGAAACTTTCTCCTGTGCCAATGATTTCAAGGCTATATTCCACTTTTTCTTCCATTAGATTTAGTGTATCCAGTTTTATGTTGAGGCCTTTGATCAACTTGGACTTGAGTTTTGTGCAGGGTGATAAATCTAATTGCATTCTTCTACATGTAGGTATTCAGTTAGATCAGCTCCATCTATTGAAGATGCTTTTTTTTTTTTTTTTTTCATTGTATGGTTTGGCTTCTTCCTTTTAATCAAAAATTAAGTGTCCATAAGTGTGTGTGTGTTTATTTCTGTGTCTTTGATTGTATTTCATTGATCACCAGGTCTGTTTCTGTACCAATACCAGGCAGTTTTTATCACTATTTTTCTGTGGTACACATTGCCAGAGATAGTTTGAGGCCAAGCAGAGCATTTTAGTGAGAAGTTGAGATACCAGATTGAATGAGTCAGATTGGAGAGGAATTTGAGCCAGAACAGCTGAGTTGAACCAGCTAGTCAGAGTTTAGAAAGAACTAGAAAGTGTGATCTTATTCAGCAGTAAGCCTCAACATGTCAATTATATCAGGTGTATAAAAGTTATTTTTTCACCAACTGATTGTCAAGGCTTCATATTTTTGCTTGTTTGCTTGTGTTTTGCTTAGTGACTTATCTGGAAGGTTAGAAATGCTGCTAACACAATGACGGGAGTCCTCTACTAATTTGTACTCAGACATACATTTTTCTGACACAGGATTTCTCTGTGTAGCTCTGGCTGTACTGGGACTAGTTTTGTAGATCAGGCTGGCCTAGAACTTACAGAGCTCCACCTTCATTTGCCTTTGGAGTGCTGGGATTAAAGACATGTGCTACCACCACCTAACTTCTTGCTCAGATTTTAAATATAGCTTTTCTTTAAGCCCCTCTTCTTAGGGAATGCACTATGATTAGCATAACTCGTGCTTTAAAATCAATTGTTAATTACCGATTGCACAAAATCTGAGCATATATCAGGCAATACTTATGTGTATAAAGCAGGAAACAAGGGTGGGGAGGTTGAAGCTTACTCTCCATTAATGGGCCTATGAACAATTTCTGTTGTGTATGAGTTGAGTGGGAACATGCATGGCTCCTGCTTTACTTGAATATGTCTTGTGAAGAACTGATCTGATGGAGAGGAATCTCCAGTCTTCCCACCTGCAATAGCTCTTCTGCAGTGTTGAGTGTGGTGGGAGAGTGGTGGGAGAGTGGTGGGCACAGACACATTTAAAATGTCATAGTTCTCTGTTTTTCACAAATTTGTCCTTATTAAAGATATTTAGAAGTTTGATGAATAAATGTTTGCAAGCACTCTGGCAATCTCCAAAAGCTTGGAATAATTGTCATTGATAATTTTTCCAGTTGAAGAAATGTTTGTTCAAGAGATTTTTGCTGAGCTGCTTGCCTAACAAGCATTCTCTGAGCTTTTGCATTTCATCTTGTGATTTTGTTAATGCCTCTGTAGTATAGTAACTTGGTTTGATAAAAAATATGTTCACCATTTCAGTGTCAGGTGCTAGGTCTAGCTCTAGAAATTCAGTACTTCTTGGAGAGACAGCATTCCAATTATTCTCCATTACAGGCCAGCCTTCTGTAGACTGTAATCAGAGAATGTTGCAATTGCAGCTAACAAAGGCTCCTAACCATCACTATGGATATGAGGAGTGGCTGAAGGTTGGCTTTGTACAGGAAGCAACACTTGGCCTGGATTTGAAAATATGAATAAAACTTGTCTTTTGACAGAAGAAGAATAGGCATTGCAGATAGCCGAAGAGAATCAGAAACTGTTTAATAATGTGCAATAGTATTTTACACTACATGAAGCACATTGAACTTTATACTTGTTAGTATGGGGATGTTTTGTAGCATTAAAAACATGTAGAGAAGTGCAAGACAAGACATAAAATGACTAACTAGAGCTAATGTAACACAAGTCATGCCACTAAATAAGAGAATGTTACCAGCCAAACATTGAACTAAGCATAAGGACCTTAGTGGGGAAGTTAGGGCAAGGACTGTAGGAGATGAATGGGTTTGCAACCTATAGGAAGAACAACAATATCAACCAAAGCTCCCAATATCAGATACCCCAAAGCTCCCAGGGACTAAACTACCAACAAAAGAGTGCACAGGGGATACCGATGGCTGTAGCTGGATATGTAGCAGAGGATTGCCTTATCTGACATCACTGGTAAGGGAGCCCCTTGATCATGTGGAGGCTTGATGACCCAGGATAGGGGAATGCTAGACCACTGAGGCAGGAGTTGGGAAGTACCCTCATAGAGGCAGGGGAGAAGGAGTAGGGTATAGGAGGCTTGTGGAGAGGAAACTGGAAAGGGGGATAATATTTGAAATGTAAATAGATAAAAATAACCAATAAAAAAGCAAAAAAAGAGAGAGAGAGAGAGAAACTGTGTTACAATTTTGAAGTTTCTTTCTCCTTCAGTTACTTTCTTGCTCAAGAGTTTGTTCTTAAAATAAGGCATGATGCTTCTACCTTTGTGTTATTCCAGTCCTTTTAAAAAAAATCAAAATTCATAGATGAAGGGAAATGTGGCTGATCTCATAGTTGATCAGGACAACCAAAGGGCCAGTGGTAAAGACATTTCTGAGACAGTATCAATCAAATTAAGTTGTCTGTCAATAGAACTAAGTGGAAGATTTTAGACAAGAAGCAAAAAGAAATTTTTTTAGGACCAAAAAACATGACTTTCTAAGGTTGTATTTTTCAGGAGTAGCAGAAAGAGATCAGATGGTGTGGTAGAAGGAAGAAGAACAAGACAAAGGATTTTCAAAGGTGATGCTACTATGTGCATCACAGTTTCTATAAATTTGTTTCACACACTCCAACTGGTCTTCTAGTTGAACGGACCTTTGAATCAAAAGGTTTCTAAAGATGTAGTATGTTACAGAATTCTGAGAACTTAAATATTTCCTTAACAGACTGTTCAGGTTTGCTTTCTTTTGGTATGATCAACATCATGAACAAAAGGAATTTGGGTAGGAAAAGGTTTATTTGCCTTATATTTCCATATTATAGTTCATTATTGAGGGAAGTCATGGAAGGAACATAAGAAGGAACCTGGAGGCAGGAACTAAAGTAGCAGCCAAGGAGGAAGGCAGCTTATGGATTTGTCTGTGCTGGCTTGCCTCAGCTACCTTTCTTATGTAGCCCAGGGTTACATGCCTACAGATAGCAACACTCACCAATGATTGGGCCCACATATGTCAATTGACAATATAAAAAAATGCCTCACAGACATAAATATTGGGAAATCTAATGAAGGAAATTTTGTACTTGAGAGTCTGACTTTCCAAGTAATTATAAATTTATGTTAAGTGGACAAAACCTAACTGGTATACATACTTAACGTTAATTTATATTATGCGTAAGTATAGCCTTAAACAGCCTATAAGTCTGTTTTAGGTATCTTTACTTTGCAAGAAGCTAAGAACAAAGCAAAAATTGAAAAATCAAGACAAACAACACTAGTATTAACTAATAGAGTGGTTAAAGTCTATAAAAAAATTCCCATGACTTAACATCATGAGAAATTATTTTTGGCTCTTTAAAAATACAATTCTATGTTCCTGGTTGGCAAGAGGCTCTCCTCCAAGTTGTATTTCAAAGAACTTGCATCATATGGCTCTTCTATTTCCGGAGCTTCACAGTCTTGTGATGAATGCTCTGCCTGCAGATGGAGACAAGAAAAGGGCAATGATGAAACCCTCCTCTGCTTCTTACCATGGTGGTCTGGAAGTGGCACATGGCATTTCTGTGCACACACTTTTAGCAGGAACAATCCCCGGGGCTATGCTTACTAGGGAAGAGGATGGCAAACGTAATTCTGGGATGGGAAGCTACTTCTTAGCAAATTGGTGAAGAACTAACCTGCTGCTTCTGACATAAAAGTTCGAGTTCTCTATCCTACTAAATAAGGTGGGTTGTAATGGTTTTATTCTTAAATCAATGTATAAGAAACTTCTATTTGCTACATTTTGTAACCTGTGGAGTGAACATTACAGCTCAGTTTCATTCATTGCAACTTTCCAGAAGATACTGAAACAAGCACCTTGTTATGGGAAGTTCTGATGGCCATGTGGAGAGTTATCTTGGTGAGGAGGAGGGGACATCTTTGTCTTGGAGAAGAAAGAAGAGAAGAGGAGAGGAGAGAAGAGGAGCAGAGAAAGGAAGGGAAGGGAGAGGAAGGGAAAGGATGGGAAGGGAAGAAAAGGAGAAAGAGAGAGACTAAAGGAGACAGAGGGAGACTGAGATACAGAGAGGAGAGAGAGATTGAGAGAGACTGAGAGAGAAAGATTGAGAGATTGTAAGAGAGATAGAGATAGGGATGAGAGAGAGAGGCAGAGAGAGACAAAGAGAGAGACAGAGAGACAGAAAGAGACAGAGAGAGGCAGAAAGAGACCAAGTAGCAGAGAAATTACAAACCCAGTTTAGCTAGACTGACCTAGAAATTAAAAAGTCAGATTAAGTACTGGGTGAGATGGGAGTTTTAAAAAAAAGGAGCATCTGTGGTCAGTTGAGGATGGCAGTCTAAATAAAATATGGTACATAAACAAAAGGACTTGTGAGCAGTTACACTTAGAAGTCAATTGGCTCAGCATGCTGAGTGAGTGTGCCCAGAGCACCACCCTCATTGTGGACATTCTTATGTATGTGGGTACACAGTAGCCAGAACAAACAGTAAGTAACGCTTCATCTTTATGGCTTAAGGATATACTCTACTTGACATCTTTAGGACATGGCTTTCATGGTTTCAGTGAATGAACACTACAAATACTTAAAATAAAAAAATTTAACTGGAAGACAGAGTTGCAGTTCTTGGAAGGCAAAAGTGGTTGCTGGAATCTATTATGAGAAAGGTAGATGGTAGAGTGAGGGAGGAAAAGTCATTCATATCTCAAGAGGGGGCTATCTAGTAGCAAATGCAACACTTCATTGTTTCTGCATATAAGTTATTTTATTATACATTTCCAGTCTAGGAACCGTATGGTAGATATGAAGTCTCATGCTAGACTGCTAACCTCAGTCCTGTGGCTGCCATTTTTCAGATGATTGATCTCCGTGGTTTTTACATTTTCAAGGTCTAAGTGTTTATCAGCTATCCTGTGATAACTGTACTGTGTATCAGCTATCCTGTGATAACTGTACTGTGAATGTTTGAGACACTGAGTAGGGAATTTTGTCTGTAGATCTGCTGGTTGAAACCAAGACCTTCCTCACGCTTGGAGGGCACTTACTCCTGAGCTACACACCCAGCTCTGCTCTGAAGTTTGTTCCGGTCAGGTTTGCATATAGAATACAGGGTAGTATCTACAACATGACAATATTTAAAATGTTAGCTATCATTACCATGATTATATTGTTTTTTTTTTACTTTTAGTTTTCTTTTGTATTTGCCAATTCTAAGTAAAACAAAACAACAAAAATACCAACTTAAATACACCATGAAAAAGTTACAAATGAGTCAAAAAATTCTTTTTATAACCTAAGAGTTTTAACCTGTGAATAAATATATTAGATTTTAGCAAATGCTACTAGAAATCTATTAGATATTACAGAATGATTATAAATTCTGTAAACTGAATGTCCTGAAGTGCATTCACGCATCAGTTTTGATTCCTGGAATCACTTTATTCAATTGAAAAGAAAACTAAACAGAATAGGATACTTAAACCTTAGGATGCACAATTAGTATCATTTGTTCAGGACAGAAATATTATCAGAGCCATGGACACTTATAAAGGTTCAGATCTGTGTGACTGAAGCTGTGCCTGGAAAGTAAGTATGTATTAACTTGTGCAGGCTCAGGGAAGCTGAGGAAATTAGTTCTTGTTAGCTTTATTCTTGACAAGCCTGGGCAGAGGCTGAGGCCCCACAGAGCTTGCTTTCCACCTCACTACCTGTGGCAAAACAGTGGCTTGTGTATCAGCCAGAGTCCTGCTTCAGGAAGCAGAAACCGTGTTAGTTGTCGTAAACAGAAAGACATTTAAAAGATGTAATTAAGTGTTTGCAAAACTGCAGAGGCCTGCAGGAACAGGCTATAGGCTATGACTTTAAGAATAACTCACAGAACAAGACTGTTGAATTAGCCCACCAGGGTGCTCTGTCTCTGTAAATGTTGGAGAGGAAAGGGATCTGGACACCACCTGGGATCTGTAGCGTGCCCTGTAAAGAGATGTAGGGATGCTGGAGACAGAAGGCAAATTTCAGCATTGATACAGATAGCTGCCAAAGCCTAGGACACAGCTTTCTCACCCCCAACAGCTGTTCAAAGTCACAGAGCTGGTCACTGAACACTGCCTGGGACATTCAGAGAAACAGCATTGCTATCATGAAATTTACAGCAGACCTTTGGTCAGCAAGATATTACAGATTTCTGTATGGAGTAGGGAGAGCTTCAGGCATTGCTTTCTTGAAAGAGGAATAGGCACTTTCAGTGCCGCTTCTTCTATTTTTTTTTCTACACTGAGTGTGAACATGATGCTGAAGCCATTTTGTACCCTAAGAGTTTTAAGCCAGCATGTTTTAGATGGAGACTGTTAAAATGGACCAGAAATTTTCTGCTTGAAATTTTGTGCTATTTGAGACAGGAAACAAAATCTTTTACTGCAAGCAAAAGGAATTCAAGTATCAGATACTAAAAATATGCACTGAGCCCACAGCAGCCCTGAATACCAGCATAAAAGTCTGGGCAGGCTTGGTGCTTTGTCGTGGAGCTCCACCCTTCTCTTAAGATTCATGTTTATTGATTGATGCAAGAGGGAGAGACATTTTCTTCCTTTCTTTTAAATTTATATTTGTTTTTATTTTATGTGTGTGTTGTTTTGCCCATATGTCTGGTTCCCCTGGAAGCCAGAATAAAGCATCTGGTCTTTTGGAACTATAGTTACAGATGGTTGTGAGCTGCCATGTGGGTGCTGAGAACTTAATCACAGTCCCCTGGAAGAACAGCCAGAGCTCTAATTATGGAGATATTTCATCTGCCCCAAGAGACACATTTACTTTAGTGATGTAGCCACTGGGAAAATGCCCATGTTCCAGTAAATAACCATTCACCCATATTCTCATAAGCACTCTAATGAAACTTTTTTATTTTTAAAAGGTACCCAATGAGAAGAGGAACTATCTGGAAAGAGGAAAGCCACTGTAAAGGAGGCAGGGAGACAAGAAAGAATCATGTGAATGATGTATATACAAGTGTCATGATGAAGTCCATCACACATTACTCATCTACACTCATAAAACATTGGTAACATTGTAAGTTGCTCTCCCATTCCTGCCCCTTCCTCTTCCTCCTCTTTCTTTCCTCTTCTGTCTCTTCCTTACTTTTTTCTTCCTTGTCCCCCTTTTTCTGTTTTACTACTTTCTTGTCATTGCATCTCCTTCTCCTTTTCCTCTTTTTCTGGTCTTCCCATCTGTCCATGGATGTTGATACTCAACAGACCACATGAGAGAAAGACATCAGTGTAGCAGATTCTATTTCCATCAGAAGAGTTTATCTCCTCTTGTAATGTGTCATCTGCACCATATCTGTCAACTCTGACACCTACAACTATATATTTTTTTCTAGATATATTATACTGTCCCAAGTGTGAGATTGTTTGAGCTTCAGTAAGCGGGATACAGTGAAGGACACCATGGGAATTGGAAGTGGTCATCCTCGCTCCTGCGCTGGAGAACCTGTTGACTGATGGAGCTGCCTTGACAGTGGTGCTCAACGCGAGACAACAAGAATGAGAGACCCAGTAAGAGATGTTAATGGAAGAAGGGTCTGCCGAGAATTCAGAAGTGAAACAAAGGTGATTGCAGGGAGACCAGTAGGTCATAGTAACGAAAATGAGGCAAGAAATAAGTAAGCAGAAACAGATAAAAAAGGTTTTAAAGATGAGAGGAGTAAATTGCAGGCTGCTCTGAATCAAGAGAGCCAAACAGATAAATAGATAAATAGAAGGTTGCTCTAGGCAGAGAGCTGAGCAGAATGATAATGTTAATTGATTTAACTTTTAAAATGGGTGTGATTCTGAGTTGTATAGTTATATTTTTCCTCTGGATAAAAGGTCAGTGTAAAGGCTTGTCTGGTTACTGGCCAAAGGATAGACAGATTTGGGAAGAAAAGTTTTTCTATGAGTTTTCTGATGAGGTCATTAAGGTAGTAGTTATATCTTTCAGAATTATATGGATCAGACATGACAGAGGTAGACCTCCAGAAGACTAGATTCTAGAGAATCAAACAAAATAATTATCTTAATACTAAAGTTTGTTTTGACATTTGTATATTACAGAATACACAGCCTTGGTGAATGAATCCTCTTATCACCTGCATGTTCACTGATGCCCTGGACTTCCGGCTGGATGCAGTTAACACAGACATCAGAGGCTTATCAATTTACCCTTCCCCTCATCCCTCTTCTAACTTCTCAATGCCTATATTCAGCTTGAAGAAGTTAATGAAGAATTGGCGCCCCAATTCCCTGGACTTGGGGACTGAGGTGGTTAATATTAGACTGTCTTTCTAGGGAAAAGTAATGGTTTTATTGGAACAGGGAGGAAGAGCTTAAACTGATTACACAGCCATAATCCATTGGTAGAAATCTGTATAATTGTTACTAAGTTGATGCAAATTCAAGGATTTCATTGGTATAATTTCTTCTATTGAAAATTTGTGGGTACAAGGCTTAGACTTTTTACTTCTCCAACAGGGGAAGTTGTGTGTTGCCTTAAAGAATGTTGCTTTTATACCAGCTATTCGGGCATTAAGTCTCTTGTCTCTCCGGTTCATGCTGTTCAACAAACTGATGGCTTTTGTACGGCAACAGATAGCAAGTGAAACTCATACAGGTCCACTATTACAGGCTGGAAGTAGGGGGACTCTGAAACCTCTGTCATCAAGACTGATGAGGATTAACCCTTAACTTACGGGCTAAGCCGGATAGTCAATGATGGGTAAAAGAACATACCGAGACTCTTGCCCCTAAAAGAAGGGAGGCCTCACCATCCTAAGACAGGAGCTCAACCAATGGCTGCTGAGTATCCAAGGATGGGGAAGGGAGGCTTAGGTTCCAACCTAAGACAGACATGGTTTCCGTAAGTTTTCCCAGCCTTCCCTTTTGAAAAAAAAAATTTAAAAGGGGGACCTGTTGGGAGCCGACTTTTAACAGAAAGCGGCTAGAAAGCAGCTATCATCTTTGCAGCCATCTGGAGCCATATACCCTGATGAGAGACTTGTTTTTCAGCAGCCTACAACAGCTGAGCACATTCTGATAAATATCTTGTTTATCCCACATAGCTTGTTTTGCTGTTTAGTGACCCCAGCTGCATGGTGCACAGGGTAAAATGTCTTCACCTGTTTTCCCCTGCTTGTGCTTATAAATACCCAGGATTTCCTTGTTGTAAGTGGTGTAGTAGTAGTAGGTATAGTGGTGTGTGTATGGTGGAGACAGTAAACAAGTCTTGACTACAGATCCTCTGGCTTGTCTCTATTCTTCGCATCTCTTCCCCTTCTTCCCCCCACTCTCTCTCTTACTAGACCCTGACCTGCGGAACAGAGCGGGCCGCTACAGTTTGGCCCCCAAAAGTGGGCCAGAGTGGTCCTCAACACTACAACTATATATTTTTTTTCTAGATATATTGTACTGCCCCAAGTGTGAGATTGTTTTTCAGGATACCTACTAGATTGAAGTATATGGAATTGCTGGTATTTGAACATTTTTGACTATAAAAATAGTATTAACTTTTTGTGGTGCTACCTAGTTGTATAACTTATGAGGTTAATAGAAAACTTCGAAACAGAAAGAAGCCAATTTATAATTTGAT
This sequence comes from Rhabdomys pumilio, assembly GCA_030674055.1. Taxonomy (NCBI): domain Eukaryota; kingdom Metazoa; phylum Chordata; class Mammalia; order Rodentia; family Muridae; genus Rhabdomys; species Rhabdomys pumilio. Next base: position 60,320,957 of record JANHMN010000015.1, read on the forward strand.
GAGATACATCAAGTTAGTGAATTAAATCATTCAGTTCTGTTTTTTCTTTATAGTCTAGTGTTGTGACAGCTCTTTGGACAATCTAAAAAGGTCAATTTCAGATTCCAAAATCAGCAGTTACATTCCCAATGCAATGTAGACTCTAGACTTAAGGGCCTATATGGAGTTTCTCTAAACTTGTGAGACATGGTGGAATAGGGTAGAATATCACCATTTGTGATGTCCTGAAAATTTCTTAGTAGGATGCATAGAAGGAAATTTTCTCAGTCACCCCACATTAGTTGTTTTACGAGTACAGTAGAGCATCAGAAGAGTGGCTTGGAGTCATGATCACTAGCAACACTGAGAAGTGACCTGAGTGTAGCACATTTAGTTTTCATCAGAAGTCACCTACCTTGTTCTTCTCCCAGGACATTTACTCTAGGACCTAGATTATGTCTATTGTCCTCCAGTTCTTCACAGATATCAGGATAAGCCAGATAATGCAGAAATTATCATGACCTCTGATTTCAATTTTTTTGTGGTCATATTTATAGACTCCCATATTGTCAAGTTCTTTCATTTTATTTTTTGCTAATAAATTTTCAATGAAATGATTGTGTGCCCTTCCCCCAGGCCTGAGCAGGCCTGTGAGTCATTTACCACAATAGACCAAACAACAGTAGAATCTAGAAGGAGGCATTGCCTTGCCCGCCTTGGTGCCCTTTGGTCTGCTACCAAGCTGAGAAGAATGGACTGCCTGATGAGCTAGCCTTGACACCTTCAAGACTACTATCTCCTCGCCCAGCCCCTGGGCTGAACCTGAGAAGAGACTTTGGGGGGTGAGGCTCCCCCTTTATATGTGAAAGCAAAATATTAAACTTCGGACCTTGATCAGAATACTTTGTCTTGGCCCCACATTTCTCTCGCTCTCCATTCCCGTTCATTCCCAGGCTTCCTCTCAGGTGAACCCAGTTCCTGTAGCTGCAGGTGGCTACATGATTGCTTTCTCGGGTTAAGAATTTTCCCTCTTTTTACACCACTATTGATGCATCTGACAATTATAAGAAGTACCCTGGGAAGGTTACCAGCACACCATTTCATTTAACAATATGGATTTGCTGAGGAAAAACTTTGTATGATATTGACCGATATTGACATCGATAATCTCGATGGCAGTTAACACTTCTGAATGAGAAAGTTTACATCTAGTCTAGAAAGTGAACTTGGGAGGAAGGATGTAGGCTTACCTAGTAGTTAAAGAGAAATAATAACTCACAAGTCTTTCTTTTAATATTGGTTACTGCTGACTAAGATTTTTTTTCTTTCAATGATAAAATTCTTTTGGCCAGGACTCATCTGTTTTGCTCAGTTTTCTGATTCTTATGACTAGCTTGGAGCCTGGTAAATAGTCAATGTGAAATAAATTGATTAAGTAAGTGAATAAATAAGATGGTTATCTAGTGTCAAAGTTTTTTGACCCAGTCCTAAGAAATTCTGTTTCATAGAACATAGCTTTGTAAAAACCCATATAGCCACATTTTTGTATTATTCATTATTTTATTTATTTATCTCCCAAAATGTTGCCCTCTGGTTCCCCCTTGCAGAATTTTTCCCCATATTCCTTCCCCCTCTTCACCTCTGAGAGGGTGGCCCCTAGGTATCCCCCTACCGTGGGGCATCAAGTCTCTGCAGGATTAGGCACATCCTCTGCCACTGAGACCAGACAAGTCAGCCCTCTGCTATATATGTGCTGGGGTCTTGGAGCAGCCTGTGTATGCTTTTTGCTTGCTTAGCCACAACACTTTTAAGTTATCCTTTCCAACATGTACTTCCACACTTACAAGCAGGGATGGGGCTGAGTGTTACACTGACAGAGTAGTTCTCTGGTCTCCACAGGCTGATTCTCAATCGGTAAAACTGTTCAGGTGTTTCTTCTCTATGCTGAACTGATTATTTAAGTAGCCTTTTCTGAAGATTATCTTTGGAATAAATTGGCCATTGTCTTCTGTTTCCTGTATTCATGAATAGATTAAGCCATTGTTGAATTCGTAGCTGAAAGACTTGTTGGAAGTGTAGCTTACTGGGAGGAAGTAATTCAACAGAGGTTGAATTCAAAAGAATATTTATTCCTTCACAGGTAAAAGGTTCAGAAATGAGGAAAAATGTACTTTGCACTGGAACAATAGGAAAGATGTCTTGAAGGTATCAAAGGACTTGCCAAAACCTTGTCCACCACAGGTCTCTGTGTGAAAGTGTAGAATTACTTGAAAGATGTTGTTTTAGAAGAGAGCACTGCCTGCACATCCTGCTTCTTCGGGCTTCCTGGAATGTTGTTTCACTGGAATTCATTTTATTGCACTCAGACACACAGAGGTCAGTACAACTGTGATCCAAGTTCAAGTTGGAGGCAGAACTTACCATTGTCTATGCAGTGTTGATTCTGCAGGCATGTGGAATGCCATAGTTACAGGGCCATGGAGGTCTTTTCGGGGATTTAAAAGAAAATCCTGAAACTCAGCCAATATATAGCAGTTTGGATGCTCTGTGAATAGTTTCTAGAGAAGGGAAGGTATGAAGCTCAGAGGGCAAAATTTAACCCACAGTGGACACAGGGACTGAGAACATGGAACATCTACAAAGAAAAAGCCTAGACAGTGAGAAGAGCCAGCCTAAAGGAGAACCATGTGGTTTGCAGGCAGCAAAATCCTAGGAGCTCACATGATACTACCAATCCTCCTGACTCCAGACATAGACTGATGAGATTTAGTGTTTGCTTTCATGGGCTTAGGTCTTGCCTTAGTCTTGCCCCCATTTTTTGTCCCATTTTTCCTTTTGGGAATGATAATACTTATTGTGTGCAATTGGTTCTCTTTATATTTGCTTTATTTTATAGGAGCTCACAACCAATATTGTTTGCCTTTAGTCTCAGAGGACACTTTGAATTTGGACTTTTGAGAAATACCCTTAGAAAAAGACTAAATGCATTTTATATTATGAGATAAAAATGAGCTTCTGGAAACCAGAGGTGGGGGTATTGTGTGGTTTGGATATGACGTGTCCTATAAAGGCTCATGTTAAAGTCTTGATCCCTAGCTGATGGCACTACTGTGAAGTGACTGTATTATGAAGGTGCTGAAGTCATTGGTAGATTAGTTCCTGCATGAATTCATAACTGAATGGGCCTTTTGGGAATTAGGCCTACTTGGAGGATGTAAGTCATTCAGAGCATTCCTTTTAAGGATATGCCTTATCTTGAAGCCCTTTCTGTCTTTCTCTGCTTTCCAGCCAATTTGAGGCAATAAACTAGGTGCACCAGTATGTGTTTGCTGCCCTGATGCTCTTTCTACTTAATTTTTCCTTCTTGTCCCTTAGTTCCCATTAATAATCACTCTGAGTTTAATTAGTTATTATTAAATGCCCAGGCCATAAGCTTTGGCTTATTCCTAAATTGGCTCACAACTTATTTAACCCATTTAAACTATTCTATGTCTACCATGTGGTTAGTTACCTCTCCTTCAGTCCTGGCCCACTTCTTCCTTAGAGTCTCCCTACTGTTTTACATTCATCTTCTTGCTTCTTGCATCTCATCTTTCTTGGCTTTCCCCTAGTCTGTCTTTTATTTTACCTCTTACTGTTTCTGAGAATCCTCTCTCTTCCTGCCAGTGTCCTGCTTCATACATATTTCCTGCCTCAGCTCATTGGCTAGTGGCTTTTTTATTGACAGGTGATGTTTATAAGAGATTCTCTCTACCCCTGGATCCAGCCAACCATGTACTAAAATCCCTAAAATTGGCCAAATAAATCTTTTTATTTTATTTTACATTCTACCACTACTCCTGCTTTTGGTGTTTTATCATAGTTGCAAAAAGTGACTAACGCAAAATGTCTTTTGTTGCTCTTGATGTCCTCCTATTCTCCCTACCTAGTTGCTCCCATAGGTTTATTGACTTTCATCCTGTCTGCTGTGTGAACTTCTTTTAGGGTCTGTAGAAGTTCCTGGCAGCAAATCATAAGTTCAGCTGAATTCTTAGGTCTCTGATATAGATCAAGTTCAAATTCACTTTGATGAGACAATTCTCGGGTTGTTGTAGGTAAGGGAGAGGACACACACCTCTCATTGATTCTTTTCTCTCTCTTCACAAAGCACCTGCCTGACTATTGACTCACTTACCTGCACTCTTATCACCTGAAGCTTATAGGACCTGAAAGAAGTACATACTTTGTTTCTCCTTCAGCATTTAGGAAAACTTTGTAGGCTCAAAAGGCAATGGACTAATCATTCATTTACGGAATTTTCAGTTTTCCTGCATTGTATTGTGACTGAAGCCCATGCCCTTCATAATTCTTACTAGTGTTTTCTTTGGCTTCAACTTTTTGGTTAAATTCCAATATTCTATCTTTAAAATAGGACTGCTGGAGAGATGCTTTTGACAATGAAAAGTAATGATCAAACACTAGGAGATACTGTATTTTTCGTATAAATCCAGTAGTTCAATAAATGGGAAATGAAAACTAAACAGCAGACCAGATCTACAGGGCTCAAAGTATCATTAGGTTCAAAGTAAGTATCTCTTATTAGTGATTTTTCTTCCCAGAAATTTTGTCCTACTTGAGTGTAACTTCAACCTCACTTATGAGTCTGCCTAGATAATGCTACTTCTTCTAGTTAATCACCAAGTTCGTGCTATTGGGTTCAAAGTAGACTTTGATAAACAAACATGATCTTTTCCAGGAAAAGCACGAGTCCCACATGTACAAATTCTCAGTATTTCCCGTAAAAGATTGGCTGTTATCAAATCTGTCTAAGGAACATGCTCCCATATTGAAATAATCTTTGGATGAGCTTCTGTGTAATATGCCTCTTTCAGAAATGTTCTATCAACCCAGAACTTGTCAATCAATGTCCAAGGAGGACTCACAGCTACACTGGTTCAGGAAACCTCTAGTAGACATTAGAGAAAGTCTTAGTCTCAGTGATAAGCTTATTATAATCTTTTTCTAGACTTAAAAATGGTCACCTCATTGATCTCATTTGGAAACTATGGAAGAAGAATACTTTTTTGTGTGTAGAGATCAGTACAAGCAGGAGGAACATGGTACTGTTCTGAAAAGATTTCTTCAACTTTTTGATCAAGCTCATGTGAGCCTGGGAAGATTAGAAGGAAAAAATTCATACCTCATTGTTCATATATGTGAGACAAATAAAGTAACATCATCTTCACTTAAAATGTGAGCAAGAAAAATGATATATCAGTTAATACAGAGACTCACAACTGATCAAAGTACAGGGGAAAAGTGACTGCAGAGAGCCCAGCCTAAGTATAACACCTATATCATAACCCTCCCTTCTGAAGGTTTGGGAAACACCACAGAAAAGGGAGTGGAAGGATTGTAAGAGCCACAGGATGGGGAGGACTGCTGTAAAACAGTTTCCTCTGGGCACGATAGGACTGATGCACTCATAAAGTAGCAGCAGTTATGGTTGCCTGTACAAGACCTATACAGGATTGAACCAGTCAAAATTCTAATATGGATGGCAAAGGAGTTCACAAGGCCCTACTTGTAGATGAGGAGCTATTGGTATTTTATGCCTTCAGGGGGTCAGGGGATAGGCAGTTGTTTTGTATGAGTGTTGTCTCTGGTAGGTTTTACCCATGTTTCAGTGGATGGCCCATACATCTGAGTGCGTATGGGTAGCACTATTTGGATTCATTGGATTATTAAAAAATTTAAAACAAAGGTAGGAAGTTGGGAGAGGATGTGGTGACGGCAGTCTGAGAGGGGCTGGAGGGACTTAGTAGGAGGTAGACATAATCTAAGTATACATGCTTATTCCACATGTATGTACACATGTATACATATATACATATATGTGTGTATGTGTGTGTGTGTGTGTGTGTGTGTGTGTGTTATGTAGTGATAACATTATGTTATCTTACTTATGTAGAGATTCACATTCTTAAACTTCAGGGAATTCAGGCTTTATATGCATCTTCAGTTGCAGCAGGAAATGGAAGGCGCCAGTGTTGTGAGTGTTGTGTGAGTGATTTTCCAGTTTTGCATCTTGATGTTTGCAATCAGAGTTACTGTAGATACAGAAATGATGAGGTCCTGGACTAGGAAATAAATGGCAGTGATTTCTTAGACAGTTATAGCAGACAGAGGTCTAAGCCCTGTGATCCAGACTTTGTTACTGGAAGAGGGTGGTTTATGCAGTTGTCAAGTTATGAATAGGATGAGGGTTTGGGCTGACTATGTCAAGATGACCTCAGTCCACTTTCCAGAAACTTCTCCAGTTGAAGGTCCTGTGATCTGCCAGAAGCTTCTGAGCCATGATCAAGGTCTTCATGAACTTCGATATAAGGTCTTTTTCTCTCATATGCCCCCAGCCATTTAATCAAAGTTCAATATCTATATTGTACGATGATACTGCTTCCACATTTACTCATGTACACATTCGCTCAACACCACTTTTTGAATGCCTACTACATACCATGAAGCATTTAGGTTTTACTTTTTTTATTGAATATTTTATTTACATTTTATTTACATTTTAGATGTTATTCCCTTTCCCCATCTCACCCCCAGAAACCCCTTATCCCATCCCCCCTCCTGCTGCTTTTATGAAGGTGTGCCCCCACCCACTCACCCCCTCCCTCTTCCCCACCCTCAAATTTCCTCACACTGGGGCATCCAGCCTTCATGGGACCAAGGCCCTCCTCTCCCACCAATGCCTGACAAGGCTACTACTTGGTAGGTTCCATGCATTGATTTCCATCTCCCTTATAAGTAAATGGCTATGGTTACAGTTAGAATACTGTACACTTGCCCTTTCTCCCAGGTTTCCGAAACAAATTTCTTAACTCCAGTTAAGTATTTCTTAACTCCAGTCAGTATTCTACTTATGACAAGTCGCTTATCTTCTTAAAATGCTCTCCATTTCAATGCGGTTGCTCTCTCCATGACCATCCTCATTTTCTTTCCTTTTTCCAGCCAGAACTTCATCCCTTGTTCTTCATCCCACTTTCCAGCCTGTTAGAATGGATGTTTATTTCCAGATTTAGCAATTGTCATTCCTTATTTGAATCCTCAAAGCAGATTAGACCCTAATTAATGTCATTCGGCTGTATGTTTGAGGGAGGTGTATACAGAATTGGAGTTCTGCTTAGATTATACTTTGATCTTTAAGTCAAATACAGACTGAGTAAACCGAGATCTATAACCATTTAATTTCCCCCCCTCTCATGCTATTTCTCTCAATCTATTGGTTTTTCTCCTTTCTTGTGGATCCTCTTATCCACCTCATGGCTTTCTTTTTAAACACTTTGGCTTATTTTCCTTATAACTAAAATAGATTTTAGACAGGTCTCTCTCTGATTTCTAAGCTTGAATGGTTCGTTTTTATTTTTAAACTTTTTATTGGTTCTTTGTGAATTTCACATCATCCACCTAACCCCACTGATCTCCCCTCCCCATCATGCCCGTCCTCCACCCTTGCAACCTCCTCCCAGAAAGAAAAAAAAGTCACATCATGGAAGCTGTAGTGTGTCACAATGTGTCCCACAGTACACCCTTTTGTCCGCACCTCTTTGCTTGCAGATGTTCATTGTAGTGACTCATTGGTCTGGTATGAAGCTTTCTGGTTTTTGCTACTCTATCAAAACTGAAACCTCACTGGGACTCCTCTCAGTTATCCTGTTGATACCCTGTGTCATGGAAATACTGTAGTTTTAGATCTGTAGGACTGGATCTAAAACTTTATGTCTTCAGAGTTCATTGATGGGGTAGATGTTGGGGTTTGCCAATACAAAGTCCATGACCTGGGCCTGAGACAGAGATCTGAGCTGTTTAGCCCATTGGCTGTCCCACTTTCACACCCTTGGGGCCAGCTCACTTGCAACCCCTGCATCCAGGGCAGCTCTACTATGCTTTCCAGAGGGTGTGCAGGGCCCACTCTCCCAAGGGCTGAAGTAGATGAGGGGCAGGAGCAGCTCTGATGATCTTGATGCCAGCTCTCCTGCTTTCATAGGTAGCAAGGGGCAGGGGCATCTCTCTTTGCCCATGTCATCACCACAGCAGACAAGTGATATAGCCAACTGTTTGTGGCCCTGGCACCAAGTTCAGCTGTCCTGAGTTGCCCAGGTGAGGTGCAGAGCTACAGTGCCTGCTTTCCCAAGTGCTGGAGCTGAAGGGCAGGGCTAGTTCTTCTGTTCTCATGACCCCAGGGCCAGGTCTCCTACCTGCTGCAGATGGTAAGGGGTAGGAGGGGAGGTGAGTGTCTTTCCCTTGTCCATTCCATTGTATGGGAGACAAATGACAGGGCCAGCTCTCCCACACTTATATCCTTATGTCCAATTCACCCACAACTCCCACACTGTGTAAGGCCCAGTCTCCTGAATACTGCATCTGGCTAAGAGCAGGGCCAGCTCTCTTTCTCTCATGCCCTCAGAGCCAGCTTACATAGCTCACAGACATCAACATGTCCCCCAAACCTCAGCCCAGACCAGGGACATTAGCCTGGCCTTTGGAGGTAACTGACCCCTGTTGCTACAGGGCCATGGACCCAGATGTAGTTTTAAGTGACAACACTATCTACTCACATCAGGCTATTTCTCACTATGCTTGAGTCTCAAGTTCTGCCTGTCTTCATTGTGTCTCCATCCCCCCTCTCTCTCCTTCTCTTTCTCTTGCATTTCTCCTTTTGCTCCTCTTAGTGGCACCCGGGGTCTCAGAGTGTCTGGAGTCATCCCAAGAGTGGTCTCAGGAGTGCTATGTTCAGCTCATGTATTAAAACACTGGGCATAGTCTGCCTACACCTCTCGCTCCCAGGCTTGCTCAAAGTCATGGTGACATGGTGATTATCTTAGGCTAGCTCCCTGTCTGGAATCCATGGTGTCAGTCTGGTGGTAGTCTCAGGCTTACTCCTCCACAAGTGTCCCCATGTGAGGGTTGTCTGTCTCTGACCTACTCTCACCTGTGTTCTGGAAGGCTTTCCTGGCCTACATAGCACTGGACCAGTGATTGGCTCAGGGTCACTTTTTTCAGGGAATGTTAGGCTACTAATCATTCGGATGTTCATAGGTCAGAACAATGAATGTATACAAGGCCTCTCTCCTCTCTGCTACCTACTGACACATGTGACACAGCAGCAATGCCTCTAGTTGCAGGGGCTTGAAGATTCTTATTTTAATTAATTAATTAATTAATTAATTAATTAATGATTTTTCATCCCAGTCACTACCCTTCCCTCACAGGGTCTCTCCCCTCATCTCCCCTCCCCTTCTTCTCTGAAAGGGTGGGGGCCCCTGGGTATACTCCTTCCATGGTGCATCAAGTCTTTGCAGGGTGAGTTGCATCCTCTCCCCCTGAGGCCTTAAAAGTCAATCTCACCTGCTATCTGCTTCACGGAATATCTTCTATCTAAGGTGGGGTGTTCCTACATTCCGAATGCCATGGTGATGAAGTGTAAATGTTTTGGAATCAGATGTATTCCAATTATGGTCTCCTTTTATCAATGTGTAAATTTCATAAACTATACAACCTTCTGAACCTATTGTTCCTCATATGTGAAACAGGGTTGTAGTAAATACTACATGCATGTTAAATATATTTAGTTGAGTGTTTTGTGAACAGCAAGTGCTTAAAGTCATTATTAACATTATGCCAGTTTTTTTTTTTTTTTGTAATTCTACTATTTGGTCTTATACTGGAAATATTTATATGTAGATATCATTTTTTATTTATGTACATCAAATGATATTATCTAAATAACTTTCAAAGTAAAAATAGTTTTAAAGTATTTACTTTTTAAAATATCTACTGCCTATCAATTTGCTCCATAAATACTAGAAGATTAATAAATATTTTGGAGAATTAAGTAATAGAAAGCTATATTAACATTTTTAAAGATACACACACTGGGAGGGATGAAGATAGAGATAGAGATAGATAGATAGATAGATAGATAGATAGATAGATAGAGTCGAAAAGTAAGCAGACAAGAAACTATTCACCCGTAGTCAATCAACTTTGTATGTTCACTCTCTCAGATTAAGGATTCTTCATTCTTTATTATAGTTTGTATACTTGACACACTTTTAAGTACCCAACAGAGTAGTGTTTACTAAGGCAGAATGGTGTTCGCAGGTGTTTAGAATATATTCATCATGTATAATCAGGACTATATGCCTGTGGAGTGTCAGATATTTCCCACTTCTTTCCATCTGTTTTATTGCACATACATATAACATTTTCTTTATTTATTCACTCTTTTAGAAACATTTAGAATATTTTTACATCTTAACTATTGTGAATAATGTTGCTGTAAACATGTATGTGGTGGTGCTGTCTTTTCAAGATCCTTCTGGTAGGCCCACAAGTTGAATTCCTGGACTACATGAAAATTACATTTTAAATTGAAAAACATTCTTCCTCCTCAGTTAGTTTCAGTGTATCTGGTTTTATGTGGAGGTCCATGATCCACTTGGACTTGAGCATTGGACAAAGAGATATGAATGGGTTAATTTGCATTCTTCTACATGCTGACCTTCAGTTGAACCAGCAACCTTTGTTGAAGATGCTCTCTTTTTCCCACTGGATGGTTTTAGCTCCTTTGTCAAAGATCAAGTGACTATAGGTGTGTGGGTTCATTTCTGGGTCTTCAATTCTATTCCATTGATCTACCTGCCTGTCTCTGTACCAATACCATGCAGTTTTTTTTTCACTATTGCTCTGTAGTCCAGCTTGAGGTCAGGGATGGTGATTCCCTCAGAAGTTCTTTTATTGTTGAGAATAGCTTTTGCTATCCTGTTTTTTTTTTTTTTTTTTGTTGTTGTTGTTGTTAGTCCAAATGAACTTGAGAACTCTTTCTAACTCTATGAAGAATTGAGTTGAAATTTTGGTGGGGATTGTATTGAATCTGCAGATTGTTTTTGACAAGTTGCCATTTTTAATATATTAATCTTGCCAATCCATGAGCATAGGAGATCTTTCCATCTTCTGAGAGCATCTTCAATTTCTTTCTTCAGAGACTGAAAGTTCTTATCATACAGATCTTACTACAGAGTGAGTTTCAGGACAGCCAGGGCTACACAGAGAAACCCTGTCTCGAAAAACCAAAAAAAAAAAAAAGAAGAGTTGACTGGACTTGTCATGTGCAGGTCCTATGCAGGCAGCCACAGCTGCTGTGAGGTCATGAATTCTGTTTTTATTTCTTTTCTGATTTAGATAAAGAAGCCCTGTCAAAACTGAATGAAAGATAACTTAAAGGGAATCACTGGGAATAACTGTCAAATTTTTGCATATCAGTGTAGATAGTGAAATTAATTATAAACCATTGAATGAACAAATCACAAATCCTTTTTATTTGTTATCTTATTTATTTATATTTCAGATGTTATTCTCTTTCCCCATCCCCCCATTAACCCCCATCAGATCCCTCCTCCTCTTTTCTGCCATTTAAATTACATGCAAGTATTAAGGTCAGTTCTAGGTTGCGGAACTAGCAATACAATAGATGCAAATAGTCAAGGAATGAGCAAGACAATAAACCTAGATAGTCAAAGGAACAAGCAGGACAATAACAAGAGTCCCGTGATCACTATTTCTAAGGGTTTATCAGGATGACCAAAATATTTGAGCCTACTTCCCTATCCTAACTCAAAGTCATTTTCATGCCTGAAGCATACTTCTTTGTTCTAGCTTAAGATTTAGATTCCTGCCTGTAATTAACTTCTTTGTTTTAGCCTAAGATTTAGATTCCTGCCTATAATTACTTCTATGTTCTAGTCTAGGATTTAGCCTAATGTTAGATTCCTGCCTGCAGTCCATTTCCTTGTCCTTAGCCAATGTCAGATTCCTTCCAAGCAGTCCATTTTCTTGTCCTTGGCCAATGTCAGATTCCTGCAAGGCAGCCCCAAAAGCTCTCCACATCTCCCCCCTTTTTATTGCATAAACCAGACTTAGCCTGTCTTAGGTGGTTCTGACAAGAATGGCTTCCTTACCTGTCGTGGAATATGCATTATCAAAATCAATGCACTTCTGTCTTAGCTTGGTAAGTCTCTGTGGAGAACCTTACCCATCCTTGGCTTGCTAGCCTGTTAAATTAATAACTCTCTCTGGGGTCCATTTTTAGTTTCAAGTCATGTACTTTGGCTGCCAACATGTTGACGTTGTTAGAGACAAGCTTTAACATGATGGGCAGGAATGAAAGTATTTTCAGGACAAAAGAACTACCACGATCAAGCTATATACGCCATTCTTGAGGTTTGACCAAAATGGAAATACTGACCTCAAGCCATGGATAATTTTATCAGCATTATCTGCAGCATCAAAGCTCAACAGAGCAGCATTCTTTAAATTCATAATCCCACTATGCAAAGTTAAAACATCCAGAGAGGTGTTAGAATTATGCCAAATATCCTACAAGTGTCTTTAAACTGTCTTCTAATTATGACTATCATTGTAAATTTTAGAAGTAACACTACTCCAATGGTATTTGTCATGAGACTTGAGATGGCTCCTAACTTTTGAGCCCTGAACCTCCTTCAGATAATTTGAATAGGATGTAGAGCATCAATCTGTTGTTTCAAACACCTATACAAATTCTCTTGCATACTCAACACATTAGTAACATTTTTTTTTTTTTGCTAAATGATTAACAAAAGTGGCTGTCATACCTTCTTGTGTCAAAGCTATTGCAGAAGTAGTGATGGTATCAATTAATGTAATTAAAGCTATTATACCAGCAATAATCAAGCCCACTACACTCTTGCTTCTGTTTAAAGCTTAACTCACTTCTTCCAGCACTTTCAAGCTTTTTTTCAGAGAATCATGTTTTTCTAATACTCAGGGCAGTAAGACAAAATCTGGTTGATAGATCCCCATAACAGACATGTCAGGTTTCAACACACTAACACAATTAGAAAGTATACAGTCAATGAAACTTACAATAAATACTGTAGAAGACAGAAAAGTAATTTTAACTTGACAATTAAAAGAGCCTTAAAACATGCACTATCCCTTGTTTGAAATTCAGATCCTGTCCCAACTTTATCTCTTGCTATCATAACATCATAAAGAACTGCTACTAACTTCCAAATATGTCTCTGAAAATGTTCAGATCCAGCCTTCCAAATGAAGACTGTATTGGATTGATTTCTAGACCAGCACATGATTGAATCTAAATAACTGGTCACCTTTAAGCAAAATACAAGAGTCATTATAATTTCTCTTTGTGATTCTCTGTCCCACAAGGTCTAAAAACTTGAGTCAAGTCATTTTGTCCCATCTGGAATATAGTCAAGCAAACTTGGGTCAGGAACATATGTCCAATACATCTCCCCAGTCACCGTTGTCAGGGCACTCATCAAGCTCACATGTCAGCATCATTCTTTTTCTCAGCAACAGCATGTCTAACCAATTATTCTGGCAGCCACCATGCTCCTACAGCATCACGGAGAATAAACACAAACATGCTTTCTTCCTCATATTAGATACCTGGTCGGGATCATGCTATTTGCCAGTAAGTGGATTCTTCCTTTTCACCTAGTCATAAGTATGCCTATTTTTAGGTGCCATAGACACTCAGCAGAAAGTTCCTTGGTTTCCAAAATTTTTAAAAAAGTTTAAAATAAAATGTGCATGATTTAAATAAATTTGTGGTATATCACAAATCTTTAATAATATGACAAATTAGTAATAAAAAGTGTGATGTGGAACAACACAGTTATCAACATAAAATGAAAAATGAGTGATGAGAAAACAGAAAGACTTGGTTCATACTCTTTCAATAAAGTGATTGAACAGCATTGGAAGTAATATAATTCATATGCCAGCAGGTTGGCATGCACATGCCATTCCAACACACAAAAGACTGAAGCAAGAACATAGGAAGTTGGAAGACAGACTGACTCATAAGTTAAGCCTGTCTCAGAAAAGCAAGGATGCTTTTCTTCTTCTCTTTCTTCTACTCCTGCTCCTCCTCCTCCTTCTTTTCTTCTTCTCTCTACCCTTCCCTTCCCTCCTCTTCCTTCTCCTCTATTCCCCTCCCCTTCTCCTTTCATCTTCTTGTCCTCCTCATCCTCTTCCTCCTCTTCCTCTTCCTCCTCCTCCTTCCATGCCTGTTTGTGTCCTAATAAACATGTGAGAAAGAAAGAGAGTAGGTTTGCATTGATATGTAGGTGGGGAGGACATGAGAGGAGTTGGGGGAGAGGAAATGGGAAATCATAATAAAAATATATTGTATTAAGATTTCAATTTTATAAAAAAGAAAGACATAAATGCAAGGCTAAGAGTATAGTTCAACCATAGAGCACTGACCTAACATGTGCACTGGTCTGAATTCCATTTATAGCATGGAAAGTAACAAACAAACAAAAAGAAAAAGAATAATTCAGAATCTTGTTTCTTGTTAGCATGCAATGAACAATAAAAAGTCTGCATTATCAATATTCAAACACACAAACATAACCATGGGAAAACTAGAAAAATCTAAAATTTAAGGGTATTTAAGACAATCACTGAACTGAAATCACTGGGATTTTTTTTGAGGTAATGAAAAACAACAAACAAATAATTTTTAAAAAGGGGGGAGGGGGCAGGAAGCCTTTTCCAGACTGAGAAAGTCTGACAGGTCTAAAAAATAGTAAATAAAATGTTTGATTCTGAAAAATTCTGAATTTGATGCCTTTGTGATTAGGATCTGAGGTTTACTCGATAGTAAGGATTGGCAAGTTCATTCCTTGGTCTGGGTGAATACTTTGTGTTCATAGAAAACAAAATTTTCAGAGCAACGAGCCCTGTATTTGCTAACCACTCGTGAGTGGTTAGAAAAAGCCACTGTACTTCGAGCTTTACTGTAAGTTTGAGCAAACAGGAAAAGAGAAGCCCGATAAAGCAGAATTTTACTACAGAAGATAAACATGATAGATGAGCTACGATCAAGGAAAAGTAAGAGTCATTATTTGGGTCATGGAGAAAATTAGAGACAAACATTGCAGAGTTTCCAAAGCGATAGATGTTTATATTGGGTAATCAGTCAATCCCCGGAGGCTGCTGCTTTAGAACAGTGCTCTTGATCAGGTAGATGGGGGGCAGGTATAATGAGGAGTAAGGGAAAAATGGGTCTTTTGACTCTAGTGCTCTTTCTTCCCTGAGAGACACAGCACAATAACAAAGTCACTACAAACATAGAAGAAATGACATTTCTTACAGAACAGAAAGGGAAGCATTTCCACCATGTGTTAAAAGTTATTAATCAGAGACCAGGAAGAAAACAGGTTCTCCATACAAGCCTGTCCCAAAAAGCACAACTCCCCCACCCCCGCACATGAAAAAAACCTAAACTAAACTAAACTAAACTAAACTAAACTAAACTAAACTAAACTAAACTAAACTAAACTAAACAAAAACACCCACACCATTCATTCTGGCAAATTGACAGGACATCAGAATGGTAAGGTCAATACAATTAGATGCTACCTGATGTCACAGATTTGCCCTCTTTTTCTTGCTAATGACATACCCATCCAGCAATGGGACACACACAAAGTGGCTCATTGCAATGAATGAGGATTTCTCCAACATGGAGACCCTTGCTCCTCATGGCCTCATGTCCCATTTGGTTCTTATTGCTGTGTCTGCTGCTTCACTTATTTAGTGTACTAAATAAACATGTTTTTCTTTTAGAACAAAAGGTCCGAATGGTGAGTACTTCCACTGACCTACCAACAAACATCTGCTAAAACAAGGAATGCTAATCTGTCTTATTTTGTTTTTGACAGTAAGTGTTTAAGATGAGACAGTAGCTTTAAGATATTTAAATTTTGATTATGTTATATAAGATAATTTCTTTTCCCTTAGGAAGCAGTCACTGAGTTATTTAAACACAAGGAAACAATGTTTTCTACTTCAATATAATTAGATATCATCTAATGAGGCAAATGAAACAAAATGCAAGCAATTTGAGAATCTGGGCAAAGGTTGTACCGGGTCTTCTGCAGTGTTTAAGTATGGTTGAGATTTTGTTTAAAGATACAAACAAATACTGGATAAATTCTAGCAAGGATGTGGAGACTGGAGGTCCTTATACACTGTTGGCACCAAAGTAAATCGGTGCAGTTTATGGAATCAGGAAGTAACTGTGGAGTTTCCTCAAACAACAAAAACAGAACTATGTGACTCAGTTACATCATTCCTGGGTATATTCCTGAAAGAATACGTCAGCATACTATAGAAATGCGTGCACATCTACTGCTGCAGTGGTCACAATAGCTAAGACATAAAACCAGCCTAGAAGTCCATCTATAGCTGGAGAGAAATGAACTCATTTGGATAGGAAGATGGGGAATATGAGAGGAGTTGGGTGAGTAGGATATATAATCAAGATATATAAAAGATTTCAAATGAAAAAGAATAATTAATGCTATATGTATAAAATGTCATAATGAACCTGTATATTCTGCCAAGGGAATAATTAAAAAAAGAAAAATATGATACAATTCAGAAATTCCATTTTTTTTAACCTCCATTGGAATACTGTGGAGAGTTAAGGACATTTGATTGTATCGCATGAAAATGGATGCTTGACATCTTCAGAAAACTTCTGAAGAAAGGGAAGAAAAAACACTTGGGAGGCAGGCTCTGGGGATCCCAAAACATCAACACCTGAGACAAATAAAAATCCCTGTTTTTAATAAAATCCCCTGGTATCTGTTTGTGACATGACTCTTCTGGTTCGCCTGGGATACCAAGGGAACTGTGAAGAAAGGAGACCCAGTTGGGCGGGGTAGACAGCACTGCTTCCTTTGGAGATTTCCTCTTGATCTCTGAACTCATAGTGGCTTCTCCTTCTATTAGTACCACTTTCAGAGCCTGGGTAAGAACTGAGTATGTCATGCCATCCACCACAGTTTCTCTAACTGCAGTCCTTTCTGGATCTGGAGAGAGGTGAGCAGTTAATGAGGTATGGCTTTAAGGAGGAACAAAGACTCTTTCTCTATTTCATTGTCTTTGTTGTTGTCTTTGCAGATGTGGCCAGAACAGATGTGAGATGTGTTGGGAATGTCATGTGTTATTTTTAGTTTGCTTCTAGTCCCAATTGGTCCTGTGCTCATCCCTGGCCATGACCTGGAATTAAATATGGAAATGCTTGCTGAGCTCAAGCCCTAACAGCAGTTTCTCAGATTCTTTCCTATATTCATGTCCTATCGAGCATTTCCTATCCTTAGATCACTCAGACATATGTAATAATCACAGATTTGAAAAGAGGTTCCTTTATGCCTCCCTGGTATCTTAGAACTGTGCTTCCCAGTCTCTGGTGGAGTGGTTGAAGAATTTTTTCTTTTCTGCAGTAGTCATTTATATATCATGTTATATATACATATCAGGGGGTGGATCCAAGTGGTCCATTAAAAAATCATTAGATCACAGGTTAACTAAGATTTAGGAAATGTATATTATTTCTTATACATACCAATATATTTAATAATAAATTATTTCCATTCACAAATGTTTCTGTTTCCTCTTTTATTTGACATATAGCTTTCATAACCAAAATATTGGCTAGTCCAACTTTTGACTTCATCAGCTTCATTCAGTGTTACTTCATTGATAGATTAGACTATTCAAACCCTCCTAATCCCTTTCCCCTCTTAACCCTTTCATACTCTTTTTGTGGTTTTCATTGTTTTTTCAAAAATTCCTGAATGTGTTGATACAAATTCCCGTAAATTAAGACATCAATTATTGAACATGTACTGTGTCCTAAATACTTTAAATGGATTAGCTAATTTAATCCTCACAATGTTTCTTTGACATCAGTCCCACTGCTGTGTAACCGACATATGCAACTGAAAGTTGGCAAGGCTAAACACGTTTCTCAGTTTCACAGTTACTTGGGTGTTATATTTGGGGATTGACTTGAGCGACTGATTGAAAGTCTGGTGAGTTTGACATCTATGCAACAAGAAAAAAGAGAGGGCTCAGTAGTGATAGGTAATGTTGGTACACAGATGTTTTACTAATACTTCATCTAACACTAAGCTCTCAATGTGGACAGTAGATCTACTGACCACAAAGCAGAAGCAAGGGTTGGAAAATCCAGCTAATAAAAATCTGACCACCTGTGATCACCACTGACACCCTTTTTTCTGTCATTCACCATAATCCTTGTCCATTAAATGAAAACTCTCTGAATTAGTTATCCTCTTTCTTGTATCACTGCTCTAGATTCTCAGTGTCATTTTATTCCCTGCAGGAAGATGTGAAGAAGGACAGAGAAAGAAACCACTCTTCACTCGAGGAGGATGCTACATTGAGGCCTCTCCCTTTCCTAAGTCCCACTATTTTTATGAGTAACACCTTTGTTCCTTTGTCAAACAGCTAAATTACACTGCACTGAGAATTCTAGATTCTTCAGCCAGTGAGCACTTATTGAGTGCTACTTTAAGTTGAATGCAGAAGTCTTAGCACGTATTTGGAGAGTTTACACTCTGGACTTGAAATGTGGCTACCACCAAGGAGACACTGCACAAAGCAGTGGGAATTAAACTACCATAAGTGACATAAGGTAAACATTAACAACCAACTCTCAGGAAATGATCGTCTTGATTTTTAATATTTGTTAGTTCCTGAGATAAAAAATATTTCTCCATAGATTTAAATATAGCAAACATGAAATGTCTGAGTATGGAGCTGGGAAATGGTGTGTGCAGCCTGCTGCTGTGCTAAGGTGATACAATCAGGCTCCAGCACACCAGTGGGTGCAATCCTTATGAAAGAAATGGGGATGAGGAATTGGGTTATTATGACAGGACTTCATGAATGTGGCAGGCAATGAGCTGAGTCATAAAATGCTTATAAGAAACTGTTTTAAAAATTAAAAGCAGATGTATTTGAGTTTGATAGGATTGAAATTCTACAGTCTTAAAGGCGAGAATGAAATTATAACTTCCCCTGGAATGTAGATGTGTATTGGAAAGGATGAGGGTGCTCTTCCATGTACAAAGGACCTAGTATCTGAATGGGCTGCAAGGAATAAAGGACATCCCAGGTAAGATTTAAAATATGTATATAGGCACAGATTGGATAATGGATATTGGAATGCTCCTATGCTTTGAGGAGGTTATCATTTCTAGAGCAGAGGTTGGTGTAACGGCAAATTGACTTTCTCAGAAAGTTAGTGTATATTGTGATAATCCTTATTAGAGATGTCTTCCTCAGATTGCAAAGCAGTGTGTGACTAGTATATTAGAACTCAGACATTCTGCTTAAATCTCCAACTCCAACTCTGCAGCTGAAGCCACTGTAGACACACACACACACACACACACACACACACACAAGTGCTTTGTCCCAGATGTCATGTTTCAACACCCACAGTCTCCAGATTCACATCCAGATTTTCTAAGTGTTTCCTAATTTCAGTGTTTCTTGTGATACAGTCTCTCTCTCCAATACTCAGCCCAAGAATTAATCTTACTAAAAGTCAAATGAGAATATTTAAAAATATTAACTCTGGTGAAGTTGGTAAATATAACAACATAATATGATGTATGAAAATGGGGATTTAGTTCAGTGGTAGAGTATTTAGCATGCACAAGATCCTAAAAACAACAGCACGGCACTATACAGTGTTGTATGACACAATATGATGTCATACAATGGAATGCAAAAAGTCTAATACATAGAGCAATATATAGTTCATCAGTTTTTAGTATACATTTTGTGAATTTTGATAAGTCTTCAGATCTATAAGACCTGGGGAATGAACCCAGATTCTCTGTGAGAGAAGCAAGTACTCTAACTGCTGAATCAGTTCTTACTGTGGGCTATTTTTACCTTTAATTATATTGCTGAGAATATTTCTTCATATAGCTATCTCATAATTTAGACATTTGCATTGTTTGTAACTTTGGACTTTTAGGAAAATGACTCTTAAAACATCTAAATATGACTATCTCTTTGTGGACATATTTTGTTTGTGTGTCTTGTGTAAATGCTCAGAAAAATTACAGTAATGAATGTTGGTATAGATTTAATGTAATAAAAATTGTCACATTGTTCTCTAAATAGGTTGTAATACTTCATATTTCAACCATCAATATTTAAGACTCTCAATTTTTTCTCTTGGTTACAGTGTTGGATATTGTTAGGCATTTTAATTTTAGCCATTTGAGTAGGTGTGTATTTCACTGTGTTTTTTTTTTTTTTGTTTCTGCATCTCTCCAATGGCTAACATTGCTCAGAATCCTTTCATGTGATTATTAGGCATTTTATGTATTTTGTGTGTGTTTATATATTATCCAGTTTAAAATGAGTCGTATTATTGACTTGCAAAGTTCTTTATATATTCTGGATATAATTTCAGAGTTTTGTGTTGTGAATGCTTTCTCCTAGAGCATGATTTATTTATTTATTTATTTTTGTTTTTCTAACAATGATGAAGCTTAAGCTGTAATTTGTTCTGTTTTAATTTAGGCTTTTTGTTACTTCCCTAAGAATTGTTTCCTCATTTGAGAGTCACAAATTTTCATATAGTATTTTTGTCTAGAATTTCTTATGGCTTTGTCTTTTATACATGCCTGTGATTCATTTAAAATAATTTCTGAAAAGTCATCGGGTAAAATCTGAGGTTTGTTTTTCCCTTCATGAGTATTTGCTTGTTCCAGGAACAACTGTTGAAAATGTCTCATTGATACACCTTAGCCCTTTAGAAAAGAATAATTGACCATGTAAAGGATATACATTTGAATTCCACATTACATTGTTTGATGTGTTCATGGGGCAGTGCGCAGAAGCATTCAATGTAGCAGAGAAGAATGAGAATAAAACCCAAGTCTGACAACTTTAGGGATGGAAACTTCTTCAGAGGCATTTGAGTTAATAGATTTATGAGGATAAACTTAGTAAACCCAGTTTGGTAGGAATTACAGAGCCTGAGAGTAAAAGTCTGCCTTTGTAACTCTAAAAACAAATAGAGAGCAATGAAACAGTAGCTACAGAGAACCACAGCACTGGTGATTTATGGAGTCCTACTTGACTATGCTTGTGTCTGTCTCACATTGTGTTGATCAATATAGTAACCGAAGTAGGGTTAGTCCTAAAGTTTATGGCTCTTCCCCCCAAATTGTTGCTCCACAGAATTATGATTTTTTTCAGGATGAGAATATGTTTTGTTTATTAGCTAGAAGATTAATTCTTGCTTTTTGTCATTTTGAGACAGGATCTTTCAGAGTAGTGGAGGTTGGTTTTGAACTTGTAATCCTTTGGCCTCTGTTACCAAGTGCTAAGATTATAGACCTGAGTCATGACAGGTGGCTGAGTACCTTAACATTAGGTAGTAACTATGGATTTAGAAACTGGGACAGAATAGTGTATACTTTAAGGACTTTAAGGAAAGTTTACTAAATTTTATATACAGTGGAGCTCCAGAATGCCAGCATTGAATAGATTGATGTTATGAAGTCACTGAAGAAGATACAAAAGAGAGATCAGAGGATATAGAATTTGTTTTAAAAATTATAGAAAGTTCATTATGATTTCAAGACCCACAAAAGTCAAGAAATGAGTAAGTTGGATATTTGAGAAATATTGTTGAAAAATAGTTATGTGAAAGTAATCAACACAGAAACAACAGGGATAATTGAAATTTAAAGAATGGCTAGAAAAAGCAGGGGCAAAAAGGAGGAACCAGAGAGCAGGTATGTAGTCATGGTACTGTCAGAATGAAGAGATCCACGGACAGTAACTAAATTAGAACAGGGATGACAGAAACACAGTGTGGTGTCATGGAAACCAAGGCTAGAGAATGTTTTCAGGAGGTAGGGTCATACGTGTCAAACCAAGGAACAAGGAAAAAAAGAAAAACAAAGTCTGACAGCTTTAGTAACGGAGACTTCTTCAGCGACACCTGAGTGAATGGCTTTTTAAGCATGGACCTGTGATGCCAGCAGACCACAAATTAGAAAGCATGAGAAAGGAAGTCTAGTCAGTAATTCTGGAAATGAAACAGGAACAGTTAAATAGTCATTGTATATGCTATTCTCTCTCTCTCTCTCTCTCTCTCTCTCTCTCTCTCTCTCTCTCTCTCTCTCTCTGTGTGTGTGTGTGTGTGTGTGTGTGTGTGTGTCTGTCTGTCTGTCTGTCTGTCTCTGGTTCTCTCATTCCAGGATGCTGGCCATGAGATTACAAGATAATTGAGGATGACCTTAAACTTCCAGTCCTTCTGTCGCTACTTGCATGTGTGCCATCACGACAGCGTCATGAATTTTTGGCTGAACCTAAGTCCGCATGGATGATAGACAACCAAATCTCCAGGCTGCATACTCTCTCTTTTGATGAAGAGGCTAGTTTTCTGTGACTCTCACAGTTATATCAAATTGTCTGATGATTTTCAAAATAGTTCTCAGTCAGGCTTCAAATACTTCTTTCCCTCTTAACCATGGAACTTATATTTTTTTTTCTATACCTTACATTGTCTTAAACTCTTCTTTTTTTTTATTGGATGTTTTATTTACATTTCAGATGTTATTCCCTTTCCCCACTTCCCCCCCAAAGAAACCCTCTATGCCATCCCCCACCTCCTCCTGCTTCTATGAGGATGTTTCTCCACCCACCCACTCCCACCACCACTGGGGCATCCACCCTTCATAGGACCAAGGACCTCCTCCTCTCCCACCTATGCCTGACAAGGCCATCCTCCCCTACATATACAGATAGCCATGGGTCCCTTCCTATGTGCTTCTAGGCTGGTGGTTTAGACCCTGAGAGTTCTGAACGGTTGGTATTGTTGCTATCCCCATGGAGCTGCAAACCCCTTCAGCTCCTTCAGTCTTCTCTCTTGGGAATCCTATGATCAGTTCAATGGTTAGATGTGAGCATCTGCCTCTGTATATGTCACACTCTGGCAGACCTCTAAGGAGACAGCTATATCAGGCTCCTGTCAGCATGCACTTCCTGACATCCACATCAGTGTCTGCCTTTGGTGACTGCACATGGGATGGATACCCAAGTGGAACAGTCTCTGGACAACCCCTCCTTCAGTTTCTGTCCCACGCTTTGCCACCATATTTGCTTCCATGAGTATTTTGTTACTCCTTCTAAGAAGGACAGAAGCATCCACACTTTGGTCTTTCTTCTTCATGAGCTTCATGTAATCTGTGAGTTGTTATCTTGGGTATTGCAAGCTTTTTGGCTAATATCCACTTATCAGTGAGTGTATACCATGAGTGTTCTTTTGTGATTGGGTTACCTCACTCAGGATATTTTCTAGCTTCATCTATTTGCCTAAGAATTTCATGAATTCATTGTTTTAATAGCTGAGTAATACTCCAATGTGTAAATGTACCACATTTTCTGTTTCTGTTCCTCTGTTGAAGGACATCTGTGTTCTTTCCAGCTTCTGGTTATTGTAAATAAGGCTGCTATGAACATAGTAGAGCATATGTCCTTGTTATATGTTGGAGCATATGACCAGGAGTGATATAGCTGGGTCCTCAGGTAATAGTATGTCACAGTGAAAACTAATTGTTTTCTCATTCACAGGTATTTTCTTGAATTCACCCAGAAGACTACTGCAATCAGCAAATAAGTATTTTTTTTGGTTGAGCTTTTGGAGGTCAATTGAAATGGACTGAATGTGGTAGAAGCCACTTTGGAGTTGCTCTTTGAGAGTGTGAAATTTCTGGCTCATTTTTTTTTTTTTCTGAACTCAAATCTTCACTTTTAGAATTCAACTGTAGCACTGTGTATAAAGGTTTCCAGTGACTTTGTCATCAAATCTAGCAACCATTTTTTTAAAGTCCATCTTTTCCAAATACCTCATACTACTGAGTCATTTCATCTATAAACATCTGTCTTTATGACTTTCTTTACATGTCCTTTACTGGTGTTAATTCTTGTTAAGCGTGTTTAAGTGGGCAACAGAACATGACTGTTCTTCTTGCTAACCCCTTCCATTCCGTAACATCACTATATTGTGTGAGGTGAGCAAGCACTCGAAGTCTTGCAAAGGACAGTTTGGTTTATACATTTAAATTCCAAAAAGGTGTGTAAATGTTTCTTCTTCAGGGACAAATACTCCAGATATGACCCCTCACAAAGGAGGGACATTTTTTTTCACCTTCTCAGTGCAGCTTATCCTTATTCATTACTTTAAATTTCAATTACTGATTAAAGTTTCCCCTTTGATGACTCTTCTTTCCACTTTTAGACACCAGTAGTGCAGAATGCAGAGAAAAAACTTCACTGAAGTGTCAGAATTCATCTTCTTGGGATTCTCTAGCTTTGGAAAGCATCAGATAACCCTTTTTGTGGTTTTCCTAACCATCTACATTTTAACTCTGGCTGGCAATATCATTATAGTGACAATCACACACATGGACCGTCACCTTCACACTCCCATGTACTTTTTTCTGAGCATGTTGGCAAGTTCAGAGACTGTATATACACTGGTCATTGTCCCAAGAATGCTTTCCAGCCTAATTTTTTACAACCTTCCCATATCCTTGGCAGGTTGTGCAACCCAAATGTTCTTTTTTGTCACCTTGGCCACCAACAACTGCTTTCTGCTCACAGCAATGGGTTATGATCGTTATGTGGCCATTTGTAAGCCTCTGAGATATACCGTCATCATGAGCAAGGGAATGTGTGCCTGGTTGGTTTGTGGGTCGTTAGGTACTGGTCTGGTTATGGCAGTTCTACATGTGCCAGCCATGTTCCATTTGCCCTTCTGTGGCACAGTGGTGAAGCACTTTTTCTGTGACATATACCCAGTAATGAAACTTTCTTGTGTTGATACCACTGTCAATGAGATAATCAATTATGGTGTAAGTTCATTTGTAATTCTTGTGCCCATAGGGCTGATATTCATCTCCTATGCCCTCATCGCCTCTTCTATCCTTAAAATTGTGTCTGCTGAAGGCCAGAAGAAGGCCTTTGCCACCTGTGCCTCTCATCTCACTGTGGTCATCATCCATTATGGCTGCGCCTCTATTGCCTACCTCAAACCCAAGTCAGAAAATTCAGTAGAAAAAGACCTTCTTCTCTCTGTGACCTACACTATTATCACTCCCTTGCTGAACCCCGTTGTCTACAGTCTCAGGAACAAAGAAGTCAAAGATGCTCTATGCAGAGCCGTGGGCAGACATACTTGTTAAAAGATTTGAAACTGTTTGTCAGGAGACCTTTAGATCAAGTTATGCCTACTCACCAATAAGACATGACCCACATGCTCATCAATACAATGTCTATAACAATCATGTTGGAGAGAAATGACTTCATTTTTAATGTCTCAGTGATGGCAGAAAACAAAATTTGGGCTCCAATGATTGGATCCCAGATCCAAGAATCACTTTATATTGGATTAAGCATACTTCTTTAAATTCTGGATGGTTTTGTTTTGAAAACATCTTTTGGATCCCACTCTCAGGCAGTTAAGTCCTCTATCTAGTCTCTAGGTTGAGAAGAGAGAAGTACAACATTGTGGGAAGGGGTCTATCCACAATGAGCTGCAGAGACAGCTCATTTCATTTCATTTCCTTCTTCCTGCACAGAAGAGAGGCTTTTGTTCTGATGAGTTAAAATCTATTCATTTCAGACAAGATTTTCTCAACTCTTATTGATTGAAAAGTAAAAACATTTGCAAGAAAAAAATCCCATGTTTCATTATTTAGCTACATTAACGCTTTAAATATTGTCAATTTCTATGTTCTTCAGAGGCTAAGCAGTAAAGAAAACATACTGAAGAAGCTTGTCTATAGCTACATTTTTTATTTTCACTCTTTTCATGACTCCTTTTAACCTATGGAAACCTTTGTTTTTTTAAGTTCTGCATGGCATCTGACGTGAAACTGGAGTTGTTTGTTTGTGTGTGTGTGTGTGTGTGTGTGTGTGTGTGTGTGTGTGTGTGTAGTGCTGATTCCAGAGTTCAAGTTAAACACTCTTAAGTTTTATTCTTGCAGCAAACTATGCAAGCTTCATATTTCTCCAGGTATTTATATTAAAATTAGCAGGATCATAGACCATTGTTTTTCATTTTCAAAGGGGACATTTTGAGTCATGGATATTCCCACCTGAATTAGTTTATCTCTACTCAGAAAAGATATCTAAGAGACACATATATGACAACAACTATGTTTTTACCAACATTGTGACACTCATGAGTATTATATCCCTAAATCAGTTCCTAGTCCTTATTGTCTGTTCTGATGCACAGAAATTGGGTTGATCATCTTCTAGGTGGCCTGTGGCTCTCTCTGTTCTTCAAATGCCTACATTAAAATGTCCAAAGCAAGATGCTGAAGGTCCTTTATATGTATCACCTCTGTCCAACCATGCCAGTTCAATGGCATAATAACTGATGTCATAGCTCATGATTAATAGCTCCTGAAGAGGCATTGCAGCCTGAGTTTCATAATTAATTTGGGATGCTTGAGGTATCAGACCATTTTTGAACCTTTAAAAACAATTCACTAACTTTTACATATAAATATGAATATGTTAATGTAAATATATTTTTTATTAATTCTCTAAATATTTCATATATTATACTTCGATCCTATTTACTCTAAACTCCTCCTAGCTCCACCTTCATATACCCAAACTCTCTTTCTTTTAATTTTATTTAATAACTCATTAATTGTAATTTGTGCTGTCCATATATTTCTGGGTATGGGGCCATATACTATACTCTCTAGAGTGTAGCTGACCTGCCAGAAGTCACATCCTTAGGAAAATTGACTCCCTCTACAAAAACCGATTCATCATAGCTCTTTAGTTAGTGATGGGAATTCATGAACCTCTTCCCACTTAATGCAAGAATGCTTACTTGCTTAAAAAAAAAACCACACAGTTGCTGTGAGTTCATGAGAGCAGCTATACTGAGGACATTGTTTTGCCCCATTCCTCCCTCATCACTGGCTTTTACAATCTTTCCATCTGCTCTTCTGTGATGGTCCCTGAGCCTTGTGAAGGGTGTGTGATGTTGATGTCCTGTTTGTCTGTTGAATAATCCACAGGCACTAATTCTTTACACTTAGATCTGTTAAGAGTATCTTTTGTTAACCATTATTCACTGCACAAAGAAACTTCTCTGATGAGGACCAAGAGCTACCAAAACAAGCTGCTACCATTGCTTATAGAACTTGATGCCTATTAGAACTTGATGCTAAGACCATATTAGCATATACAGCATACACATTGGTAACAGGACATAGAACAATGAAGTAGGTACTGACTAGGAAGCTTCCTGTCTGTTAGCTTCCCTACTACTGGAAGGTGCTATACAGTATACTGGGGAAATTCATTGATAGTCTTAAGAAGTTGGGAGCTCCATTACACTTTTGAAAGTCTTTGTAGTGAGTGATATAAGTATTTCTTCATTGCACAAATATAAATTAATTTTCTTCCTCCTTTAGAAACTATTTGCTTCCATATTTCCTTTCACTGTTCTCAGGATGCATCCTTTGATCCCTATATTTTGATCACATGGTTATATTATTCTTTTTCCTTTTCTTTCCTTTCACTTTTCTTCCCTTACTTCCTCTTCCTCTCCCTGTCTCTGTCTCCCTCTCCCTCTCACAGTCTCCTTCCCTCTCCTTCTCTCCCCTCTCTAAGATGGAGCTATCCAGGGATCAGGAGGTAAGCATAATCTTTGCTGAGAGGATACCATTTCTTCTACCCATTCCTTAAATGTTTGGCACCATTCCTGTCCTTTTGTCCAGCACTCACCAGTAAGTGAACAAGCCACTGGGGTAGTTGTTTTGCATGCTTTGAATCATTATCCACACTCTTCAGGAGACAGCTGGAGTGCAGCAAATATAACTGCAGTTACAGACCTTCCCAGTAGGATGAGTCAGGGACAATGAGTCATTTGTTTCTGACTCCTGTAATTTATCCACAATACCTGTACTGCTTGCTAATGTGGGGCTATTGTCATATCATCATTGTTATTTGTTATTTTTCCTCATAATCATTCCCCAATATTTTGCCATTTTCATGTTTCTTTATCTTACTTTTTTTCTCTTTGTACAACTACAAATACATCTATTCATTTAGTACCATTTTTGTTCAACTTTTTTTGTTCATCAGAAAGCCTATAATGTTATTTATATACTCTAAGTACATTTTTCAAGCACTATTTGCCAAGTAATTAACTGGCTATTGGGCTACAGTAATGAGTAATGCAGGTACTATTTTTCATGTTATTCATAGTTCAATGGGGGAAGTCAGACAAAATGACAAGAAGTACAAAAAAAAACCTGCTAAAGGCATTGTTGTTTTGGTCAAGAGTATTCTTAAAAAAAACTATGAGAGCAATATAGACAAATTTATTTAGGAGGCCAGAAAAGAATTACAGAAAGCTGGTATTTCACTAATTTTGTGTGGCACTGGCCAACTGATGTGTGGGGCGGATGAGGAAGGAAATTAAGAGATAGGAAGAGTTTAAACTAGCCTGAAAAAGCCTGAAGTATAGGAGAGCAGGCTTCATTCCCCACTGTTGGCCAACCAATAGGTTAAGTATTAGCTCAGCAAAAGTTGCTTAATTCATCATCAGAAAGCTGAATGTATGAGCACTTACTATAAAATTGTGTTCAAAAACTGCCATACTTCTTAGTAGATATGACTTATCATTTTCCTGTCTGCCTTTGGGATTTCTCTCATCTGAAGTCAAATGGAAGAAAAATGAGCAGAGTAAAGGTAGCAAACATGGAAACACACTTGAAAGTACTTTTCCTCATTGTAGGATTGTTTACAATATTTGTTACTTCCTCACAGATTTGCAACAATGAATCCCTTAAAACTAGAAAAAAAAATCATTATTTTGAAGGAACTGGGACTAACATTGAATTAATATGTTTGAACTCTAATCAGAAAAATAACTTTGACAAACTTACAAGCAAGTATACTTTAGCCTGAGATATAAAATCAAGTTAAAATATTTCAAAAATGTATCTTTTTGAAAAAAATTATACAAAGATTATCATGGATATTATAATTTCTATGTTGTTATCTTCACAGCATTGATTTTGCAACTTCTCCAGAAAAAAGTTTATCTGATGTTTTCCCAATTCTTGGACTGCAACTCATGATATATATTAGAAGAAAAAATGGCTTCAGTATACCTAACAATAAGAAGAATAAAACATTTTATCAATGGATACAGATTTCTTGGGAGAAGAGAGAAGGGAGCAGAAAAGATAAAGTTAGAGACATATAAACAGTAGGAACATCAGAGCTTTACTTTGAAAAAGACATTTAAAATGTATGAAAAGCATCTCAGCTTTGCTCCTTTTGCTGTCTGAGAGAACATAGGTGTTAGCCTGTGTGTTTGCCTTTGTAAACAAAGGAAGCTGGTTTGGGGAGTTTATAGGTGATGGCAGTTATAGGAAGGTGTGATTTATTTGTGTTATTTTATTCAGTACTGTTAGGATATGAAGTGTCCCTTCAAAAGCTCATGCACTAAAGCCTTGCTTTCCAGCTAGTATTGCTATTTGGGAAGATTCTAGAAACTACCATGTTGGGTCTAGTAGGAATAACTATGTCACTGAGGCATCCCCATGGGACTGTGTCTTGTCATGTTCACCCCTTTTTCATTGGCCACCATGAGATGAGTAGTTTTGGCCTTCTGTATCTTCCCTGCCGTGATGGTACATCTCACCACATTCCACAAACAGAGTAGTTAATTGATCATATACAACAATAACTTGAGTCAAAGTATTATCCTTCCTCCTAAGTTTTCAATGTCAGGTTTTCAGCCATGAAGGTGTTCCATAAATACCACATCTCTCCTATTTCCATAGATCTTTGCAATTCAAAAAGTTCATTTTCATTCATGAATTAATTTGATCCCTACAGCATTCCTGTAAGGTACTTACTTATAGTACCTCATAGGTAGTATAAGCATTCCTGCTATGTTTAGTTGGGTTTCTTTTGGTGGTGTTGTTATTTTTGTCTTGTTTTGTTTTTTGTGTTTGTCAGATAAATCCACTGCTGTGGATAGTTGTTTAAAGTTTCCCAAGATAACACACTAGAGGTAGGAGCAAGACTAATACAGAAGTCCAAGATACAAATCTGCCTATCACATTTTCCATGCTTTATATCATTTTATTCATATGTATAAATGCACATAATTCATTACAAGAGAACAAACTGATTAATACATAAACTTTACTTTTCATATGTTAAAGTTTCAGTTTAATCAATATAACTCAAAAATGTTCCTTTCTTGGCTTTGTAACAAGGTCTATTGTGATCATGGATATATTTTTGAGTATATATTATGAATGGTTGATAATATTTAGGTGGAATGGAACTGAGTTTGTATTAGAGTCCTTGCTTAAATAAATCACCCATATATGTTATGGTATTTAATGAACAATGTCTTACAATCAAATGTATTCAGGCTTTTAATTATTTCACTTGTCTTTCTCATAAATATAAGAAGCATCCTTATATTAAGTGTTAAGCAGTAGGGTAGGTACTAAGGATGCATAGATAAATAATAGTTGTGTGCTGCATTGAATGGCTAGCCATTTGTTTGCAACTCATTTTAGTGTTGGGTCATTAGCACTATACACAGAAAACCCTAGAACTAGAAGGGAGAATTATGCAACTGTTAGAACATTTTGTTTCTGCATATATTGGTGAAAGGAGGTTATTGTGTTGAATGTACACATCCTCAAATTGAACCTACTCAGAACACAAGTCCATTAGGTTAATAAATCTAGAATCTTTATCATTTATAGCAAACTTTAATATACAATTTGAAAATACTCAT
Organism: Rhabdomys pumilio; assembly: GCA_030674055.1. NCBI lineage: Eukaryota > Metazoa > Chordata > Mammalia > Rodentia > Muridae > Rhabdomys > Rhabdomys pumilio. The sequence goes on from JANHMN010000015.1 coordinate 60,351,717, forward strand.
TATGAGAACAACAAAAAAGTTGTGACCCACAGAAAACGGAAAGTCAGATGTATAGACAAGCCTTTATATGATGTATGTTAGCATTCACGATCATAAATCATTAGCATATACAGGTTCAAGGACTTAGGGGAATATATGATTATAGTGAGTGAACAGTCATGGACTTCAATCAAAATATAGAGTTGAAAATTAAAATATGTGAAATTAAAAGTTTGCTAATCTACTTAACTAGTTGTTAATATTATAGGAGAGAGTAAAGAAACTTGAATATAAATAAAAATTATTGAATATGAAGAACAGAAAAAAGGGAGTGAAAAAGGAATGATCTTAGTGATTTGTGCAACAAGAATAAATCTAATGTCCATGTACTTGGACTCTCAAGGAGAAAGAATAGAATGCACCATAGACACATTAAAAAAATATTAAAATGTACTCGGTGGAAAACAAACTTAAACTCAAGAATCCCAAGCAAGAAAAAGGAAAACAACATTAAATTTATTTTTATTGAAATCTAAAATTTAATACTCAGGGCAGTGAGATGGTTTGGCAGGTAGACACTTGCAGTCAAGCAAGACTACTTGAATTTTGGTGCCTGGAACTTACATTATGAAAAGATGGAACTAACTCATGCAAGTGTCCTATGGCTCCATATGCATATCCATACACAGGCATGTGTGTGACACACACACACACACACACACACACACACACACACACACACAGACACTCACTGAATAAATGTTAAAAATATAATTTAAAACCAAAGATGAAGAACCTCAAAACTCAACAAGACTCCAATGGCATATTGTATATCATACAATGACAGTGATTTAACAAATGATAGATATGAAACACAGAAAACAATTTAATGATAATTTGAGTTAGATCAGACATTTGTATTCAGGAAAATTTATCACCAAATATGAAAGGAAGAGAAAGTGTTCAGAGAAGGGAAAGTGAGAAAGCATGTGATTTACTAGAAACAATATGGGGAGTTTCTGAGGCTGAAAGAAAATGATACCAGATTAAACTTTAGATTTATATAAATGATGATGACTAGAAGTCATAGTTATGTGGGTAAATATGAAGAGATAGTTTTTAATTTTATCAACTTTTGACAACATAATGATGTAACATATTATAGCATGCTATTGCAAGATTTGTAATTCATGTGGCTATGTTGTAAGAGGCTTTGTCTAACAAGGAATGATGCAATCTTAACACCAGGAAGACCATGTTGACTCCTGAAGGTGTATTTTAATCCACAAGGCAGTTAGTGTGAAGGAAGAGGCTGGCATTCACAGAGTAGAGATGCACGAAACCTAGAATATATTTTAGGTCTTTTATGGAATTTAGGTGAAGATTTACAGTATGTGCTAGTACCAGTGAGGCTGGATACTTGTTCAAGGACTCTTGGCCTTTCTTTCAATATAGAGTTTATGAATTACTCTAATTCTGGAAATGAACTGAGGGACTGTAATACTCTACTGTGTTGAATTATGTCAGATAATGAATATGATGTCATTTCAGGTCTGAAATGTCAGAAGGCATCTAGAAAAGGCTATGGCAAGCAAGTGAGCTTTCTGGAGAAGGGCCACCATTTTGCTGCTATGGCTACAATGGGTGCATTCTGTGATTCAGGTCCTCAGAGACTTCATTCCAGGATTGGCTGTCTCTAATATGCTGTTCTAGCCACTGTTACATAGAATAATGATTTTCTGGGCATTTATCTGTTCTGTTGAGCAGATCTTGTGCAGAAGCAACATGAAGATGTACTTTCATACAGTAATGCTGTGTAGGCAAATTGATGGTTTCATAATTCCTGATAGTGATTTTATAGAACTCCTAAATTGATACAAGTAATTTCAAACTTCTTGTAGAATAAAGACTGCAAGTAGAGCTCTGTATACCTTCATGGATGATGGGCTAATTGTACTAGGAAAAGAAAGCAGGCTTGGAACAAATTTATATTCCTTCTAAGTTAAGAATAAGGCCACTATCTGGTAACTAAAGGTCATAAACAGGGAATAGGCAGTTTATTGTATGTAGGTGCAAGGACAGAAAATAAATGATGGACTAGTTTTTCTCTATAAGACTCCAAAAAATAAGATACAAAGCAGATGATTTGTCTCTTGACAAAACTGTACTAACTTATGACATAAAATTTATTTCTTTAAATTTATAATAAACTTATGGAGCTAGAGAACAAATAATGAATGTTTAGACGGGTACTAGTCTTAATGGAATGGCATGTAAACAATTCTGCTGAAACTGCTTAAGTCTTATCAAACTATGACATAAAATATTGCCTTAAACTTACTATAAACTTTTGGAATGTTAAAGTACTTAGAAAACCATGTTATCAATTATCTTGTGAAGGTATAAAAACTAAGAACTACAATAAAGTGTTGGTTTTCTGCTTCATCCAGTTTGACTTTCTTTTCTTTTCTTTTTCCTTTCCTTTTCTTTATTTTACTGTAGTTTACTTTTACTGTAGTTTACTTTTACTGTACCCTGTGGCTCAGAAAGAGTTAAAGAGCTCCAAGCCTCTCACCTGCCAGAAAGAGGCCTGAGTCAAAGTATACAGAAACCAAGTAACTAAGTTCCTTTTCTTATTCATGCTGCTATCAGCAGGAGTTAGTTGCCAGAAGTGTCAGCTTTTGGCCCTTGAACAGCAAAGAGGGAGAGTTAAATTGCCAGAAGCCATCAGCTTTTGGACCCTGCCAAAGCCACCCTTGGTGCCTTCCCTGGGAACCTGACTGTCAGGGCAGGACCCTGACACTGACATATTCTTTGCTAATTGGTTTAAGGACCCACTCTATGGTTATTTTTTCTAGTTCCTGCCTAGCCAATGAGGACATACATTTCCAGCAGGTGGAAAGGTAGTCAAGGGTGTTCCTGATCCATGGGTGGCAGACAATTTGGAAGAAAGCTGTTTGGGATAAGGTTGTTCTGGAGGCAGATGGCTGCAGAAAGAGATATGCTGAGAACTGTGGGTATTTACTGCTACATACTCCGGGGTGCTAATGAAAATGCTTGTACTGTAGGTATCTGGTGCCAGTGAAGCCAGTTCACGGAGGAAACCTGCATGTGGATCACCCTGGAACTAGAACAGGGAGTCTGTCCTTCATGCAGTATCTCCACAATGGTCAGTGATGAAATGCTTAACACTGCACCAGTGGTAGAAGGCACAGCTCCATTTATTTTTCTACAGAGTAAGTGATGAAAGGAAATTGAAGCTGAAGCATAATCAAATGATAATATCCAAAGAAAGGTGTAACGTCAAGTAAGTCAATTATTCACTGCTTCTGTGGGTCAAGGGAGCAACCACTATGACTTCCTCTGTTCAAAACAGATTTTAATGGGAAAATATATGATTCAACTTTTATCAGATTTTGGACAATAGGCAGTAAGAAACTGTGCAAGTTATAAAGGAAAGCATAAGATAAAAAGGAATCTGTAGAAAATAAAAGCTCTAGAAAAAGTATCTCCCTCCCTGGTATTTCATAGAAAGATTGAAACATGTATTCATCAGGGAAGGCGATCTAAAGCTGTCAGAGAACAGTTATGGGGAAATGTAAAGTAGAAATTCTCAACTGTAGATCTGGTTAGAGAGTAGAGAAGATTAACCGAACACCCAAAACATCCATGTGAGATATAAGGAAGACCATACTTTGAGAGTGTGGCTCCTTCAACCCTAAGGCCAAGTCATTCGATATGCTATATATAATTTAGAAAGAAAGAACAAGGGTCAACATGACCAACAAGTAACCCAAATTCATACTAGTACAAAGTCAATACTCTTTAAATATATATGGAAAAGTCAAATTATTTGTACATGAAATAACACACTACCAATACTCACTAAAATATGTTAAATAGGAAAAAAGTGATGTTGTATTATGTTAATAAATGTTAATAATGTTACCTACATCAAGAGGTCAGTTATTTAAAATAGAAGATATGGAGATAAGAGATGACAGAGTGAGTGGGCAAGGATGTTTAAAATAATTACTCTATTTTAAACATGTGCAAGGACTAGAAGACAGAGATGGAATGAGAAGATGAAGGGAAGATATAAACATAAGCAAATATAAAACAAATAAATTTACAGTGAAACATTTCCTGGATAAGATTAATAGCCTAGAAGCCACAGAAGGAAATCACTGAGCTTGATGATCTAGGGATAGAAGTGACCTTAACAGGAGAAATGACAAATAAACTATTGAAAACAACACACTGGAGCTGAAAACGTGGCTCAGTTAGAGAGATTGCTAAGCATTCACGAATCCCTGGGTACAATCCCGAGTGCTTCATCCATGAGTGTGGTGATGCACACCTGTAATCCCAGGACTAGGGAGGAAGGGGTGGATCAGTCAGGAGTTCAAAGTCTTTCTTGGCTACAGTAACACCATGTCTTGGAAAATAAGACAAAATAAAAACCAAATACTCATATCCAAGACAATAAACTGGACTACTAATGGAAAGAACAAACAATGTGGTCTAAATAATCTCAGCAAAAACAATAAGAGGGGACAGTTGCAGTCGTCATAATATTTGGGTAAATAGTTGAAGTCATAATTAAACATTTGAAGCAAATTGTAAGCCTATTATATTAGTCTGTTGTGTTACTGCAAAAACATACCAGAAACTAACTCCTTTTTTTTTTTTTTTTTTAAACAAAAGAGTTTCATTTAACTCACAGTCCTAGAGGTCTAAGTTATAAAGTAAGTATCTGTTTGGCTTTGGTGAAGGCTTCATGGCAGATGACATCATAATGTGGTGCTTGGAATTATGGAAGAAACACATATGAGGAAGAGTGAGTAATGGTGAAACAAGGTAGAAGAGGCTAAGAAACTGTCATCTGTCTATCTATCTATCTATCTATCTATCTATCTATCTATCTATGAACCCATTCTTGCAGGGACTAATCCAGGTGTATGAGACTTTCATCAATCCTTTAAAAGGTTAGTAATCTATCATCTAAATACCATCTACTATGTCTCATTTCCTTTTATTTTCCAATAATTTATCTTTTATTCACTTTACAACCTGACCACAGCCTCCACTCCTCCTCTCCTTTCAGTCCCACTCTTACAATTCCCATTGCCCCCTTTCTTTCTCTTCAGAGAAAGGGAACCCCCTTGGCTACTACCCACCCTGTGATATCTAGTCCCAACAGGATGAGACATGCACCTTCTCTCTCATTGAGGCCCAACCAGGAAGTCCCAGTAGGGAGAAGGGGATCCAATGGCAGGCAATAGAGACTGAGACAGCCCCTGTTCAACTTGTTAGGGGACTCACATGAAGACAAAGCTGCACCAACTTGGTGAACCAGTGAGTTTTAATAGGGATCTAGGAATATGGGTGAGGGTTTACATATAGGAGCAAAAATGACTTGGAGACAGCTGCATCACAAAAGCCCAACCCAGCATGGGTTATAGCTCTCAAAGCTGGAAATTTGTTGCACACTGCACAGCTGGCAGGTACCTCAGCAGCTTGGAGAATATTCTTTCTACCTGACTCAGTTAGTCTAAACCTCTTCCTTGCAGCTTAGCTGTTTTCTGTTTTGTTTTTTCCAGGCAGCTGGTTTAAGATAGGGAAAATCAGAAACAATGACACAGTATCTTTACTAAATGATAAAGTCAGTATGCTTAGATTTCATATTTAGAAATATAAGACCCATTTATGATTTTTTTAAAGTCAAACTGTGAAAATTACTGTCAATACACCTGTGGTGGCTTGAATAGGCGTGTCCCCCATAGATTCATGATGCTGGCCCACATATAGTGACAGGAGGTATGGCTTTGTTGAAAAAAGTTTGTCACCCTGGAGACAGCATTTGAGATCTCCCAAGCTTAAGCTTAGGTGTAACAGTCTTCTTGCTGCCCACAGATCAAGACGTAGGCCTCTTGGCCCATTCAGCACCGTGTCTGCTTACCTGCTGCCATGCTTTCCACCAAGACGATAATAGACTAAACCTCTGAAACTATAAGCCAGCCCCAATAAAATGAGTTTCTTTATATAAGTTATCATGGTCACTGTCTCTTGACACCAATAAAACTATAACTAATACACACCTGTAATACAATAAGTATTAAAAGTTCTTCAAGTGGGAGAAAAGTAATGCCACATTGAAATGAGGATATGCACAATAAAGCGAAGAAAGTCAAAATTGTGAATGTCTAAGTTAATCTCAAATACACTTTAAAATTATTTTAAGCATGGGCACTTGCAATCCAACAATGCAAGCCAGATGACATGGCTAGAGTTCAGGTAAAGATGGAAGAAGTTGGACTGGAGAGATAGCTCAGTGGTAATGGCTTGTAACTCTTGGTTCAAAGATTCTTATGCCTTCTTGTGACGTCTGTCAGAATTACTCACACAGAGCATACATATATACATGCAGAGAAACACCCATAAATATAAAATATAAATTATATAAATCTGTTAAAAATGTGAAAAAATGGGTCGACCTCACAAAGTTATCTTATGATCATACATGTGCTATGAAATGAGTAGTCAAACACATCTATTTCTCTCTTTCTCTGTTTGACTTTTTCTCTCAGACAAAAAATATTCATAAATAAAAATACTTTAAAATCTTCTTTAGAAAATATGAATTGTACTTTAATTAATGTAGAATGAAAGTAAGAAAAAGTAACAATATGAATATGTAAGGAGATTGGATATCCATTGTTGTAATCTGATGTATGTGAGGTGATATAATGCTTTATAAAAGTGTGCTATGACACAGTAAAAACGAGTATTATAAAACCAGGAGCAACCACTTAAAAGTAGAACAAAGAAGTTTAGCTAATAAGCCAATGTTGGCTATGAGATACAATTTTATAATGCAATTAAGTAATACAGAAAAAGGGGGAAATGGAACAAAGAAGAGGTGAATCATACAGCTGATTAGCAAAGCAATAGATTGAGCCTAGCTGTACTAATAATTCCATAAAGTCTAGTTAAAACAGAGATGGTCAGGCAAGATGGAACAAAACTATTATATGAAGCATATGCCTTGTTACATGAAGCATACTTTAAATATACAGAAAAACAGGTTTAAAGTAAAGACATAACATTATATACTGTGCAATCACTATGTTGTATGTTGAAGAACACTGTAGGGGCTACATTAATATTAGATTCGTTATGTTTAAATAAAGGAATGCTGTTCCTTTAGTTAATTCAGACATAGGAGATATTTCACAGTGATGAATGAGACAATCTGTTTATCAGAAAGACAGTATTCTAAATCAGGACATGTCTAATAACAGAGCCTGAAAGTGTCACACAAAAGCAGAGCAAAACTAAAATGAGGATAGGCAAATATATAATTAATGTTGACAATCACAGTGGCTCTCTCTATTATATGTAAGAAGTAGAGAAAAAGTTAAGTTAGGAAATGCCTCAAAGACACTTTATGCCAACTTGCACAACTGCTGCAGACAGGAAACTTGTGTAGCAAAATTTCAAAATTCATTTCAAGTATTTATAACATCAACTAAGATGTAGGTGCTGATTTAGACTCTTTAGATAAGGTATTTGGACCGGAATGTCCATAGAAGCCAGGAAACTGGTAAGGAGACTATGGGAAGATTTCAAGGAAAGGGGGATAGAAGGTAGGAGGTAAAAAGAGTGAAAGGGATTAGTGGAACAGGAAGGGTTAACTGGGACGGGGATGGGGTACAAGATAGCAAAGGAAGTAGGTGGAGCAATGACTAACACTGAAGACTTGTGGGAAAGCCACATGGGAACTACTGTAGAAGTTTCCTAAAAGCTACACATATACAAATGGAGTTTAAATGGAGCTTCTCTAAGATGGTGGTGGGGTGGGGACAGTGCCTCTCTCAGATAAGACAGAGTATCAATAAAAAGCCCACTGGAAGGTATGGGCTACCAATTTTTTAGTTTTGGGCTAATGGGAATCCATAGGCTTCTCCCTCCCTTCCAGAATCATAGGCTTTCATTACAAACTGAAACCCCTTGAGCTTCGTCCATGTGAGCTTCATTCATGTGAGCTTCATCCATGTTAGCTCTCTTTCAATGTGGTGGAAGGTTTTTATGAATGCTAACCAGGGAGCGGGAGCGATATAATCAACAGTTTTATCCAGCTGTGAAAACTGAGGGCTGTAACTGGCCTGAGCCCTCTGATTGGATTTTGAGCCTATTCTACAAGACAAAACTCATGTCTGTATATTTAACTGGGTCCCAAAACTATGAATTTACCAGCCATGGGCCCTGCAGAAGAATCTGCTATATGGATTAAACTGACTCTTAATGATTTACTCTTATACCCATAGGCTCGTGCGTCTTACAACCCTTATCACAGATGCTTCTTTTTGTGGTAGATAGTGATTTATACAAAGACCCAGCGTTCATCAATATGCAGAAGATAAGAAACATTGGAGTGGTCATCTCTAAATACAACATCTATATTATATCCCTTTCTCCAAGACTAAATGATTAATGAAGAAGGGGAAGAAAGATTGAGTATAAGAACCAAGGGAAAAAACAGTTATTTGCTTTGTTGGACGTGATAGTACGGTTGTACATATAAACTCAGTGGTTGTGACTGCAAACTCAAGGCCTTCACCAGATCAATCCAGGCAAAATTCCAGCACAATAGGAGAGGAACTCCCTTAGCTGAGGAGATACTGGCAACTGATAGTTGCTGTGAGGGGGGTGGGGCAGAGTCAGTTCTTCAGGGATGTGGTTCCTGAGAGACCACTGCTTCAGAAGATGATCTTATGCCCACGCACATATAGGCAGCATTAAGTGGACTTAGTGGGTTAATAAAAGAGCACATGAAGTTAGGAATGAGGAGTAGCAGGAAAGACAAGCAAGGAACTGAAAGAGAGGGAGTGGGAGGAATATTTGTTCAGAACACGTTAATAAGCATATTTGAACTTCTCAAACAATAAAACACAGTCTTCCCAGGGAAGATCACACCAACTGATTATCCAGTACTAAATAGTTCTTCCATACATACAAGCAATACTATACATTGAGCAGGTTGTACTTATGTATTTATGAATATAAGTATATAAGTATATAAGTATATAAGTATATAAGTATATATATATATATATATATATGTGTGTGTGTGTGTGTGTGTGTGTGTGTGTGTGTGTGTGTGTGTGTGTAATGATAATAATGGAAAATGAGACCATGAGTTTGAGTTTGAAAAAGAGAAAGGAGGATAAATGGGAGGGCTTAGAGGGAGGAAAAGGAAGGGAGAAGTTATGTAATTAGAGTCTCAAAAATTTTAAAAAATAGAATAAACAACTAATAGAAAAATTTAAAACGAATATATTTTTAAAAGATTCATATGGCACAAAGTGTTTTTGAATATTGTATATAATTAAATTAGAATTAAATAATTAATATACATAGAAAAATCCATAGATGTTTGTAAGTTAAACAATACTTTTAAGTACTTCATGGTTCAATGCCAAGTCAAAAGAATAAGTTGAACATGGTCTGGCAAAGAAGTCCATCAGTCCTTGGGAGCTAGTGAGACAGCTCAATGGGTAAAGACATATGGTACCCATCCTGGCTTCCTGAGTTCCACTCCTTGGATCTAATTGATGGGAGGAGAGAACCCAGTTCTGCACGATTCCTCCAACCTCCACAGCTTGTGCATTCATATAAGACAAATAAATGCTAAAAATAATCTTATAAAATATGCCAATTTTTCTAGGTTAGTGTACAAACCCAAACAGTCTCAATTGAAATTGCACAAGCTTTTAAAAATTCAAATAAAAAAACCCTAATTTAAAGTATATACAGAAATACCTGGGACAACCAAGACTTTTGAATAGGAAAAAAGGCAGGGTATACAGGCTTACCACAAATCTACATGGATCTGTACTATACAGCTCTGAAATATTAGCATACATATAAATCACTGCAAGAGAATACGGACTACAGAAGTAAACAAAATACAGTAAAGCATTTACAAGCAACAAGGGCAAGACATTTTAATGCAAAAATTGTACTTTAAAAATTTTATATTGGATACTTTCCTTTTTACTGTGGAGCTGTTATAGGTCTCTCTGGACATTAGACACCAGGTACATCAGTGACTCACAGATACATTTTTTTCTGTCACATGGTTCTTTTTCCTTTCTCCCCAGTGACTTCTAAGGCATGAGAGTATATTAATTTCAGAAAGTTTTATTTATTTCTTTGGTTGCATTTGCCTTAAGTGTTGTATCTAAGACATGATTGGTCAAATCAATGTCATGCAGACGTCAAATCATCCTCAGACTAAAACAGATGAAACTTCCCCTCATTGAATCCTTGTGGCAGACCATTGGAAATCAGTTCCCCCAAAGGCTAAGGCTTTATCTCTAGGCTCCCAGTTCTGCCTCATTGGTCTACACTTTGCTCCCTTTTATATTTTACTTCAAACTTTGCTATTCATGTGATATATATATATATATATATATATATATATATATATATATATATATATTCATGAATTCCACATGAATGTAGATGCCTGAGGAGGCTGGAAGAGGTCATCAGATCCTCTGAAGCTGGTGTTTCTGGAGGATGTGATGCTACCAGACATAGATGCTGAACTGAACCTGGGTCTTCTGGAAGATCAGGGAGTGCTCTTCCCTGCTGAGCTGTGTCTCCAGCCCCATGTAGTGCAATTGTGATGATTGTAGACTTTGATTTGTAGAAGATCTTTTTAAATTGGGAGAAGCTAGTCCTCCAATGTTGTTCTTTCTCAAGTTTTAATCATGTTAACTTTCTTTAAACAAAAATATCACCAACTGTGTATACTTAACAAGCACAAAAATGATAAACTTCAATTCATTTGGAAAACAGCACATCTACCAACACAGTGCGGGAGTTTCAAAATAATTGCAACAAATCAATGCAACTGAAAAGAGGGACAAGTCTACAGTCAAGTGTACTTTATCGGAGATCTCATTTACTCTATCCCAAAACTGATGAAATAATTGGCATGAATTTTTATAGACATAGAAGAAAAAGAAAATGAAATGTTAAAGAATAATAAAAAAAGAAAGCATAGTTTTTTTTTTAAACTAAGTCTTCCTGTTACTTATAAACCTCTTGAAATGACAGAGTAAACATTAATCATCCCTTCAAAGGTTTATGGAGTTTGCAGTGATAGAACGATTTTTTTTTAAAGTTTTAAAACAAATGTAAACTTTTTTTTCTTAAAATTTTTAAAATGGCACATAGTATATTCTATCATCACGACAGAAGTAAGTTATGAATCAGTAACAGAAAGATATGCAGAAAAGTTTGAAAACTTAAACACCATACTTCTAAATAACTTGTGGCTCATAGAAAAAGTACCAAGGAAATTTTAGTTTGAATTGAATAAAAATAAATAATAAAAATAAAAATAAAAATAAAAATAAAAATAAAAATAAAATAAAACGCTCCAAACTCCGTGTGCTGCTGAAGCCAGGCTTAAGGAAACCATCCACATTGGCTTTTTGTTTGAGTCTAGAGGGATGAGGCAAGATCAGTGCTCTCTATTTTCATCTTCAGTAGCTCGATGATAATGATAAAGTCAATGTGGGTAGACCCACTTGAATCGTTGAATGTATTAAAAGCTCATTCCTCATTATTACCAAGTAATGCTCCACAGAACAGAACTATTTCATATATTCTAATTGGATTGTTCTTCTTATTGTTATACTTTGAGAGAATTCAAGATTTTCCCTAAGAGTCTAATATAATGACTCTGGACATTTCCATCTAAATTACAGATTCATATGATAGTGGAAGGAATTCCGAGGCAGTGGGAAGAAGAGGTAAGGTCTCTGTAGCATCCTCCATGACTTCAGTCACACAGTTGTGAGAATGACGATTCACTTTGTTCTTAGATATTAAAATGTTCATTAGAAAAGAATCAGGATGTGGCAACATGTAGGAAATTCTATTTTTTTTTTTCAGTTTTTTGAGCACTTATCGTGTGCGTTGGTGCTGGTACTGATAGGCCTTTATTCATTTCTTAATACTGAGATTTTAACTTTGAGAACAGAAGCCAAGGTGATTAAATTTAAACTATTAAAGTGAAAATTGTCAGGGATATTTCCGGAGGCAATAGCAAACCGAGTGCATTTTTCTCGGACTTTATTTCAACTGCATAGCCTCTTTTGTGAAATGTCAGCAGTTCTGACGACTTCACCTTGCCCTTGTGAAGCAGAAATTATTTATTTTGTTGCTTATCCTGAGCTCCTGGTTTGGGGGCAGTAGTAGATGACACTTTACCCAGAGAAGACAACACCAAGAAAGGTGGAGTAAGCTACAGGACTTTAGGTTCTGAGCTCTGAGGTTCACAGATCTCTATGGAATCAGAAAGCCCTGAGTAAATTTGGATTTGAACACAGAAGAGGCTGGGAAGCCCTGTGGGTTATACAATGGGATGCATGCTCAAACAAGGAGCGGAGGGTCAAGTCCGGCTAATGAAGGGAAGGCTCTTCATGTCTCTTTTGGGATAGATAATGTTAGGCAGAAAGATTAATCTCTATTTTCGTAGTCAGTGTCCAGTGAACATTTAACATGCAGAGAAGCCATGATACATAGCAGATGATATTTAAATGAGCCAGGCAAAAGGGGGTTCTGGGTGAGGTGTTATGGATTTTTGGAAAAGAAAGAGAGGTTCTTACATGGCTGTAAGGATTCCGATGAAAGGTCATTAACTGACAGCGCAGAGAAATTATAAGCTTCTGAAGAAAGTCGGGCTGTTCATTTCTTTCTATCCACCTCTGTGCTAGCAATCCTGAATTATACAGTGAACAGGCAGCAAGTACAAGGAAGAGAGAATGAGAGGGTGGGAGTCAGAGAGGAGGGGGAGGGGTGGAGAACCACAGTGTGTGTGTGGGTGGCAGCAGGATAAACAAGGCAAGGATGTCAGCCCTCAGGATCTCTTCCTTAGTCTGCAAGGCCAGAGCCCGGGGCTTACTTCCAAGGATTTAAGAGAATGGGCCATAACAGAAGAAGCCAAGAGGACCTATCTGAGTGAGAAACAATGGCTTCCAAATCTGAGCTCCATGTATAATAGAGTTATTAGCTATATCCATCTACATTCTGGCTGTTTTCTGATATGAATGCTTTCAAATGATTCTGGATCTCTTCTCATTACTGGAATATACGCCCTTGAAGGTTGGGATACAGGCTGTAATGGTACTTTTTAATAATTAACTACCATCGATTTATCAGCCAAAGGTCATCCCTTCCTACAATACATTTGAGAATCTCAAGCTCTTGGCGCCTGAGAAAAGAAGTAAAAAATCGTTCACAAATTATTGATACACTATAAGTCCCTGCACATCTCACCCTGTACATAGAGACCATGCATGATCTGAGCTCAATGATAGATGCTCCCACTTTAAGGGTAAGGCCCTTAGCACCTTTCCAGGTTGCCATGCCATCCATGCCTGCAGAGTTTCTGGTCTTGGAGTTTGCAGGGGCTACCATGGAGGATATGTGATATCAGGAGGAAAGAAACAGTTAATAGAATGATCTGGTCTATATTTTTCTTTCCTGATATTCTGTTGGGTAAATATTTTTCTGCCTTTCTCTTCTTAAACATACTTAGGAAGAGGTTTTATTCCCTAGAGAATACATTGATTACCAGGTGAAGTTGGTTCTACAGCTGGAGAAAGCTGCCAAAATTTAATTTGCTGTTGAGCGGTACCTGACTTCCTATCTGCAGGCTTCTTTTCTTTGATGCGTAGTGCAAGGACATGGAACTGAACTCATTAGACCCAGAACTGGGGAATGCAGTTTACACAATGAGGTTGAAATACTGGTTCCAAAACTTTGTCTACCCCAGTGCTTGCTGGCGTTTAAAGCCTTCTTTAGGACTTGCTGGGCTCTGAGGCCATAGATAGGCCTAGTAAAGAAACTACATTGGGAATAGTTTACACTGGCTCCTCCCAACCTGTTTTGGGGAAGGGGTACCACACCTATTGAAATGAGTTCCAAAACAATGCTTCTTTTTTCCCCCTTCTTTTTAAATTGGAAAATGTCAGTTAGCATACACAGTAAGTCTTCAAGACAACTTGATACATGTACTTTATAGTCTACACATCCCCCCTTCATTGTTCCTTATCCCCCCCCCTTCCTTGACATTGGGACCTTTTCTCCCCCAAATTAGTTCTTTTTTACTTTTATAAGACCAGCTAGCTCTTTGTGGAGATAATTAACTGTCTACCATTCTGTGTCTTGCATGTATCTAAGATAAATCTCCAGTGCTGGTATTTAAAAATCAGTACAATGGACTTCACCCCTGAACCCTAGAGTGAAGTGCTTTAATGTCACCAAGCCTGGTCCAAAGCACTGAGAAACAAATGTGGCCGCCATTTGAATTGCATCGTTATCAGGATCTTGTCCTTTTATTTCTGGAGCTTCTTTTGTGTTGCTTGTGTTTCAAGTTGCCTGTTACATTCAGTTAATTTTTAAATGCCTTGTTGAGCTTGTGAAACGACTGCCCCTCACAGAGGGCTTTTGTGTGCAGTTATTAAGTTCTCCATTAATCAGCTCTTTATTACCCCATGGAGCAGAGAATTAGGGAATAAGCCAAAATATATTTTGTATGTGCGAAATGATCCTGCAGAATAAATCTATGCTCTGCAATGCATTTGCAGAGCCCTCTTCTGGGGTTAGAGTGATACCCGCTTCATCATTATTAATGGCGTCTGGATTTCTGTATCTGTTGAGACAATGATATGGTTTTCCTTTCATTTCTGTAATTGTAGTGAATTAAGTTGATTGATTTTAAAGTGTTAACCCCATTTTTTTTATTCCTAGAATAAATACAACATAATTGTGATGCATTACTTAGCTCCCATATTGCTGCATTCCTTGTCAGTATCTGCTGTTAGGTGATGCTCGGAACAAATAAATTGGGAAAAGTTCCTTCAATTTTAATCTCTGAAGAAGTGTTTGTAATAAGACTACTGTCTTAATGCTGGTTGTCTGGTTGACAGATTTCTTTGTAGACAGATTTTAACATATACTACTTTTCCTGTTATCCATATGATGTGTGTTAAAGACCGAGGGGGGCGGGGCATGCAGAAACCATCAATAGTTCCCAAGCTGTCTTTTTCTTTCATATACATAGTACTTACTACAAAGCATAACTTGTAAATTAGGCACAGTAGGAGATTAACCAGAATAATCAATAGAATGATGATAGTATAATGTGATAATAGTCACATGAACATAGTCTTTTGTGAAAATATTGTAGTGTATTAACATTTGAGTTAAAGAAAGTATCTTCTGGATCTTTGGGGATTGTATCTGCATTCTTGGTGTCATTAATCCTCTTGCTTGGGGCCATTTTCAAGTATGGTAAGAGATGAGAATAAGCACAGAAATACTCCAGCAATTCATCTGGTTAGTAGGTGACTACTGAGGTGGTAGCATATACTGTGTAGATATGCTGTACAAGGGATGGGTGGGCTTGGGTAGAAGAGCAAGGAATTACATCATGATGCTCAGAACAGTGCTCAGTTTAAAACTTAGAAATTGTTTGTTGCTGGAACTTTTTATATAATGTTTTGAACCATGACCAAGTGAAACCACAGACAGTAAAAGTACAGATAAGGGGATGGAGGGAGTAGGTATTGAAATAATTTGATTTCTTTTTTATTCCAATTTGATATTTTATTTATTTACATTTCAGATATTATTCCCTTTCCCCATTCTTTCCCCCCCCCCATTAATCCCTTATCCCATTCCTCCTCCTCCTTTTTTGCTTTTATACTGTTTAAATTACATGCAAGTATTAAGGTCAGTTCTAGGTTGAGGAACTAGCAATACAATAGATGCAAACAGTCAAGGAACAAGCAAGACAATAAACCCAGATAATCAAAGAACAAGCAGGACAACCAGAGTCCCGTGATCACTCCTGTGATCACTATTTCTAAGGGCTTATCAGGATGACCAAAATATCTGAGCCTACTTCCCTGTCCTAGCCCAAAGTCATTTCCATGAAGCCTACTTCTTTGTTCTAGCTTAAGATTTAGATTCCTGCCTGAAATTTTTTCTTTGTTCTAGCCTTGGCTTTATATTTCTGCCTGAAATTACTTCTTTGTTCTAGCCTAATGTCAGATTCCTTCCAAGCATCCCATTTCCTTGTCCTTGGCCAATGTCAGATTCCTGCCAGGCAGCCCCAAAAGCTCTCCACATCTTCCTCGTTTTATTGCAAAAACTAGACTGAGCCTGTCTTAGGTGGTTCTGACAAGAATACCTTCCTTACCCATCATGAAATATGCATTATCAAAAATAAATGCACTTATGTCTTAGCTTGGTAGGGCTCTGTGCAGAATCTTACCCATCCTTGACTTGACAGCTTGTTAAGTTAATAACTCTGTCTGGGGGTCCATTATCAGTTTCAAGTCATGTACTTTGGCTGCCAACCTGCTGATGTAGTTAGAGATAAGCTTTAACACGATGGGTAGGAATAAATGTATTCCCAGCACAAAAAGGGCATGATCAAGCTATATATGCCATTCCTGAAGTTTGACCAAAATGGAAATACTGACCTCAGGCCAAGGATAATTTTATTGGCACTATCTGTAGAATCAAAGCTCAACAGAGAGGCATTCTTTAAATTCATAATCTCAATATGCAAAGTTAAAACATCCAAAGAGGTGTTAGGATTATGCCAAATAACCTACAGGTGTTTTTAAACTTTTTTTCTAATTATAATGACAAACATTGTAAATTTTAGAAGTAACACTACTCCAATGGTATTTGTCATGACACTTGAGGTGGCTCCTAACTTTTGAACCCTGAACCTCCTTCAGATAATTTGAATGGGATATACCATCAATCTGTTGTTTCAAACACCTATATAAATATTTTTGTATACTCAATACATTAGTAACTTTTTTTTGCTAGATGGTTAACAAAAATAGCTGTCTTAACTCCTTGTGTCAAAGCTATTGCAGAAGCAGTGGTGGTATCAATTAATGTAATTAAAGCTATTATACCAGCAACAATCAAGCCCACTACCCTCCTGCTTCTGCTTAAAGCCTAACTCACTTCTTCTAGCACTTGCAAGCTTTTTTCAGAGAATCAAGGTTTTCTAATACTCAGGGCAGTAAGACAAAAGTTGATTGACAGACCCCCCCCCCATAACAGACATGCCAGGTTTCAACACACTAACACAATTAGAAAGTATACAGTCAATGCAACTCATAATAAATGCTGTAGAAGAGACAAAACCAATTTTAACTTAACAATTAAAAGAGCCTTAAAACATGCACTAACCCTTGTTTGAAATTCAGATCCTGTCCCAACTTTATCTCTTGCTGTCATAACATCATAAAGAACTGCTGCTAACTTCCAAATATGTCTCTAAAAATGTCCAGATCCAACCTTCCAAATGAAGACTGTTATTTCCAATATTGGATTGATTTCTAGACCAGTACATGATTGAATCCAAATAACTGGTCACCTTTAAGCAAAATACAAGAGTCATTATAATTTCTCTTTTTGATTCTCTGTCCCACAAGGTCTAAAAACTTGAGTCAAGGCAATTTGTCTCATCTGGGATATATAGGCAAGCAAAAGTGGGTCAGGAACATATGTCCAATACAGCTTCCCAGTCACCCTTGTCAGGGCACTCATCAAGCTCACATGTCAGCATTATTTTTTGTCTCAGCAACAACATGTCTAACCAATCATTCTGACAGCCACCATGCTCCTACAGCATCCTGCAGAAAAATCACAAACATATCCTCTTCCCCATATTAGATACATGGGATCATGCCATATGCCTGTAGGTATGCCTAGTTGAAGGGTGCCATAGACACTCAGCAGAAAGTTCCTTGGCATCCAAATATTTTTTTAATTTAAAATAAAAAGAGTATGATTTAAATAAATTTGTGGTGGTTGGGTATATACCTTCCCCTTTTTTATTTTATGAAGATAATTTTTTAAAGTTTCATGGGCCCCTTCCACAATACCTTGTCCTTGAGGATTATAAGGAATCCCTATAATAAATTGTGGACAAAAAGTCTCAATGTTTGACTACAATTGCTAGTTCCATTATCTGTTTTTTATTGGATATTTTATTTTTATACCTTTCAAATGTTATCTCTTCTCCCATTCCCCCACAAATCCCTTATCCCATCTCCCTTCCTCCTTCTTCTATGATAGTGTGTCCCCACCCATCCACTCAATGCTGCCTCCCTGCTTTTGAATTCCCCAACACTAGGGTATCCAGACTTTCACAGGCCCATGCCCTCCTCTTCCACTGATGCCTGACAAGGCCATCCTCAACTACTAATACAGGTAGAGCCATGAGTCCCTCCCTTTGTGTTCCCAGGCTGGAGGCTGAGACCCTGGGAGCTCTGGTTGAGTATCTTGATACACCTTCTAAGAAGGACCAAAGCACCCACACTTTGGTCTTCCTTCTTTTTCTTGAGTTTCATGTTGTCTATGCATTGTTTCTTAGGTATTGTGAGCTTTGAGGCTAAAATCCACTTATCAGTGAGTGCATATCATGTGTGTTCTTTTGTGATTAGTTACCTCACTTAGGATGATATTTTCTGGTTCCATCCATTTGCCTAAAAATTTCAGGAACTCATTGTTTTTCATAGCTGAGTAATACTCTATTGTGTAAATGTACCACATTTTCTGTATCCATTTCTCTGTTGAAGGATATCTGGGTTGTTTTTAGCTTCTGGCTATTGTAAATAAGGCTGCTATGAACATAGCATGTGTCCCTGTTGTATATTGGAGCATCTTTTGGGTATATGCCCAGGAGTGGTATAGCTGGTCCCTCAGGTAATAGTATGTTCAATTCTGAGGAACCACCAGACTGCTTTCCATAGTGGTTGTATCAGCTTACAATCCCACCAACAATGAAGGAGTGTTCCTCTTTCTCCACATCCTCGCCAGCATCTGCTGTCACCTGAGTTTTTGATCTTAGTTTCTGACTGGTATGAGGTGGAATCTCAAAGTTGTTTTGATTTGCATTTTCCTGATGACTAAGAATGATGAACACTTCTTTAGGTGCTTCTTGGAAATTCAAGTTTCCTCAGTTGAGAAATCTTTGTTTAGCTCTGTACACCATTTTTTAATCAGGTTATTTGATAGTTTATCTGCTCCTGATTTAACTTTGGTCACTGGTATTTGTCTAGAACATTGTTCATTTCACCCTTATTTTGTTGAGTATAGGCCTTTGTAGTACGATCTGATGATTTTTTTTAATTCCTCAGTGTTTGTTGTTATGTCACCCTTTTCAGTTCTTATTTTATTAGTTTTGATAGTGTCTCTCTGCCATCTGATCAGTCTTCTTAAGGGTTTATCTATGTTGTTGACTTTCTCAAAACAACTGCTTCTGGTTTTATTGATTCTTTGCATAGTTCCTTTTGTTTCTACTTGGTTGATTTCAGCCCTGAGTTTGATTATTTCCTGCCTTCTACTCCTCTTGTTTGTACTTGCTTATTTTTATTCTAGAGCTTCCAGGTGTGCTGCCAAGTTGTTAGTATGTGCTCTCTCCAGTTTCTTTTCTTTCTTTTTTTTTTTTTTAGGCAGTTAAAGCTATGAGTTTTCCTCTTAGCACTGCTTTCATTGTGTCCCATTAAGTTTTGGTATGATGTGACTTCATTTTCGTTAGATTTTAAAGAGTCTTTAATTTCTTTATTTATTCCCTGACCAAGTTATCATTGAGCAGAGAGTTGTTCAGTTTTCACATGTATGTGGGCTTTTCATTGCTTTTGTCATTATTGAAGACCAGGTTTAGTTCATGGTGATCTAATAGGATGCATTGGATTATTTCAATTTTCTTGTATCTGTTGAGGCCTGTTTTGTGACTAAGTATATGATAAATTTTAGAGAAGGTACCGTGAGGTGCTGAGAAGAATGTCTATTCTTTTTTTTGGAGATGAAATGTTCTATAGATATCTGCTAAAATTATTTGTTTCATAACTTCTCTTAGTTTCACTATGTCTATGTTTAATTTCTGTTTCCATGATCTGTCCATTGCTGAGAGTGAGGTGTTAAAGTCTCCCACTTTTATTGTATGAGGTGCAATGTGTGCTTTGAGCTTTAGTAAGGTTTCTTTTATGAAAGTGGATGGTCTTGCATTTGGAACATAGATGTTCAGAATTGAGAGTTCATCTTGGTTGACTTTTCCTTTGACGAGTATGAAGTGTCCTTTATTATCTTTTTTGATAGTTTTAAGTTGAAAGTTGATTTTATTAAATATTAGAATGGCTACTCCAGCTTGTTTGTTAGGACCATTTGCTTGAAAAACTGTTTTCCAGTCTTTTACTCTGAGGTAGTGTCTTTCTTTGTCATTGACATGTGTTTCCTGTATGCAGCAAAATGTTGGGCCCTGCTTACATATCCAGTACGTTAGTCTCTATCTTTTTTATTGGAGAACTGAGTCCATTGAATTTAAGAAATACTAAAAAATGATTGTTGCTTCCTATTATTTTTGTTATTAGCAGTGACATTATGTTTGTGTGGCTATCTTCTTTTGGATTTGATGGAAGAAGATTACCTTTTTGCTCTTTCTAGGGTATAATTTCCCTCCTTGTATTGGAGATTTCCCCCTATTACCTTTGTAGTTCAGGTTTTGTGGAAAAATATTGTATAAATTTGGTTTTGTCATGGAATATCTTGGTTTCTCTATCTATAGTAATTGAGAGTTTTGCTGGGTATAGTAGCCTGTGTTGGCATTTGTGTTCTCTCAGGGTCTGTATAATATCTGTCCAGGATCTTCTAATTTTTATAGTATCTGGTGAGAAGTCTGGTGTAATTCTGATAGGTCTGCTTTATATGTTACTTGGCCTTTTTCTCTTAATGCTTTTAATGTTCTTTCTTTGTATTGTGCATTTGGAGTTTTGATTATTATGTGACAGGAGGAATTTCTTTTCTGTTTTAGGCTATTTGGAGTTCTGTAGGTTTCTTGTATGTTTATGGGCATCTTGATCTTTAGGTTGGGAAAGTTTTTACCTATAATTTTGTTGAAGATATTTATTGGCCCTTTAATTTGGGTATTTTCAATCTCTTCTATACCTATTATCCTTAGGTTTGGTCTTCTCATTCTGTCATGGTTTTTATGGATGTTTTGGGTTAGGAACTTTTTGTACTTTGCATTTTCTTTGACAGTTGTGTCAATATTTTCTATGGTATTTTCTGCACCTGAGATTCTCTCTTCAATCTCTTGAATTCTATTGGTGATGCTTACATTTATGACTCCTGATCTCTTTCCCAATTTTTATCTTCATGGTAGTCTCCCATTGTGATTTCTTTATTGTTTTTACATCCATTTTTATGTCCTGGATGGTTTTGTTGAATTCCTTCACCTGTTTTTTTTTTTTTTTTTGTGTGTGTGTGTGTGTGTGTGTTTTCCTGTAATTCTTTATGGTATTTTTGTTTCCTCTTTAAGCACTTCTACCTGTTTACTCCTCAATTTCTTTGAGAGTATTATTTATGTCCTTCTGAAAGTCATCTATCATCATCATGAGAAGTGATTTTTAAATCTGAATCTTGCTTTCTCAGCATGATGCAGTATTCAGGATTTTCTATTGTGAGAGAACTATGTTCTAATGATGCCATGTACCCTGGATTGCTATGCGTATATTCTTGTGCTTTTCTTTCACCATTAAGTTATCTTGTTCTTTTAAACTACTGAGCCATCTCTCTAGCCCCATTTTTTGCTTTTTATTTTTTTATTTTTTTAATTGGGTATTTTATTTACATTTCAGATGTCATCTCCTTTCCCCAATACCCCTCCCTAGAAAGCCCCTATCCCATGCCCCCTTTTTCTTTTTGCTTTTATACAAGTTTTTAAAAAAAGTTAATCAAAGGCTTTATAAGTTTGGTAATGCTCAATCAGAAGTGTAACCCAATTCCCAACCTAGATATATCAACTATCTTTAACTGGTGGAGACATGTGAACATCTACCTCCATGACCACCCCTCTCTTTCACTCTCTTTCTTTCTCTCATCACCTAGCTTCTCCTCTCCTTCTCTTCCTCTCCATACTTCTCCCACCTTAGCTCCTCCTACATATCACCCTTCCTGTTAAAATAAAATTTTTCTCTCAAAATACAATTAGAGCATAATTATACCAATTTGTACCAGTGAGGTACAAGAGAGTCTTAATACCCAGTCCATCATTTTGTTGACTAACCAGAACCTCTGTCATCTCTCCTAACTAAAACACTTAGTTCTGAACCTGGATTTTTCTTGGCTTTCGAATGAATGTCAGCTGAAAACCATTCACTCAAATCTTTTCTCCCAAAGTAAATAGCCAGGATTGGCTATGAGATATAAGTTTTCAACCCCATCAGAAATCCAGAATGACTGAGTTAACTGAAATTAGCACAAAGCATAGCTTCTAAAACTTAGCCAATTTATAGATACTGCTGAGGACCTAGACAGTCCCTATACTACAATACATTGGAGCATCTGATCGTAGGCCTTCTAGCCCAGGATCATCTGACATACCTTAGTGATGCAGAATTATTAAGGGCTGATTACTCTGTCTAGGCAGATATAATCAGTCGACTATTCTGCAAGTGTGTCCTTTTCTGGACAATAATTTGTCTGTAGATGGAAAGAGGCAATTCTTGCCTAGTGGCTGTCTCACCACAACTGGAGTAACTCCAAAGATGCTCAATTTCTTCTTAGAATCCAAGTCAGGAAGCTGTCAGGAGCAGACAGGTCTCTAATCAAAATGAACATTAATATAGAAATGTTTGTAACGTCAATTCTGTGGACTACTGATGTTTTGAAAACCAACTATCCATGTAAGGTAATCTGGACTGTTGCCTGTTAACTCCTCTCAGCTATTTCTAAATAAAATATAGAAAACATCCTAACAATAAACTGAAAGCCATGAATTTGCTATAGGCCCTTAACTCGTAGACTAACCATCTCAAATCAGTTAAAAAAGTTAAAGAAAGACTGGGTCTAAGCCTTGTATTCCTAGATGTGTTATACAGGCACAATGACTATGAGAGTAACAATATTCATCTCACTTTTATATCAATAAGAAGCTCGTACCAATGAAAACCTTAAATTTGAAATCAAAGTAAATTTTGTACCATTTAAAAAATTATAACTTCATCTTGATAACAATTATACAGATTTCTAACAATAGGTTATGGCTATGAAATAAATCCTAGCTAATCCTCCCTGTTCCAACAAAACCACTACTTTTCCCTAGAAAGACAGCCCAATATTAACCACCTTAGTCCCCAAGCCCAGGAAATAGGGGCACTGACTCTTCATTAATTCCTTCAAGCTGATTACGGGTGTTGAGATATTAGAAGAGGGGCAGGAGAAAGAGTAAATCGACAAACCTCTGATGCTGTGTCTTCACTGCGTTCAGATAGAATTTCAGGACATCAGAGGTTTTAGCAGGTCTACTCAGCTTGCTTGATGAGTAGATACATCAAAGCTGTGTATTCTGCAATATACAATTCTCAAACCAAATTTTAGTATGAAGATACTTTTTTTTCTTTTTTAGAGGACTGACATTTTATTGAGAAGCAACTTAAGAAATGCTCAACATCCTTAGTCATCAGGGAAATGCAAATCAAAACAACCCTGAGGTACCACCTCACATCAGTCAGAATGCCTATGATCAAAAACTCAGGTGATAGTAGATGCTGGCAAGGTTGTAGAGAAAGAGGAACACTCTTCCATTGTTTGTGGGGTGGAAGCTGATACAACCACTCTGGAAATCAGTCTGGCGGTTCCTCAGAAAATTGGTCATAGCACTACCTGAGGACCCAACTATAGCACTCCTGGGCATATACCCAGAAAATGCTTCAACATATAACAAGGACATATGCTCCACTATGTTCATAGCAGCCTTATTTATAATAGCCAGAAGCTTGAAAGAACCCAGATGTCCTTCAACAGAGGAATGGATACAAAAAATATGGTACATTTACACAATGGAATATTCTCAGCTATTAAAAATAAAGAATTCGAGAAATTCTTAGGTAAATGGATGAAACTAGAAAATATCCTGAGTGAGGTAACCCAATCACAAAAGAACACACATGGTATTTACTCACTGATAAGCAGATATTAGCCAAAAAGTTTTAAACAACAAAGATTCATCTAACAGACCACATGAAGCTCATAAAGAAGGAAGAATAAGTGTGGATGCCTCGGTCCTACTTAGAAGGAGTAACAAAATACCCAAGGGAGCAAATATGGAGACAAAGTGTGGGACAGAAACTGAAGGAGAGGTTGTCTGGAGACCATTCTACCTGGGTATTCATCCCATGTGCAGTCACCAAAACTAGATGCTGATATGGATAACAGGAAATGCATGCTGACAGGAGCCTGATATGGCTGTCTCTTCAGAGGTCCCCTAGAGTCTGACATAACCAGAGGCAGATACTCACAGCTAACCATTGATCTGATCAAGGGTCCTCAATGGAGAAGTTAGAGAGAAAACTGAAGGAGCTGAAATGGTTGGTGGCCCATGAGGAGAGCAACAATACCAACCAACCAGAGCTCCCCAGGGTCTAAATCACCAGCCTAGGAGCACATATGGCGGGACCCATGACTCCAGCTATATATGTAGGGGAGGATGGCCTTGTTGGGCATAGGTGGGAGAGGAGATCTTTGGTCCCATGAAGGCTGAACACTGAGTGGGGGGAATCTGAGGGTGGGGAGGTGGGAGTAGGGGGTAGGTGGGGGCACAACTTCATAGAAGCAGAAGAAGGGGGGATGGGATAAGGGGTTCCTGAGTGGTGGGGGAATGGGGTAAGGGGATAAAATCTGAAATGTAAATTTAATATCCAATTTAAAAAAGGAAAAAAAAGAAAGTTGTTAGAACCAACATCTTTAATAAAATGTTAGTCCTCTAAAAAAGAAAAAAAATTATCTTCATACTAAAATTTGGTTTGAGAATTGTATATTGCAGAATACACAGCTTTGATGTATCTACTCATCAAGCAAGCTGAGTAGACCTGCTAAAACCTCTGATGTCCTGAAATTCTATCTGAACGCAGTGAAGACACAGCATCAGAGGTTTGTCGATTTACTCTTTCTCCTGCCCCTCTTCTAATATCTCAACACCCGTAATCAGCTTGAAGGAATTAATGAAGAGTCAGTGCCCCTATTTCCTGGGCTTAGGGACTAAGGTGGTTAATATTGGGCTGTCTTTCTAGGGAAAAGTAGTGGTTTTGTTGGAACAGGGAGGATTAGCTAGGATTTATTTCATAGCCATAACCTATTGTTAGAAATCTGTATAATTGTTATCAAGATGAAGTTATAATTTTTTAAATGGTACAAAATTTACTTTGATTTCAAATTTAAGGTTTTCATTGGTACGAGCTTCTTATTGATATAAAAGTGAGATGAATATTGTTACTCTCATAGTCATTGTGCCTGTATAACACATCTAGGAATACAAGGCTTATTTTGTTTTTGTTGATCTCTGTTTTAGTTTGTTTTCTATTTTTCTAAATATTTGCATTTATTTTTTCTCATTTTTTATGTTTCTGTTTTATATATTTAGGTTTACAGATAACTTATTGGATCCATTGTACAAATGCACAATTAATTGATTTTAGTTGACTTCCCTAACATATGTATCTAAGGCTTTAACGTTTCTTATAATCATAGCTGAACTATATATGCCCTATCTTTATTGTCATGCAAATAAGTGACTTTCTAATTTCCATTAAGGTTTCTTTTCTAGCCATTCAATTTTAGGAATATATTTCTAGAGACTGGAGAGGTGGCACAGCAGTTATGAGCACTCCCTTGCTTTTAGAAGACCTGAGTTTGGTTACTAGAACTCACTTGGTGATTGATAAACACCTGTAACTCCAGCTTCTGGGCTTCTGATACCCTCTTCTGGTTTTCATTGCCATGGTACTTGTAAGCACATATCCATACACATGCATACATAATGAACCATAAAAATTTACAAAACATAAAACTAGAGTTTGTATTATTTAGTCCAAAAGCTGATGAAAACACATCCTTTAAGCACAGAATGGCCACACCAGCTTTCTTTCTTTCTTTCTCTCTCTCTCTCTCTCTCTCTCTCTCTCTCTCTCTCTCTTTTGCCAGTACTTGAGATAAAGAATGACACTAAGATTTTACTAGCCTGAGGAAAGGACTATAAAAGAGGTCAATATGGTAAATTTAAAAACATAATTCTTAAGTCTTTTGAATGAAAAACTAAAGAACTATCTTCAAATTATCCCTTAGTCATTTTATAGTATAATATGTATTTTAATATGCTAATATAGTAACAATAATAGTTTTCTTTAAAATACATTTATTAGTTGTTACATATATAAGGCAAAGTATGTAGGAGGTTCTGAAGGGAGAAAAGGGAAAAGGAAGATGATGTAATTATATTATAATCTCAACACCCATCCTTTCTTTCTGTCTCTTTCTTTCTTTCTTTCTCTCTCTCTTTCTTTCTTTCTCTTGGGACAGAGCTTCATTCCATAGCCTAGACTGCCCTCCTTGGTTATGTTCTTTTAGGTTGAGCTTGCAGCAATCCTTCTACCTTAGTCTCTCCAGCTCTGAGATTGCTGACTTGTGCCATAATCTCTTGCCACCTCCCCTCTTCTAATTATCACAATGGTCCTAGGAAGGAAGCATGGAGCACACTGTTTAGGAGGAGAAGTCTTCTCTGGGAATAGCAGTATAACTGTTCTTGGACAGCTGTGAGTAGGATGAACAAATAAAGAAAAACTGTATCAGAACCCAAAACATTGAAAAGATCTGGAATGTCCAGGTGACACATTTTTTTTTTCAAAAAACCATGAATGCAAACAGTGATTTCATCAGTTCAGCCAGTTCCACCTAGTTGGGAGAAACAGTTGCCTAATATTGGATTTCATTCTTTTTTTTTAAATATAGGATCTATTGACAGTAAGTTTGATTACTTTAAAGCTAACTTGACAAAAGGGAATCAGCTACACCCAGATGCACTCAGAGAATACTGATACAGAATTGAGGAACCCACATTCACTTTTAATTTTTACCATTACAAAATCTCCATTTAAGATCCAAACTGACTGAAAAGAGAGCATAAGAAGAAGAGTGGCCCAAATTTCTAATAAATAAAGAGAATGAGCGTCCTACTGTGGCAAGTGGTGTGATGTCTTTGAGTTGAAGGATGAAATATAGTTGAGAGGTGTGAGCAAGGCAAAAGCCCAGAGAGTATAGTTTAATGGTTTGGGTTTATTTAAAAAACAAAAACAAAACACAACTCATTCAAGTATATAATATATGTTGGGCATATCACCAGACCTTCACTTTTCTATCAGTCTCCTTTGTTCCTGTAGACATTTTATTTTCTACTTTCATGTCATACATACATACATACATACATACATACATATGGATGGATGTGCATAATTTTATGTGTCTACATAAAAACCTAGGAACCACAAATGAGAGAAAACATCTGATATTTGTCTGTTTGAAACTAACTCAATTCACTTAATATGATCATCTCTGATTGCATTAGTTTTCTGCAAATGACAGCTTATTTCTTCTTTATGACTGAAAAACTACACACAAACATGAAAATAATATTATCTTTGTATATGATTTTGGTTGTTGGATGTTGGGCCATGGAAGGGTATCCTGGTTCTTGGGTTATGGGTTCGTCCATGTCCCCAGAACCCAGGCTCCTCATGTATATAGGTGATGGGCATGATAAACAGGCCCCCAGGCCCTAGAGAGATTTACATACTAATGAGGTACCCGAAGACCAGAGGGTGGAGCCAACTAAGCATTCCTTCCCAGCCCCTCCCCCCCTTTCCCCCTCCCTATTTCACTCAGGCATGGCCTGGGTTTTGTGGGGTATTAATCCAGATCCATCCACCATCCGCCATGCCAACAAACCAGTTTTGGAAACCCAAGGACTTCCTCGTGTGTTGGGGCGGAACCGTGAGGAACCGTAGAGAGGCCTTTAGTTAATGAGCAGCCCGGCCTGACTTCCAGCTGGAAGAACCCAGAGCGTTCCCAGCCGACTACCCACAGCATGGCGGGAGGAACCCTGGGTTCCCCAGCCATATTTTTCTCACAGTTGGATTGTTACATTGGTTCCATAAATTAGCTATTGTGAATACCAGCACAATTCATGTGAATGTTTGTCTGTGATCTAACATGGAGTTGCTCAAGTCAGTATCCCAGACTGATCTAGTTGGGTTGTACAATGAATTTACGTTCAGTTTTACTTTTCTTTTGTCTTATTTTCTTTACTTTTTGAGGAACCTCCCTTGTGATTTCCACAGCATCTGGATTAGTTTACATCTCCACTGGCAAAGTATGAAGGTTCCATCTTGTTTATTCACATCCTTACGACATTTGTGTTGTTTGCATTTTTTATCTTTTAATGTTATCATCTATTAATTTTATTTGTTTACATTATTATATTTCTTCAGTTATAGACCCTTCCTGACATGTATCTGATTTGGAGGCAAGGACTTTCATGCCTCATATTGCAGTTTATGATATTTACATCGCTGGAAGATAAATGTTGACTGAGCTGAAGGGACTGGTGATATTTCTGTCATGAAAATGATTGTGGAAAGAGCTTTAGGGGTCCCAACTTTTTATATTGACTGGAGGACAGTTCATGCTTGGTTTTCTGCAGCATAGAGAGCTCAGGACATAGCAGGTATAGAGAAGGTTCCAGTCCTGAAAGCTTTACCGCTGCTCATGGCTAGAATATCTCACTGCCTTGGATAAAGAAGATGAAGGAATCTCCCTTGCTTAAGCTTTAGGTGCATGATCACTTGGAGTAAGGAGCAGATGACCTTAGTATAAAAGGCTAGTGAAAAGAAGTCTGCAAAATTTCTAAGAGAAAAGGAACTCTGAAAGCATCAAGTTTCACAGAAACTTCTGTTCCCAGAAAGGGCTCTGGGGAATCCAGGGAACAGTGATCCTGATGATCCCTGGAGAAAGATGCTCTGTTCTAGGAGAGTGTTCTGAGAGAGGCTTCTGCAGAGCCAAAGTGCTTCAGAAGACATTCTTTCCTGAGAGACGCAGCAGACAGTATAGCCAAGACCTGGGATGCAAAAAGCTCCAAGGGAAAATGGGCTCTTCAAATATTTTCTTTCATACCTAGTCATTTTTTTTATGTTTTAAAATCTTTAATAGTTTCATATATGCATATAATAAATTTTGAAAATTTTTATTATGCATTACCATTTTTTATATTCCTCCTTGTCCTGCTTAAACCCCGTATCCCCTCAGCAAGATCCCCACTTGCTTTGATGTATTTTTGTATACATATGAGCCATTGAGTTTAATTATGGCTGCACACTTGAGTATGGAGTGGGGATTATTTACTAGAGTATGGGCAAGCGGCCATGTGGCTATACCACCGAAGAAAATGATTCTTCTTTCCCAGTATCCACTAACTGCCCATAATCTCATGAAGGGTGGAACTTCATGAACCTGTCTATCAACCATGGTGAAATGCTAATTTCTTCTGTAGATAGCCACAGCTGTAGTGAGTTTATGAATGCAATCAACTAGGTACACCCAGAAGACTGTGTTTTGAAAGATTTCCCTCTTCTGGCTCTTACATTCTTTCCACACTTTCTTCTGTGATGTTTCCTGAGCCTTGATGGGTGGCATAGGATCAAGAAAGTAACATAGATGTTCTGTTTAGGGCTGAGATCTCAACAGTCACTTTATCTCAGCATCATGACCACCTGTAAGTGTCTTCTATATTAACCACCACCTATAGAATAAAGCTTTTATAATGAATGCTGAGAGCTGAAATAGTCAGTCTAAATATAAATATTCTGGGGATAGTTTGACAACTAGGCAAACAACAGTGGTAGGGTCCCCATCTAAAGCTATAATCTCTTTATCTGTCTTAGTATTCTATTGTTGTGAAAAGACATCATGACCATGGCACCTCTTACAAAGGAAAGCATTTCATTGGGGATCGCTTACCATTTAAGAGGTTTTTAATCATGGTGGGAAGCATGGTGGCATTCAGGCAGATTTGAAGGTGAAGCAGTAGCTGAAAGTTATAAATCCCAATCCACAAGCAGCAGGAAGAGAAAGTACCACTGGGCTTAGCTTCAGCTTCTGAAACCTCAAAGCCCACCTGCCAGTAACATACTTTCTCCAACAAGGCCACACCTACTTCAACAAAGTCACACCTCTTAATCTTATTCAAATAGTGCTTATTAAGCATTCAAGTCTACAAGCCTATGGGGGTCATTCCTATTTCAACTACCACAACTAGTCATAAGTTGTAGAAGACCAGATTTACAGAAATTCTCATTTGTGGAACAGGCTTCAAATTTAATTAGAATGGTTGGTTTTGATGTGTTACACCAACAATAATAACACCAATGTTATTAACCAAATGGACAAGTCCAGCCCATCAAGTCATTATCCTAGCTCATGGGGTTCATATTCATAGCTAGGTAGGACCACTGATATCTTCTCTCTCCCAACTGCAGGTATATCACCTTCCAACACTATAAACAGTATATATCAAGGGGGGAACTTCCAGCTCAGCTCCAGTTAGAGTTCTCAATATTCTGCAACCAAGTATGTAGCAATGTATTTAAGCAATATATACATATCATCTAGTCCTAGTGGGCAGCAAAGAGAAATCAGAACAGTCTGTGTTGTTTTGGAGGGCCCCGGGGCCTCTCTGACTAGCAAATTGTAGGAAAGTATTCCACACTTAACTCTGAGATTTTCATTTAATAGCCTATGGCTTCTAGGGTAGCATTATCCACCTTGCAGAATCTCCACATCCATGGTTTAAACATTATATTTCAACTCAAAAATAAAAGATTCCATATATATGTATATATATTCATATACATACATGCATATACACACATATAGATAGAT
This sequence comes from Rhabdomys pumilio, assembly GCA_030674055.1. Lineage (NCBI taxonomy): Eukaryota > Metazoa > Chordata > Mammalia > Rodentia > Muridae > Rhabdomys > Rhabdomys pumilio. The sequence goes on from JANHMN010000015.1 coordinate 60,382,581, forward strand.
AAATAGATAGATAGGTAGATAGATAGATAGATAGATAGATAGATAGATAGATAGATAGATAGATGTGTGTGTGTGTGTGTGTGTATCTTAGTTTTGGTTAATGTTTCCTCCCACTTTCTCCTGTCCACTCTTCCTGACTTCAAGCCCTGCTTAAAACTTTCCACCACAGTACTCCCTCCATTCTCTTTCATATCGCTTGTATTCTGCCACACCTGGCCCTCCTCTTTCTCTTTATAGCACTGTATCATCTGCCCGGCTTCTGCAGGCCTTAAAAAGGCTCTGTGTATTCTGAATTAGCAATGAATATGGACGAACTCAGCACATCATAGGCAGCGCCTTTACTGTGCAGATGGTCTTGGGGTGTATATAAAAAAGGCTGAGCAAGCCAATAAGTAGAACTCCTGCATGACTTTTGCTTCAATTTCTGCCTCCAGGTTCCTGCCTTCAGCTCCTGCCTTGAGTTCCTGCTCTGACTTCCTGGGAGTAAGATACGGGTTGATAAGCTAAAATAGACTCTTTTCTCTTCTTTGCTCTTGGTTATGGCATTTTATCATAGCAATAGAAATGTAAATAAGCCGTATTTGATTGTTTGCTTACTGTCACATAGATTACTGGTATTCTACACATTCTAGATTGCTCATTATCACCTCATTAATAATGCTTAGAACCTCATGACTTGAATGCATTCTCAGTACTTTCATTAGATCATTTATCTGTTATATTATATTCTTCTTGGAGTAGCCCTTAAAGCTTTGACATTTCATGCAGCTCACAGGAGACATGAGAGTACTAGATGTTTTTGAACACTCTCCATTAATTTTACTGAAGTGTGTGTGTGTGTGTGTGTGTGTGTGTGTGTGTGTGTGTGTGATGGGAAACCACTGAATACAAAGGTGGCTCATTATAGTCCCTGAATACTCAACTCCAATTGCACTTTTTTTCTTTTTCTCCTCTTTCTACTCTGAACTTGTCAGATGAGGTGATGAGAGTTTACTCTCTGCACTAGCTGTCAGCTAATGGATAGTAGCTTGACGTTGAATTATTGGAGGAAGTGATCAATGTTGTTTTCTACCTCTCTGGTGAGAGGAAACTGGAGTTGGTGACAGTTGGCATATTAGACCTAGGAACTAGAGCACTTCACAGCAGTAAGAGGCCTCACTGCTCCCCCTTAACCATATTCTATGGAAAATCCTGATTATCTATCACATTCTTGGCATAGAAAGGCCCCTGTCATTAGGTCCCAGAGAGCTAGCCTGTTAGGTCATTTTGTGGAAGGAGTCTGCATGCCATTTATAGCACATGAAAAATAAAAGAGTGCTGTGATTTTTTTCCCGTGGCTTGGCATGGATTTCAATGTGAGCCAATTTTAACCTTTTTTTAACTTCTCCACTAGTCACTATTGTGCCATTGCTGAAACCATTCTAGTTGTGGCCAGCTCCACAGTGGTCATTCAGGGATGTTTATCTTAGAATGCACAGATGATTCTGATTTGTGACCCTTTCAGCTTGTCTCTATAGCAGAGAAATTTCAGGAGTACTGCTCACAGTGAATGCATGAGCAGCTGACTGTATTGACTCAAAACAAAGATGCTACTGTTAGGGTGAGGGAGATAGTGCAGCAATGTGCTTACTATGTAAACATCAGGACCTGAAATAGATACACAAATCCCATGAAAAAAATCCATGAGTATATGCCTATAATCTCAGTTCCAAGGAGGCAGAGACAGATAGATACCTGAGGCTTTCTGGCCAACCAGCTTAGCTTATTTGGGGGCTAGTGAGTCCGAATGGATTTGGGATTCTCTTCATATCATCTCTGACATATCGCTGCCATCCATGTGACATCCTGAGAACAGATATGGGTGAGGATTACCTGACACACTTAGCATATTTCTTTTTCTTTTCTTTTCTTTTCTTTTTTTTTTTATGAACTAGAGCTTACTAACTAGTAAACTGTTCAAACTATTGCTGCATAGGATGAAGACTAAGCTATGGAGTACATTCAGTCAACCTAACCATGGAGTAAGAAGTTTCTTTATGTCAGGCAGAGTAATTGTCAAAATAGGGGATTTGCATTTTCTCTACACACCAGAATTTGTAGTGTGAGCAAGATGAATGGAGACTTCCAGCTTCTCTTTCTTTCTCTCCCCCCACCCTCCAACAAATCAGGTTTTGACATCTGGCAGCATGCCACATGGGATGTGTCACTCATCTTGTTTCTGTCAATGACTATCTGCCCAGAGTTCCACAGAGTAGCCATTGGGAGCCATCTATCTCTATCCCATCCATCTTCCTGTTTCAGAAAGGCTCTCACTTACCTTTTCAAGGCTGTGTGAAAGGCTTAGATGTGTTTCAGAAATAGCTGTGGTGGTTACCGAGGAGGGAAGGGTAAACTGGTGGAGCAGAGGTGATTCTTGAGGACAGTGAAATCATTTTGTATGATACTGTGAAATATGCAGATTATAAAATTGTGAAAACACACAAACAATGTAAAGCAGGATACTGATGTACAGACTGGTGGATGATGGTGTCATGTGTCGATGTTGGTTCACAGATTGTAAAGTACGCCTGACTGATGGCTGCAGTCCTAATGAGGAGGCATGTGCTAGAGAAGGCTAGAATATGTGGTAACTTTGGACTTGCTTCTCAACTTTCATATTAAACTACAACAACTCTACATAAAAAGGGTTATTAATTTAACTAAAAATAAATAATTCAAAGAAAATTAAGATATTCACACTATCTTGCTGTCTTTTAAAGCAAGTTTGTGAAGAACAAAGAATAACCAATTTTCTAAAATATATAAAAAATGTTCAAGAAGGCTAATAGGGACGTATATGTCAAAGCTATATTGAAATACTTTTCTGAAAGTTTAGAATTATTCAACCTTATTGAGAACATGGAGATATGAGAGCCCTTATTAGTATTTCTGTTTGTGTTGTATATGCTCTAAGTTTTGTTAAATTTATTATGTATCCACATTGTTCCATGGTGGTACAATTATGAACGAAAGGCTAAAAATGTTTTTAATCTATAAAACAGAAAAATTTAAAGCATTACCTATTGCTTCATATCTATTTATCTATCTATCGATCTCTCTATTTCTCTATCTCTATCTATCTATCTATCTATCTATCTATCTATCTATCTATCTATCCATCCACCCACCCACTACCCATCTATCTATGCTCTATTGCTTTCTATCTTGGGGGTGGGATCAAGACTAGAGCCTTGTGCATGGTAATTAAGTGATATGTTGCTAATTGAATGTGTCCACTGATCTTGAGCTATCTGGGTAATCATAAATTTTGGAAATAGCCAAAGAATGACTATTGTCTATCCACACTACAGAATATCACACAGCTATATAAAATAATGCATTTTATCATTTTTATCAATCTGAAGTGACAACTGTAATATGTTTCCAGTGAGGAAGATACATATTGAAAAGTGATGCATGTTGGAGACTCTAGGTAACAATTATAGCCAATTCATGGAAAAAGGTAACAGTATACAGGACAAACTGTTACCTCTGATTACCCTGGGAATGAAGGAAAGGGGTGCATTGTTGGCTTTTTCTTTATTTGTTAGCAAAGCTTTTGTTTTTTATTGTTACAATAAGTAGGTTCTGATTTTGTGGCTTGAAAGGAAAGTTCAATATATTTTAGCAGAGATAAAACAACAAAAGAGAAGCTGCATGACATGGCCTCAGGGTCAAGCATCTATAGACAGCCAGAGCTTTCATGCTGCCAAGAGTGACTGCCTCTTAGCACAGCTTTTGTGCATTACTACACCAAGAAATCTGTTTGGTTTTTCATGCTTTGGGGATTGCTATAAAACATTAGCTTTCTCCTGCCTGAGCTTGGTACATGGCTTGCTTCAGGATACGATGCCTGTTAGTCAAGGCTCAGGAACTTGGTGAAGGAAAAGGTCTCTGATACGAAATCATCTCCATCCTGTTTCTAAGTGGCTTTGTCCTCAACTGTAGAACAGTGTAGAGGATAATGAGTCAAGCCCTATAAAAGGAATTAAGTAGATGACAATATTTTTCTATTAAAAATACGCATTTGGGCAAATATCAAAACTTGAACATAATGCATTAATTATCTAATCCTTACTCCTGAAACTTAGAGGTACTTGTTCTCCTGCTGTTCTCCATCCCCTCTGGCTCTTATACTCGCTCTGCCTTCTCTTTTGTGGGGTTCCTTGAGCTTTGTGGGGAGGGATTTGATGGAGAGATCCAATTTAGAGCTGTGTGTTCCAAGGTTTGTCTGCCTTTATAATGTCTGGCTGTAGGTCTCTGAATCTGTTCCTGTCTGCTGCAAGTGGAAGCTTCCCTGATGATGGCTGAATAAGGCATTAATCTGTGAGATAGCACATTATCATTAGGAGTAATTTTCTCACTATTTCTTTTTGAGACCAGTATTATTTGGATTTTACCCTAGGTCTCTGGGCTATCTAGCCTCTGGTTCTTTGGCACACACACAGTGTGATGGGTATGGGTTTCATCTTGTGGACAGGGCCTTAAGTCATATCAAAAAGGAGTAGTTTTTAAGATAAATCTGGCTTATATTTTTTTTAAGCAATTTTAACTTTTTACTTAAAATACAATTACATCACTTCCTTGCTATTTCTACCCTTTAACCTCTCCAGTATCCTCTTTACCATGCCACCCAGTGTCGTCTCTACCATGCCACCCAATGTCCTCAGTACCATGCCACCCAGCACTTCTCAAGTCAATGGTCTTGATTTCTTTTGTTATAACACATTTAAATGCATAACCGTATAAATACAGTCTATTGAATCTGTTTAATGTTGTTTATGTTGCTATGTATACAATTTCAGGGCTGATCACTTTGTATGGGATGAGTACTTAGAGGTGAGGGGTGACTCATCCTTGAGAAAGATTAATAATTCTTCTTTCAACAGTCATCCCTGAAAAGGTTGCCTAGAGCTGGGGAATTGTGTTGCCATGTGGTTCATTCATATGTTGGTGAGTTTGAGCTGGCCATTGGAAAGAAATTTCTTAACAGGGTTGCTTAGTGTGCGTGTGGCATGAAAGTGGGCTTGCTAAGAGGTAGAGAGATGAGAAAAGATAAGCATGTGAAACATTTCATGAACCAAGGTTACAAGTTACATGCCCTTACTTTTTAATTTTTGGTTTTTATTGGTGTATTTTAAACTTTATTATAAACTTAGAAATACAAAAACCATACACCAAGATTAACCAAATTCAAAGGCTACACAACACAATGAATTTTTTTACTGTTACAGTATTTTTGTAATCATGATATTTCCTCTGCCAGATGAGTATGCATAGCCAATATATAAAACATTTACTTTAGTGTGTGTGTGTGTGTGTGTGTGTGTGTGTGTAGATTTCTTCATGTCATAGCATGTGTGTGTCACAGCACATATGTAATGATAAGAGGCCAACTTGCAGAATTTGTTCTCTCCTTCCTCCAGGTGACTTAACTCATGACATTACTCTTGGCTGGAAGTGTCTTTACACATAATCTTGTTGACTCATATGCCATCACTTTTATAGACTATTTTCCAATGGAATCAAGTCACTAAATCCAGGCCATACTCAAGAGAAGACAGATAATTCTAGTTTTTGAAGAAGTGAACACCAGAGATTTGGGTATAAAGTTACAACCACCACCTAGTACTTTCTGCATCTCTGTTGCTTTCTGGCTGTCAGGAACTTTTGGAAATTTCAAGTTTGCTGATTTTTTTTTCCTACAGATTTGCACTTTTTTTGTCTTCACAGATTTTCTTTAAGTTCTCAGGATTTTGGTGATCCAAGTTCTTCATTCTGTTTTGCAGTCTTTGTACTATTCCTTTTGTGCCATATTTTTACATACAATGTTAGGGATAATAGTTTTAGCCCCTAAATCAAATACATGAGTATAGACATCTCCATGTCCATTGGACCTCATTTTGCCTGGATCTAAATCCATAGATCTCAGTTACCATGATATAGTTATTCCTTAGTATCAAAAGAAGGTTGATTCCACCACTCCCTGTAAATACCAACATTTTAGATACATACATCCCTTTTATTTTTCATATAAACCATGTGTATCTTCCTATATATTTAATTCATCTCATGAGTATTTATCATACTGATTAAAATATAAATGACATGTAAATAATTCTTATCCTGTATTGTTTAAAGAGTCCTGTCAAAATATTTTTGCACATTCATCACATCCGTGTCCTCATATGTATTAAAATACTAAGTTGCACAAAATTCAGGAAAATAGAACTCAAAGAGTACTACAGATGGGTTAAGCATCTGTGAAGTAGGAAGAGGACATCTCAGCCCACCTATCTTGCTTTCTGTTGTGTACAAGTTCAAATTTTGCATTTTGGATCTTTCTGGAGTTGTTCTCCAGTATCTTCTCTGTGGAGCTGGTTGAAACGATAAATGCAGAATTACTGTATACAGAATACTATTTTATGAACAGTAGGTGTCATTTCTGAAGCACTCTATACTGTACATGGTTTCAAAGTTTTATATACACTCAGCTGAAGTTCGTATTACCAAGTCAACCATTATTGACAATGGAACTTGACATCCAATCTCCTGAACTCCCAATTTCTTTTTTTCTGGAGTTAAGCATGGTTCGATTCTGGAATAAACTCTTTGTCTTTGATTTCTTGTGAGCATCCTCTTTATCTTTTCTCACATTGAGCTAACCATTCTCCCACAAGACATGGTTTCTTCCATAGCATTTTCAGATTACATTTTCTTACCTGATTCTTTTGGACATTAGTTTAAAAGAAAACCAACAAAAGGCTCCCCACATGATTCTAACACGCAGGCGTTCTTGAGAAGATTTTTCCAGGTTCTACATTACTCTGTTCTTTCAGATGATTCAATAGAGTCTATACTGACATTTCTGCTGTTTCTCTAACCTACACAGCATTGTTCTGCCTCAGACTTTTGAAATAATTCTTCTGCAATACTCTTTGCCTAGAAAGTTCTAGAATATCCTTCACCTACAAACCTGCATAGTCACTTCTTTTGTTCTTTCCTCTTTCTGCTTCAAAGTCTCCCACTCAAATGGCATCCTGAATTATCCTGTGAAAACTGGGAATTCATTTTAGTGCTCTTTATTTTTAGTATGTTTATCATATAAAATATTATAAACTTTTCTGTTAAATATTTATTATCGGTCTCCGAATACTCTAATAACAACAATGGCAGTCTAATTTGTTCATTGCCTATAAACAAATATACATAGTAAATTTCCTTAATAACTCATCAATAAATACCCAATAAATATTTTTAAAAGGCTGAGCAGCAGAAACTTTCCTGTATTATATTGTTAGCAATTTCATGTGTTTGATAGAGGTGTTAGTTTATGGAAGAAATGTAATGATAATCCTAATCAAATAGTGGAGTGGTAATTGGGTCTGGAAGATTGACTTGTTAGGTGCATTGAAGACCACAAATTGTCTTACTTAAAAATAGTCTTACTTGGATGATGGGAAGAGAAGACAACAGAAAGACATTGCTATTTTAATCTACAATGTTGTATTTTTAGCAGCCAGGAAAAGACCACCAAGATATCCAACTTTACTCAGCTTCAAGGCTCAGAACAACTGAGTATGTAATCAGATAGTGACCAGTGCTTGCTATTGTAACATACTCAGACATTAGCTACTCTGGTGAGCTTGTCTAGAAAGAATGTCTAAGAGAATTTGGGAGTGGCCATGGTTGCAGGGATGATTGTTCAGTCTATTATAATATTTTTTGTAACTCTTGTCGGGGTTTTAATCAATGAGCTGGTGGCTGAGAAAAAACATATTATAAATGTCCTTTTAGAAGATCTAAACATGAACAAAGATATTATACATGAATAATAGATTACATTTTTAAAGCTATAGATGAATCATCCAGAATTTTACTTTTTTTTCATTATTTGGTACATTGGAAAACCATTACAACAAAGTAAAGATAAGACTTTAGTAGGTGTTATTCAAAGTTTTCTAATAATTTCTAATAATTTTGGGTTATAAATACAAGAGTCCTTCAAAACATTGATTCTCTGCATGTAATAACACATTTTGAATTGATTTGCCCATCTCCAGGGACAGCAGATATTACATTTCTCTGAGTCAAATTAACTTCTTTAATCAATTTTTCATTCATCAAAGGGTCAAATATCTTCCCTCTTTTGGATTATTCTGGGGTCCTGGGTTTATGAACCACATGAAAATTTGGCAGATAGGGTTTGTATTGTGATGAATCTGTTCCATGCCTAGGTCTTGGGAATTACCTGATGTTGTTCCACTTCTGTGCCTATTGAGTTTTGGGGACCTTTGTTGAGTAGTGCTTGAAGAAATTTTAGAGTCTGACCAGTTAGAAGCACAAAATGTTAAGAGAGCAGGGCATTTGAATGCACAGAAGCTCTGTTTCTGTTTCTTGAGGAGGATCAAGAGGATAAGAAAGTCTTTTCCAATAAATAAATAAATAAATAAATAAATAAATAAATAAATAATTTTTTTTAAAAAATTAAAAAAATAAAAAAATAAAAAAACAAAAAGAAAAAAAAGGAAGTCTTTTCCTTATTATTTTTTTATTATAGGTTTGTATATGGTCAGCCCACGGAGTGGTAGTATTAGAAGGTGTGGCCTTCTTGAAGTAGGCATGTCATTTTGTCTCTGGGCTTTAAAACCCTCATCCTAGTTGCCTGGAAGCCAGTATTCTGCTAGCAGCCTTCAGATGAAGATGCGGAACTCTCAGCTCTTGTCTGCATTATGCCTGCATAGATGCTGCCCTGCTCCCACCATGATGATAATGGACTGAACCTCTGAACTTGTAAGCTAGCCCCAATTAAATGTTGTCCTTTATAAGACTTGCCTTGGTCATGGTGTCTGTTCACAACAGTAAAACCCTAACTAAAACATATGTTCTCCCTGAGCATTCTTTTATCAAATACCTGTTACTCATCCTGAGATGTTGCTCTCAAATAACAACTGAGCATACACTATTCATTTTATCTAGAAGCTATCCATACAGAAAACTGAGTTTTCATTGAAACAGCAGTGGACCAAAGTGTCTGTTAATTTAGTATGAGGTTTTTTTTTTTTTTTTTGCAGTGAAAGAAGTAAATAGAAAAAGTTTATGTTCTCATGGTCTTTTTATCTAACTACAAATAAAGGATTCTTTCACAGACTTTAATCCCAGCACATTTACACTGGTCTTGTTTTTAAATATTTCATTCTATATAGGTACTCATATAATAATTTTTTTGGTTTTTTTTGTTTGTTTGTTTATGAAGTGCTTTGAGTGTGCAACATTGTAATGAGGGTCACTGACTATCTGCCATGTTCCCTCCTGGTTTTTATTTGTTTGTTTTGTTTTGTCTGGTTTTGTTTTATTTTGGCCAGGGGATTAAAGAGCCTAGAGCTGTGTCACCATTTGTCACCTTGAAGCCAATGTCTCCAGTCTTCCATTTTAGCATTCATAATTTGGCAGTATTTACAGAAGTCACTTTTGACCTCTCTGTTTTATTTGAAGATGTTCCTGAGTAAGAACCCATGTGCTACCTTCTTAAGAACCAGATGGTGGAGGTACATGGGGGATAATGGTGATGTTGACAGTGGAGGAGGAAAGAAGATATTGTGTATCTTTCCTGATGAGGCCATGGCATGGGAAAAAGAGCAAATTCTTGGTAAATCTTTATCAAATGAATAAAAATAGTATTCTGAAGACCATTAATTACTTTTCAACAGCTGTGTTAAAAACAGCTCAACCAATTCTGATATAAAACCCATGAATTTCTTGGGGCCAAAGCCTGGCCCTCGTTGCTGTATTCTCAGTCAGTGTTTTTCTGTTGAACTTCAGTACATGCTAAGTGAACACTAAAACAGTTCTTAGTCCTATGTGAACAGTAATAACTCCAACTACTACTAAGTTCTCTTTCTTTGATTTTTTTGTTCTTCATAATAATTTATAGTTTTGATGTATTATTTGTTTCCTATAACTACTATAATAAATTACCACAAACTGATGACTTTGAAGAGCAGAAGATGATCCTTCCACTCTTCTAGAGGCCAGAATTCCAAAATCTATGTGGCTACAGGAATGCCTCTGCTGTCAGCTGCTAGAATAAAAAATGATTTTTACAAAATAAGGCCAAGTTAATAGGTACTGAGAGAATATACTACTGGGTGTTTAGTAGTCATCTTGGCTCCTTAATTTGAAGACTGTCTTCTCTTTCCTGATTTTGGTGCACAAATCTCTGTGTCCTCACTGCCTGTATCTGAGCAGCTATTTCTGAGAGGCACTAATCCATCATACTATAAGTTAGGGGACCTGGGCTGTGGTTTTAATTTTTTCAGTTTTCACTATCAGAAAATGTGATCTTGGATAAATTTAATCATGTTGAGTCTTATTTTTCATGTTGGTTGCAAATATAGAAACCAATTAGGCTTAGCTCAAGAAAAACGGGAAAAATCATTGTAAGTTATAGCATCTTCCCACAAAGCTCAAGGACAAGGATGCAGGCCAATTCAGGAAGAAATTAAATCATGGAGTTGAGAAGTTTTAAGACTCTCAAAATTTGTAGTCTTTATTCCCCCTGAAATCTATGTAACTCTCTCCCCATCCCTCCCCATCCAGATTGGTATTTTTTTTCTGACAAAACCTCTGAAACTTAGTGTTACTGTTTTGTCTGTGTGGATAGCATCTTTGCATTTTCAACTACCATTTCTGGTCTCTCCTATCTCACTTTCTTCTCTATATTTTAACTCTGCCAAGATCTTTATTTCTGTCCTTTTTTTTGTACTTCTTAGTGGGGGAAAAAGTGGGATCCCACTGAGATTAGACCTGTTTTCTTTAGTCAACCAGCTCTGACCAAAGAAGCCACATTACACAAAAAGGGACTTTGAGACACAAGCTAGGTAGACTGGAGTAAAGGGAATTTCAGTGAACACAAAGTTGGAGTTTGCCAGATTCATAACAACATGTACTATCATTCTCTTCTGGAGAATGGAGTTGATGGCTCCTCATTTACTTACTTCACAATGGTTTTTCTTTTTTTCTATTTTTTGATGATCACAGCAGACACTGTACCTAAGAATATATTTCAAATTGTGTATTATTATGCACTTGAAAGCACTATTTTAAAGTTTACAGTACAAAATTTAAGTTTTAAGCAAGTAACAGTCTTCATCTTGATGGAAGAAAGAGGGTAATTCATCCAACTGTGAAGTGGATAATGAGTTTTTTAAGGGAGCATTGATGTGACTCCTAAAGTTTGCTTTTTTTAAAAAATCGTATCTGCAGAAACAGGGAATCATAATTTCTGAAATAGGCATTCAGCAGTGTGCATAAAGAAGAAATCAGAACAACAAGCTGTGAGTGGCTTCAGTGTTTATATTGACAATACGAAAGCATTGACTGAGTTTTTGGACATAGAAAACACTAGATTTAAATGTGATAATTTTTCAATTATTTATTATACAAGTCATTATTTTTGAATATGTCATGAAAATCAGGATAAATGTTTAGCTGTAGGAACTATCAGTTTAGTAGGAAAATAAAAGGAGTTAGTCAAATTCTTGGGAAGTTGTGATTCTTGGAGTGGAGAAGACAAAAATAGAGAGAAGGCTATACATCTTGCACATGTTTTTCTAGGAAAGTCATTAGAATTGTTTCTGTTTCCTCTCATTTCCAAGACTAGAATAATAGTAGCGCCACTTCTTTTGGACTCACAGTTGTTGCTACCAGAAAAAGTTTCCTAGATTAGGACAGCTACCAATGGGAGGCAAAATCCTAGAGTGATCTCCTTGGCTCAATGTATTCTGAGTAAGAGGGAAATATAAATTCTTATGTTTATGATCATCTTTCTGGCCTTTCTTTTACTATTTTAACAAATGAATACTCTGATTGAACAAATGTTTAGAGTATATATGGTAAAAACGTTAAAGAATTTGCCGTAAATCTCATTGGATTGTTAAAAGGACAACTTAAGCAACACATGTAAGTCACCACTGGCCATTAAAGTAAAACACTGTTCTGTATTTGGAGACGATTGTATGTAGTTTCTCAGAATGTCACCTGTGTAGAAAATTCCCTATTAAGGATCTAAATCGAGAGACAGCTAGTTGAAAATTAGGGGTCCTGGCTATCTTTGTATTGTTACCACTAGCACCAAACTCATAAGCAGGTGCTCACTAAATGATGGATTCAGGAACACTCTACTGAGCATGGCCTTTGGCAATATGGCATGGAGATTCATCTGTCTTATTTTATGAAGCATCAGCAATTTTTGATTCATACTCTGAAAATGGCAGTGTTCCCTGGAGGCACAAATACATAATTTTTCTCATGGCAGTTGAGAACACCACTACGTGGCTTGTCTTCAGTTAAAAATGGAAAGATTAGTGTTGGCCATGAGAGCAGACCCCTCTTTCAAAGAGAGGGTCTTGGGCAATTAAAACGAAAAGCAACTCTCAGCCTAAGGAAAGGGATGGGAAGAATCTCTTCTATAAAATAATTGGATGTCTTGCAATTTCTGCCATTTAGGAAACCAGGTCACTATTCTTTTAAATCATTTCTTTTGTTTTTGAGATTGTAATACAATTGCATCATTTTCTTTTCCCCTCTCCAAACCCTGCCACACACCCCTCCTTGATCTCCTTAAAAATCTACATCATCTTTTTTTCATTAATTTCTGTTACATTCATATATGTACATGTATATGCATATGTGTTTCTAAATATAATCTGTTCTGTGTATATGTTACTTTTATGTATATTTTCAGGGTATGATCATTTGGTATTGGATAACCAATGATTGTACATTTCCATGGGAAAGACTATTTTCTCCATTCTCAGCATTCCTTGTTTGCCTGTAGCTAAATGAATAGAACTGAACCTCAGTCTTTTTTTCTGGCAACTTTGGAATGCCTATTGAAGCTTTCCATTGTTCCTAAACAGAGTAAAGTAAGCCAGTATTGGTGCTGTAGTGCAGCCACTGTGGTGATGGTGAGAGAAGATAAAAATTATATTCCATAATCTCTTCAAACATTTATTTGCACATCTCATATATTGTTCTTTTATATACAAGAGTATACTCATGTCACTCTTTTCAAGATGTGCAGATTCAACCCACCAAGAAAATGCCTCTATTATTTATTATTCTTCTTTCTTGTGTTATTTCAGTTCTACCATTCATGCGCCTCGTGCTTTGTACGGTCCTTTCGGGAACCAGGGCATTCAATTATACACACTCCAGAATGAGCAGACAGTAAGCAAAAATCCTTCCCAGGGGCGACTTGGAAAGACAATGAGTAGGGTTACTACCACTTTTATTTTTTCTTCTTAGACCCATATGTTTTTCTTGCTGTGGAGAAAACACTATATAGAAGTCCCAATTCAGCATCTGTATGGCATTCTTAACTTAGTCTTCAGTATGTTTTTAGAAGGCCATTTTAATGTTCCATCAAAAAGACCATTTCTCAATTGTCTAGTATTTAATTCCACTAGTGTAGTCCATGGTTATGCACATTTTTCTGATCAATATTTTGCTTACTAAGGAGGGTCTGGCTTCCCTCCCCAAATATGGTGAAAATAGAGTCTCTGTCAGCATGGAATGCAAAGTCCTTTATAATTTTTTGTTCTCATAGGAAGAAATTTTTGGCCATTCTTGGAAAGAAATCATCCAATATAATCAACTTATAGCCAGATTGTTATTATTTTTCTTGATAAATAGTGCCATACTTGCTTGAGATACATTATAACCAGAGGGGGCAGTAGTTATAGGAGGTTTGGTAAGTTGCAGTACCGTCTTTGGGATCATGTACAAAGAGTTATGTCACTTTCTGCTACTGTGAAAAACTATTTGAGAAACAATTACTTCAAAAGAAAAAATATTTTGGATCATGGTTTTAGTTTAAAGCTGGTGAACTATTGTTTTGGTCCTAGGTAAGGCAGAATATCACAATAATGGCAAGAACATACAGCAGGGGAATCTGTTTAACTCAGGGTGGACAGGAAGGAGACAAGAAGAAAAGGGAATCTTCACTAAAAATACTAATACACACACACACACACACACACACACACACACATATATATATATATTGAAGACGCAACATCCTTTTCTGTTTACTTGGTATATCAGACAAGTGCAAAAGAATATGTGTGACCACTGGAATTCTAAAACTTAAGTTAAAAGTTTCTGAGTGCTTAGAACTTTGTCTATATTATCTAGTATATGTATCCTATCAAATTCTGTAGTCACCTGATCATACTGTGCTCACCTCTGCATAGCATGAGATGATCCACAGGATAGATCAGAGAGGTGTTTAGTGGGAATGGCTTATAAAATGGCAAAGTGAGAAAAAAAACCAGAAGGTAGCAGGAACATTGGCGAACAGGTCTTATCTACAGAGCTGAGGCATCAAAGGAGCATGCTTCTTTTATAATAAAGATGCAGAATGCTCAAAGATGTGCGTCATTGCAACTGTCATCAAGGCTACAGAGTTCAAAAGATTGGCATACCTATAAAGATACTCCCACTACTTGTCCCCAGGTTCAAATTGCTTTTTTTTCTTTGACTGGTAACACAGATACTGTTTTAGTCAATGTGTCAGTGTTCTATTGCTGCGAAGAGACACCATGACTATGGCAACTCTCATAAGAAAAGCATTTAATTGGGGTTGACTTACAATTTAGAGGTTGAATCCATTGTCATCATGGTGAGAAACATGGTGGCATATAAGCAGACCTAGTGCTAGAGAATAGTCAAGATTTCTCCATCTAGATCCATGGGGAATGGGGAGAGAGAGAGAGAGAGAGAGAGAGAGAGAGAGAGAGAGAGAGAGAGAGAGAG